>OX465195.1:19847896-21079146 GCA_949987655.1 Polymixis flavicincta
AGAAAGACAACTATTAGGTCACTTCAAAGAAATTCAATGAGGTTACATTTCAAATGTATTCTGCGGTCCCTTGGTTACCCTGTCGAATGAAATATTCTACACAAGAAAATCAATTTTATGTCTTTCTACTAAGGTTTATAATCGATCGCTTTATTTAAAACGGTGGAGCCTGTGACTTGTGTTTTGACCTATAGAATCAAGTATTCACAAACATACTCCTATCGAGTCTTATTTAAAAGCGGGCGGACGCTAAGTACAAGGTATCTAGCGGTTCTCTTTAAAATATTATCTCACTATAAACTATGGTATTAAAACTCACTGTTTCAACTTTCGTGGACGAATTCAGTACATTACATGTATTCAGTACATTATTTGTTTAAAGCGGCAATATTGTTCCGATCTCATGCCATTATCGGCCATAGCGTTTGTAAATTTTATCGATATCGATAGTGTCTTAAGTCTATTATATCGAAACGATTACATCGATATTAGAGCTATGTTCGTACTTTAATCCGAATTGACGTTTATGTCCAAATTGTACACCACTATGGGAGTTTTAAACCCAATAAATCGTATCATGTATTTCGATCATCAAGTCATCAAAAACAGTAATTTTCACAAAAAAAATCCCATGACAAAAGCAGATCATTTTCGTTTCAAACAAAATATAAACTCCATTGCGAAGTTTGAGCACTGAATAAAGCGGTCTGTTTGAAATGAGCGCTTGAAGCGAAAAGCTAACGACGTATGAAATTGAATGATGACATCTCATAATATCATTGTAGAAAGTTCACGGTTTCAAGAAGGTACTTCCAAAGTTAATATGTCGCGTATGAAGGCGCGAGTTCAAGTGTTCTTTGTTAAGATATTTCATTATTATAAGTTCAAGTTCTTCCAAAGCGTAGAAAAATATCTGCCGATTATTTTCTGTATACGAAATTTCAGACCTGAAATTACGACAGTGTATACCTACCAGAGTATCGAGTTATTTCTTTAGTAATTCGAAAACATTGCCCTCGCTTTTTGATCTAATGAACCAACTTATAAAAACAAATAAATCCGCTCTTAAAAGAAAGGGCAATATTCCGTTACACTGCCAAGTATGTACCTCAATACTAAATAGACGCCAAAACGACCGCCAAACATAAAACTATGAAAACGACAACATTCGGTGCGACCGATGCTTACAGAAATAACTTATTCATTCAACTTTATTGTGAAGTCTTCCCATTTTGTTACAAACAGATGGTTAATAACCAACGCATCGATGTGTTATATTATAAATAAAGAAAATTTATACATGGAATGTGAACGTCAAATGTTAAACATTTCCAAGAAGCTTATAGATCAAAATGGAGGCAACACTCTAAATACCTAAGTGAAGACGACTGTGGACGGACACACTTTCTGAATACATACATAACAGACAGATAACACTGTCTCGTTCTTATGTGTGTATTTAAAAAGAGAGCGTTCGTCCACATTCGTTTTCACTTAGGTATTTGGAGTGATGCCTCCAGTTTTATCTGTAAGCTTCTTGTACATTTCGTCCGTACCACGTTTGACAGTGACCCAAGCATAAGTGTGACACTCCATTTGTTAAATACTCTGTGTTTTGTATAAAAGTAATAATCATTGTCTCATCTTTTAGATTAATATAATATGACATTTATCAACTTCGTTTATGTCCATCATAAATGTTTATTGATAGTTTTTGAGTCAATTCGAGTCAGTGATGTCGACCCACCCTTATCTAAATGTAAATACGTTCGAAAATCGTGTGACCCCACGATTCAATGCCAAAAATAACTAATTTTATTATTAAAATTAATTAATGTATATTTTAAAAGTAGATTTTTAATATTATATTATTGTGTAAGAAAACTGGTTGCACGGTGAAATACCGAATTAAAATATATTATATTAAAAGAAAAACAACGTAACTCTTGATTTCGATATTCGCCTGATATATTATGATGATATAGTCGACAGGCCGTGCCATGTCTTTAGTGTATGTGTGTATATTGAAATATTCCCTAATTAATATATTAAAATATAAAACAATCGGCTAATTATACGCCTCGTCAGTCCCTTTCTCCTGTAAACTCCAGGCCGATGCGCATAGGCATCCGGGAAGGGATTTTAAAACAATGAATATAAAGCTTCGATTTAAAAGTTTTTTGAAAGCGTTAAATTTAAAATATTGCGTAGTATGTAAGTGTATGTATTTTACCGATGAGTGTGAAGTTTACCGACGACACTGTTCCGTTTTGAATTGTGAACCTTTGTGTTTGGTGTACTGTGCATTTCTTTTCGTCTCGAATACATTCTCCAATATTGTAATATGTTAGGGTTGATAATCTTGTGTATGTTTCACTGAGGATCACGTATGAAACTGTATTTACCCCATAAGATTGCCTGAGCTTCCATAGACGCGTCTAAACGACTGCTTAAATAGAGGGTCAAATTAAATTAGCTGGCAATACATTACCCACGTTTAAATAAAAAGCGATTCAATTCTTTTTTCCTCACTAAAACTTTTTCAAAACTTAAAATGACATTGACATTTACACTAACGTGTGGTTGCCCACACGACTGTTGTTTTGGCTTTTGGAAATTCGTAAAGAATATCTTTTTCGTTCCACAAAAAATTTACAAAAACAGCTGATCGATTCGACCTTCGCTCATCTATTGATGAAATTATTATTTTTGTTCCATTATTTTTAGCTATCGATACCCAACACGTGGGTAAAGTATTGCCAGCCAATTTAGTTTGACCCTGTAAATTTGCGACTGACCAAAATATGCATATGCAAAGCCATCTTCCAACTAGCCTCCAGTACCATATCATTTTTGATTCAGTAAATATTATGTGCTTCTGACTCTGTCTTCCGAGGTTTGCATTGACTTGGCATTTACGTATGGGTAAATAATCTCCCAATAATTCGAATATCGTGTGATCTTCAGTAGGAACATAACTTCAACGTAAATATTCCTATGGTACATTAGACTTATGAACATTTCCGTTTAACTTTCCTACTGTGTAGGTGTATTCTTATTAATATAATATTAAATGATAATTATTACATTGTAACGTAAAATTCCAATTTCGATGATTTTTAATTAATATATTAAATATACTCATCCTTAGGTGTAAGATGTTTAGTGAGTCGCGCGAAATTATTTTGTTGAGTGAGTTTAATTTTATTATTTAATAATAGCAGAAAATCAAGGCAGATTATTATTTTCCAAATAGAAAATGCCAGTCTTAATTGTTCCTTAGAATCATAACTTCTACATAAAATTAATACATCACTAAACATAAAGTAAATAACAAAATAATTTTGTGCGAAAAAATTATGTATGAAAAAATTAAAGATAACAATCGTCGCCAATATCCGTCTAACTCCCAAACGTTGACGTAGAAGTTAATTTCGACTTTATTTTCATTCGTCTAAGTTTAACATTCGTTTAAAAACCCTGTAATTCATAGATCCCTTAGCAAATTAGTGATTACACTTTGACAGATAATATCGTTGGCGATTTTTTGAGAAGTTAAATCGTTTTATTTAAACATTTTTTTTTGTTAAATTTCTTTATTTTTTCAATAAGTCATATTTTTATTTGAGTTCAACGACTGTATTATTTTTTAGTTCAAAAATTGTTTTTATTTTTTACAGTCATTGCAAACGATCATTATCTGTCAAAAACCTTGAAAAAAAAAAAGAAAACAAAATGATATCATTAAAAAGGCTGAGGACACAATTTTTAAGATATACAATGTCTTCTAAACAGGGTAACTTTCATTTACTGTTGCGTGGATTTTTAAATAGTGGTCGTTGTTATTCGATTTTTACTCTTTGTCATACAACATACACTTTCCGTAGGTCTTTACAATTTGTTCTCGAAAACGTGCGGCGAATATACACGTCAAACGTCACGTGGTGTGACGTCACAATGTATCAGTAGTTTTATCGAACAATATTATATACTCTCCTATACTCTAAACTTCAACAATTACCTTTCCTTTTGTATAAAACTACATAAACAATTTAATTTCGTAGTTAAATAAATACATAGATACATACATACATAATTAAGAACGTTACCGAAGCACAAGGATTTTGTAAGGATAGTAACAGTGGCGTTCTGTAGTTTCTGCCTACTCCCACGAGAAGAAGGTATGAGTTTATGTATGTATGTATAAATACATAGCTATAGTAGTAAATAATGTTTTTAATTATAGACACAGTATTTATTTGTACATGTAAAAAAAACTGTTTATCGAATAGATAAAATTTAGTAGAAAAACTGAAGGATCTGTTGGATTATAAGAAATGTAATATAAAATTAGATAATGTTTAAGTGTTATTCCCGTTTCATTTGTAAACCGAAGATGTTAAATGTGACTACATATAAATAACATTTATAGTATAGATAGTTATATGTACTTTATCATAGTCGTTACAATAGATGAGATTATAATTTTAAATGTATCTTGGCTGGGAGATGACATTTTTTTGTTTTTTAGTGGCCAATAATTACGGCCCGATGTGTACTGCCCACCGATTACCACGCAGTGTGCCAATTATTTCGCCAGGACGAGTAAAATGTGTAATATCAACTTTCACTTTTGATCGCAGAGTAATAACAAATGAGTTTAGTTTCATTTAACGCCATCTAGCGGTCAGAAGGTGAAAGTCTTGTGTTTGTCTCGAGCCGTAAGTGTTGGCCACTTGATATTGTTGTATGGTAATCGCATTATAGTTTTAATTGTAATTTATTCAATATAAATTGTTATAGTCTGCGTTGCACTTGCTATAGATATACTTTGTAAAGGGTATTATAGTATTTTGATGAAGTTGAAGGAGGAGAAATTGAAACAGTTTCTATATATTTTGATATTTTGAAGGAGCTTGAATGAGATTAAAACGATCAACAATTCCTTAAGGATTTATAAATTATTTATTTTCAATTATATCTCGAATTTATTAATGATCTTCCAATTATAGTGTAGCTATTTATTTAGAATAAAAAAAACTATTTTATTTACTTTCAGTTTCGCGAATAAATTCTCTTTCGTTGTGTATTGACTGGTCCGTATATTTGTGGATCTCCATTATTAAGATGTATTTTGTCTTATTTACAAATAACTTACTTTAGAACAAATGAGGGCGTTATTAGCTTAGTTTGATGGCTGACGTCAAGTGTTTTTATTAGTTGATCTCAAAAACTATGGGACTCATGACCCGCTGAATGTCTTTAAAGGGGTATTGCAATGTTAGCGAAGAAAATTGAACTAAATGGAGATTCCTTTTGGTTTATTTTCAAGTGCAGTGCAGACTAAGTATGTGTACTACGTTATATCTTCCATTAGAGCAGTAGTCGCTGTGAGCTGAGTATGCATATTAAACAATAAATAAATACAATATGGATTTCAAAATAGAGTTTTATTTAAGTAGTCCCTATTCCGAAAGTACAGTATTTTTATCTTACGAAGCGACGCGCCCTTTACTTATGGGTACCTAGTGTACAAACACGCTGCAAATGTGTGTGTAAGCACAGGAGCGAATTCTGAAGTGTGTGTGTGTTTTGTATGACGTTACTCGTCTTCACGCACGCTAAAACTGCGTGTTTGTACACTTGGTCAACACAAGTAAGGCGCACGTCACTTGTGACATAAATTCCTATGCTAACGCGACTTTTTCCATTCGTATTTACTTTCTGAGTTTATCTTTGACATAACTGACATCGGTGATTGAACACATCGTGAGTAAACCAGGGCCTAGAGACAAAATACATTTCTGTTAGCGTTCAAGCCAAACGCTACGCCAAAATGTATGGGAATGACATTACCTGCGGAAAGAATACGACGTAACCTTTCCGCAGTTAATGTCATTCCCATACATTTTGGCGTAGCGTTTGGCGTGAACGCTAACAGAAATGTGTTTTGTCTAGGCCTGCTGGACTTACAGTTAAAGTCTGAAATCACCAGCCTTCTTGAGCAAGCGTAGTCAATGCTCGTGCCTTCTCTGTATCAGAAGAAGCCTTTGCCCAGCAGTGAGATAGTAAGTTTTATTTTTTCCAAGAAAATGCAGGAAGAAGCATAAGACAACGAAAAATATTTCGTTTCTAAACTTTCCCCTACAACAGGTATTTTATCTGTGTAGCGAGTGAACTTGACAACTTAAATACCAATATCTGAATTTCTTTTTGTTTGACGTTTCTAAAATGAAACCTAGCTAGGTCGATTTATCGTCCCCGAAATCCACTGCACATTAAATTTCATGAAAATCGTTGGAGCCGTTTCCGAGATTCAGATTATAAAATACATATATACAAGAATTGCTCGTTTAAAGGTATTAGATAAGTACTAGAAATAGAGAACATAAAAAAAAAATAGTAACCCACCGGTATCGAGAACAAGGTCCAAGCTACCGGTGGTCAGGGCTCCGGGAGGAACCTAACAATGGGAGATGTGCATTTGGATTGAGTGATCTTTTTTTATTTGTCCAGAAGTACCGTTTTCTGGATCAAGCCTTTGATCCCCTTTATTCCCAGTAGTTCCATGTAGCTAGTTCCACATAGAACTACTGCAACTCACTAGTTCCGTGCATGGAACTAGTGGGAATATTACAATTTTTAACCGACTTCAAAAAGAAGGAGGTTATCAATTCGACATGTTTATATTTTTTATGTATGATGTTCACCCATAACTCCGTCGTATATAGACGGATTTGCAAAATTCTTTTTTGTTCGAAAGGGGTTTACTCCGAAATGGTCCCATTGAAATGTCATATAGATCTGATGATGCGTTTCGGAGACAGACAACGGAACTCTTCAAAAAATTACAGCAAATCAACCGCGAATATTGCTATCGCATAAATTTGCATTATTTTGACGCCAAGGATGATGAAATTTCGAATTGGTGTGAGGTAGGTAACTAAAAAGTGAAAAATAAAAACTTTTTTCAAAAAAATAACAACCGACTTCCAAAAAAACACTACAAAGTGCAAAATAACTTTTTTGTTGTTATTTTTTTGATAAAAGTTTTTTTTAGCCTCTGTTCCCAGTAGTTCCACATAAAGGAAAAATCAGAATATACACTTCCAGCTAACTAACGAGAGTCTCATTAGGTGTTGGTCGACGCTCTTGGCTAAAATGACATTGGCTGTCACAGCTATCGGCACAATGACTGCTGTATCCACATGTCGACAACCTCTTGAGTCAGGTCAAGATACTTGATTCACTTATCTTTTTCAGCTTTCACGAGGTTGTCCATCATACGGGAAAGTAACGGCGGAGTTTCTTGTCCGTTCTTTTCCATACGAAACTACATTTTGGAAGGGGCGACTAGAATCAATTCTATTTTAATGTAAATGTTGACGTTCAATAGTGCCTTTTACGTGCCTAATTCTTCGAATAAATGCTTTCTTTGACTTTGACTTTGGGACCGCTACATCAATAATCATTGTGCGACGCTCCAATCGATCTATCACTACTGTCATTGTATTGACAAAAATACTCCTGTCAGTGATGATAGATCGATCCTAATATAACGTGAAAATGGCATTTTCGAGAACTGGGTCGGGCACATACTCGTAAATATCTACCTATTGTACGGTATTTCCGAATCCACAAGACTGTATTTCAGAGCAAGTTGCTGGTGGATAATCCTGGCTACAAGGTTGTGCCTATGCAAGTAGTCTCCGTCAGACAGGCTGAACAGCCAGAAGTAAAGTGTCGGATTGATTCTTCCGGACGGCGGCATGCCGACATGCCATCCTTCACAATATATTTCCGGTACCTAGTTGTTCATCATCATAATTGTGTCCATAGACGCAAACAAAAACCTTCGGTTTCCCCAAAGAGATCACCGAATCGCTATCAGGATACGGACGCTATGAGGTCTACATGGGGTTCATGTTGTTCTTTACTCTGCCATACCTACTTCGTTCGGTCATTAGTATGTGTATATCACTATTTCGTTTATTTATTTCTTGTCCTTACTAACTACATTTTAAAATATTTTTATTAAATTAACATTAAAAAATATACAAAATAGTGGTACACCCGGGATCAGGGTTCAAGCTACAGGTGGTTAGGGCTCCAGAGATAGGAACCTCCTCACGATGCGAGCCGTATCGAGGAGTGCTGCCTTCTGCATTACAATTAATTATAATAATTATTATTTTAACGTACAATATTATTAACAATTTTTTATTTATATTGTAGCCTGTGAAAACACTTTGAATTGTCTGAATGGCCTGCTAATACAAGTCTCGGTGTCTTGCTTTCAATTTTCCATTAAAGTCTGTACCTACCTATATTATACAGACATTTATTCAAAAGACTACGTTAAACAATAATACAGAGAGAAAACCCATCGCACATACTCTAACATTATTTTCAGTTCAGAAAGGAACATAATATGACAAACTGTAATTGACTTTACAGTCTTCCATAAGATTGACTAAGACCTCAAATGTTCACAGTTGTAGCTAAATGTCAGAAAGTACTTCAATAATCCGAATCAAAGTCATGTACTCTCAATCCATTCTTATATACAGAACGGGAAAAACCTCGCAACAAAACCATAAAAAAACCACATCGAAATTTCTGCGAAGTGTGAAAAATTTCCACGGCTCAGAACCGACTGGCTTGCATTTTTTATCATCGTTTTATTCCATCTGCCTCGCCGAACAAATCCTAATCCCTTAAGCAAACAGAGAGAACGTGACAAAAAATTTGGAAAAACAGCTGAACACACGAAAATTTTGGAAACGTGGTAAAGGACCACAGATAACGCATGAATTTCGGGTATTCGGCATCGATTTCCCAGGGCGCATGACAGGATTCCCGCCATTTCACCAGTACCGTGCCAGGGCTCACGCGACGCGCACGCGTCCCGTGATCGCGAAACACAAAATAATATAATGAATAAAATCTAGTGGATCTAACAGAAATTTGACAGTGGTTGCACTTAATTTTGCGGGTAAACTCGAAATTGATTGTTCTTCGAAGGTGTCCGCTCGAAAAAGGATCGCAGCCACATTGTTTTCGGTGAGTTTTCCACTTATTACAAATCGATATATTCGGGAATATAAATTGTCTACAATGAACGTATTATTTTCCAGACTTTCCTTTAATATGTTGCAGTCTACCGGCCCATTCAGCTCCATTAGATAAGTTTTGCTCTCATTGTGTTTAATTTTAAAAAATTCTGAATAAGATTTATTTAGTAGTATTTTGTATAAAGATTGTGTACAGGTTTTTGGTTCATAACTGTCTGATTAGCTAAAGTATTTTCATATTTTTCTCAATATTTTCGTACTACCCACATATATTTTCAAATTCCCAATACATTCCTTTAGCCATGTTACTCAGCCGGGCAATCACTCCAATC
Source organism: Polymixis flavicincta (assembly GCA_949987655.1). Classification (NCBI taxonomy): domain Eukaryota; kingdom Metazoa; phylum Arthropoda; class Insecta; order Lepidoptera; family Noctuidae; genus Polymixis; species Polymixis flavicincta. The sequence continues at coordinate 19,857,303 of OX465195.1, forward strand.
TTCCTATGATCGGAAACAAAAGATTATTTACCATAATCTTTCGCTTTTCTTCTCAACATTTGCGAAAGTGTTCCTTTATTTTTTTCTCTCATATTTGGGTTACGATAGAAAAATTACGCGAACTCGTTCATACATTATGCATTAAAACTTACCTACTCCAGTGAGTTGTTTTAACTCGTTTTGTTTCATCTGTATGAATGTAAAGCACCTTATAGACCTACTCAGTGCGATAGGTCCTCCTTACCTACGCAGAGAATTTTGAATGACTAAATTCGAAATTGGAATTACTGTTTTACCTACGGGGAGGATTTTGAATGACAATTCAAAATTGAAATTTTGGTTTTCTCAAGCATTAAGGTCTTCAGCTCCTAAAACTGTTGAATAACATACAATGTTTGGAATACCTCTGTCATTTATTCAATAGCAAAGACTGCAGTTAATTACGTCAAATCAGCTCAAAGAATACTCATGCTAAAATGGCTCGATTTACGACCGCACCAAAATCGAATGCTAGAGAAAAGACTTGAATGCAAATTATCGTATTAGTGATGCATCATCAGTTCTGTCGTTTTGGGAACGTACAGCTGGAATAAAGAAAATCCTGTGTTAATCCAGGTAATAAACTGTGTGCCAATTTATTTTTTGGCGTGATTCAGTCACAAGCATCTAAAAATCCAAACGTACAAACTTTCACATATTATAAAACAAAGTCCCCCGCCGCGTCTATATGTTTGTTTGCGATAAATTCAAAAACTACTGAGCGGATTTTCATGCGGTTTCGTGTGTTTTGGTTAAAACAGGTGAAGCCGCTGGCAAAAGCTAGGTAGTTTTTAATATTAGTTAGATAGAATTGTTTAAAATACCTAAAAAAACACTTGAAAGATAATATGGTAAAGAAACGGAGTGACTAGTTACCGACACGACGACTTACAGAGAACTAAGGTAGAAGAAATAAATACGATCCCGAATAAATTGGGATGGGGCAAAAGAATGGTGAATGATGGTGATTTATTTTTGAAAGAGAACTTCTCAAACTTGGCCCAAAAAAGGTGAAATGTTATAGTTTCTATAACATTTCACGTTTTTAACCGACTTCAAAAAGAAGGACAGCAAATCAACCGCGATTGCTGCTATCGCATAAATATGCATTGTTTTGACCAAGGATAATTAAATTTCGAATTGGTGTGGGGTAGGTACAGACGCCAGCACATCAAGCTACCCCAATCTGCCAAATTTCTTTGATAGATTTTCAACTTTACGACCTATGCCATAAGGTTGCCTGGAAGAGATCGCAGAAAGCGATAAGGCCGCCCATTGTTTATTTTGTAGTGTACCTTGTCTTTTTTTTGTAATGTATTTTTAGTGGTGTACAATAAAGTATCTATAAATAAATAAATAAATAAGCATAAGGTTCATGTTCAATTGGGAAAATTTGACAGTTTGGAGTAGCTTGATGTGCTGGCGTCTTTACTAAAAGTAAAAAGTGAAAAGTAAAAGCTTTCCAAATTTTACTTTTCACTTTTTATAGTACAGACGTTTTAGTACAGACGCCAGCACATCGAGCTACTCCAGAAGTCGGTTGTAAAAAAAATAAAAAATATCGTCATCAAATTAAGCAATTTCGTAAAACTAAACAGAACTCTTTCACGAAAGGGAAACCGCTCATTACCTCGTTCGGTGTTTTCCCCAAATTAGTGTGCAACGAGCCTGGAAGCCACAAACATTGTTGTTTGCCGTGACTTGTTAATCTGACACTGATTAAAAGAACTGCTGTTATACCCGCATTCACAACCATTCGACGGGCTGTCTAATCGAAAATGACACATTTTTAATTATTGATTACATTTCCGGCGACAACACATCTGTGTCGTAAGAATGGCGATCGTGTATTTGATTTAAACTGACACTTTCGGGTTTAAGATTTGTGAACAGTCTTTAAAGAACTCTTTGATAAACATTGATTGATGTTCGATTTGGCATAGAAGCGTATCGAACGGTTGTGAATAACTATGCTGACTTGCACAAGTTTTGTAACGTAGAAGCAAAGGAATCTGGACTACTGGTTCTACTGTCCTACTCTCTTACTAGTGTTATAAATGTGAAAGTTTGTATTTTGGATGTGATTAGATGTTTGGATGTATGTTACTCAACCACGCAAAAACGGCAGAACGAATTTGGATGAAATTCGGCACACAGGTAGTTTATAACCTGGATTAACACATAGGTTACTTTTAATCCCAGTAGTACATTCCCGTAGGGTAATTTCCGACTTCCACGCGGGCATAGCCGCTGGAAAAAGCTAGTATTCAATCATTTTGAAATAATAAAGAAAGAAATAAAGAAAACGTATTTATTAGACTCGCACAGGAATATCAGAAACTTGACTACACAATATATACTTAACAAAATATAAATAAAAAAGTACAATGAAAAACAAAGTGTTGTACGAAGCCAAACGGGTCTACTTTTGATGCTACGCTTAAGCATAGCATGAGCAAAAAGTTAGTAAATGTTCCCACTGCTGGGACACACGCAGGCCTTCTCTCTGTCAGAGAGTGGGCTGTAATCCACCCCGCGGGCTGCTGGTTTGCACCTAGCTTCTGACGTTTCATAAGTGCCCATGCAGGTTTATATGAAATAAAAATATTTTGATTTTGATTTTGATTTTGGTGTTACGTTGATGTTTACGCTTAACAATGACGATAAAAGTAGAATAACTTTAAACAAAAAATTAAGGTCTAAGCATGATTATGAATGTACAATTCTTGCAAGACATCAGACGTGTCTGCAGAATTCCTAGTCTTCGTCTTTGTCGATTTTGCAATAGCTCCAATGCGAAGATAAAATCACACATCGTTGCGTTTACTGTTTATTGCTTTCGCTGAAGATTTAGGTAGGAACTTGCGACGCTCGCAGGACGATTTATGTGGCTATATCTAGCCTATAATAATATATCGTTTACTAGATAATGGGCAGCAGCATTCTCTATGCATTTTACCACCATACTGCGATCGCCGATTATGACAAGACCCCACTTTTGGGGGAGGCCTATGTCCAGCAGTGGACGTCTTTCGGCTGAAATGATGATGATGATGGATAATATATCAGAAACGGCTTATTTTAGGTGTAAATCTTCAACCAGCACGCCTGTATCACGTGAATAGTTGGGCAGTGTTGTGTAGTAAGCCGACATTTTTGTCAGTAACATTTCAAGTATTTTGCAAAAGGGGAGACCCCTCCCCCTCCTTACCCCACCGGGCAGCAATCTAAATTCCGAGTTAGTATTGAAAATGTATACTTACATCCAAAAAAATAATAATCTTAGGTGAGCACATCACTTGAGATTTTAGAACGGCTGTTCCAATTTGGTTACTAGTCAGCGTGATAAAATGTTCCATTACTGGGACTCAGACCTCTAGTCTGTGAGAGGGAGTGGGCCGTTATCCACCACGCGGGCCCAGTTGTTGTATGTTACACATCTTCGAATTTTCCGTTCTAGGACATGCCTCCATTTTCTCACGATGTTTTCCTTCACCGTTTCGAGAGCAGTGGTGATGAAATAATTTACTTACACAAAGTAAAGCGCCTGTGAGGGTTCGCACCTACGACCGATAACTTGTGAGTCGCGGCCATTTCCACTACGCCACCACTACTCTCTACCTCACCGAATTAGGTTTTTAGGGAGATTTTTTTTTGTTTCCCAGAATTCGTTGGATCTACTACGAGTAGATAAGCGTTCTTCTCACGCGGGTGGCAACGGCGCATTTATAGCAGTTTCTCGTGATTATTTCAATAAATACAAACAAAAGTAAACATTTTTTTTCAGCCATGTACTAGATAGTTGGTATTTTCAAGTTTGTATGCTATTTTTTTGCAATTATTTTGGTATTTACTTATAAAATCGACATACCGTCAATTATTTTCTATTTGCATTACTTAGTATGATTAAATGTTTTTCTTGCAGAGTAAATATTAAAAATAATTATAAATACCAACGATTTAGTGCTTGGCTGAAGAAAAAACAGTACTTTTGTTTGTATTTCATGAAATAATTACGAAAAACTACTTGTAGCTTTACAGTCGCGGGGTTGCCGCGCTACATACTATTTGCACGCGTTGTTGCCACCCAGCGCCGAAAAAATAAAAAAACCCCGAAACGGGGAACGAACCGTGGACGGACGTAGATACCAACAAAACAGTGTAAATAACCTTAATTAAAAACGTTCCTTCTACTGCTTTATTTCACAAAATCTCGCAAAGACACGCAGCTTAACTTGAAGAGCTGTCTCATAAAAATAAAAGTTAGCTAAGTAACGAAGATTTAAGGCGAAGTGCAGGAAATGTAGCCGGTCACTCTAATTAATGAGAATTTAAGAGAAAAGAGAGGAAACGCTAGATATTTGTGTTTTTAAGGGTTCAGAAGGGTCGTTTGTCCTTCCAAGTTGTAATAACTGTCTTTATAGAGAAGAGTTGAAGAATTATGAGATCTTTGTAGCAATATTAAAAGAGTTCGGGAGTAATAAGGACCTATCCGATGATTTCCCAGAGGGTTGCAGATGGTATTCGTTTTTGTCAACTCGAAAATTTAGAAATTGTTTCACGTATTTTGCGTTGATGAAAAGGTTACCAGAAGTGTATTTACAGTTGAAGTGAAGACTTCTTAGGGACCATCAAAATGTAAAGCCGTTTCTTCGGAAAGCAAAAATATCATGGTAGGTACTTTCTTCTAAAAAATTCACAAGGGAATATCATCATTTACGATTGATTAGTCTTAATCTTGCGTGTTGACTAAAGACATGGTACTAATCCAAATTTATACGGCGACAACCAAACGCCATATTGTGAAAAAGAAAAAAAAATTGTCTACGAATTGTGCCTATTATTGTTTACGTATTTGAAAATCGAAGAGATTCGAAGAAGATGCGCTATCACAAGATCTGCCGTTGATAAGCTCAAAAGAGTCTGGGCCTATCATAATATCACCAAAGTCACGAAAGCCCGCCTGATGAGAAGTTTGGTTTTTCCAATTTTTCTGTATGGCGCAGAAACATGGCCGGTTCGCCTCAAAGAGCGACGCAAAATCGATGCACTTGAAATGTGGTGCTGGCGGCGACTGCTGCGGATCCCTTGGACGGCGTTTCGGACCAATGTCTCGATCTTGGAGGAACTTCGAATCAAGGAGAGGTTATCATCGACTGTACAGATGCGAATCTCCATGGAACGACTTGTTGTCCAGGGGAAAGTCGAAGGCAAGAGGTCACGCGGTAGATCACCTACGCGCTGGACAGACCTTATAAAAGCTGCAACACAAACGTCCATAGTCCAAAGCTCCCGAGACGCTGAAGACTGCAACAAGTGGAGGCGCATCGCGAGGGCTACGTTATCCAGAGAAAATGCATCATCGTCAACCACGACCATTCTGTCAAGAATGCACGACTGAGGAGGAGGATTTGAAAATCTTCTAGGTTTATTAGGTATAAGCAATCTCATGCGGTCGGAGGCATCTTCTTTAGTTGAAGAAAAAATGCCTTTAGTGTATTAAATCTTCCATCCTCTTTTTAGGGAGTCGGGTTTTAGATTTTTTAAATCTACTTTTCATTCAATCTACATTATTTTCTTCTAAAGTTTTCAGTAGACGGTCAAAGGGATAAATCTGGAGGATATCCAGCACAGTTTTCCTGAAACGTTATCTAATGAAAACAAATGGTGACGTTATGGAATTTCCCTTCGGAACCACGGGTGGGCCATATATAGCAGTGGACGTTTACGATCCGAGAAATGTAATAAAATATGTCCGACTCCGTGTAGCTATTGAATTAAATGAAACGGCATAACTCGTCGAGATGGATTCACATAGATACGTACACACGACCACACATCAAGCTATACATTTCCAGTTTACGCTAATCTCGCACTGTACGGAAATCCTATACAATGTTAGATCAGCTTAGACTGTAAATGTATAGCTTGATGTGTAGCCGTGTGTACATAAACTCGCGCCTTTTTCCCGTGGGGGTAGGCAGAAACTTCAGAACGGTACTTGCTACGATCCTTACATACTCCTTTTGCATCGTTTACTTTCAGTTATCTGTTCATAAACGCAAGCTGCCGGTTGCTAATAGGTACAACGCACCTTCTGAAGATCATCTATACTTAGTATAATAGAGCTTAAGAATGTTTGTTTGAACGGGCTAATCTCTGGAACTCCCTACAATTTTTTGTGAAATTCTTGGGTTCTTCTTTGCATTTGATTGACCAATTATTGAGGAAGGTATTAGCCCATATTTAACATCACATTACGATCCTTAGGAGGCACGCAAAAATAAAACAAGCCAGAAAGAAAGCTACGTGAAAGCGCGGGGCGCGGATGCGATGCGACGTGGTGGTTCGGAGGCCGAGGGAGCTTATTATTGTTATTTCAGCAGGTGTTTATATTGTGTACCTCACGATTTCCGCGCGGACGAAGTCACGGGCAGGAGCTAGTCATTAATAAGGAAAGATTATCGTGATAGATTCGTCCGAGCGAAGCTGATCTCTAAGCTAAGCCTTTTTGTTATTATCTTCTTCATATTATTTTCATTTTCTTTCGTAAAGTACCTAATCTTTTTCTTGATTCTTTTACGGACTAAGAGAGTGAGGGAAGAGAGAGTGCATCTGTATCTGCGCACATGCTTGTGCCTATAACTCCCGCGCCAAAGGTTGGCCTCCGCTGAGATTGGTCGCCATAGCCGAAATTCGATCTGAAGACCTATTATTTCATGAATTTTTTTATGTCTTTATCGGAGAGTTCCTTTGCCAATCTTCCCATGACCCTGACTTGAGGAAGTGGCGATAAATAAAATGCTAATGCTTTGCAATGGCAAGCGTCCAACACGCTTTTACCATGAATCTTATGCGGTCTGTTTGAAATTACTACAACGATCGTTTTTACATGTTTCCCTAAATGTTACGGCACAGGATAGCCATTACAAGAAGTGGCCATCGTATTAGTTGTTCAGCAGCTTCATATCTCATATTAACTTTGTGCAGTTATTTAATTTCATTACCACTGCTCTCAAAACGGTGAAGGAAAACATCGTGAGGAAAGCGGCATGTCCTAGAATCAAAAATTCGAAGATATGTGACATTCACCAAGTCGCACTGTGGTTGATTACAGCCCACAGATAGGAGGCCAGCAGTGGAAACATTATAGGCTGATTATGGTTATGCAGCTTCATTAACATCCGCCCAGGATGGTGCTGGAATATAGCAGTTCAATTGACATCAGAATACAGCCGCCACGCAACCATTCATGATGAGAGCATCAACAATGGTTGCGTGGCGGCTGTATTCTGATTCTGATTACTGTCACTCTAGCAGAGGCTAGAGTGACCGTAATCAGCCAGTGTTTTTTCGGTGATTCCAGTTACCTCGTAACGTAAAACGTGGCGGCGCCACTTTCTGCACCCTCCAATGCATAAAATATTTTGTTTTTAAAATCACAAATAGCCCAAATAATTTTATTAGTCCAATCTATATTAGATGGATGTCGTGTAATGAAATTATTATTTACGATTAATCACTAAACGCTATCGAATATACGTTTGTGCCTGAAGAAAAAAGGGAATTTTATGTGCACGACATTCAAAACTCTGCGATACCCACAAGATCAAAGTCAAGTTGTGCTCATACATTGTGCATAGTTGGGAGAATAGTTCAAACTTCAAAGCTATCGTTTGCATGAGTAACTCTCATCAATCTTTACGAGTTTTATTTGAGTTCGTTAGAGAATGGAAAAATCAATGAAAATGTAACTGGATTATTGGATATCGTGATTTTTAAATCGCTTATACTATTGACATAAGTACGAGTACAATCAATCTGCCTAGCTTTTTTCCAACTGCGGCTCTAAGTCGGCTTCCAGTCTAACCGGATGCTAAAGATTCGGAGCTAAATACCAGTACGTATGTTACATGGAGAGATTGCTTAGCCTCTGGGTATGTAATGGATGCTCACCCATCCTACGAACCGACCTCGGCAAATCGACCCGGCTGTGAATATTTAGCCCTCAGTTGTACCTTCGTAACTTCTTACATCTTTGTAACGAGGTACATCTACTTAGACGGTGACAGAGACTGGGTAACTGGTTGCACGTCTACATCCCTGCCACCAAGTGTAGACCGAAATACTGCTTATTGTACACCTCAGTAGGTATATCTTCTGACGTAGCTAAGGTCTTTGCTCTCGAAATTGGTGGTCCAATTTCAGTCTGACGAATTGCATTCTCGTGAGTTGTTTATAGAAAATCTTCGAAGCGCGTGTCAGTATATCGTCGACACTTAATCAAAATTCCAGAATAGATCGCCTGCAAAAAATGGTCGATATTGAGTGCCAAAGTAAGCGCGTTGGCATGTGAATCTTCTATCAAAACTATGTATAAAAACAAGCATATATTAAAAAAGTTTTTCTCTCACCACAAAAACATAGGAATCACTTTTTTACTATCGAATCAGATAAAAAGAAAAGTTGGGCCGAAAGACAGACACAATCCCTCGTATAATTTTATTGGCGGAATAGTTTTGGGAGATAGACAAGTCAGCAACTATGGAAAAATTTATAAAAATGGAGTGATCAGACGCGAATATCTTAGAAATTCTATAGGATCGAATTTGTATGGTTTGCGGAATAAACATGTTTGTGACTGGAGGTCACGTCGTGTTATGTCGCTAGTTCCTGATTGGCGAACGTTGTGCTATACGCATTGCTGTTCACGGATATTTCCGCATATAGTCTGTTACAAATATATCTAATAAAAATTTCAACAAATGGATCAGAAAACGTAATATCTCTGTCTATGTTCATTTGTAGTGCCCACGGAGTTAATACAAAGGTAGTGCCACTTACAAATTGAGGGTTTCGATTTGATTATTTGAATACTTAAACCCAAAATTCCAATTTTAAATCATCTTAAAGAGATTTTCCATCTGGCATTTGAGGTTAACTTTTTAATCTCAATCTTTGTTTATGATTTTTCAATGTCTATTTTATTAAATCATCTGCCTAGCCTTTTCCCAACTATGTTGGGGTCGGCTTCCAGTCTAACCAGATGCAGCTGAATACCAGTATTTTACATGGAGCGACTGCCTATCTGACCTCCACAACCCAGTTACTGGGTAATACTCGATTGGTCAGACTTTTGAGGCTCTGAAGACCCAAAAAGGCTGTCAAATATTCACAAATGACATCCGGGACCTACGGCTTGACGTGCTTTCCGAGGCACGGAGGGGTCTTAGTATGTATTTTTTAAATGCAAACAATAATTGTTGCAAAAAGTCGTGAGATATAAAGTGGAAACCTTATAAATACAGATGAATGTGTTACTAATTCCCTGTAGTAAGTGATTGTGTAAGAATATACCTAGCGTGAAAAGGGTTTGTTTACAGCTCCAGTTAGTTCTGGAACAGAGCATACATCAGCTCATGCTATGCGTCCAATATTGAAGAGTCACGCTGCGGTAAAAACGATCGTCTACGAACAAATATAACGAATTTCTGATTGATTGTATGACTCAGCACTGTCAGCATTTTGTTTATTATCTATGCCACGAACGAAGCTATTTGCTTTCGGTATTTTCTATTTGCAAATTAAATTCCTTTTGACGGGAGTTCCTTCATAGATAGGTATCGTCTTCGCTGGCAATATTGTGCGACCGGTTGGAAATTAAAAAGAAATGGTTTAGACTATTATGTCGGTTAGAGGTACCTATTTATTTTGATGTATTATAATGTCCTTACATAGGAAAATGGCGATTTGTCGAACTGGCCACTTTATTCTCTGATATCTGGCGTTTGATTAGAAATTCCAAATTCGAAAGTCCGAATTTAAGCTTTTGTATTTGCGTTTCGAATTGTAGAGATTCATTTGTTTTCGCGCCATTTGATATTTCTCTGAGCTCGTTCACAATATAGAAAACTTATAATGCTTTGTGCTATCGTCGAATTGTGAACGCTAATTAAGTTTTTCATGCAACTGGTTGCTATCATTATGTACTTTCACCATTCGCAATTACTTTAGGTCTGTTAGCAATTACACGTTCAACTGAGCATAAAAATAGCCATTTGTGCTTCACTTTCCGAAAAACATTTTCTTTTTACAAAAATGCCCCTTTTTCTCCAATTTGCCCCTAATTTATTCAGTTTCAACTTTCTGTCCCTGTGAAAGCCGAGGACCCTCAGTAATTAGGTAGGTACTGCCTTCTATTGCACGATTACCGTCTAATTGTCACAATTTACCTACCTGCTCCACGAATTTCGTTTGTGGTCGCGCAGATGAAAATATTTAACTGACTACAAAAGGAGTTTCTTCTATGCATGAAGGTTTAGCTAAACAAAAGCTGTAATATTTAATAGGGTTCTGTGAATGTTTTGTTTAGGGAAATTGCGAATGTGTTTTGTTTTTTCGGCTCGCTTAGTTGAAGATAGGCGACTATGATCTTTGGAAGGCGTTTTTGTTTACATAATTACCTATTATTTAAATTGGTTGGTTTTTCAAAACAAATACCTGTCTTAACATGTGTGGAGGTTTCTCAAAACGATAAAGACATTATCGCAAAAAAAAAAAACCAATGATGATACGTAGTACCTACTAGACTAGAAAGATCAGATTCTAAAGTCGCAGCAATCTTTGAAAAATTCTTTGCAGAGATTCCTGTGTAGACTTTAGTTAATGAAAACGTTTCTGTTTGGGATTATGAATTTCATTTCCAGTATGGCACCTGTAAATATACATATAATTAAAACCTTTTACATGTTAAATGTGAAAATCTACATTACTACTATCACAATCTGAATCATTGTTCCATTGCTTCATATTATGTTAATTTGTCTGCTCAAAAACGTAAATAACGCAATGATGTTGAAGATGTTGAACTGTCAAAATGTAAGCCATTCCTAATGTAAGTGTGTTCCGCAATGTCCCCGCTGGTTTCTACCGACATCGCGACGTCAATATTAGGCGCAGGCCAGACAGAAGAGACGTAAGACGCAGACGGGGCGCGGGCGCAACGCGTTGCACCCGCGCCCCGTCTCTTTTGTATGTTTTGCGTCGCGACGCTTCTATACATTTTGTAGGAAAGGGACGCGGTAGAGACAAATGTCTGCGCCCCGTCTGCCTCTTACGTCTCTTCTGTCTGGCCTGCGCTTTATGAAGGCTCTTGGGGGACGGGGGACGGGGCCTACGAGGAATTTGAAAAATTGGTATTTGAAGAAGCAATTGCCGTCGCGCTATCAGTAAGTCTGCCCCGTAGTGTGTGATAGGGACAGCTGCAGCTCAGATCGAAATTATCACAATTTTTTTTGACGAGATCGACGTTTCGTATTCCCCGAAAACTGAGCCGATTTAATTATTTTTAACCGACGAAAAAACGGAGGAGGTTACTCAATTCGACGCGTATTTTTTTTTGTTATGTATGACCACGCATAACTTTTTCCAGAGTGGTCCGATTTTGATAATTCTTTTTTAGTGGAAAGGGTATACCCCGAAGTTGCTGCTTTGTCCAACCCCAATAACTAAGTTCGGAAGTCGGTGACTTTGGATATGTATTTAATTATATTATGTCACCGCCTTCCGAACTTAGTTATTGGGGTTGGACAAAGCAAGTTTATAATTTTTTACTTTTCGGTTTTTCGGCGGTTTAATTTTTTACTAAAAAGATTTTTACAATAAAATTATGTATAAAGTTTCTATTTTTTTTTCTGTTCAAATCTTTTCTAAATTGTCTGGTAGTCCTCTAATCACAGCGGCAAAAAACAAGGCATTTTTTTGTAATTTTTAGAGGGTCATATTTTCTTTACTAATTAGTTGGCTGAAAAAAAGAAAATTACAGGGACGTGTTTACAGCAGACTTTGAAATAATAATAATATTGCTCTGAAGGCATTATTCAGGAAGAAAAAAGGGGAATACATTCGTATGTAGTATCGTACGCCCTGTTCCCTCTTAAGGCACCATCATATATGACTGCCTCGTTAGTCTAGTGGTCCCAAGCGCTACTGCTGAACATGAGGTCGTGAGCTCGATTCGCAGGTCGGGCAAAGTGTTATGAGGTTTTTCTTCTGGAATTTCTGTCTCAGCTCGGAGTCTGGATTTGCTACCGGTTGGTGAAATGAGCTCGCCCAAACATAACTGGCGAAATGTGGGTGTAGGTACTATTGGTACACCTCAGCCTAACCAATGCCTAATCTTGGCAATCATGTCTTTGAGATTGGTTTTTACACGCTTTTTATTAGCTTCACCTGTATGTATTTTTGTATGTTTGTAACCGACTTCTTTGGGCGCGATTTTGACCCACTTTAAACGGCCAGATTTCGTGCAAACTTTGTAGATTTATCGAGGACCGATGCCAATACTCTAATTTGATAAAATTGTTCCATTTTTCAATTTTAAAATTATTAATATTAAATAATATTAAATAATTATTAAATAATTTAAGTCGATAAGGTAAGAAACTTAATTTTAATTTTTTTGTAATTTTTCTCTACACGATAAGACAGGACTTGATGTTAATTTTAATTTCCAATAATTATCTTAAGCCGATTTCTATAATATTGAAAAATTTTCGAATACTAAGGAGAATTTTAATTCTACAAAACAAATAATAGTATAAAAAAAACTAAAAAATCACGCTTTTATAAATAAACCAAACTAAAAAGTAGAAAATAAATAATAGTTAAAAAAAACTAAAAAACACGCTTTTTATAGAAAACCGAACTATTTTTGTTTTATTCACACTATTATTAATTTATATTTATTGAAAATTTTAACACTATTCTTAATTTAAATTTATTTTCTATTTTTTAGTTCGGTTTTCTATAAAAAGCGTGTTTTTTAGTTTTTTTAACCTATTATTTTATATTATAATTTTCTAGTATTTCATACGGTATATGTGGTGTATATGTAAATGATTTTATGTATTGAGAATATAACAACGCTGTAGGGGTTGTAGATTGTATATTTGTAGAGCATTTTCTATTTTATCAAGTACCTACCTGGTACTTGCTGACAGGCCTACACATGTCCTCCCATACTTAATATTACCGTAATTTGAAACCATTGTAAAAGCCAATTATTTTTAAAAGAGTAACAGTGGAGTTTCTTGCCGGCTCTTCTCCATAGGAAGTGACACATTGGAACCGTGCACCTAGCTTCTGACGTTTCATAAGTAGGTACTCAGGTTTATATGTTTTTTTTTTGAACCTTTCGGGGAATTACAGGCGCCGGATACGTGATTTTATTATTATTGACACAAAGGCACCATCATAAATATCAGAGCTTCAAATGTTTTTATATTGTACAATTATTTATTTGATGTCATTGTAACACGGTTTTACAGCATGGGGGAATAATACTTCATCCCGCAAATACCACCGTCCCGCGGGCAATTTGTACACATTTACATGCAAATGTAATGTTATTAAAATTATGGGTACTTTTTATCCCTTCGGGCCAAAGAGTTTATTTTGGGATCGCTTACTGAAATAACTTCTTTATCCGGGCCTTTTTTTATTTAATGACAAGCCGTGTTGCCTCCTATGGGATTTCTCATTGGAAAAAAGCGAATTTATTACGATTTTCTATACAAACTGGCTCTTCATCCCCTGTCGAACCCCTTTAAGGGATGAAATCACTTGGGGAAAATTCCAAGTTTCTGTACCCAGCGGTTTCCACCAGTCAATGACTGAATGCATAATTTTTTTTACCAAGTCAACTATTTTCTGGCCGCAACTTCGTCCGCATGAAATTTCGGCCCCCAAATCACCACGTCGCATCGCATAGCGTTCCCGCGCTGTTACTTAGTTTTCGCTTAGCATTCTTTCTGACTGTTTGCCTTTTAATCGGCTCCTATATGGGCTGTAATGTTAAATAGCCTATTACCTTCCTCAACAGTTGAGCTACAAAATCTTAAAATATATTTATTCAAATCCTACTCACACCCCTGACACAATGTTGTATATAAGTTCATTTATTTGTGGGCCAACCGACAGTTCCAGAAATACGTTAGTACGTACCTACTACCTTGTAACTTCTAGTATGTGCGTTTTATTGAAAATGTGCCTACTACCTAGTGGTAGTAGGCACATTTTGAATAAAACGTTAAGGAACCAACGAAAAATTAAGGAAAAAAATACACTAACTTTATTACACACTAGCAGCGCTCCGCGGTTTTACCCGCGTAGTTCCTGTTCCTGTGGGAATACGGGGATAAAATATCAGAGATTAGCCGGAACAAACAGACAGACAATTTTTTTTTATGTTACCGTGAACATATGCATTTGGTAAAAAGCGGTTATTTTAATATTAGGTACAAACAGACACTCCAATTTTATTTATCTGTATAGATGTATAGAAGAAGATTTAAGTAACGTTTCATCCGATTGAGGCGAGTTAATTCGTGCGAGTCGACTAATAAGCCATTCAAACAAACAAACAAACTATTTAAGCTTAAATATCAGTTTAAGATACATTTAAGCTTTAATATCAGTATAAGATATATTTAAGCTTTATTATCGGTATTAGATATATTTGATTGTATGTTTAGGTAAGAAGAGAATTTCATAAGGATAAATTGGCTATTATAGTGGAATTATAACTATGCTTTGAATACCTTATTAAAATGTCCCATGAATGATTCGAGATTGTTATTGACATAAAAGATTTTATTTATTCATCTCGACCTTTTTTTGGCAACCATTATGGAGGTCTCTATTTCATTTTTTCGCGGCTTCGTCTTATTTTTCTATCATCTATTATTCTTCCCCTGTCGACAAAAAAGGGTAAAGCATAACATAGCGCCTGTTTTTCTTAAAGGGCTGGGTAAAGATGTATCACATAGCCCCACTACGCATGCTGTACATCACACTAAGTTACTTATACAAAAAATATTTCTGCTCTTCATGGGCAGTTGCAATGTAATGCACGCAATACATTAAATGATAAATTATAAATAATTTTATTTCTGTAAGTAGGTTTGTACAAACACTTTTACACGCCAATCATATTTTTAAACTAGATGAGGTCTGCGTTTCCTATCTGACTACTCTGAGAAGAAAGGCCGAAACAAACTCAGAGGTCACAGTCTCTTTTAAAGTCCAGACATAATCTTGGTCAGATCATGTGGATTGGTGTCTGAAATGGTCTTTTGAGGAAAGAACCACACAGATTGAGTGGACCTGTCCATTCAGTGCACGCATGTATCAGTAATCATACGGCTTTTTTATTTTTTTGGGGTGGGAAATCATCAAATAACATCTCCCGCTCTGGGTGGAGCAGGAGGGCGTGTCAGACTTTTACTGACTAAAACCCACCCGTGTTCCTTCAGTAGCCCGTATGCCAGGGGCTGTGGTGTCTCTTTCAAACAAACCCGCACCCCTGGCAGGCATCGGCCCTTGCGGGCCCCATCATTTTTTGTGCTGACATCTCTTTGAGGCGCGCGTGGAGCACAACGCGCCGTCGACTTGGGCTTGGTCCTTACCGGACTGCGAGCTACCCATTATTCGCCATCCGCAAGCTCATGCCTACGGTGGCCGGAAATCGGCCTGGGATTCCCGACGCCCAGGGCGTCTCCGTATCCTGCGGCGGCTAGGGTCGCGAGGGCGCATATGCTGCCTCTCCCTCACGTGCGCCGCCTCCCTCTTCGCGAGCATCACTGCTTTGCTGAAGGAGGTGACGGCTCCCCATGCCCTCTCGCTCCGTACCATGGCCTGGACCAGGGCCGGGCGCGAGAGATCGCCGCCGCCGATCGCCTTCACGAGGACACGGCGGTCGTCCACCCAAGCTGGGCAGACCGCCACCGTGTGCTCCACCGTGTCCTCAGGGCGATCTTCGCAGTGGAAACACCCGGGCGTTTCCTCCCGCCCTATCCGAAACAGGAACCTCCCGAAACAACCGTGTCCGGTGAGGACCTGCGTCAGGCGGAAGGTGAGGACGCTATGCCGCCTCTCAAACCACTCCTCAAAGAGGGGACTTACCGCCGCAATCGTGGCGTGCCCAGCACTGGGTTGCGACAATCGCTCTCTCCATGTCGCCATGAGATCCCGCCGGAGCTCTGTCCGCTGTGCCGCGATTTCCCGCGGCAGCGGAGTTACGCCCCGACGTTTGGCCTCCTCGCGCCACTCCCACATTTGCGCGAGGACCTTTGCCTCCAGATCCTATGGCGGTAATCCGGCAAGGAGGCCCGCCACCTCGCCAGAGATCGTGCGATATCCTCGGATCATCCGTATAGCCATGACCCTATGGGACGCCCTCAACCTGCGAGCTGTTTGGCGCCTCAATGTAGGCGCCCACACCGGCGTCCCGTATAGGGCCATAGACCGCACGATCCCCGCGTAGAGCCTCCGGCAGGAGGCGTTTGGCCCCCCTAAATTGGGCAAGAGCCGCTTCAACGCAGCCCCGGCTCGCTCAGTAATCATACGGCTCAACTCAGAACTTGAGGAGCTCAATGATTTGACGAACAATGCCAAAGAAAGGACATTTGGGTAGGCTGCATAAAGTACTCAAACTGCCAGATTAACATTAAAAACGAACTGAGAAAGAGACGAAACACAAAAACAAAAATACTACATAGTCCTCACATTCACAATAATTAAAACATAAATAATATTATAATTCTCAAAGTAAATATTCATGTCAAAGTGTATATAATAATAATCAAATGTCAAAGAGCAAAACAAAGATAAAAAACAACATTCAGTATACAAAATTGGAGCAGGTCAATCCCAAGCTTTTTTGTCCTCAATATAATCTTTAACGGTATAAAAGGCTTTCAGGCACAACTTATGTTTGATGAATGATTTAAATTTATTGAGACTTAGATCTTGAACATGGCTTGGAAGTTTATTATAAAAGCGTATACATTGACATCTGAATGACCCACCTATTTTCTTGAGCCTTGTTGATGGTACAACAAATTTGTGTTTGTTCCTAGTATTGGTACTATGGATATCACTGAATTTTTAAACAACTTAATATTTTTATGAGCATAAAAAAGATTTTCATAAATATACTGTGAAGGCACAGTCATTACATTTATCTCCTTAAATTTATCTCTGAGAGAGTGTCTCGGACTTAATTTTAGTTTTCTCCTGCTTAACGTGAGGTAGCGTAAACTTAATGCATTTGATCTTTTTTTCATTAAGACGTAAATTATTAACATTGAACCAGTGAACCACTTTTGAGATTGCGCTATTTACATCGTCATTAACAAGTTGCTGACGTTTAAGTCTAAACAAAAGTGAAGTGTCATCCGCAAACAACACTATATCATGATTATCCTTTATGAGGTAAGGCAAGTCATTAATATAAATAAGAAACAAGAAAGGACCAAGAATTGAGCCCTGTGGGACGCCCATTGATACTACGGATCCCGGAGATCTTTTTCCGTTTACATCAACACACTGAATCCTATTACACAAGTATGAAATATGAAGATCCAGAGCGGTGTTCCGGATCCCGTAGTGGCGGAGTTTCCTGATTAGAGTTTCATGAAGCACGCAATCGAAAGCTTTAGATAAATTGCAAAAGATGCCCAAGGCATCGTATTTATTTTCCCATGCATTGTAAATATGCCCTAAGAGTTCAACACCGGCATCGGTAGTTGAACGACCCCTTGTGAAACCGAACTGTTTGCTATGTAATAAATTATGTTTATTAAAAAATCTTTGCAATTGGTCTAAAATTAATTTCTCAAAAAATTTAATAAAGGTAGGTAGTACTGAAATAGGTCTAAATTAGAGGGGTCTGATGTACTACCTGATTTAAACAAAGGTATTATTTTACTATTCTTCATTAGGTCATGAAACTCCCCACAGTCTATACAATTATTAAATATAAGAGCTAAAGTAGGTGCTACAATGTCAATAATAGACTTTGCAACTTCTACAGAATTACCCCACAGATGTGCAGTCTTTTTTACATTTAAAGTATGAAAGGTTTTAAACAGCTAATATGTTCAAAATGAAATTCTGAATCACAAACATTAACATTTTCCTTAAGCAAATACTCAGCAACAGAAGGTGATGAGTTTAGTGATTTTGTAGTTGAAACGGGAATATCTGTAAAGAAATTTTCAAAAGCCGCGGCGACTTGCGAGTCTGATGTGATTATGTTGTCATTGATTGACAGGCTTGTGTCAGTATTTCGGTTGTTAGACCTTCCCGTTTCGCTATTAATAATATTCCAAGTCGTTTTAATTACATTACTACTGTTTTTAATCTTTGAACTCAAATAACGCGACTTGGCCATCCAAAAAACTTTTTTAAATAATTTGGAATAATTCCTAACATATAAATTAAATTCTTTCATTTTGATTACCTACTGCTTATATGCATGCACAGAACATATAAACTTTTATCTGTTCTGCGGGTGCATGCAACGATAGGTACAGGAGTTGTAGTTGAAGGTAGCCAGGGAAATCGAATCTTTCTTACGTTTTCTGATATTTACTATTTCATGAAAAACTCATTCAATATAATCTACCTGTGTGCCAAATTTCATCCAGATCCGTTCAGCCGTTTTTGTGTTATTGAGTAACAAACATATTCACAAACTTTCACATTTATAATGTTAGTAGGAAGTAGGATTATAATTAATTTATTTATTTATTTAAGACATGTTTCCTTTGCCATTACAGATAATAATAAATCTAATGCGACAAAATAACTTAAAATATACTTAACTATACCTTACATGCTACACAGTACCTACAGTAAGGATTAAAACTATGTAAAGTCATACATGTTACGGTCGGTCGGTAATATATTACGATTCGTGACCGTAACCAGTCATACAGGATAAGTTTTTATCCAGTGCGCAAACTGTAACTGAAAAATTTCTGAGCTGGGAGGTCTAGAATGATATGCTGAATTCATGGGTACAGTTTGCGGACTGGTTGAAAACTTATCCTGTATACAGCCTGACATTGACGTACCGTTACATTGGTTTCTAAAAAAAACGAAATTGACGTAGTTCGAACGTAGTGAGATTCCGCAGGTAATCATTATAATGATACAGAATTGGAGCCCAGTACAAAAAATGATCACAATGATGGGAAGAAAAAGTGACTATCGCCTTTGACATTTTAGCAGTAATGTTTACTCCCATATATCAGGGGAACATCCATCCACATATTTGGGAAAAACCTTGTGAAAGTTCACTGACAACCACTCAAAGACAACCGTTCTTCCACTAGCTTCTAAAAAAGGTACCATTTACCAAACAAATTTAATAAACCCTGCATATACCCACAAACAAAATCGAATCTTCCTACCGACAAACAATGTATTCCCTACATAAATAGATATCATGTACGTAAACTACCTAGGTATGTATCGACATCGAACAACAACGTAACAATAGGTTTATATCATCTGTTTTATTTAGTCCGGGTTCGGCGGTATTACGTGAGCGGACATGTTTAAACCGGCGGTAAATAGAGGAATCACGGGTTTAGTATTATGTAGTGTTTAAAAGTAGATGGTACAAACGTAGATATGAAAGGGTAGTTTTAGCTGCAGATTCTTGTGTAGAATATCTGAACTGTCTAGCAATTTGATGGCATGGCAATTGAACCTGAAGAAAATACAGTGATAAAAATATATATAGGAATCACTCAAATCAAAATCAAATCAAATATTTTCTTTGATTTCATAGTAATCCAATAAACAGTACCCTAATAGCGTAACACGCGATCAATCATAATCAGTTTCATTTTGACAGTTCAACAATATTCATTGCGTGATTTACGTTGCTGAGCAGACACGTTTTTAGAACATATGAAGCGATGGATTAGCAATCTGTTTCAAAATGATTCAGATTTTGATTGATCGTGCGTTACGCAATTGGGGTGCTGAACGACATCGAAATAAAACGAGAAGATGAATTTGTAAAATTCTAGGAGGAATGCACAGCGATAGAGATAGATCACGACGACGATGCAAAAAAAAAGGGCAGTGAAAAATTTAAACTTATTTATGACATTTTATTTCTAGCGTATATGGTCCCACAGCAGGGCAAATGCCACCCTTTCTGTCTTGAGGTAGTAGACTTAACGTGTCAGTAGGTGTCAAGCACGTCCCGCCACCTTCTCTCGGGACTGCCTCGATGTCGCTGCACGTTTTTGGGCACCGATAAAATCCTCTCCTGCCTAGTCTTTTTACAGCTGAAACAAATCATATCAAATCAATGTCAATTACTCAAACTAGTCAGCACTTTTTGAACGTCCATATTACATAAGACCCCCAAATTGCGCGCCCTTCACCTCCTAACTATGTTGGGGTTGGCTTCCACTCCAACAGACTGCAGCTGAATATCAGTATTCTACATGAAGTTACTGCTGATCTGACCTCCACAACCCGGGTGCTGGGTAATACTATACCCCTTAGTAAGACTGGTGATAAAATCTTCTTGCAGTGGGCGAAAATTTGAGAAAACGGTAGGAATCTTCACTGGTGACAGGCTTGGTAAGCAGCCAGATAATAATAGAAAACATGCCAGACAGATACGGCAATGATAAGATTACCATAATGAGCCCATTGTTTATCTTCTCAAGGCAGTTTGTACCTAATTAGTAAACAACACGCGTCCCCTCGCTATGAGTAACATCAGAATATAGAAGTGCACGCGTGATGCATGTCATGGTCCTAAGATACGTGTCCGTGGCGATTCTTGCCCGTTCTTCTCCATAGGAATGGGGAACTAGTTTCATCTTTCTGACTGACCGTTCCCTTGACAGTTCGATATTGCCTTTAATTAGTTTATTTAATGTAAATGCTTTGAGTGAGCATTGCTTGACTGCCTCGTTGGGCTAGTGGTCGCAAGCGCTACTGCTGAGCTCATGATGATGACATCTAGCACCCTAATCGCGTAACTCACGATCAATCATAATCTGTTTCATTTTAACAGTTAAACAATATTCATTGCGATATTAACGTTGCTGAGCAGACAAATTTTTCGAACATATGAAGCAATGGATTCCCAATCTGTTTTAAAATAATTCAGATTATGATCGAGTCTCAGCAACTGAAATGTTTTCATACATTTTCAGAGATATTTTTATTCTGATCTTTCGGATGATTCGGATTGGCCCAGCTGTCGTTCGCGCAAATGTCTTTCGCGCATATGTCCGCTTGCGCAGAAGTACAGTCGCGCAAAAGTCCATGTGCGGAAATGTCTTTTGAGCATGTGTCGCAGATTTAAAAAAAAAAAATCTGCTGTTTCATAGAAACGTGCAATACTTACGCGGTCAAAATGAATGCAACAGCAATATTAAAAAAAAAAAAAAAAAAAAAAACTAAAGAATGAACATTTTCAACGCAGAGGGTCCAGAATCTTGTACCGAATCCATGGTAACAGATTGCGCGCATAGTTGCGCGTCGATGTCCCCAGCCACTTACTCAGTACTTATACCTACAAGAGGACGTCATCGTGTTCAAGATCAAATCACATAAAGGACCATCCCTCTGTAGTCAATCCTATCAGAGGAACGCAACATTGGACCATGAAATACAAATTTTCTTGTGTTTTTGCAATTTGCAGGTCAGATTAAGATACAAATATTCATCTCAGAAATCACAAAATTATGATTTAAAGGCATGAATGGAGCACTAATTAGCAAACTATTACTAACAAGAGGTAAATGCACTCGCATGTAACTCAAATAAAACAATTGAGCCAGCGTACATATTCCGCGAACATTATAATTAGTATCTACGTAAATACAAGCGCAGTTGCTCTATGTATCTGTAGCTCTATATTATATATCAATCAGCCAACCTAACAGGGCATGTACTAGCTTCAGTGACATTAATTGGCTTGTTACGTCATTGTTCAATGTACATACATTTTGACGTAACATACGTACAGATGCCCGCACTAACGGGGATCTCTCTCGCATACAAATATCTTAGAAACGGGGGGTAGGTGCCGTTTCTCTATACTTACTATCTATACTAATCTATATTGTTATATGTGATGATGTTTAACATTACACCTTATTTCCACGAAGAGTTCCGCACAGGTTAGTCCCCTATTTCACGGGATATAAACATAACTGGTGAAATTTGGGTGTACTGTAAGTACACTTATCTATATCTAATATCTATAAACGAGCAATTCTTTATTTATATAATCAGAATCTCGGAAAGGGCTTCAACGATTTTCATTAAATTTAGCATGCAGGGGTTTCGAGGGCGATAAATCGATCTATCTAGGTTTAATTTTTAGAAAAAGTTAAATAAAGTAAAAAATATATTTCCAGTTATTCTATACTATGTTTGAACGCACTAAACTCGCATAATTATGCAAAATGCATTTTTAGGTAGGTTATAGATTATTTAACGTCGCGCAACGACCCTTAAGAGCCGAACAAAAAGTCAGAAAGAACACTAAGCGAAAACGAAGTAAACTTACAGGCAGGCGATGCAGAAAAAAACTGCC
Organism: Polymixis flavicincta; assembly: GCA_949987655.1. Lineage (NCBI taxonomy): Eukaryota > Metazoa > Arthropoda > Insecta > Lepidoptera > Noctuidae > Polymixis > Polymixis flavicincta. Next base: position 19,879,768 of record OX465195.1, read on the forward strand.
TTTTATACCATTACCACGTGATTCAGCCGTTTTTTTTTTCGAGGTTGGAAAATCATCAAATAACTTCTCCCGCTCTGGGTGAAGCAGGAGGGCGTGTCAGACTTTTACTGACTAAAACCCACCCGGGTTCGCTCAGTTGCCTGTGTGCCAGGGGCGGCGGTATCTCTTTCGAACAACCCGCACCCTGGCAGTGACTTCACCCGTTCCGCTCCGGAACGGAACGGGTTGTTTTGTTACGGAACGGCGCGTTTTGTGGAAAAATCATGGAAAAATGGAATGCATAGACTAAAAATTGCGGCCAGTTGGTCTGTCGATGTCGGTTACCTTTTCATGTCATAATAACCTAACGACAGGGTGTGACTAGACTACCGAGATGACAACTAATAGAGAAGTGTGGAACAAAAAGACATGTTGCGCCGACCACAAATAAATTGGTATAAGGACAAGAGAATGATGATGAATGGCTGAATGGATTTCCATTTAGCATGCGGTAGACCAGGGCTACGTTAGGACATGGGATAGGACTTTTTATCCTGGTATACCACGTTCCCAAGGGATATATTTTTCGATATTTCTTATCAAGTCTATGGAAAATGGAAAAAATACTTTTCAAGGACTCCGACTGTTTTCCTCATAATGGAAAGATCAAATAACTTCCTTTCCCTGCATGTAACCAAACTTAGATATTAATAGAAAAACCTTCGTAGAGTAATCCGAACCGCTATAAAATCCCGGAGAGCCGTCGAGGAATCGTTCAATCGTATTTGAGTCCTCAGATATTGAAGGAAAAGGTTTCAACGAACTAACTCGACGGGGAAGCGATTGAGACTGAATTTTCTTTGTTACAATTCGGGATTTTTGACGTCAATTCGGGAAATGCGAATTTTTGTTGCGGATTTGGGGACGTGAAATTTCCGATGGACTGCCCCAACAGGGTAGATTGAATCTTCTTTCTGTTTGCTTTTTGTATTGTTAGGACTAAGCTACATGGCTTAGCATAGAAGAAAAGATTTAATCGTCCAAGTTCCCCAAACTAAAACTAGATTTGCATGCAAGCAATCCAATAAACGTTCTACTTACCACTATAACAAAATTAATAAATATGTCTATGTTTATAATAAAAACTACCATGAGTGTAAAAAAAGTATAATAGACTGGATAAAGCCACATACCTATGAGGAAACCGAGGCACTCCTGGAACACGTTGAATAGCCGAAATATATCACATGAAACATATGCAACTTAACTAAAATATCACATACCATACCACGCGACACACCTTTTTACACACACAACATACCACACCACACCACTCTACACCACGCCATACCACACACCACACACCTCACACCATACACCTCACACCACACACCTCACACCACACCACGCACCAAGCCATACATCACACCATATCGCGGCCTCACCACTTACCACACAACACCGCACTACACACCACACTATACACTACATCACATGCACTACATGGGAATAAGTTTTATAAGCTTTAGTTTTACTTCTTATTATAATTTAAATTGCAACTTTACTCATATACTTTTTGATATCTTTAATTTTTACTTTACATTAATTTTTACTTTACTTTACCTTAGATTAATTATGGCCTAAATGCAGAAAAATGTACTTAAATTACATATTTACCCTTAAGGTACGCTATATTAACTCAAGTTAGTACAAGTGTACAATAATGATGTGAAAGAGCGGAGCCTTCTAATACAGGCATTGTTGTTTAAAAGAAGGCTCCAAACACGTTTAAATGTTTTGTAACTTTCTATTTATCACAATAAACTATTTTGTATTTGTATTGTATAGGCGCATTGTCATTTACAAAATACTGGTACCTAATCTAATTTAGATTCTCAAGAAATAACCAGTAGATACCTTCGTGCTACAAATAAAAAAAAAGGAAATACGTTTATTCGCGGTAAACAGGAGGCAGAAAAAGAACACAAACACAAAAAAGAAAAAGTTGGGGGATAATATGCGTTACATCCATGCAAAACGGCTGTGTCTCAGCATAATGCTACGACCCTATCCGAAACAGAGCCCCATAGCTGGTTTTCAGCATACGATATAATATGAAAATAATAACAAAATCATAATTTCTACAAAAAGACGTCCACTGCTGGACATAGGCCTCCCTCAATAACAACAAAATAAGAAACAATTAAATGCAAAAGAAAAAGATTATGTATTCCTATCACTGCGTCCGTAACCGCAAATACGCTATTACGGAATCGTTTACCTGAATTATGTCGTACGTACGCGACTGATTGATCGCACTAATTTGACATAAATTCATATAAACGAGCTGGACGATCGATACTCAGAGCGATAGTGGCGCGAGTGTCTTTTTTAAAGTTTCATAAACTCGACATTCACTTGTTTACAGCTACTTTAGTTTACACAAAGTTGACGTCACATGTGGTCACGTGATAAAAACGTCCTCGTAAGGAGCGTTTTGGCGGTAAATTCAAAACAACGAAAAATATTTATTAATTTATTTTAATACGTTTGATTTAAATCGTTTTTAATTGAGAAAATGGATATAAATCAATTTATTTTTCTGTTACATATTTCGTCCCATTATTCAAATTAAAATAGTTTTTAATTAATTGGGAAATACCCTATTCGCTCGTTTATAGTCTTTAAATTTATTTTCAAAAAGCTTTGTAGAAAAGCCTTCGTTCTGATCTCGCCTCACCAATAAGTTTCTTATTAAATAGCTGCTCGCTCCGCTTTTAAAGCCGACTTTAATGGCGGGAGCAAATTATTGTAAAAGGTCAGGGAAGTCTTTGCCCTGCACTACGTAAATAAAATGTAATAAGAAATGGCTTTCGCTAGTAAGTTACTACGGTCTCCAGGGGTCTACAAAGTTTTATTAACTGTTTTTATGAGGATGTAATAATTGGAAGTTAACAGTTGAGTATGTATATATTTAAAAACTTAAATAATTACAAATTTATATTGGACTAACTTCGAGGTTATCGTCTTTCTAAAAAAAAAGAAATATCAAAATCGGACTACTCTGTAAAAAGCTATGCCTGGCCATACATAAATAATAAAAGAGTCGACTCGAGAGGTTCTCAAGTTTTTTCGTCGGTTAAAAACGATTAAAAACATTGCAAGTATGCAGAAGTAGGTATTCTTGTTTATCTAGGAATCCTTGTATGACTAAAGTTCAGCGAGCCCTGGGGCTCGTGAGGCTTGTGGCTAAGTTATAATAGTCGGATAGGTTGATCGATCTGTTTAAGCTACGCTTGGATGGGTGACCATCCATTACATAAATAACCCCAACGTGAGTTGGAAGCCCATTACATTGTTGTGCTGTTATTTCTAAATCTTTGGCAGTCGTTACAGGGCGTCAGAACCCGGAAAGTCTGACAAACATATTACCCAGTAATTGGGTTGTGAGGGTTAGTTAGGCAGTAGCCCCATTTAAAATACTGGTATTCAGCCAACGCTAAATTAAAGTCTAAATAAGTTAGAACGTAATTTTATTGTGACAGTTGGTCTTGGAAAATATATAGTCGTCTTGTACCCTAAATATGACTCGTCAGACCGACTTTTACTAAAAAACAAATGCCAAGAACGCCTCGGCTACTCTTTATGCCAAAGAGAGAGACCTATACAGGCGCTCCTTTAATTTTGCCGGCGAACTCTATTGTATTAGTCGTGACCGTGTATTTAAAACAAAATTTGGTCTTGGAATATATTTTGCTACTAATGTCAGAGTTATCTGTTTAAAACATACCGTTGTGTTAAAAGTATTCAAGCATTTTATTCGACTAAACTCCTTCTTCGTTAAACATGTCTGCTATGTAATAAACCCCTCTTACAATATATCTCCTCTTTCCATTCTCCAAGCAAAAATCCAATTAGCCAAGTCAAAATTACGACCCTCTCTCCTAATTACTTGTAATGAAGTTAGTCGCACTACAGGGTGCAATAATCGAATCGATTCGACTAATTGAAATCGATTGTCATACCGATATGTTTGTCTGAGTGGAGTCATTCCGGTAATTGCTGTGTCAATAAAAAGGGAGGTAATTGGAGGGAGTATCAGCCCACATCGGGGGTCAGCGGGGTGTCATTCTAACAATATTGTTTTTACCTTCAATACATGTAGTTAGGTGTCAATAGTTGGTACAGTGGGTGATCTGTATAGGTACAATAGGTAGGTACGTCAAATTCGGTCATATGCCCGATGGGTTTTCATCGGAAAAAATGTGGATCTTCCATACACACTTTTAAACGTTTATATGGAATGAAGCTCCACTCAAGGGGATGAATTTTGAAATGTTCTCTTCCATAGTGCTCACTATCGTTGGAAAAAGAACTATGGTCCAAAAAACCCAATTTGCAGGTTTGTATGTTGTTTAAATTCCCATTCCCGTTCTAAGGGATTTTATTTATGAACTTAAGGGCTGATTTTTCAATACTCAGATAACTTTGATCTGAGAATAAATCTGACAGCTTGACATATTTGCTATACGAAAACTGCCAAACCGACATATTTATTCCTCAGATAAAAGTTATCCGACTGTTAAAAAATCAGCTCTTAGAGGATTGCATTGCTAATTTTAATCTATTTATTGATACGTGAAGCAAAAATTTTGTACCCCTTATAAGAAAAATACGCGGACGGACAAGTAAGTTTGAAACAGTTAACGTTCATAATATGGAGAAAGTACAGAATGCCAATATTTTTAAATTATGGTCGAATTTCGACCAATAGGCGTCCACTAGTGATTATAATTCTGTAATAGCCAAATTTGCTGATGTTGCTGATGTTTTTTAGTTATAACTGACGAAAATTTGTGGTCTAGAATGATATGCTGAATTCATGGTTACAGAAAATGGATGATTTTATTCGCGGCATCCTTAACCGCATCCACCATAACTCAGAACTCAGAACTAGATCAACGTCATTATTTGACATAATACATCAATTTTAATATTGACTATTTTTTAGTGATTGTCATGGAAATCATATCACTTGGTTTAAATAGATTATTTTTATTTATGTAGATTTTTTTACATATTGTGAATGAGAGAACGTTGTAGGCTTTACAGACTGTAGATTTGTAGACGATTTTCTATTCTGTATTTTCATTCCTCTAAGTACCTAGTACATAATGACAGGCTTGCACTGTCCTCCCATACCTATTATCACTGTAATTTGAAAACATAGTTAAAGCCAATTATTTTTAAAAGAGTAACCGTGGAGTTTATAAAATAAAATATTTTCATTTGATTTGATTCATTTGAAATGGATGTGAGTACCACGGTAGCTATTTCTTCAGCAGGCTGCAAAATTGGGTCCTGTAATTTGACCGTATTATTGACACGACGTGACTTTCTTTTCTCTTTTTGTGCCCTCTAGTTATTTCCCGATAATTCAGTCTAGAGAATTGGTGCTACATTAGAGTTGACTGACCCGGGTGGGCTGGGTGTATTCGATCATGACTAGTGAGATGTAGAAGTCTCATAAGAGTCGCTTTAATTTTATTTTTGTTCCAGACTATGGCGAAGCAAAAACGAGCGTTATGAATTTGATTGGTTTGAATGTATGTATGTTTATCGGTTCAATGATAGGTACCTTTAAACTACTTATCATAATCCGACAAGTGAGAAATCTGGCTCCAACAATATCAATAACACGGCCGAAGGAACAGTTCCAGCGCTTGGTAAGAAGCTTAACTATTGTTTCTTATGTAACGAGGTACTTGGAAGTAAGCCAGCAAGACCTGGCGACGATGAGGCTCATAAGGTGATCATTAGAGGCAGTTATATAGCCCGAAAAACAGAATTGTAAAACTTAATAGTGCTCTCCTTAGTTTTCGGAGTATCTTGCTGGTATCGTGGTCACGAGCGCGGCTGCTGAGCGTGACATTTTCAGATTGATAGCCAGGTTGGGCTAAGTCATTTTGGTGTTGCCTGAGGGAAATTTTATTGTATCGGTTAACTTGGTTGGATACAAACTCGCCCCCGATACACTTATTTATCTAAAATTCAACATACGATTCTAGACCGAGTATAGGCTAAATGTATGGTCAGTTAATGCTTTTTCATAGAAATGTGTAATACCTACAGTACTTATACGGTAAAAATCCTCTCAATAAAAAAAATAAAAAAATATGTATTGTAGTATTTTTAATAACCGACGCTAGAATCGTGTATTTGAATTCATGGTAAATATGTGCGCGTCGGTGTCTCTTACATCCTGTAAATGGAAATTCTGTGTTTTTTTAGGTATCGATAGTATGTATTAATCAATTGAGTTCTACTTTGTGTACATTTTTTTTTTTTTTTTTTGGGTGGGAAATCATCAAATAACTTCTCCCGCTCTGGGTGGAGCAGGAGGGCGTGTCAGACTTTTACTGACTAAAACCCACCCGTGTTCCTTCAGTAGCCCTTAAGCCAGGGGCTGTGGTGTCTCTTTCGAACAAACCCGCACCCCTGGCAGGCATCGACCCTTGCGGGTCCCATCACTTTTTGTGCTGACATCTCTTTGAGGCGCGCGTGGAACACAACGCGCCGTCGACTTGGGTTTGGTCCTTACCGGACAGCGAGCTACCCATTACTCGCCGTCCGCAAGCCCATGCCTACTGAGGCCGGAAATCGGCCTGGGATTCCCGACGCCCAGGGCGTCTCCTTATCCTGCGGCGGCTGGGGTCGCGAGGGCGCATATGCTGCCTCTCCCTCACGTGCGCCGCCTCCCTCTTCGCGAGCATCACTGCTTCGCTGAAGGAGGTGACGGCTCCCCATGCCCTCTCGCTCCGTACCATGGCCTGGACCAGGGCCGGACGCGAGAGATCGCCGCCGCCGATCGCCTCCACGAGGGCACGGCGGTGCTCCGCCCAAGCAGGGCAGACCGCCACCGTGTGCTCCACCGTGTCCTCAGGGCGATCTTCGCAGTGGAAACACCCGGGCGTTTCCTCCCGCCCTATCCGAAACAGGAACCTCCCGAAACAACCGTGTCCGGTGAGGACCTGCGTCAGGCGGAAGGTGAGGACGCCATGCCGCCTCTCAAACCACTCCTCAAAGAGGGGACTTACCGCCGCAATCGTGGCGTGCCCATACTTTGTGTACTTTACGTTTGATATCACACGCTAGATACAGAGTTTTCTAGGCATCCTTGGGTAATTGATAAATGACTTATTTTTGGAAGTAGGTTTGTATTTGTACAAAAAGTATTACACGTCTATCATATTTTAAAAACTAGGTGAGCGTACGCGTTTTCGATTTGACTATTCTGAGAAAAGAGGCCTAAACAAATTCAGTCTCTTTTAAATCTTGGAGATCATGGGAATAATATGTATATTGGTGTCTGAAATGGTCTTTTGAGGAAAGAACCACATTTATCAGTAATCGTGTAGCTCAACTCAGAACTTAAGAAGCTCAACGATCCGACGAACAATACCAAAGAAAGGGCATTTGGGTAGGCCGCATAAATTAACGAAACTGCCAGACCGTGACTAAAACTAACTGTAATTTATAGTGAGTGAACAGTCTATCAACATGTATGTCTACGAAGTGGTACACTCTAAAACAGCACTAACTACCGCAGCACTAAACTGAGCACACTCAATCGTTAAGATTTAAGCCTCGAACACTTGCTTCGAGCCGCTAACACAAAGTAATACTTCCAACAGAGACAATGTTTATGATTACAGCGTCTTTTTAACACAGATGAGAGTGGGGTGGGTTCATCACGTAGCGTGACGTCAGCGGGATTGAAGAGAAAATCTGACGATGTAACGTGAGTGATAGGAAGCTCCACTTTGTAACGTTATGACGATAACAAGTTACGGAGAGGAACTGTGGTGAATATTAATGTGGGGATTGATGTTTGTGGAAGGATCTTCTGGTTAATGTAAGCTAATTTGTGGGTTCGACGTATTATCTGAAGATTATGTATTGTATGCCGCAGTAAGCGGTAAGTAAGTCATCTTTTTGAGTGCAAATTCGGGTTTTGCTTACGACGTGTTTTATAGACATAACGGCTGCTCCTCGCGACATCGCGATTTTTTTTCTAAAATAAAGCCTCTATTACTCCTTATCACGGCCAGGGAAAGTCCCATCACAAACGGTGTAGTCTTTTCGGTGATAAGCTGGACCAAACATACAGATTAATCTAAAATCATAAGTCATTTAATAAAACTAGGCTGACAGTCAGTTCTTTTTGAACCTCAATATTTCATAAGACAGTTCCCCAAAAACGCCTGCCCTTCACCACTTCCTAGTGCTTTAGCTGGGTGGATTACCAACAGACACTTCAATTGTAGCTAGTTGTTCGTAGTATGTATTTGTATAAACATACATACACAGTACATTGTTGTAGAATCCGCAGCTCTTTCCGAATGTTATTTATTTTACTGAAAACATGAAGTAGGTAGGCACGTGAGAGAAAACGCAAAATGAACGTGTATTTTACTTTTATATTTTACCAAAATACTATATCAAACTCAAAATATCTTTGAAATACATAACATTATTCCTGTATTTCTAGAAGGGACTGGCAAAAGACGTGTATGTAGGGTGACTGGTAATTAGTGACCGACATTTAAACACATAATTGTACTCACCATTATGAACAACTTTTACTAAGGGACCTAACCCGAAATCACGAAAAAAAAATCAGCTGTTCCCTACATTTAGTTATGCGAACATAAATGTAGGGAACAGCTGATTTTTTTTTCGCGATTTCATGTTTGGTCCCATAGTAAAAGTTGTTCATAATGATGAGTACAATCATGTGTTTAAATGTCGGTCACTAATTACCAGTCACCCTATATACTTTAGTGCCGACTCCCAGTTTTGTTTGCAGTCCCATATAACAGGGAGCGAGCCTTATGCCATCCACCGGACATAATACAGACACCGGGCTACTACTTAACAATGTTGAGAAGTGATTAATGATTTTATTTCTATGAGTAGGTTTGTACAAAATATGTCAATCATATTTTTTAAACTAGATGAGTTCGGCATTTCCTATCTTAGGTACTACTCTGAGAAGAAAGGCCAAAACAAACTCAGAGGTCACAGTCTCTTTTAATGTCCAGACATAATCTTGGTCAGATCATGTGAAGACCATGTGGGTTAGTGTCTGAAATGGTATTTTGAGGAAAGAACCACAGATTCAGTGGAACTGTCCTGTCAGTGCATGCATTGTCAGTAATCGTGCAGCTCAACTCAGAACTTAAGAAGCTCAACGATACGATGAACAATATTGAAAAAAAAAATAGTTTTGACAAGGCCGCATAAACTATTCAAAGTGACAGACCATGATTAAAACAGAGAAAAAAAGCGAACGACCCACATACCTAGTCCTCACATTCACAATAATTATATTATTAAATATAGCCAGATGGTAATGCCCATTAAATCTACGACTTTGCAAACAATTGGGAATCTATAATAACAGACATCTAGAATATCATCATCATCATCGTTTCAGCCGAAAGACGTCCACTGCTGGACATAGGCCTCCCCCAAGCTCCTCCACTTCGACCGGTCTTGTGCCCACATCCAGCGGATACCTGCGGCCTTCACAAGGTCATCGGTCCACCTTGTGGGAAGCCTTCCCACTCTACGTCTTCCGGTACGCGGTCGCCACTCCAGAACCATTCGGCCCCATCGGCCATCTGTTCTGCGAGCAATGTGCCCTGCCCACTGTCACTTAAGTTTGGCAATTTTTCGGGCTATTTCGGTTGCCTTGGTTCTCCTGCGGATCTCTTCATTTCTGATTCGATCGCGTAGGGAAACTCCGAGCATAGCCCTCTCCACCGCCCTTTGGGTGACTTTAAGCCTTCTGATAAGGCCCATTGTGAGCGACCACGTCTCTGTACCATAGGTCATCACTGGCAACACACACTGGTCATTGTGTCTCTTGCCCTTATGCCAATTTATTTGGGACATTTGGCGCTACATTTATTTTTCTTCCATACTTTTCTATAACTCCTCATCTCGGTTGTCACCCCTTTCTAACCATATCATCATTCACATAGTCCATCCACCTTCCTTCTTTGTCTCTCAAAACTTTCCTCACAACATTTTCTTCGTTCCTCCGAATCACATGCCCATACATGAAAACCAATTTCCTCTTCCTTTTTACCTCGAACTTTTCAGTTACCAGTGTAGTAATTTCTTATAAAATCTATTCGTGTAACACCACACATAACCTTACCATTCTCATCTGCAGCTGATGTCTCTCATCTTTCATTCATCCGTTTTGTGGCCGAACATTATGGCCCAACAAACATCAAGAAAATCATATCCAAAAAGTGTCATTACCGTACTACCTACGCAAAAAATCTCACAGTTCAAATCTTTTCAACCCTACTAAGTATACTGAGATAAGTTTATCGGAAGCGATACGTGTCTGCCTTCCATTGGCGCGCCCCTTAAGAAATGGGTCATCGCGGCGCCCCGCCGGGCGCTGGCGACCTTTCAGTCCGTGTGCAGGCTTCTTTAGAAACGATACTTTACTGAAATGTTCGCAACTTGACGTCTTGAGATGTTGTTTGTTGAGTTGTCGTAAATACTACTTAGATAGGTAGAACACATTTTCATGACAAACATGCTTGGTAACGCCAACACTGATTAGATAGATTCATTCTTTTAATATGAGGCAGTTGGTATTTCCCGCTCCTTTTCCCCACCTGCACATGCAGCGCTTTTATCATCATTCAAGAACGTGAACGTGAGAACGAGAGAACGAGGACTGACAGCTGATGAGCTGACAGTTCGACAAAGAAATTGCACATGAACACCCGTGTGTAACGGATCTATCGAATCACCCGCACCGCATGACGTGTCTTTTCGTCTGATCATCCGCGAGGAGACGAGGATCATATCGAGACTTTATCCGCAATATTTAGTACATTCCCGCTCCGCCAAACGCACCCTTGTGTTTGATTACTTACAGTGTAATAAGAACTAAACTATATTTTATAATTTGGTCGCGCGACCCGTGAAGTGAAATACTGCTGTGCGAAGTTCGAAGGAGATTGGATTCAGCTGGCCTGCCCCTGGTGAGTGCTGCATATCCCTTCTCTTCCTCTCTTTCCCGCCTCGACTTTTGTCACTGCCGATTCACTAAATTTACACGTCCGCTCGTATATCGAAGGTTAGTTCTGAACCTTTCAGCACTGATTATTCTTGGCGTGACCAATGCTTGTTGGGAAAAAGTTTAATTCATAGATTTTGAAATGAACACACTGTTTCTAGTTTATCTAGGTATTTCTTTATTTAAATTCTTGCACACATATAGACCTGTTATATAGCAATATTGAACGAATAACTATGGGAAGAGACCAGACATTATGACGTTGTTGCTTTGGAAGGTGAGTAGACCTCTGGTGTCGACACCCTTGCGCCATCTCATATTCCTAGCACTGCGGGCTATGCTGGCGCCGGTGCTGCGGTTGCTGAGACCCTCCAGCGGCGCAAATACTGTAACCTATGAGTAACTACAGTTTTGAGCCGTTTGAGGTCGAAAGACTCGGCTCATGGGGCCCAAGTGCTCGTCTCCTTTATAAGGAAATTTTGCCGATTGGTCGTCACTTTACGTGACCAGAAGGCTGGGTCGCTTTTTGGCCAAAGAATTAGCCAGTTAACGTGGCAATGCTGCCAGTCATTTGGGCACGTTCCCGGATGACAACGATGTGGACGACTACTTTGACGCTAGTGTCGTTTTTTTTTTTCATTTTGATAAGTTTTGTTATTTCAACGCAAGAAAGATAATTATTTAACCCCATGTCATAAATCTCGACGAAAATCACGACGCGTACCTTGCGTATTTAGTGTTTCGGTAAGATCCCGACTCTAACCACCCCGCCAGTTTTAATATCTTCCCAATTCACATCGATAGTGACTCGCAATCACTCTTTTGAATGCACGCTCATCAGATCGGCATATATTGTGAGATCGTTGTATGTCTTGTTATATAAAGATGGCCATCCACGGACCCGTGCGGCCACTGGAAGTTGTCTAAAATTCTATTAAAAGCAATAAAATCACTGAACAATTCCCCAACAATTCTCTAAATCTCCGCCATTCGTCTGTTATTCTTCCATCAGTTCTCACAACAACTCATAACACAGTACATGAGCGCGCCCGTATTTCGGCCACGTATTTCTGGCTCAGTTTACAAACTCAACTGTGTTTGGGCTGCGCCACGTGCCGGTTGCGTTACGTTGGCATGTTTTGTTGACGGTACTATGGCGTGTTGTGTAAGGAATTTAGATACTGAAATATAAATAATTTGCATATTTTACAAAGGAGAATGTGCTAAGCTGTATTGTAGTCAGGAAGCTTGCTCATTGAATAGATGGCTTCTACATTTTACCGTGTCATGATCGTCACTACCATTGGCAGCGTTGTTCCACTTACTGCTTAGAATAGGTCTCCCTTTTGTGCCATGCTTCCCCGGTCTGTACCGAGTCGTATTTCATTAGTAATTTCGTGGGGCTCACGAGAATTTTGACCCTTTGAGGTGTGCAGTGTTTGAATTTAAAAGCATGTTTTACTCCTCGTAGCAATTTTGAGTTACGGCAGTGTACTGTGTGACTTTGATATTTTAACATTGTTATGGGCACTGTACGGGTTGAAAGTGCCTATTTTATGTCATTAAAGGTATTCGCGAATGTATCGAAAGTGCCAATTAGCTCTATGCGCGTTGAAATGTTTGAAAATGTTTTACAGTGCCCGGCCCAAAAATATGACACATCAACTATCAGAGCATTATCAGCCTATAATTTTTCCACTTATGGGACCTCCTCTCGTTGAGAGGGAGTGGGCAGTAATCCACCACGCGGGCTCAATGCGGGTTGGACTTTCAGAGCAACCAATTTAAATACAAACCTAATAAAAAATCTTTCTTTGTTTCAGCGTTCTTCATACAACGAATCAACAGTTCAAAAAAAGTCCATAAACTAGTGTAAAGTGAATTAAAATAATGTGCGACCCAGCAGTACGATCCTCGGTCCCCGAAGCGCGCTCGGTAACTTTCGGCTGTTTCCGTGACAGCTGTCAATGAGATTCCAAGATGGCGGAGAAGGTCAGCTGATCGGAAAGTCGCCCGCGCCAGCCTCGCAGCAAGAGGCGAATTAAGCGCATCATGGTGAGATAGTAGATGAAATTAATTGTACCTAATAATCTCCTATGGCGTCGATATTTAGTGACGTCATCTATTGACGAAGATACTGAAACCATAACAGGTACACAGCTATATTATTATATATCATACCTAAGCATATATTACTATATTTTGAGTAATCGTATGCTACTAATTAATGATATAAAGACATTCATCATTCCAACTTAGTCCACACCTTTAAAGGACACTGACTTGTACATTAGGAAATCAAAAGGCTGTTATGTTATGGTTTTCGGAAATTCGTGAAAAATTACTTCCTATGTTCCACGAAAAATTACAAAACCAACTGATGTATTACAGTCATTCAATTGAGTCACCAAATGACGAAAAAAAAAATTTGTTTTGTTTTTGTTCCAATAGTTTTCGATATTGACACGTGGGTTAATTATTGCCAACTAATTTAATTTGACGCAGTATATTTCAATGACGTCACTAACTGTTAAGTATGAGGACAGACGAGTGAAACAACTGCTTGCTAGTAACGCACTGCCCTTTATTCGCTTACTTACTTATCGGTGCACAGGCACACGCACACATACTCAACATTCCTCCCTTTAGCTTAGAAATACAATTACAACAAATAAGCTTTCAAAACTTATAGCTAAACATACTTTTTTAATAGAATAATTTGTAATTGACTTTAGGCCGATTGCGTTTAGACCGTGGTGTAGGCACAGGCTCATTTGCCTGTTGCTGCGGTGGCGTTTCTACAGAATGTCCAGTGCTGGGAGAGCCGGCTAAAGCCTCCTGGTACTCCTCGTCCTCTCCGGAATTGCCTGGTGTTATTGGCTGTGTGTCAACAACTGGAAGTGTACCTTGGGGTGTGGCTGCTTTTACCTGGTCGTACTGACCTATCCCCGTATCTGCAGCCATTGACGTGTCTACACTTCCTTTACTAGTGTCCGATGGCTGCAACTCTTCTGGAATCTGGGTCTCTGTCGTTGGGCCACTACTTATCTCTTCTAGGTCTATTTCCATGTCTTTATGGTCACAGCAATCGTCGCCTTTATATATTATTATTTGATTTTTATGTTTTTTTGAAATCTTCGAAGTTACTTCGTCTTTTATTACATACACCACTTTACCGATTTTTTTTATAACTTTTCCTTTACACCAAGTGTATTTTCCATTAACTGTATGTTTTTTATAATAAACTATGTCACCGGTGGCAAAAACTTGAGTGTTGTGTCCCCCCGTCTTATTTTGCGAATACTGTTTACGTTGAACCATATTAGCAAGAGCCGTGGAAGAAGGCGACGGCGATTCGGGCTTCAATAGATCAAGACGCGTTCTAAGCTTCCGACCATAGACTAACTCAGCAGGAGAAGACCCGGTTATTGTGTGAACGGAATTCCTGTAATCGAACAAGAATTTTAAAAGTTTGTTATTTAAATTTCGCGGCCCATTACCACTTAGCAAGCTTGTTTTAATACCCTTCTTCACTATCTTAACATAACTTTCCGCCTGTCCGTTACTGGCCGCGTGGTATGTTGGTGACGTCACATGTGAAATTCCGTTCACCCTACAAAAAGTCTCAAACTCATGTGACGTAAATGATGTGCCATTGTCACTAACCAGTGTATGCGGAATACCAAATCTTGACATAAAATCATATAACCTGTCAATTGTTGCTGAAGTAGAAGTACTGCACCTCATGTTATAAACCTCAACCCACTTGGTATATGCATCCACTACCACTAAAAAGGTGTTACCGTTAATAGGCCCCAGAAAATCAGTATGTACCCGGTAAAATGGCGTTGGAGGATATTCCCAGTGCGCAATCGGCGCCCGCGCCGGTGATGGTCGCAGTTGCATGCACACGTCACACGATCCTATTAAACGCTCTAAAGCAGCGTCTATTCCCGGAAACCAAAACCTCGCTCGCGCCTCCGCCTTTGTCTTCACAATACCTAAATGGGATTGATGCAATTCCATTAGAATTTTTGTTTGTAATTTCTCGGGTATTACAACTTTATGTCCTCGCATAAGACAACCATTTTCATAAGACAATTGCGTCCTACACGCATGATACGGCGTCATATCATCACCAGGTATTTTCCTAGGCCATCCGTTCAACACAAAATGCACCACCTTACGCAAAGTCACATCTGCAATTGTCGCCTCGCGCAATATTTTTACGGTTACTGGTAGACTACCTTCCACCACAAAATTTATGTACGACGCGCGATCCAGATCGGGCAACGTCACGTCGACACCCAGCACGCCCCTGTCCTCACCCGCCCCCTCGGGCAGGCAAGCGCGAGATAAAAAATCCGCGCTGTTATTAGCGCTACGCACATATTCGATTTGATAATTGTAACCGCTCAAAAACAGCGCGTATCTCTGAAGTCTGTTTGCTGAAACTTCTGGTATACCACGATGCGGTCCGAAAATCGTCAACAGTGGCTTATGATCGGTCCGGAGAATAAAAGGTACCGACCTGCCGTATAAATATTGATGGAAACGCCTAACCCCAAAAATAATAGCGGTGGCTTCCTTTTGGATTTGCGAGTAACGTTTCTCCGCAGCGTTAAGCGTCCTCGATGCAAAAGATATCGGCCTCTCCGACCTATCGGGTTCCGCCTGCGATAATATTGCAGAAAGACCGACCGGTGATGCATCGACTGTTAAAATAATAGTAGCGTCTGGGTTAAAATGGGCTAGAACTTGATCTGACGCTAAACACGTCTTAATAGTGGTGAACGCTTCATCGTGTTCCCGTGTCCAACACCATCTGTTACCCTTTTTTAACAACTCATACAATGGGCATAAGATCGAAGACGCGTTAGGAACAAAATTCCTGTAATAATTAACCAACCCCAAATATGACTGTAATTGATTTACGTTAGCCGGCACCGGTGCTTCCATCATGGCTTTTATTTTCTGTGGCGATTTATGTAGCCCTTTTTTATTTATCACGTAACCTAAGTAATTGACCTCGTCTTTGAAAAATACGCACTTTTCTTTTTGTAACGTAAGTCCCGCGTCTTGTAATTTTTGCAGCACTTGATATAATCTATCCAGGTGCTCCGATTTAGTTTTCCCGGTTATCAAAATATCGTCGAGCATACAGAGTGTGCCGGGCACGCCAGCCAGCACGCCCTCCATCGCGCGCTGGAACACAGCTGGCGCGCTCGCAATACCAAAACATAGGCGCGTTTGTTTGAAAATTCCTCTATGCGTATTTATACAAGTTATTTCTTGTGAGTCGTCATCTAACATAAATTGGTTGTAAGCATTTGACAGGTCCAATTTGGTGAACTGCTGTCCCCCATACAACTTAGAAAAAAGTTCAGTTACTGTTGGCAATGGATACTGATCGATAACTAACTGTTTGTTTACACCGGTGGAAAAATCGGTACATATACGTATAGATCCATTTTGCTTCAACACAGGCACGATCGGTGACGCATACCGCGCGTGATCAACCGGCTTCAATACTCCTAACCCTACTAGGCGATCTATCTCTTCATCTACTTTACTTTTCAAAGCGTAAGCCATCGGTCGAGCCCTAACAAATACTGGCTTTGCATCTTCCTTTAACTGTAATTTGACCTTAAATTTATTAAATAATCCTAATTTATCTGAAAAGACAGATGGATAACGGCATTTCAATGTAATAAATAAATCATTGTTATCTATTTGGTCACAATATTTTATCGGCAACAATTCTAAACCAAATTTTGAAATGAAATCGCGACCGAGAATTGGCGGCCCACCGTCTCGTACAATATAAACACACAGTACATGCGATGCGTTCGCATGACTTACTTGTAACTGTGCTGTACCCTCACAAACAATTTTATCACCCGTATATGAAAACAAACGTTTGCTAGTCAACGACAATGGCACATTCCTAAAATAGGTTTCATACGTTTCCTTAGAAATTGCAGTTACGGCCGAACCGCTATCAATCTCGAATTTTAATTCGATTCCCGAGACCGATACGGTTTCTATCATCGGTTCTCCTTTTACAGATCGAATATTAAAACACTCACCGTCGTCGTCGCTTTCGTCCACAGCTCTCGATTCGACATAATTAATTTTTTTGCACATCTTACGCAGATGCCCCGTGGCATTACATTTCCTACATTTGGCCTTCGCGAATCGACACTGTGATGTTTCGTGATTATGATAGCCGCACACTTGACACTGCACTTTAACTCCCGAACTAGGCGCAGCCTCTCGGAGCGATGAGGTCGCAGACTCTGTCGTTCGCGCAATCTTGAACAGCTGATCGTGTGGCGCAGCTTGCGCCCCGGCGCCCGCTGCCGCACGTGCACTCCGCGCGTTCTCCGCCAACTCCATCGCCTTTGCTAATGTCAGGGCCGTAAGATCTTTCGAGAAAAGCTTCTCTCTGTCAGATCCCGGCAACATTCCCATGACGAATTTGTCCCGTAGGGCTTCTTGTACGTTAGAGAACCCGCAGTGCGCCGTCAAACCTCGTAACCTCGCGGCCCATTGTGCATACGTCTCCCCCTCTTGTTGCGTAGCCGCGTAAAACTTATACCGTTCACCGAACCCACACCGTTTTGGACTGAAGTGCTCGTCCAAGAGCTTAAGTACGTCATCATACGGTACGTCCTGTAGCTGCTTTGGCAACGCGAGATCCGTCGCCAACTTATGTGTGCTATCCGCGAGTGCGCTCAGCAAGATAGCTCGTCGCTTTGTTCCTGTAGGATCACTCGTTCCGGTGATGTCGTTAGCCACATACCACTGTTTAATACGGCACTTGTAAGTCTCCCAAGACTGTACATTGTGATCAAACACTGATAAAAGACCATAAACCGTGCCGGCCATTTTAACTTTTTCCTTACGTAGGTACTCGTCGCCAATGTTAAGTATGAGGACAGACGAGTGAAACAACTGCTTGCTAGTAACGCACTGCCCTTTATTCGCTTACTTACTTATCGGTGCGCAGGCACACGCACACATACTCAACACTAACCTATGCTGTAATTTATATAACTGCACATTAATATATACTATGGTGTAGCAAGATGCTAGGCCGACCATTAAGGCAAAATATGTCATATTATTATAGCTACGTCTATGATGGGCTTAAGATACCTTGACCCAATTTTCTCCGGAAAAAAGTTCAAGTGGCCGGCCCAAGATGTCGGCTGTACGTTGTCAAAGTTATAAGTCGCTAATGGATGGACTATCTTTAATACGTGTGTTTCTTGGTAAAAGATTAAGAAGTAATCTGGCATAAGCCGAGTTAATAATATTAGCTTTTAGTAGGCCCAAACTTCAGAGACCTCGTAGTCGATAAAATCAGATATTTTAGATATCCTCCCAAATTATAATATAAGAAAGCCTGGAATCCCCGAAGGATGATCCCCGTTGGATTCGGTATAGGTGCACCTGTAGTACGCCCACATTTCGCCATTTATGTTCTCTGGGCTGCTACTGAAATGATAACAAAATTATGTCTCTGTGGCGGTATCTACATCACCACCTGTGAACTATGCATCACACTCACGTCACATAAAATCTTGCATCGCACAAGCAGAGTTTACCGTACAACTAAAATACAACAACGTCTCGACATCAATCGTCAGGCCCTAGCTGGAGGAGCAGCCACAAGCAAGAACAGTAACAAAAAATATCAGTTACGAAACACGAGATAAATACAAATCACAAAAAAATATTAAAAATACAATGTCATTTAATTATAAATAAAAATACAAATTTATAATTAATCGGAAATTAATAATATTAAATACAAATTAGAATAAAAGTTTATGGCAAATTTTGTACAAAAATAAAAACATAAATTAATAAAACATAGCAAATAACACATCATGACATCACTTAATTAAAAGTTAAGCAGCCGAGAACCTCCTAGACCGTTTAGGCGAGATGTCATTCCCAAAAAAATAAAAATAAAAATACCAACCGTCAAGCAGTTGCTGTCTGGTCGGAGGAACCTCCCTTTTCTAAGGAGGTTGAGTGAACTTTACATCCTGTTCCCCATACCTTTAAATCTCTGAGGAAATTGCATCGAGATCAACGTTATTAATAAAATTCATTTTCAGTATCGAAACTTCGCAGTGTATTTCCAGTAGAGCAACCATGTAAGAAATATTATTTCCCCAAGGATTCCTACTATGTGAACCGCCAAATAATATTGGTAGCTGGCTTGTTTTCATTCATAATAGAATATGAACAATCTGTTTTTTGGATCGGCTGGCCTAAAAGTCACATTTGGGGAGGCTTGTGGCTAAGTAATATCCGCACGGGTCGATCGATCACGGTGGTCCGTGGACCTCTCCGTGCGTCGAAAGGCATGTTAAGCCGTTGATCCCGGCAGTTATTTGTGGATCATTGACAGTCGTTACGATTCGTCAAAAGCCGGTAGATGAATGAGATTTCGATTCCCAGGTCGGGAAAAGTGTTATTGGATTTTTCCATGTGGAATTTCTCAGTAGCAGGAGTCAAGATTTATGCCCGGTCGATGGCAATAGGCTCGCCCCCTATTCCGTGGTACTTAAACATTACTGGTGAAATGTGGGTGCAGATTGAGTAGGTACACCTCTCTCACTCTCAGCCGTGCTGTTATGTTATGTATATGAATCGCAAAACAAAGCTCCCAACCATTTCCAATCCTATAAGACTAATCATAAGGTATAATCTTGCCTGACCATCCTCCGTGATCTCCTTCTTTTGAGCATTATGTTATAAGATAGTAAGTTTTAAAATCGCTCCAAGCAGTCTGCAACTACTCAAAAGTGATGCTGTCTTCACAGCCATTCCTTCACGGAGACTTCACTTTTTTATTATTACATTCCTGCGACTAGAACTGTGCAATTTAAAAAGCTTCTTTCGATTCTTGGTTTCTTAGCTTAAATGCATACAAAAGACAAACCTACTCTATTTACGCCTATTCTTCATCAGGGTAGAAAACAATTAATATGCTTTATGCTACGATCCTTGTGTACCTACTCTTTTTCAGGACCGTGTACCCAAAGGGTGCCAACAGAACCCCATTATTTAGTCTCCGCTGTCCGTTTATCCGTCCTTCCATTCGTCTGGCTGTCAGCGGCTACATCTCATGAACCATAATATGTAGACAGTTCAATTTTTCACAGAACATGTATTGCCGCTATAAAACCAATAATAATAAAAAATAGGGGGTCTCATACAAGAAACGTATCTTATTCGTGCGAATGTGACTCGCACTTGGGCGGTTTTTGTCCACCTTTCTTAATTTTGCTACACAATTGTGCATAGGTAGGGTTTTAGAGGACATCACCAATAATTATAGATTAAGTGCCCAGTAGACATTTGGTCTGCCAAATGTCCTATCAGCATCATTATCTTGCCCTTTTATAAATTTATTTGTGGTCGACACTACGTGTCTTCTTCTCCCACACTTCTATATTAGTCGTCATCTAAGTAGGCACACACCCTTTGTAGCCAAATTGCTAATCCTCCTATTTCTTCCACAGCAGGTGTTTGGCGAATGGGCACAGGTAGAAGTGGTGGAGCTGGTGAACGATGGCTCGGGGCTCGCGTTCGGCATCGTCGGGGGTCGCTCCTCCGGAGTGGTGGTCAAGAGCGTGTTGCCAGGTGGCGTGGCGGACAGGGTGAGTTCTAGACAATAATGCCATCTAGAGGATCAAGGTTCTTTTGGCGCCAAGTGGCATTGACAGAGGGCGTTGCTGGTAAACATTTAATTTGTGAAATTGTATTGACGAAACAAGATGGTGGCATTCGTTAGGCGCCAAAAGAACTCTGTAGCGTTGTAAATTGGGTTTGACGTCTTGTCATTTTTGACAGTTCAACATATTTAACTTCACTATTACGATAGATTGTAGCGTTGTAAATTGGGTTTTGACGTCTTGTCATTTTTGTTCAACATTTTTAACTTCACTATTACGATAAATGTCGCTTGATTTAATACATTTATTTAGAATAAGAATAAATCATTTATTTGCATAAAACATGGTATAAACTGTTCTTAAATATAATAGTTATGACACGAACATGTTCAGCTAGGATGAAACATAGCATGCAAAATCTCAGGGTTTTTCATAATGTTACAGCTTACAGGGCGTCAACATTATGTATCCATAAATTCTTTTAAACTATAGAAACTACACTCATTCAACCACTTGTAAAACTTTATCTTAAACTATTTTTGATGTAATTTTTGAATGGCTTGGTATCTTGTTATAGATACGCACGCACCGATCGTAGTACCGAATTAGGCTCGCTCACCTCTGTGACCACTGCTGGGACACAGGCCTCCTCTCTAGGAGACCTGTGTCCCAGCAGTGGTATTATGTGAATGGGCTGCTTGTTTAATATCGAATTAGCTGTTTTTACAATGATGTGTGTAACTTATGCCCATATTTCTCCCTGGCTACACTCTGACTTGACAAACATGTAATATTTATGCTCAATGTGAGAAATTTGTTAGTATCTTTAACTACAGGATTTTTCATTATGAGCTCTCGAACTAAAAAATAAAATAAAAAAAAACCTATTTAAGTGATATTGCCACAATTTTTATTTCATTTTAAGGGATATTCGATGACATTATTTATGAAATATAATTTCAGTCAAATGGCCGCGGCGACTCCGCTGTAGGTGGTGTATCCTGGTGGACCAATTTTGGATGACATCTTCGCATAAATGGGGCTCAATTTCACGAAAAGCGCGAGTTATTTTGGCCTTCAGGGTGGCTGACTGTGGTTTGTCTGCATTGACTAGAGATTTCACGTAACCCCACAGAAAGTAGTCGAGCGGTGTTAAGCCACACGATCTCGGTAGCCAGTTGATGTCGCCACCACGCGAGATGACGAAGCCTTCGAATTTCTTATACGAATTTTTAATTTTTTTAGAATTTCTACGCTTTGTTGAATCGTGTGGCGTTCCATGGTGAAATTTCACGACTAAATATGTGTTCACGCCAAATTTGATAGCTATCGCTTTACTAAGATGGCCGCTATGCGCTGTCAAAATTCGCGCGTCCCTATTGAAAAACCCTTTACAACCTTGCATTTGGTACTCACTCACAATGGATCAAGTATCGGCAGGTATATATTTATATTATTATATTTAATATATTTATATATATTTGCAAGTAAGCAGGATGGTAGCAGGGCAGGGAAACCTATGTTTGGGAGTGTTATTTTCTGTCAGTTTTCCTTTTCCTCGGCAAGCCAATGGATAGCCAAGATGTCTCCACAATAATATGAATAACTCGCAAGGAAAACGTAATTTAAGATAGTTATTTCATTTGACGCGAGGAGAGGGACTTTGTCTGGCCAGACTACGATCTTAAAATGTTGACGGATTTTATCACGTAACTTATTTTGCATTAGGATTTTCATCCTTTAATTCTAGATGACGGGCGTAGCCACTAACACGTAGAACACGTCCTTTGTAGACGTGGTATATGTATGTTGTACAATATAAAAGAGACGTTATTGTGTTATACACCTAAGGTTCACCAGACAGTTTCGTGATACTATAAAACTGGATGTTATACATTGAAACATCGTAGTCGTTGTGTTATATTGTGACATTTTTCTTCGTTTAATTTTTCATTATACCTTGTTCACGCATACAAAACCAACAAGAATTATGTACTCCGGTTTTTGTAAAATATTGATTTAAAAGAGTGCGTCCTTGGAGTTTCTTGTCCGTTCTTCTCAATAGAGATTTATGTTTTGAAATAGTGTTCAATTTTCTGACTGACGGACTCTTTGACCGTTCAAAAGAGTCTGTAAATGGTTTAATTGAAATAATTATTTTGAGTTTGAGTTGTCCTCCCACTCTTACCTTTAAAAGGGGAAGTTTCTCAATTCGTCTGTATGTTTTCTTTTGTATGAAGGTAAGTTCCTCGGTAAGTCCGGCAATTGTGCATCGATTTCGAGAATTCTTTTTTCAATGGAAAGGCATATTTTATTATCTTTGCTTGGGTAGTTTTGGCATTAGCCTCAATAATACATGTTTTAATCCACTTTGTGTAAATTTATGACATTCTACTACTTCAGCACCCTAATTGCGTAACTCACGATTAGACATAATCCGTTTCATTTTGACAGTTCAACAATGTTCATTACGTTATTTACGTTGTTGAGCAGACACATTTTTCGAACATATGAAGCAATGGTCTAACGATCTGTTTCAAAACTAAACAAATTATGATTAAACGTGAGTTACGCAATTAGGGTGCAGGTTAATGTTGTTTATATAGCAAGTAGTGATATACGAATTGATGTGGGATAGGTACCATAACTAAAAAAAGAAAAACTTTTCCTTTTGCCAATTTATTTTGGATCTTCTTTTCTGCACTTTTCTAACATAATCCACTTTACAAAACACTTTATTTTTCGCTGCTTTGTTCATAAGTTTCTCTCATGTCTTTTAAACTTAAGTGTTATTTATACGTGTTATTCCGTTCAGTTGATTTCATGCCATTGAAGACTGTAAATTGTTTTCTTTATGTGACATTCCAAGCTGCTGATTCCACGCCAGTGCTTCCTACATTTTCTCGTTCACAGAGAACGTAAGGCTTGCAGAAAATTTCACGCTCGGTGAAGTATTCCAGATTAATATGGTAATCGCGTCAACGTCCCCCGCCTGGCATGCATCTAAATGGGCCACGTTGCATTTTTATCAGTTCTCCGAAAACTGGACTTTTGCTACCCAACAATTCGACCATATTTTGTCCTAAAGGTAACCTAGGGGCGCTGAGATACCACAGCCCCTGGCATACGGGCTACTGAAGGAACACGGGTGGGTTTTAGTCAGTAAAAGTCTGACACGCCCTCCTGCTCCACCCAGAGCGGGAGAAGTTATTTGATGATTTCCCAAAAAAAAAAAAACACAGCTCCGGCGGGATCTCATGGTGACATGGAGAGAGCGATTGTCGCAACCCAGTGCTGGGCACGCCACGATTGCGGCGGTAAGTCCCCTCTTTGAGGAGTGGTTTGAGAGGTGGCATGGCGTCCTCACCTTCCGCCTGACGCAGGTCCTCACCGGACACGGTTGTTTCGGGAGGTTCCTATTTCGGATAGGGCGGGAGGAAACGCCCGGGTGTTTCCACTGCGAAGATCGCCCTGAGGACACGGTGGAGCACACGGTGGCGGTCTGCCCAGCTTGGGTGGAGCACCGCCGTGTCCTCGTGGAGGCGATCGGCGGCGGCGATCTCTCGCGTCCGGCCCTGGTCCAGGCCATGGTACGGAGCGAGAGGGCATGGGGAGCCGTCACCTCCTTCAGCGAAGCAGTGATGCTCGCGAAGAGGGAGGCGGCGCACGTGAGGGAGAGGCAGCATATGCGCCCTCGTGACCCTAGCCGCCGCAGGATACGGAGACGCCCTGGGCGTCGGGAATCCCAGGCCGATTTCCGGCCACCGTAGGCTTGAGCTTGCGGACGGCGAGTAATGGGTAGCTCGCTGTCCGGTAAGGACCAAGCCCAAGTCGACGGCGCGTTGTGTTATGCGCGCGCCTCAAAGAGATGTCAGCACAAAAATGATGGGGCCCGCAAGGGCCGATGCCTGTCAGGGGTGCGGGTTCGTTTGAAAGAGATACCACAGCCCCTGGCATACAGGCTAATGAAGGAACACGGGTGGGTTTTAGTCAGTAAAAGTCTGACACGCCCTCCTGCTCCACCCAGAGCGGGAGAAGTTATTTGATGATTTCCCACCCAAAAAAAAAAAAAAAAAGTCTGGTATCTACGAAGGGTTAGGCAGAGGCGTACCTATAGCATTTATACTTTTGGCAGTTATGTTTATGTCCCATGAAAAAGGGGCGAGCGTTTTGCCATCATCCTGGCACAATTACACACTCCGGGCTGCTACTGAGAAATTCCTGATGGGAAAACCCAATAACACTTTGCCCGTCCCGGGAATCCAATCCAGGACTTAATACTCAGCCTAGACGCTCTCCCCTGACAACCGTGGCAACGGCCTCATATATTTTTAGTAACCTATCACAACAGCTGAGATTAGATAGTAGATTTTCTAATCATTCTTTTGAGTACCATTATAAAGCACTTTATCATTATCATGATAATGTCCTTCCATTTTCCGTTCCTAACATAGCGTTTGTAGAACAAGAACAAAAGTTTCACGCTCCGTAGTATTTCAGATTAAAATGGTAATGGCGTCGACGTCAAAGCGTCCCTTGCATTGTAATGCATGGCTGCCCCGAAAAATCTCAATTTTGAAGCCAAATACTACATCAAAGTTTCATCTAGTGTTTGCGTTTCATATTAGTTTATTGCGTTCCGTTTTTAATAGGGATGTGCCGAACGCGGTTTGTTCCGAAAAAGAACTTCGGTAAAAATAAAAAGTTCGTCCATACTTCGGTTCTTTTCACTAGGTTTCCGGACGAACTGTATCCGACAACTGCCAGGAAACGCAGAATCCTGAGGGTTTTTGCAACATAATCCGCGTTATACACGAACAGTAGGAATGGTTTGCTTTTTGACAGTTTAACAATATTCATTGCGTTATTTATGTTACTGAGCAGACAAGTTTTTCGAACATATAAAGCAATGGATAAACAATAAACCTTCAAAATTAGTTAGATTCTGATTAATAGCGTGTTCCGCAATGAGAGGCACCACCCTCGGTAAATTTTAAGTACCAGTAAAGTAATAAGATTTCATTGAACATTAAAAAAAAATCAAAATAGTGGTAGGTAATGCTAGTTATTGATTTTTTTGGATACGTTTAATTGTTAAATATATCATCACAACCTAGTAGAAAACAAACCTTAAAACTACTATGTTAAAACTATAAGGTATGAGTTTGTTTCGGTAAAGGCTGAATCCTCGTTATCGAGAAACACTCCATAAAATATTTTCTTGCATCGAATGTTCGGCGATTGAACCGAATTATGGCCGAATGCTGAATTCAGTTAAACCAAATGTGAAACGAATTTCGTCTCATCCCTAGTTTTTATTCGAGTTGGAATTTTCATTTGTAAAGTCAATGGTAACTATTTGCTTTTCAAATGATCGTGTTTTCACAGTGGCTTGTTGTGCGTTTTATGATTTTTCATCTTTCTAGTGTTCTGCTGGCTTATTGCCAAGCTCTAGTTTAGGGAAAGTTGAGCCGTCCATCTTATGGTTCCTTGTATTTTCGGAGGCTTGGAGTATTCATAAAAGTATGGCTCACTTATGTGAGCTTAGTAGTGTTCAGAAAGTGGGACAAGGAATACTAGACTTTGGATATACAAAAGTTAAGCATAATTTACTGTGTCGATAATGTAAGTAATCATTGCAGGTTTGCATGTTAAATATTCTGTCAATTTCAACGGTTTGAATTCAAATGTTGCGTGATGTAATTCGCTCATACGAGTTCTCATAGTCACACTGGATATTCGCTCGACTCAATTTCGGGCGTGGAAATATGAATTCATTCAATATTTTTTTAACTAGCTGACCCAACTGATATTGTCCTGCATACATTTTAATAATTCATACAAAAATAACGTTCGTATTTGACAAACTAAAACAAAGAATATCCAAATCTTTCCAGTCTTTCTCAAGTGTTGCGCTTACCAACGAATAGCATTTAATTTTTATCATAGCGGTGAAGGAAAACCTCGTGAGGAAACCAGCATGTCTTACAACCAAAAATACGAATACATGTGACATCTACCAACCCGCACTAGTGCCGCGTGGTAGACTATGGCCCACTCCCTCTCACAAAGAGGAGGTCTGTGTCCCAGCAGTGGGAAAATTTATAGGCTGATTATGATATAAATCATTGTGGCACAGTTTTTCCTACGAAAGAGGATAGCTCTTGCCTGTGCAAAAATGCTTTTTGTCTTGACCCGCATTTCCATTTTCTAGCCATTTCCTTTACCAACTCCTTTACTATTTGTAAAAGTAGTTTTATAAATCAAAGCAAATAAAAAATAAACACGAACCATACATATTAACATTGTAATTAGTAAACATTGAGAAAGCTATTTTTAAAAGAGTAACCGTAGAATTTCTTTCCGGCTCCATAGGAGATTATCAACTGGAACCGTGCACCTATGTTCTGACGTCATAAGTGCCTATACACGTGAAGTGAATTACAATATTGTGAATTTGAATTTTCTGGTTATTCAATTACCACTGGTTTCTTGTCCAAATTATTATATCCTATGTAAATACCTACAATAATCAATAATAATAGTTTTATCACAACCATTACATGAGTACACAGTGAAAACAAAACTTCTATTACTCCAAGCCGTTCAAGTTTGATCTTGGACAACAATCTGCTAATTTATCACAAACTAGTTTGTGATGCTTCCGAGATGCGACAAGACGTTTGTTAATGGCACAAGCTGGGGTTTGAGATTACCATGAAGTAGGAAGTTTGTACTTGGACTTTGGGGATGTACCTATAGTAGAACTGTGACTATAGAACCACTGCATGTGGTTCGAGGTGTTATTGTAGTAATTTGAACTTGTCTGAAGATGAGAAGTTTGAAGGTAGACTGAATTTAATAGCGCCATTGAGTTTCAAACTTTCAGGTAGGTAATTTGGAAGCGTAGTAAGAAGCAGATACGTCAAAAGAACTAACACAACTTCAGGGTACTTTATTAATCAAAATTGAAGATACACCATGTCCTGGAATTATCGCACATCACCAAACACCCCAATTAAAATTAATAATCATAATACATATACACTGAATCTATACTATGTGTTTTGTTTTAAGCATTGTTTATTTATGAAATTGTTCATACTGCGTGTGGAAGAAAATTGTGGGTACATTTCACATCTACGTATCACCCAGTCGCACACGTATAGGGGTCTAGCGTAGTAGGTATATAGACTTGTACTTTGCCCATTTCGGATTGTTTTGACTGCAGCGGAAGCGTGACTGTAATTTACGAAGGTTTGAATTTTTTTGGAATAAAACAATACCTTTATTAAAATGACAGAAATCGAAACAGTAAAACGTTTCTGAACAAACATGATTTTGATAAGGTGGAAAGAGGAAAATGTTGTGAGGAATATTTTGAGTATGAATGTCGATGGCTATAAGAGTAGGGAGAGACCAAATAAACGATGGATGGACTGTGTGAATTATGATATGGTTAGAAAAGGGGTGACTACCGAGTTGATGACTAATAGGGAAGTATGCAAGAAAAAGAAATGTTGTGCCAACCTCAAAAAAAATAATGGATTAAGAGCTAGGAGAGTGATGATAATTCAGAACAAAATATTTTCATAAAATGCAGAGAGTTTATGCGTAGAAGAGGCAGATTGTTGCAGTAAGTACTTTAGAGAGCAGAAGTGTCTTAATTACGTACTCAACAAAGCTAACGTTGTACAAAAATTCACAAAGAAAAGCAATTAACACATATTATTCTCATTAATTAGGATGAGCTAAGTTCTAAAATTACGGGTCCAGGCGGAAAATCCGCTATTTTCCTTCTCAAATAACATCGACATCTAAAAAAAAAAACACATTTTATCACCGTCTGTAAAAGCCAAAGCGTTAAGAGCACTTAATGATCTGTTTAATGGTCTTTATAAACATCGCTTTATCTCTTTCTCTCATAAAAACTTTTGCGAGGTGATCTATATCTGTCTCTTTTTCAAAGTACTTTTTTAAATCGTTTTAATGTAAGTGTAAATCCGATTGATGGGTTTTCAAACGGGCCGGAAGAGGGAATACATTTCGTCTCCCTAAATGTGTGGAAATGTCGTTAGGAGTGAGATCTGGGTCGAATACTCTCGTTGGGAATTGCATCTGCGAATTTATAGTGATCTGTCTTTGATAAGGATTTGGAGAAGAACTATCTTTATTTATAATAGATGGTATTTGTGGGATCTTTAGTGCCTAAATATGAGGTTACGTTGTCGGTATACAGGATAAGTTTTTAACCAATGCGCAAATTGTAACCATGCATTCAGCATAATATCTTTCTAGATCCCCCAGCGCAGAAATTTTTCGTCGGTTATACAAAAAAATAATAATCTGCTGTTCCATACATTTTGAACGCGGTAGGTAACGCGCTTTTCTATGAAACAGTATTTTTTTCTTTTCCTGTGTTTGTCGTAAATGTTAAAACAAACTAGTCCTTTCATAATCTGCCTAGCTTTTTCCCAACCATGTTGGGGTCGGCTTCCAGTCTAACCGGATGCAGCTGAATACCAGTATTTTACATTGAGCAACTGCCAATCAGACCCCTACAATCCAATTATTGGGTCAAGAACTCAAGAGGGATGTCGATACGATATGGATGGTGACCCATCCACGAATCGACTTCGGCAAGCGTTGCTTAACCGTAAAGATCGACCCGTGCGGCTATTAATATTTAGAAATAAGCCCCTCTTACAGCCAGTTCTTTCTTATCGACACGTTGGACCATTAAAGGCTGTAATCCTTAATAAGATAGTGTTTTATTGCCAAAAATATTTTGAAAAGTAAGTTGGCAACTTCTACAGAATGTGTTAGAATATTTATTTTAAAATATGGATATAATTCCATGTTTTATAATAATATTAAGTGCAAGTAGTTATAAAAGGAGAAGATGAAATTTTAGGGCATCACAAAATTCTTCTGCATCGCTGTCAACAGGAAGAGTGCCCATAAGCCTGATAGCATTGTAACTATTATATGACAATGCTTTGATTCTTTCGCGAAAAAAGTTTCTACTTCAGTAGATAATTATGACTATTTGTACTCAATAAAGTCGTAGAGTAGTTACAAAAGTAAATAAATTTCAAAATTAGCGAACGCATTTGTGTACAAGAAACAATGAAAGTAGAATAAACAACAGCGCTAGGTTCTCTGTGTGCTCGCGTTTGCTTTGTGGACGTGCTAATGAAAACCGGGAGGGTTTCAGATGATTAGATTTCTAGTGTGAGCTGTGGTGTATGTACCAATAATGAATTAGAAGCGAAATGAAGTATTGTGTCGTCTATTGAAGTACTGGGCTTTTTACACTTAAGATCTATAAGGCAAAGGAAAGACGCATTAATTGTCTACGGAATGATTTGAAAGATAATAGAGTGAATGATAGCGTGACGATTGTCATGAGCGAATGTGAGTAGAAAACGTGTTGATTGGACCCCTAGGCCCGCCTCGTAAAACATGGGACAAAGCATAACAGGCGCAATGTGGGTGTTACTATTGGTACACTTCTCACTAACGCTTCGAGGATTACAGGCGTGATGTTATGTTGTCGTAAGTATACATCTACGTATGTACGAATTTGCCCGATGGGGTCGAGCATGGCGCCAGTGGGACCCGAACCCATCGCGCCACCGCCTTTTGGTACATCCGCACTCTGGTATGAAAACGTACCAGGGACTTCATCACAAACTATGGGTGAACAAAGTGCAAGGAGGCCAAGCACTCCCTACCATTGAAGGCTGCGAAATAGGTTCTCCAACTAACTAAATACTAGCTGCGTACACTTACAGCAGCTTAAACTGCTCAAGAGTCATTTAATAAAGACCTCTTTGTCATCGGAGTCACAGTCAGTCCGCTGTGCAGGGCCTGCATGGAGGACGACGAGACAGCAGCTCATGTGCTTCTAAACTGCTCGGTGGTCGCCATGTACAGGGCAATGTATTTCGATAACCCAGGTACCGTCCGTGAGATAGTCAGTAACCACGGCGTTGCTGGCCTTCTTTGAGGAGCTGGGGTGGATCGAATAATCGATTTTCCCATGGGTACGCAAAATACTCCCATTGCCGTGGAATTACCGCCCGTATTACCTATTACCTAAGTTACCACACAGTTCTCACAAGCTCGCGCCACGTAACATTCACTCTTGGTATATTAGTTAGCACCCTAGCGACCCACACAACAACACGGCAGTCGCTGTGCGTGAACTTGTAAGTGGAATCATTATGTTAAACATGTGGCGTAAGTTTACTACTAAACTTGTATGGAGTAGGTACTTGTGCGGGTATTTGGTTCTGGAACTTTAAGTGGACTGTTTTTTGTATAAGTGGCTGTACGTACAGGCTGAAAACTTGCGTGATGTTTAGAGGCCGTATACGAAATTTTTACAGTGCGCTTTTATAGTTAAAATACTGTATTTCTGTTAGTTTAATGCAAATGAAAGATAATCCATCACTTTTTACCACTTTCATATAAAAAACAGGAAAAAAATATAAAACTTAGTCATTGAGTTGGCTTTAATTTTGAATTTAGAATTCTCGTTCAAAAAAAAGAAAACTACCGTAATAAACTTCAGTTCAAGATCAATTCATACCCGAAAAAAAAAACTTAAATCAAATCAAATCATTTTATTTGTGACAATGCAGGTAGGTACATAGTTTAATTAGGTCTTATAGTGATAATGTTAGTGCGCTGCATTTTACTCGCAAGCATACAAATATTACACACAAGAATGAAATATAATATTACAGAAACACAGTTTAATAATCCCGATAAAAATAAAAAAGGAGCTCATTCACTAGATTAATCGAAATGATCTTTCATATGGTGCATTAAAACTTATGGAAATGCAATATTATCTGAAATCAGGTCTTTAAAATCAAATAATTAAGCGAAATCGACAAGATTTCGTATACGGCCACTTAAGACCCAATCTGCAATAATTTTTAGGTCACTTCTAGATAGGACGACTTAAGCAACAGTGGACCACAATGCCGTTTAACAGTAGATAGACTACTCGTACATACATTTTTAATGGATAAAGAAAATATGACTAAATGGCTTTGGATTGATGATATACCAGGCTTAAATGAACGACTGGCTGAACTTTAATGTATCCTAACAACTATGATGTATATTACTTCCTACTACTATTAATAAATACAAATTTTCGCGTTTATAATATTAGTGAGGATGTGAAAGTTGCGAGGATGGATGAATGGTGGTTTTTTACACTTTCACACAAAAACTACAAAACTAATTTGGATAAAATTTGGCACACGGATACGTTGTAAACCTGGCTAAAATTACTTTTTAAGCAGATTGTACGTTCCCGCGGGATAATTTTCCGGCAAAAACGAATTACCTGTAGTTGCAAAATAAATGCCCATTCTATTCTATATGTATGTCATCATGTGCCTCACAACGGGGGCGAGCTATACATACAATTAATTACGAGTACATAGACGATGTACAACCTAATAATAACATAATGTATTTAACATAGAACGGTAATGTACGTGCAATGTAGTTAATTAGACGTAAGTGGCGTTCTAACCGAGTTACATTTATTACAGCGGTATGTTTGTGGCGCACTCACTGATGTTGTTTACCTACGTAGTACGAGTACCTGTACGTGACAACGCCTACCCTTCAAATACTGTTGTCACCAAGCTGATTAAGTTATATGGGTTCGTTATAGGGTTCATAATAATGCCAATTTATTAAAACACTAGTTTTTACAAGCGACTTCAACCGCGTGTGGTTACGAACTCCCCCGACCCACGCCGTCGCAGCTCATCGCTCGCCGTGTATTTCTTCGTTTGCGTTTAGTGTTCCTTTTGACTTTTAATTGAAGGTTGTATGTTCAATAACCGATAGCTTTTCATAAGGCTATCTAATCCAAAAAAGAAATTTCCAAATCTGACTGGTAATTCCAGAGATTTGCGCGTTCAAACAAACAAGTATAGATTTGTGTAAATGTACTGCGAAGGAACTTGTCATACAAACGCATGGGTACACGTTCAGCCCGATTTGCACTAAGTATTCAAAACTAAGACTAAAGAAGAATAAATCTAACAGTTTGGCATATTTCCTATACAAAAGCTGTCAAACCGATATATTTATTCCTCAGATAAAAGTTAGCTATATGAAAAATCTGCCCTAAATTACACCACTGAGTACTGGCCGCAGGTACTGACATAACTTTAACTGTCAAATAGTGACATACATATTTTGACAATACGTGCTCCTCAAAAGCGTAAAACAAAATCCTCTTTATTTGAATTAAGATAATTCAAATAAAGAGCATTTTTTTTTACTTAGTGTACCCGTAAAATATGAAAATGTTTAAAGGGTGTGAGCCTGTGAGTCTGTCTTACAGATCCCGAACTGGGCACGCCACGATTGCGGCGGTAAGTCCCCTCTTTGAGGAGTGGTTTGAGAGGCGGCATGGCGTCCTCACCTTCCGCCTGACGCAGGTCCTCACCGGACACGGTTGTTTCGGGAGGTTCCTGTTTCGGATAGGGCGGGAGGAAACGCCCGGGTGTTTCCACTGCGAAGATCGCCCTGAGGACACGGTGGAGCACACGGTGGCGGTCTGCCCTGCTTGGGCGGAGCACCGCCGTGTCCTCGTGGAGGCGATCGGCGGCGGCGATCTCTCGCGTCCGGCCCTGGTCCAGGCCATGGTACGGAGCGAGAGGGCATGGGGAGCCGTCACCTCCTTCAGCGAAGCAGTGATGCTCGCGAAGAGGGAGGCGGCGCACGTGAGGGAGAGGCAGCATATGCCCTCGCGACCCTAGCCGCCGCAGGATACGGAGACGCCCTGGGCGTCGGGAATCCCAGGCCGATTTCCGGCCAGCGTAGGCATGGGCTTGCGGACGGCGAGTAATGGGTAGCTCGCTGTCCGGTAAGGACCAAGCCCAAGTCGACGGCGCGTTGTGTTCCACGCGCGCCTCAAAGAGATGTCAGCACAAAAATGATTGGGCTTGCAAGGGCCGATGCCTGTCAGGGGTGCGGGTTCGTTTGAAAGAGATACCACAGCCCCTGGCATACGCGCTACTGAAGGAACACGGGTGGGTTTTAGTCAGTAAAAGTCTGACACGCCCTCCTGCTCCACCCAGAGCGGGAGAAGTTATTTGATGATTTCCCACCCAAAAAAAAAAAACAGGTCCCGAACCTAGTTCAGACTCCAGCTTTCACAAAGGATCTAGAATAAGGCAAAATTGGATAAACAAGTTAGTGTAACAATGTAAGGTACATTGTTACAGTTGTTGTTTATCCAATTATGAGAGAAATAAACTATATTATTACAGGAAAAGTTTTTATCCAGTGCGCAAATTGTAACCATGAATTCAGCATATAATTCTGGAACCCCTAGCGCTGTGTGTGTTACTTCACGTGAGAAACGCAACGAGGTTACAATTAATATTTTCAGGCCCCCTTGTGTAGCGAGGTTAATGTGAGATTGTATAATTTCTTATTTATATAATGGATCCGTTTTATTATTCTCTCAACTCAACACATTTATTTCACTGTTGGATTAACGAGTCGGTTCAGTCGGTCAGTCAGATGAAGCTACTGCTCATTCTAAACCTAGGTTTCTATGGAGCCGAACAGGCAAGAAACTCCATGGGTGTCCATTGTCCATAGAGTTTCTTGCTCGTTCTTATTTTAAATTAATGCAAAATATCAGCTAGGAATATCATTATTGTTAAATTTACAATTGTCAGAACTGTTGTAATTAAATAAGTTGGATGATATTTAGGAATACTTTAATATAAAACGTATAATTTGTACAACGCAGTTTGGCATTCCACAGACTAGTGAAAATAGGTAATAAAGAAAGACATACAGTGTAAATAAACAGGAAGGCGCGAAATTTTAATAATGCACAGATAATTTATATTACTTTAACAAGAATTTTGGAAACACACTAAAAACGACCAAAGTAATAGCAACAAAAAAAAACCTTCCGAAAAAAAAATACTATGCCGTGGCAGCTAAGAGATGACCAGTCCCAACTAACGGCACCCGTTCACGGATAAGTTTCTATAAACAATGACAAATACTTGAAGGGGTTATTTCATTGGACGTCAGTTGAGTGGGGACTGTAGTGAATGGAAAAGTAAAGTCAGCTGCGACCCGGATAAGTTTGTATTGGATAGCATTGGGAGCAATCTGTGCGCTGTGTTTAATCGTCGCCAAACAATCAGGGCGGTTTACCAATCAGTAGGGATCAGCCCTTGTTTTTTATTTTGAAGTCAAGTTTATTTTGTCCTAGATTTTCTTTAAAATGTTGTACTATAACGGACTTTATTTTGCCAAAATATCTTTTTAAATAGAACACTGTACAGTGGTGAATGGAATCCATTTTTCCTACCTTCTATGTGACGTCGTCAGCGATGGCTGACCGATAGCGCAGTACGGAGCGATTCGGCGGTACCTACGAAATCCATTGTGCAGTTTTACAATAACATACAATGATACAGCAAATCAGCTAGGATTTCACGTTTAGAAAAATTTACAGGTCAATACTAATAACACTCATAAAATACTTATTTTCTAACTTCGGGCAATCGGAGTGTTTCGCGTAGGAGAAATGGAAGTCTGCATTCGTTCGTTGTCCTCACAAGACTGGCTCGTCTTGAAATTACTTCCCCTCACTGGACTCTGCCCACGTTCCGCCTCTTCTAACGAGCACGTCAGGGCGTTTACCCTCACCTTAGTACTACAATATCAATTGAGATACTGAACATGCACAGCTGCTAAGGATGAACATGGCACTTACTCTATCGGACTACGTCACCTAGATATAAACGCCTCTCTTCTTCTTTAGCCTAATTAAACCCAAGGCCTATTATTGCTTGACCATTTATCAACCTTTCTTTTTATGACAGGATGGCCGCCTCCGCAGCGGAGACATGCTCCTCCGTATCGGCGCAGTATCTGTGGTGGGGATGTGCGCTCGGCAGGCGGCGGCAGTACTGCGGCAGTGCGGGGCATGCGTGCGACTGCTGGTGGCCAGGCCCGCGGCCTCCAGTGGGATGCCCATACCGGACACGCGGCAATCCATGCAGGTAAAGCAACATTTTGTGTTAGTAGTACGGCAGAGCAGGAATGCATAGGTATCATCATTTCAGCTAAAAGACGTCCACTTGCTGGACATAGGATTCCCCAAGCACTGCCATTTCGACCGGTTCTGTATTTCCCGCATCCAGCGAATTCCTGCACCAATATTTTATTTGTAACAAATATAATTAATCTGTGATTTACAACCCGTTTCTTTCCAGAAACAAATACTTAGGAAATGCAAAACAAAAATGTTTGTACCTACTTTTATTCTACAGTGCCAACTCTAGTGGGGCAGAATCCACCAAGATTTTAGAGTAGTGGAATCTGCCCCACTAAATCGTATTAGTAAGCAGATTCCATTGAATTCTTTTAGGTATTCCACTTTGCCCCACCAGTGGGTCGGCTCGGTGGAGCAAAGTGGAGTAATTCATCGGTCATCTGTTTTGCAAGCAATGCCCTGCCCACTGCTACTTAAGTTTGGCAATTCTTCGGGCTATATCGGTAAGCGAGAAGGTGACGTAGGCTTCGTGTTCAGTGTACATAGGTATACGTAAGTTTTTTTTTAAATTGCCTGTACTGTCCTGTAAATCCTTCCAGGCATCCTTTTCCAGGGCCACCTCGATTTAACCCTTGCAATACGTGTCTAGATCATCTCGCTACCTCTTCTTGGGCGGGCCTCGGCGGCGCCGTCTATTCTCAGGCACTCACCGTGTGGAGATTATTGCCCAGCGGTCACTGTGCATCCGGTTGATGTGACCTGCACAGTCCCATTTTAGCCTGGTAGCCTTTTTGCCTACGTCTAGGATTAGTGCTATGGAGCGTAGCGTGGTGGAGTGTTCTGTCAGTTGGTTTAATGCCTTAGATGCTGTACGTAATTATAAATTAATATTATGTGCGGTCTCTCCAGGGATGTGTCCCATCAGGCAATGCGCAGGAGAGTTCTATGTGTTGATGTCGACTACTGAGGTGGTTTTAGTGAGGCTAAAATTCGTGTTTTGAAGATTTTCCCGGAAAACAAAAAAAGTGATAACATGCTATGTCACAGGAGGTGCGATAAGTTCAACTAGGGACTTTGGGAGATGTAGTGCTATTAGTTGACTAAATAAAGCTGGATAAATCGCCTCTTAGAGGCGATTAGCTCTTAGGCGATTTATCCAGCTTTATTTGACAATACGACACTGTATTATACGACTATTTAAGATTATTTTATTTGTTGACATTTATTATTTTAATTTATTCTTTTGACATGATTGATTTTATTATTTTAATTTGATTTGATTTCAGTATGCAAACATAGCTTTAAGACCTTTGTTACTAACAATTATGGAAATTACTAGCCTGAAATAAATGAATTTAATTTATCGCACGCCCGGTCGCTTTTAACGTCATTAGGCTATGAGTGCAACTGTGTGAGCTTCATTACAGATACTTGACCGCTTTTAACAGCCAGC
Organism: Polymixis flavicincta; assembly: GCA_949987655.1. Taxonomy (NCBI): domain Eukaryota; kingdom Metazoa; phylum Arthropoda; class Insecta; order Lepidoptera; family Noctuidae; genus Polymixis; species Polymixis flavicincta. Next base: position 19,917,081 of record OX465195.1, read on the forward strand.
AACATGATTAATCCGTCAATATATAACGCAACTTGCCCACATTCCTACACACAACTCACAGTTCGCAGGCGCGGGCGCCTCGCCCTTTGCGCTAATTGGCGAGTCGGGCACAAAAGCTAAGAAACTGCCGCCTCCAATTAAAGTAACTGGGTCGAAGTTAAGTGACGTTTAAAATAGACCAGGTGTGAGCTAGAGAGGTCTCGTTTTAATGCAAAGAGTTGGTGTTTAGAAGTATTAGTGTGGTTACAGCCGGTTTTTTTAAAGCTTTTTCGATTTTAGGCTTCATGTAAATCTGAATCGATCTTCGAGAAGATCGATTCAAATTCTTCACCCAGATCGAATCGTATTCGCCTATAAGATCGTATGAAAAAATGGTATCAAGTAAAACCTAAACGTCAACAGAAACGCATCGTAAGAACTACAAAAAAGTAAGATTACCCACATAAACATTGAATGAAATTAGTTTCGACTGAGTTACATTAATTAAAAGCGTAACTATTGTAAGAAATATGAAGGTAGGTGATACCGTGATAATAGTATGTTTATTTTTGTGTCGGGTATGTTAGCATTTTCTGATTTTGTTTTCTTTAATTTTTTGGAAGAGTTTTATCTGTGAGCACGACCTATTGTTTATAAAATGACGGATCATGAGATACAGCTTACTGACAGGCACACGGACGGACGGACAGTCCCTTACCAGACGGACCCTTAAAACGAATTCTAGTTTAATGTTTATCTATGGGTGTTTTTCGCAAAATAAAACCGAAATGCTGATACAATCAAATCAAATCAGAATATTTTATTTCATACAAACCTGCATGGGCACTTATGAAACGTCAGAAACTAGGTGCACGGTTCCAAATTATTGCTTCCTATGGAGAAGAGCCGCCAAGAAACACCACGGTTACTCTTTTAAAAATAATTGGCTTTAACAATGTTTCCAAATTACAGTGATAATATGTATGGGAGGACAGTGCAGGCCTGTCAATAAGTACCGGGTACTTAGAGGAATGAAAATACAGAATAGATAATCGTCTCCAAATCTAGTCTGGAAGGCCTACAACGTTCTCTCATTTACAATACGTAAAATAATCTACATAAATAAAACGAACCTATTTAAACAAAGTGTCATGATTTCCATGACAATCACTACAAAATAGTCGATATTAAAATTGATATAAAATGTCAAATAATGACGAGAATATGTCAGCATTGTAAAAGTAAAAATTATAAAAAGTACATTGTAATTTGGGAGCAGTTAATAGACTTTCACATAGTTATGCTGTTAATGATCCCTGGTAGGGAAGTGGACATGTGCAGAAGGAATTAATGCCAAACTTTCCTGTCTTCAACGTAGTCTTTTGTCTTATAACCAGCATCTGCCCACAACTAGCTTTATAATATTAATATAATAATATTTATTTTTATTTCGGAAAGGAATCCATAGAGTGTTAGTAACATAATATGAAAACAACTTATAATCTAGTGTTAGTACCAATCACCCTCTGCACAAACTGCTTTGCAATTGGAGAACCGAAACTCTCCGCTACAGTTCTCAGGATGAGGTTGCGACTGCCTCTCACTCGACTTAGCAGCGAAGCGGTTTTTTTGCGCACAATCGCGTGAAAACCGTCGGTACGAGCTTGTGCAAACATCTCCAACGCGCTGCAATAGCGAGGAAGTCTCAACAACATCCTGAAACCATTATTATACTGGACGCACCAGGCGGCGGCCGACTTAGCGACACAAGGGGTTGCGACAATCGTCGATAGGATCCGGCAACTGGGACTCGATGTGACATTGCAGAAGTCCGAGGCCATGTGGTTTCATGGTCCTCGGAATGCGCCACCGACGGGTTCCCAGATAACGGTGGGAGGGGTTCACATCGGCGTCGAGTCGACGATGAAGTACTTGGGACTCGTCCTCGACAGCCGGTGGAACTTCGCGGAGCATTTCCGCCGTTTGGCTCCCAGACTGGAGCGGGCCGAGGCTGCGTTGAAGCGACTCTTGCCCAATCTAGGGGGGCCAAACGCCTCCTGCCGGAGGCTCTACGCGGGGATCGTGCGGTCGTGGTGCGGTCCATGGCCCTATACGGGGCACCGGTGTGGGCGCCTACATTGAGGCGCCAACCAGCTCGCAAGTTGAGGGCGTCCCATAGGGTCATGGCGATCAGGATGTTCCGGGGATATCGCACGATCTCCGGCGAGGCGGCGGGCCTCCTTGCCGGATTACCGCCATGGGATCTGGAGGCAAAGGTCCTCGCGCAAATATGGGAGTGGCGCGAGGAGGCCAAACGCCGGGGCGTAACTCCGCTGCCGCAGGAAATCGCGGCACAGCGGACAGAGCTCCGGCGGGATCTCATGGTGACATGGAGAGAGCGATTGTCGCAACCCAGTGCTGGGCACGCCACGATTGCGGCGGTAAGTCCCCTCTTTGAGGAGTGGTTTGAGAGGCGGCATGGCGTCCTCACCTTCCGCCTGACGCAGGTCCTCACCGGACACGGTTGTTTCGGGAGGTTCCTGTTTCGGATAGGGCGGGAGGAAACGCCCGGGTGTTTCCACTGCGAAGATCGCCCTGAGGACACAGTGGAGCACACGGTGGCAGTCTGCCCTGCTTGGGCGGAGCACCGCCGTGTCCTCGTGGAGGCGATCGGCGGCGGCGATCTCTCGCGTCCGGCCCTGGTCCAGGCCATGGTACGGAGCGAGAGGGCATGGGGAGCCGTCACCTCCTTCAGCGAAGCAGTGATGCTCGCGAAGAGGGAGGCGGCGCACGTGAGGGAGAGGCAGCATATGCGCCCTCGCGACCCTAGCCGCCGCAGGATACGGAGACGCCCTGGGCGTCGGGAATCCCAGGCCGATTTCCGGCCACCGTAGGCATGGGCTTGCGGACGGCGAGTAATGGGTAGCTCGCTGTCCGGTAAGGACCAAGCCCAAGTCGACGGCGCGTTGTGTTCCACGCGCGCCTCAAAGAGACGTCAGCACAAAAAGTGATGGGACCTGCAAGGGTCGATGCCTGCCAGGGGTGCGCGTTTGTTCGAAAGAGACACCACAGCCCCTGGCATACGGGCTACTGAAGGAACACGGGTGGGTTTTAGTCAGTAAAAGTCTGACACGCTCTCCTGCTCCACCCAGAGCGGGAGAAGGTACTTAAAAAAAGAAAAAAAAAAAAATATAAGCTATCAACAGAGCAAGCAGTGATATCCTTTCTTTCCTCGTATCTAAAACAACTATTACACAATATCAAGGTACCACCACCTATCGAAGACCTATTTATTGTACGCACTGGCAACTGAAAAATTATTTACATTAAACAACAGCCTATCCGGTTTTAACCAAGTTTCACTAATACACAAGTACCCAACCAAGTTTCGATAGTTTAAAATATCGATTCAAAAATCGAATTTACGTTACGATTACGTCGCGTCAATATAATATATTATTCGTGTTAAACAGCTTTTTCAAATGTATTGTTTCAAAAGTAAACGTGTTTCATATCAAGAATATAATTGCTAAGGCCCAAGCAAGATGGAATTGCAAAGATGTATATTATTCTTTTATTTTATCTTTCAACTCGGAATTGAAACGTTGTGGGCGTCGCGCGCCATTCCTCATAAAAGATTTAATAACATGTCGAAATGATCAAATCATGATAGATGTGTTTTAAAATATTATTTAAATAAACAGGATTTGTGTACGATGAGGAGAAACAGCTGGGTTTTACGTCAATAGGTCTTTATTACTGTAGTCATACATTATAATGAAATAAAAACTATAAATGTGAATTATAGTTGGGAAATAGATATTGTAAACCCACGACGCCATTGTGGCAGGCCGAGACGAAGATGGTGGGTTGAATATCAACATCTCGATAGTTATGTACTACTCGTGCTATTTATTTATTTGTAACTGACACAAATTTTATTTAAGTATGCTGTTTTACATCCGTCACCTCACACTACAGGTCCAGTTGAAAACCAGCGTCAGACACAAGCTGTCTGGCATTTTTGCTGAACTGAGCCTTTTTACCGCAGCCGTGGGGCACATTTTAATAATGCTAGTTTTCAGTTTAAGTTAAGTTTTAATTTTTAGTTATATTTTTTGCTGTATATTGTGTGCCTTTTCAGTCTGTGCTAAATAAATGAATTTTCTTTCTTTCTTTCTACCGAAAGGACTGGCTAGCACTAGCAAAAGAAAGAAAAGTGTGAAAAAGGGAGAGGGCCTAAAAGCCCACCACCGCCCTGCGCAACACAAGCACGGCAGTGGGACAATACAGGCTAGTTAGATAGATGGGGAAATTATGCTTATCCAGTTTCCATAGTCTTAAACGGATTGTAAGCATATTCAGCCTATAATGTTCCCACTGCTGGGACACAGGCCTCGTGTCGGTGAGAGGGAGTGGGTCCTGTGCGGTTTCGTGGATGTCATAATTGTGTCTTAGATTTTTTGGTTTTGGAACATGCCGGTTTCCGCACGATGGTTTCTTTGACCGTTTTGAGAGCAGTGGTGTGAGAGTGATTATAAACCGAGTACCTGCCAATCGTTGTATTGAATTTAATATTTTTCTGCTACTTCGAAATAATATATGTTCCTTTGAAAAAAAAGTGTCGTCAAAGGACCAGTAATTATTCATTTATTAAAAAAATATATTTTAAAAGAGTTACTGCCATGGTATTCCTATCCTATACGTAATTAGGAAGGGAATAATCTTTCCTAATTACGAATAGGATCTTAAAATCTTGTCTAAATATATCACTAATATCTTCACAATGTAGGTCCTTCATCTGTTGCTCAAGAGGAATTAATTTCTTGTAAAATACTGATTTACAATCTCATTTCGTAGGATTGAAAGCCTCTTCCAAGAAAACGTCTTGTATAATTAAGTATCTTTGTGCCAATTCCCTTTTATTATGCCATTCCTTGTAATTTCGCCTTCTTATTCCAGAAAAGTCTTTTCAAAATCGGCAGGTGGCTTTTCAAAGATAAAATTCAGCGTTTAGAATTGAAACAAAACGTGTGAGTTGAAATCGCACACAAAGGGTTCCGTACCAGTTATTTAGCGAAAAAAAAGGTGTAAATTTAATAATTATAGTATATGATTTGCATGCCCATGTGACGGTAGAACATAGTGGACTTGTACAATACTAGCAGCGCTCTGCGGTTCCACCCGCGTAGTTCCCGTTTCCGTGGGAATACAGGGATAAAATATAGCCTATGTCACCTGGGGATAGTGTAGTTTCACAACAGCGAAATAATTTTTCAAATCGGTTCAGTAGTTTTGGAGCCTATTCAATGCAAACAAACAATCAAATCTTTTCTTTTTATAATATTAGGAGATTAGTATAGAAAACATACTAATCATATTACCCATGTTTGCAAACCAATAAATGATTTCATTTCATTTTATTTTCGTTTAATACCTACTTTAGTAAAAATACTATAAAAAACACGTTTCTTACAAAAAAATACATAGCAGTACACCAGCAGCAGTAAACATTACATAACATATATTAATGTATACACGGAATTAATAGAAACCAACAAAAATAATGTACGTCTCTATTATTTCAGGTATATGTATGTAAGTACATGCCACAAACTTTATACCTACAAAAATACAAGATAAATTAGGATAAAATGCAGCCCTATAGCAGACGGACGGATACGGATCCTGTTGGCACACTTTGGATAAGGAACCCTAAAAAACCGACGTTTTTAATAAAAGTTGACGTTCCCTTGATCCGATTGAATATATATGAAATGTATCTTTTTGATCGGAAAGCGCGAGGTATAAAATAACCTTTGTTATTTCATGAAGATGGGAGAGCGAGATTAAGCGTACCGTTTCCATAGCCAATTCGGATGAGTGGATCATATTTCATTGGCAGCAGTTTCCCGCTTTCGAGATATTTTTTTTCCGAACAGATTTCGGGGAAAGATGTGTTTATGTGTTTTATTGGTGACTATGTTTTTGTGTCAAAGATGTATTGTTGGGCATACTTCAATGTTGTGAAACACGAACGGTATATAAGACTGGTAAATGACCCCGAGTGGGTTCCCGCATTGTCGTTGCGGGGGGGCTCAGTAACCGTGGTCTCCCAGCCACGGTGAAGCGAAGAGGAACCCAAAGGTGGGGCCGTTCGTCAGGGCTTTTGCCTTCAAGCCGATGACGTAGCGGCCAAAAAGTAGGTTGCGGTGAGGTGCACCGCAACTGAGGCGGGCCGCGATGTCGAATGGGCCGCTCTCCCTATCCCCTGCGGCCGAAAAGTGGTAGGCGGGACGGTGCGTTGTGTTCCACGCGCGCCGTCAGAGATTTCAGCAAAGACTGGTGGGGTCCGCAAGGGCCAATGCCTGCCAGGGGTGCGGGTTGTTCGAAAGGGACACCGTTGCCCCTGGCACACAGGCAACTGAGGGAACACGGGTGGGTTTTAGTCAGTAAAAGTCTGACATGCCCCTCCTGCTCTCTACCCAGAGCGGGAGAAGTCATTTGATGATTTCCCACACTAAAAAAAAAAAGACTGGTAAATGGGTCTGTGGTTTCTGCCTTTCCCTAAGGGAAGATAGCTTGAGTTGCTGTATGTATGTGGAAGGTATTGGCGATAGTTAAGCCTGATATCGCTGGACTTTGTTATTCTTCTAAATGAATCAGTAGTCCCATTCGTTCAGGTCGAGTAGGTATTGCAGTTGTCTATAGGAGAGCTTATTATTATAAAATTATTAAATAAGTTATTTTTTCTATAATACGATCTGGGTCCCATAGAGAAAGTTCAGTTTGATCGTCTGTGCACACTCTTAAATGTGACCACGCATTTCTGATGCAAATTGTATAATGACCACTTATCAGAAAAAAAAGATCTAGCTAGACAATGCCAGTGAATGAAAATAGTGTAGTAAGAAAATAACCATAGTTTTGAACGAAGAAGAAGTTTACCGAGCTTGCACTACGCAAGCCGTACCGTAAATGCAAAGTATATTTGGAAAACCCACTCGTAGTGAAGGTACATTCAGTCAAGACTCACGACTTGCATACATTAACTTGTACGTAGTATTTCTGTAAGCATGCATCCTTGCCTCCAGTTGGACCCGACACGGTCTGGCTTAATTGTATTTTATATCCGGTGGGACTTTCGTGAGCAACTTAATATAATTTGGGCAACTTCAAAAACAAGTGGGCTAGTGTGTGTGAAACTAAATTTAATTTTGTAATAATAATTGTATAGTAGGTACTGCCTCGTTGGTGTAGTGATCGCAAGCTCTACTGCTGAGCATAAGGTCCTGCACACTAACCCCCTTATTCATAAACGTTGCTTAAGGTTAAGTAATGATTAGCGTCTGTTTAACCATACATTTTTGACGTTTAAACATCATTTAACTTTAATCATCGTTTATGAATATGGCCTTAAATGCGTAACACACTGTCAATCAGAATCTAAATCATTTGGACGGATATTGCTTACACAAAATTCATATGTTCGAACAAAAATTCTGCTAAATAACGCAAATAACTGACCTAACCTAATACTTACCTGATGAGCCCTGTCGGCGAAGAATCCTGTCGGCGAAGAGTCCCGTGGCAGTAAAGTCATGTCGGTGTTCAGTCTGTTGGCGTAGCATCTGTCGGTGTTTAGCCGTATACTCCTGAATGTTGTTGAACCGTTGAAATGAAAGCAATTCTGCTAAATAACGTAAATAACTGACCTAACCTAATACTTACCTGATGAGCCCTGTCGGCGAAGAATCCTGTCGGCGAAGAGTCCCGTGGCAGTAAAGTCATGTCGGTGTTCAGTCTGTTGGCGTAGCATCTGTCGGTGTTTAGCCGTATACTCCTGAATGTTGTTGAACCGTTGAAATGAAAGCAATTCTGCTAAATAACGTAAATAACTGACCTAACCTAATACTTACCTGATGAGCCCTGTCGGCGAAGTGTCATGTCGGCGAAGAGTCCCGTGACAGTAAAGTCATGTCGGTGTTCAGTCTGTTGGCGTAGCGTCTGTCGGTGTTTAGTCGTATACTCCTGAATGTTGTTCAACCGTCGAAATTAAAGCCATTCCTACGGCTAGTGTCTTACCCAAATACCCCGCTGGGTTCTATTTCCAGGTCGGGCAATGTGTTATTGGTACTTTCTTCCTGGTATGTCTCAATAACAGCCTGAGTTTAAATTTAAGCCTGGAATTAGCTGGCCCCATATAGACCCCCCTCCTCTTAAAAAAACCTGGCGAAATGTGGGTGTACTATAAGTATACCTCTGCCCGACCCTTCGGGATTACAGGCGTTATGTTATTTTACAGTATCCGAGTAATAATACGGCACATCGAGTTTAAGGGGAATCTAGTCGTGGGCTCGAACTCACTGGTCGGCCTGGCTAAAAAGCACGCTGTCTCACCAGGCTTCATGTCCGACAGAGGTAGTAACCGTGGTGAGCAGTTAGACGCTAGTCTACACGCACAACATTATTGAGAGAGCTGCAGGATCAGTTATACTAAAACTGGCGCGTAAAAAATTAAAAAAACACACATGAAAAAAACACTGCATATATTAATGACCAATAAAGTTTTAGACATTTTACACTTCTTTTATTACTTAAACACGCCCAAAGTTAGGTCAAATTAGCAAGAAAAACTAATCTATGTTGGCTCATTACTTTTAATGGCTTTTTATTTTAGTATCCCATTTCCATACAAACAATATTAATAATGAGACAAAACTATTTAAACATGTTTAATTTTTGATGTACATTGTCGAACAGTGGAGTAATATACTCCCGAAGTTTGCATGGAAAAAATGTCGACAAGATGGATCTAAAGCCCCGCACTACAATCGCAGCGCTAAAGCCGTGAACACGACTGAAGATGTTTTCGCGCCTTCGCATTCGCGCTTCGCACCCTTCCCCGATCGGTGGTGGTTTATTGTCCCGCGACATTGAAACTAAATAAAAGCTTGTAAAAAAGAAATAGAACAAGTTGGGGGAAAATATGCGTCCAATCACATCCACACAAAACGGGTCTTGCTCAGCATTATGCTACGACCCCATATGAAACAGAGCCCTGGCGCTGGGTTTCAGCAACTGCTAGCAATGACGTTATGATGTCAACCAGTACAGCATACCACATGATAAAGAAAAACAAAATATTAAAAAAAAGAAAGAAGAGAAGAAAGTACAAATATTAGAGTGAGAAAAACTTGGGCAGCCCCATTTTTACAAGTAGACATGTCCTATAACGACCAAAACTCAGCTCCCAAAAACGTAAAAGATACAAAGACACCTCATTATAAACACTTTCATTCTATAATGAAGATCGGCAGCTTAAGAACAGCTCTCAAGGTAGATGCCCATAATTGAGAAGATGTAGCTCTTAAATTAGCACGACATCCGTCTCAGACCGGAGCGACACCACTTCCGGTCGGATGTGACGTAATTGCGTTAAACGGATTTCATAGGCCTTCACTAGCATGTTCTGCTTTTGAATTATGACGAGATGAAAGGAGACTGGTTTAAGTTTATATTTTATATTACACATTAGAGTCATACAGACATTAGAGTCATAGTATCTAAGTCGTAATATCTTGTTAGTTTTATGTGTTGTCTTATATTGATATTGTTTTTTCTAACTGTTCATTTACATTATTTTTATTATTGATTTCTTATGTCATTAACGTTGTTTCCTTTAAGTATGATTTTCGTATATTGTTTTCTTTTTAATATTTTTATCTTTTTTTTAATTGTCAAACTTAATGTACCTAGATTACAAGTAAATGATGTGTTCTCCTATAATTGGAAGCGCACACTGTATTTGTCTCTGCTTAATGTAAACTTGCATGTAATTGTGTAGCCTCTGTTGGAGATCCAAATAAATAAATAAATATCGTTATTCGTTGCGAGGTTTTTATGGTTTTGACAGTTATTTAAGTGGGAAAGTTAGTCGCTTTAAACCTTATTAGGTACGCCCTTCGGTTTCACTCGCGTAAATCTTGATTCCATAGGAATATTGTGATAAAAGTATCCTCTAGTAGTCTATATCCTAATTCAGGTCATGGTTTACCCATGTGTCAAATTTCATTGTGCGATTTAGCGTGAAAGCGTAACAAACAAACCTCTCTATATTATATTAGTTTGGATTTTAAACCGAGAATTAAGTGTAGGATTTTTCGTATCAGAATAACAATTCTGACAATTTTGGAGCTCCGAGACTGGAAAGAGATCCGACCAGTACCAAGATGATGCCAGATCACAAGATCTGAGCGAGGAACACCTTAGCGCAGAAAAACAAATTTAGAACCAACATAATGGTATTAGTCATTTCTACATAATAAAACTACTTGTCCCTGCCTATGGGCCATCATACTTGGGAACCTGCTGGTGCCGGAGATATAAAGGTCAAAAGTGCCATGTTTCGTTTGAGTTTTTCTTTTACAGAAACAAGAAGGTGACACTTGTTCACATTTTTTCCATACAAACTTCAGGAGGGTTTTACTCCACTGTTTGACGATGTACATCAAAAATTAAACATGGTATGGTTTTGTCTCGTTATTATTATTGTCTGTACGGAAACAGAATACTAAAATAAAAAGCTATTAAAAAGTTATGAGCCAACAAAGATTCGTTTTTCTTGCTAATTTAACCTAACTTTGAGCGTGTTTAAGTAATAAAAGGAGTGTAAAATCTCGAAAACCAAGACGGTACCGACAAAGTTCAATTAACAGTAAGTTCAATAAACTTTATTGGTAATTGATTTATGCAGTGGTTTTTTCATAAAACCCGATCTTCTGAAGGACTTTTCTTAATTTTTTCGCGATTTTTTTGCCAAAAATGCTCCTGCATCTCACTCAATAACGTTGTACGTGTAGACTAGAGTCTATCTGCTCACCACTGATACTATCTCTGTCGGGTACGAAGCCTGGTGAGACAGCGTGATTTTTAGCCAGGTCCACCAGTGAGTTCGAGCCCGCGCAAAGTGTGCCCTTAATGTTGGTTCTTAAACTTTTATTACTCTGAAAAGAAACTGACAAGTCAAATGCTAGAGAGCATAATCTAACTTAATCTAATATTTATGAAGGACAAAGGTAAATAATTAATTATACACTGTTGTTTCTTTGGGTGCCTCTTATCTAACCAATTTTGTTTTGTCCACAGCCTCTCGGAGCAACTCCAGCACCCGTAGTCCCGTCCCGGTTACTAACAGACCCGATCGAGCTAGAGCGTCGTCTGTCAGAGGCAGGACATGACGGCTTCGGGGCGTTGTGTGAGGATACGTCTCCACCTTCCCCGCCGCCCACCATCATTGAGGAGAGGCTGCATCATAGGGTAAGTAGGGATAACCATCAGGAGATTACTGGGGCCTGAGTAACCATTTCACTAACGACAACGAACGCGATCAGTATACCTAAACCGCGTACCTAAAGAGGTTTTGGTGTCATCATTGCTGTAGAATATTGAAATCCGCCCTAAGTCTTCTAATTTAAAAATATTGCAATGGTCTTGCTATTGTGAATGTTTGCCTGATTTTGGGTGCCAAATCTATCAAAACCTCACAATGGATATGATATTGTTAAGTTTGTAAATAAGTAGACTTAGCCCCATCTTCGGTTGATAAGGGTGGTGTGATGATGTGTGTGCGGTTCTGATGACGCATTGACAATATATGTCATATAGTTATTTGCGTAGTATCTTTTTGCATCATTTGATACTGATCTGATGACACAGAATATAAACAAGCAATTCAATGTTGCTTAGATAAAAAGCAGAACTAGTATCCTCTGAAATCGTTCACTTGAGTCCTTCGACCATTTTTTTTTTTTCAATTATTTTTTTCACTTGGTGCAGTCTCTTGCCGAACATAATATCCTATCCTATCCTGTTATTTATCTATGATTATTCCTAGGCCAGAAAAAATACTTCTCATCAATTGTAAAGTCTCCCATACACAAAAGAGTATTTTCCAATTTGATAAAAACTATTTTAATTTGAAGATTGCGACGATATATTTAACAGAAAAATAAAAATAAATTTACTGATATCCATTTTCTCCATTAAAAACGATTAAAATCAAATTTCTTTTTCGTTGTTTTGAATAAACCGCCAAAACGCTCCTTACGATGACTTTTATCACGTGACATCGTGACGTCAGCTTTGTGTAAGCAGCACCAGTACAAATAGTTAGTTTCGCGCAGTTTAGAAGTATTTGTGCACAGAGGCACCGAACACCAGTAATTTCAGTTTCTATCCATACAAAACTTGTTAATTTTAAACACGACATTCACTTGTTTACTTACTAACTACTTTAGTTTACACAAAGTTGACGTCACGTGATAAAAGTCATCGTAACAATCGTTTTGGCGGTAAATACAAAACAAAGAAAAATAAATTTGGTTTCAATCGTTTTTAATTGAGAAAATGGATACAAATCAATTTACTTTTATTTTTCTGTAACATATTTCGTCCCAATCTTCAAATTAGAATAGTTTTTAATGAATTGGAAAATACCCTATTCCGAAGCAACGTAAAAGTCGCACAAGTGTATTTTTACTCTGTAAAGTTGTAATAATTATTTTACTTATTGCATTTGAAATGCAATTAAATTGCTCGTAGCTCTTGACACAGAGTGACAACTCTAACTCCATCAAAATAAAAAAGTTATGCCTCCAAAGCGGATGAAATAAAAAGTTCCTACTTCTTGTGGGTTCTTTTGTATAATTTACGCTTTAGGAAGTCATCTTACGGCCAAGTTTACATAAAAAGATGGCTTATTTGATGCGGTTTCGTTAAAAAGTTGACGCAGTTATAGAATTTCGAATTTTAAATTGCATTTAGCTTGGTACTGTTTTCTATGAATTCTTCTAAACACGGTAAGGAAGTAGGGAGGAGGTTTATTGTCCGAAGAAAATTGTAGATTCTTTTGTTTCAAAATCTTTGGAACTATGCCCAAAAGCTTCCTTTTCGTGTTCATTTTCACCTAGTACAGTACACTTAGGCAAACATTTTCACTTACGTATTTCCATATCTCTTCCGAATCCATCTTATATTTACATAAGCCTTAAAGTCCTGTCATCCATAATATTGTGCTAATGTTTTCTACTTAGTACGTGAAGTAGTTAGTTTGTGTATGTTGTAGTTAGGTATCAGACATTATCCTACGTCTCTCAGATGTAGATCCTGTAATAAACATGTCATTTCTGATGAGGCTCGAGATGACAGAAAGACAGTACGGGTTCAGATTTCCACAATCTATATGCGCTAGCATCAAAAGTCTTGTATTAGGTTAAAACGTAAAATTAAACCGTGTATTTTAAGCAATTAAAACTCTTCAAAAAATCTGTAAACCCAGCACTGTGCTGAGAAATGGCTGGTTTGTGTGGATGTGACGCATATTTCACCCCAACTTGTTCCTTTTTTGTGTTTGCGTTTTTGAACCGACGAAAAAACGGAGGAGGTTACTCAATTCGACGCGTATTTTTTTTTTTATGTATGACCACGCATAAATTTTTCCAGAATAGTCCAATTTTGATAATTCTTTTTTTTATTGGAAAGGGTATACCCCGAAGTTGGTCCCATATAAATTGTACGAGCCCGATTGTCGGAAGGTACATTTGTGCGCTAGTACTGAGTGTGAAATGAGACACTTTAATCGTTAATACGTTTAGTTTATATTAAGTACATTCAATCACCGGTTCACAGATTAATTCGGTAGTACAAATTAGTTACACTATCACCAAATACTAGAACTAGGATTAACTATTACATCTGTATTACATTGAGCGAACACAGGAATAAAATTGGTACTAGTTACATTAGAGAGTGAGAACAGGAACAAACTGGGCTCCCCTGGCACGTGCGGAAGTATTTATACAGTATAGCGACGTGTGGGGTTAGGGGGCGGTGGTCAAGAATATCGGCCAATAAGGGTGTAGCCGTACGCGCAATTACCTTATATGGTCGCGTTTTTCGATTTCGCATCGAGATCGGATAGCCAATTACAATTCACTTGCGCTAACATGACACACCCCCACTGTTTTCTTAGAAATTCTAAGTAGCAAGAAATGAGTTAGGTACGTTTTTGTTACGACATCCTGATAATTCGTTCTGTCCTGAACATTCTCCCGTCGTGAATCATCATGGATGGTTCAGTTATTTAATCTGTTACAGGATGTCTTAACATTCACAATCATAAAACTATAAACTATTCACAAACAAAGTAAATGACATTGACATGCACAAAGTTAAATCAAAAAGGCAAAGCGTGTTAACGTTAATTATTACAATCACTAGAATATAAAATACCATAAGGGAAGAACTAAAGGACGTTGTCAAGCCCACCATTATTTAGGGAACGTCTTGTGGTACTAATTTAACCAGCCTTTTGACAGGTCGTCTTAAAATTCCCCCCTTAGTCTTAATATCTACGGCGCGCACAATGTTGTCACTCCCGGGGAATGTCCTAATAACCAATCCCATAGGCCACGAGTTCCGCGGTAGGTTGCTATCCGCGACGAGCACTATGTCCCCGGTGAGTATTGGAGCACCACGTCCGTGGGGCTCCCGCCGATGCTGCAGGTCAGGCAGGTACTCTTTCACCCATCTCGCCCAGAACTGGTCGGCGAGTCGCTGCGAGGCGCGCCATTGTGCACGCCCGATAAGGTCCTGGTCATTGAAGTCACCAGGTGGCGGGTTCGATGCCGGGCCGTGCAACAAGAAATGATTTGGAGTTAGGGCCTCCGGATCATTTGGATCCACGGAGACGTGAGTGAGTGGTCTGTTGTTCACGGTGAATTCTACCTCAGCTAGCAGAGTCGCCAACGTTTCTTCGTTGGGGTGGCGCTCCCGTAGTGTGCTGAGGAGAGCGGTCTTTACGCTCCTTACTAGTCTTTCCCACGCACCGCCCATGAAAGGTGCGCTGGGAGGTATGAAGCGCCAGGAGATGCGCTGTCGGCTTGCCTCTTCTTGCGTCGACGCATTGATGGACGCTCGGAGCTCGCGGTCCGCGCCGTGCAGATTGGTCCCGTTGTCTGACCATACTTGAGTCGGGGGGCCCCGGCGCGCAATGAAGCGACGCAAGGCCATCACGGCAGACTCCGTCGATAGGCTCGCAGCGACCTCGAGATGTACTGCTCGTGTAGTCAGACAGGTGAACAGCGCTACGTAGCGCTTGTGTACGGCGCGTCCCACGGAGACGTGGAGAGGCCCGAAGTAGTCGAGGCCCACGTATGTGAAAGGGCGCTCGTGGTGGGCGAGGCGACAGGGCGGCAGGTCGCCCGTCCGGGGCTCGGGCGGCACGTTGCGGCGCGCTCGGCAGTCCACGCAGCGCGACACGATGGTTCGTGTGGCGGGGCGTAGGCGCGTCACCCAGTAGCGAGTGCGGCACTCGTTGACAGTTGCCTCGACGCCGGAGTGGTGCAGTCGCCTGTGGACTGCGTCGATGAGTAGTTGGGTGATGTGGTGATTCCCATCGAGAATGGCAGGACTCGATTGATGGCCTGAAATGCATTGTGCCGCGCTTACGCGCGACGTTAATTTTAGTAAGTTGTTGGAATCGATATAAACTGATAGTGCCCGTAGTTGGCCAGTTTTTAAGTTAGTGTCACTGAGTTCACCACTGAAACTTTGTCTTTGTATAACCTTTATTAATAATACTTCTGCTTTATTCAATTGTTCAGCAGTCAATTGTATAAATTTAGTGTCACTTAGCACTTTGAGTTTAGCACTCACTGAAAGTTTTGCACTACACTTTTTACTATTCCACGCTGGATCGGATTCCCTATTTTTAATAGTAGATTTATAGTTCACCTGGTCTGTGTTGATTACCATACACTTGAACAGTTCTGCTGCTTGGATGACTCGGGCGGTCGCACGCAGTAGGCGTTCCCACCGGGAGAAGCGTGTGTGGTCGGGAACCGCTGCGGTCGGGTCCGCGCCCGATTCAGTGATGTGGTGCACACGCTCCTCACCGGTGAGCTCGTGGGCTGCCGGCTGCTCTGCAGGCCATGTGTCAGGGTGGCCTCGTAGGAAGTCAGGCCCCCGGAACCACCGATGCTCGGAGTCCAGCTCGCGCGGTACGCCGCGCGTAGCGTCGTCGGCGACATTAAGCGCAGTGGGCACCCACCGCCATTCGTTGAGCTTAGTGTGCTCCTCGACGGCGGCGATGCGATGTGCTACGAACGGGCGGTATGAGCGCGCCCCGTTACGCAACCAGGTGAGGACAGTGGTACTGTCTGTCCAGTACGTGATGTGATGCGGCTTGTAGTCGTGTTCGGCCGCAATCGCAGCACCCAGGCGGCTGCCTAGAACTGCAGCTTGCAGCTCGAGTCGTGGTATTGAGGTGAGCTTCAGTGGCGCGACCTTTGTCTTCGCGGCCACCAGCGCCAGAGTAGCTTGGCCGTCCTCGTTCGCCGCGCGCCAATAGGCGACAGCAGCGTAGGCAGATTGGCTCGCATCCACGAACACATGTAACTCAAAGGGTTTTTCTTTAAAATAAACCATGTACCAACGTGGGATTTTAACAGTTTTTAACCTCTTTAGGTGTGTAGTCCACTCGCCCCACTGTTGAGCGAGATCAGCGTCTATGGCGGCGTCCCAGTTGGTGCCGCGGCGCCAGACTTCTTGTAGTAGTACCTTTGCCCTGTTAGTAACGGGAGAGACGAAGCCTTTAGTAGTCGCGGCAGCGTCGTGGACAATTCGTAGCTTGTCCGGTTTTAGTGGATTAAGTACGGCGAAGTGTGGTAGGTACCACGTGCGGCCCTTTGTAGAAGTAGACGGAGCTGGTTCGGCGTAGCCATTATCGATGAGTGCTTGCATTTGTTTACAATATTTTTCTTTCATGGAACTGTCCCTGTCTAGTTTACGTTCGACACTGAGTAGTCGGCGTAATGTATTTTCGTAATTATTCGGCATCTCGACGGTATCGCTTTTCCATAGTAGCGGCACTTCATATACCTTATCTCGGATCGTCGTACGTTCCTCTAGAAGCGTGATCGCTCGCTGATCGGGATCGTTAGTAGGTAGTTTAGGCGTGATCATGAGAGACTCCAACATGAAATGATCACGTAGCTGCTGATCCATGCTCTGTTGCTCGGACTCCTCGTGTGTGTTAACATAGTGGACACGATCCGGACGCGGTAGTGACCGACTGTGTGTTCCATGTAGTACCCAACCCAATGTCGTTAATGACGCGACTGGTTGATCGCGGCGGCCGCGCCTTACCTTAGTAGACACGAGGAGGTGCCAGTTGTCTTGGCCGATCAGTATTTTCGGCGACGCCCGCTCGAACTTGAAGTACTCCGCCAGGTCTTGCAGATGTTTGCAGTCGGCGACGTCCTGTCGCGTGATTGCTTGAGCGGATAGACGTAGATCGGCTATAGTTCGAGCGTTAATAACATGTTTATGTTTAGACGGCCCTTGTATGTTAACACGTACTTTACATGAGTCCGGTGACGCCTGTGTGTCTCCGATCGCTTCTATTTGTAGTGGTACCCGAGGTCCCTGTAGGCCCGCTCTGTCGGCGATATCGGCGTCAATGAGTGTGACGGTCGACCCGTCGTCTAGGAGCGCGTGTGTTTGCACCGCTCCCGCCGGTCCGGATATCACTACAGGAATAATTTTTAAGTACGACTTACATGCCTGTTGTATCCACGTCGATGCCACGATTTCCTTTGCAGGTTCATCGGTTTCAGTGTGAGTTTTAGTATCTACATTCACCGGCTCTCTATGTAATAGTGAGTGGTGCATTCGTTCGCAACCTCCCACGCCGCACTTTTTACGATTACACTTATGCACCTTATTACGTAAGCGTAAACACGTAAAACATAGTCCACGCTCCCGCGCTATGTTCCAACGTTCCTCAGCTATTGCTGCATTAAATTGTTCACACTTGGAAATGTTGTGACCCTCTATTAAACATATGGGGCATGTACTCACGTTCTTACGACTACTCTGCGATTCCGCCACGTTGTACGCTCGCGAGCGAGTGGGCGGAGGTTTGTTCGCCGACGGCCGCTGTGCTGTGTCGGACGCTGTAGTCTCCGGCGGCGCATATGGGCCGCAGCGCTCCGACTCCCTGCTTAGGAACCGAGACAATTTCACTAAGTCCGGTTCCTCATATTGTTGCTCAGCGGCGAAGTCGTACCACCGGTAACGTAGTGTAGGTGTGAGTTTTTCGATTGTTAGTTTTGTCGCCTCCGGGTTATACAAGTAATGGACCCGACGTAATGCTTGTAGTGTGGCGACAATGTTGGATACACGGGTACTGAATACACAAATATCTCTAGCATTATCATTAAGACGCGGGAGTGCGCGTAAGCGTTCCAGTTCCGACAACGCAATAGAATCAGGCCGGCCGAATCTCATCTCAAGAGATTTTATAATTTCAAATGGGACCGGGCAGTAAGCTAGTAGGCTTTCGACGGCCTCCTTGGCGCGTCCAAACAGACTCTTCCTGAGTCGTGCTATGTTTTCACAGTCAGTGTATGACGGCGCTGACTCGTCGTACGCCGCCTTAAACATAAGCCACTCTTGGTGTGCCCCGCCGAACCGGGGCAGGTCTAAATGATATCGATAGTGTACCGACGATGACGTACCTGCACGTGCGGCGACAGTGATCGCGGCGGCGAGCTCCGAGATATCTATTGAGTTTGTCTTCGGAGCGGCACTTGGTTCTACCTTAAACTCATGTTTACCCGCCTGTATGCGTGGCTCGTAGGGCGCGGGTGCGCGAGTGTTGTGTGGTTGCGACCACACAGTCGAGTATAGCGGCGCGGTAGCGCGAGCGTGACTCGTTAATGGATAAGCCCATTCAGCTGTTGTCGGTGGCACGACTGTCGCCATCCGACCTTGATTACGGGCCTCACAGAGCCCGGTAATAACCGGCGGCGGCGGCGGTGCGTCGACTCGGTTTGCATATGAGTGTGCAGTACTTACTGCGGCGGTCTGCACTGTCGTAGCAAAAAGTGGTGGACCCACGTGCTGCGAAGGTCTCGTTGGTTCCTGCATCGTTGCTAGTGATTCCGACGTTAGCGGGGCGGTCGCGAGGGGAGGAGGGAAAACACATTCAGCTGTGTCATCGCGCGCGAGTGGCTGGTTAGTTTCCAGCCATAACCCAACTCTTCTGTCCGTTTCCGTTATAACGGTGACCTCGTCCTCGACTTCGTCTTCATCTTCATCCGATTCCGCTTCTAACGTTGCGATGCGGGCGGAAGCGAGCTCAACCTTTAACTCGATAAGCGCTTCGCGAGCACGTGCTAACCTGAGTTTCTTCACGGACGCCTTAGTTCGTGAAGAGCGAGAAGGTTCCTGTCTCTTCTCCAATGATTTCTCCGAAGTTCTGGTAAGTTCGATACTTGACGTGGTGGCGGTAGATTCTTCAGTCGTAACGGGGCGCACGGGCGCGTTATTACCGGCGCGAGCGGCGGGCTCGTTAGCGGGGGCTGCGGCGACCGGTTCGATATCAGCCGCGGCGCGGGCCGCGTGCGCGCGTGCACGTCCCGAAGTTGATCGTGTTACCGGCATTGTTATTATACGACACTAAACGCACTTCACACTCACAATAATATCCGTTTCGAAGGACCATAAATGTACGAGCCCGATTGTCGGAAGGTACATTTGTGCGCCTACTGAGTGTGAAATGAGACACTTTAATCGTTAATACGTTTAGTTTATATTAAGTACATTCAATCACCGGTTCACAGATTAATTCGGTAGTACAAATTAGTTACACTATCACCAAATACTAGAACTAGGATTAACTATTACATCTGTATTACATTGAGCGAACACAGGAATAAAATTGGTACTAGTTACATTAGAGAGTGAGAACAGGAACAAACTGGGCTCCCCTGGCACGTGCGGAAGTATTTATACAGTATAGCGACGTGTGGGGTTAGGGGGCGGTGGTCAAGAATATCGGCCAATAAGGGTGTAGCCGTACGCGCAATTACCTTATATGGTCGCGTTTTTCGATTTCGCATCGAGATCGGATAGCCAATTACAATTCACTTGCGCTAACATGACACACCCCCACTGTTTTCTTAGAAATTCTAAGTAGCAAGAAATGAGTTAGGTACGTTTTTGTTACGACATCCTGATAATTCGTTCTGTCCTGAACATAAATTTTGAAGAAAAATTCCAACCTTAAGGGTAAGAAAACGGGATGATTGATTGTTAACTCACATATTTTAATACTGAGTTGTGAATTACAAAAAAAGTAATCAAAAATTAAGCATGTAGTAATTAGTAGATTATAGCCACAAAAAATTATGAAATAAAAACTTTTTAATAAAAAAATTAAACCGCCGAAAAACCGAAAAGTAAAAAATAATAACCCTGCTTTGTCCAACCTGAATAACTAAGTTCGGAAGTCGGTGACGGGATATGTATTTAATTATATGTCACCGCCTTCCGAACTTAGTTATTGGGGTTGGACAAAGCAGGTTTATTATTTTTTCTCTTTGCGTCACGGTTTTACCGCCAGTAAATTTATTTTCTTTCTTTTTTCCATTCTCTAGCCGGTGGCATCGATAGTGGCGGTAGTACCACGGGGAGCTCTGGCGCCGTCTCCTCGACCACCGGCCTTCGTGCAACCACCATCACAGCCGCAACCTCCACCTGTTAGGTAAGGATATACAACATGCTCTTTGAATTTAGTCATGGTATAAGCTGTGATTGACTGTCGGGAAAAACGTAGGGAAAGCCAGTTAAATAGATCTTAATAAAAAGTCATTTATTCAAACTAGGCCAGCCAAAAAAATTTTACGTTCAAAAGTGCTGATTTCCAGAAATCAGCACTTTTGAACGTCAAATTTTTATACGATAGTCCTTTCGCCACCACTTCCTAGTGCTTTAGCTGAAAGGAAGAAGTGGCGCAACAAACTCCCCAGCGGCACAGCTGTCTGTTCAGTTTGAAGAACTTGATTTTATACAATAGTAAGTAATTACCATTACGAGAAAACATTAAATTAAATTATTTGCTATAATAATGTCAGCTAGCTAGCACACGCCAATATATCGACAACAACATGGAAAAATAGACTCCAGCAGAAATAATAAAAACGTAAAAAGAACTTAAGATCTAAATAAACAAAGGACGTGCTTGCTTACGTAATGCATAGCAGTGGGGAAGGAGCTAATTTGGTGCAAAAATCCATGGACATTGCCATGCATAGAGAGGGGTGTTATAGATAGGTACCCTTCTCCACTAGCATCCTGGTAAATTAAAACATTTTAATTTTGTCAAATGACGGTCAAAAGTTTTTCAATCCCGTATCTTCTTTTCAAATTCATCTTAGCCTTTCCGCGTCAGAATGAAATAGGGCACCATAAATGTTGGCAGTTACAGCTTGCCTCCATTTTGGCAAGGCTCCGAACTACATACAAACACAATTCAGTTCCAAAAACAACTTGAACTAATCTATACTTCATTGCATTCAATACACGGTTTTATCTACGAGCATTTTCTATATGAATAAAAAGAAAAGTCCTGACTGACTGACTCATAAACGACCAGCCCATACCCTCGGACCTAGAAAGCTGAAATTTTGCATAGAGGTTCCCTTTATAATGTCGACAAGGAATATGAAAGGATTTTTCAAAATTCAAGCCCTAAGAGAGTTAAATAGGAGGTGAAAGTTTTGTGCGGGCGAAGCCGCTGGCGTAAGCTAGTTTGTTACAATAACAAAGTCCGGAATGTAGAGAAATAAGTATATAAAACTAGATTTTTAAATAGATTTGGTTTTCTCAGACCTACTACTGGGCTCCCAATATACAAGTACAGGGTAGGTTCTAAGAGTAACTACCTACAGTCTGTTACAAAGCTATCTAAAAGTGTAAACAAACCGTGTTTTGGTTAAATTCAAACGCAACTCACTAAAATAAATTAGTAACGAGGCCAAGATCAGGTTCACTTAGTAATAAAAAAAACTTGAAATAAAACTCGTTGATCTGTATTTAATAGGTTTCAACTTTATAACTAGTCAGTTTTTCCAATTACGAAAATGGAATTGAAAAATCATCGACGAAAATTGACTTCAATTGTGAAATGAATTACTTCCCTAAGGTGATTTAAAATTAGAATGTCGGGTTTCATTAATCACTCAATTTGTAAGTAGTACAAATTGGCATCCACAGGTATGTTTTTTGATTTACTTGGTTAATTTTTTATCAGGTACTTGTAGAATAGACTCTTTTCTATTCTATAAAACTAAATATCATCTTCTTCCACCAGGTTGCCACTTGACATGGCAGTGCGCGGCACGGGCGAGCCGGAGACCCTCAGTTACGATGTGGAGCTCAGCAAAGACTCCGCACTGGGACTCGGCATCACCGTGGCAGGATACGTTTGTGAACAAGGTACGTCTTCATATTAAGTGCTTAATTCTAAGACCAGAACCACATATATGCCATCAGACTTTTCCAGTTATCGTAGGTGATCGAACTTGAGGCCAAAAAAGCTACCACATGGTATCGATTTTGGTTAGATCAGATAGATTTGAATGTAGAACTGGTCATGTATCCCTTAGTTTAGCCATAATATCCTACAATAGATTACTTTAGCTTAACACTGTGAAATGTGCTGAAAGGATGACAATGGACAAGAAAACTTTAAATATATCGCAGATGGTTTGGCGAATTCGATGTTTAACATAACGGCTGGCTGATTGACAAAACAGCTCCGTTATGTAAAATAGCTGAATATTGCGTTCATCATAATCATTTCAGCCGAAAGACGTCCCCCAAGCTCCTCCGCTTCGACCGGTTCTGTGCTTCCCGCATGCAGCGGATTCCTGCGACCTTTACAAGGTCATCGGTCCAACTTGTGGGAGGCCTTCCAACTCTACGTCTTCCAGTACGCGGTTGCAACTCCAGAACTTTTCGGCCTCATCGGCCATCTGTTCTGTGAGCAATGTGCCCTGCCCACTGCCACTTATGTTTGGCAATTCTTCGGTCTATGTCGGTAACATTGCGTTACGTTTAACAAAACGTGCTACTCACGTTTAGACGTAATATAGAATGTTTTTTCTGCAGTCACATTAAGCGTTTGGTGTGTCTTCGATGCTGAATCGTTCGCAGTAACCAAGCTAAGACACCCTGACCAATTGGTTTAGGTTAGGTTAGAACTGTGACCGAGTGCGCGCAAGCTGAGCGAGCGCTACTTTCAAGTTGGTTTGATTACTTAGCTCCTTAGTATTTTTAGGACTGACTATCGTAAAATTCTGATCCCTAAAATGTTGAAATTGCCTATGGAATCATTTTTTTTTCACTTGATTTATGGTCTTTTTCACCCATAATCCTCGTCGTTTGATTTATTTTTGTTTCGGATGCCATTATTGTTGTTATGACAAACAGAGTCGCAAGCGACAATATTTAGTACTAAAATCTACAGTCTGAAGTTTAGTTTCGGTAATTGTGGAAAATCGCTAAACTTCGTTCAGCTGTTTCTCATATCGGAGCTCTTTTGTATAACAGTTATGTAAAACAGCGGATTCAACAATCCATCTGCGACATAGACACGATAGACGATGCAAAGTCAAAAGTGTCACCGCTGTGCCCGGGCGTTGCTTGGGGTCCTAAGTGTTTATTAAAGTTAGGTTATTGTTAAGAATCTCTATCTGAGAATATATTTTCGTAATTAATACCAACTTTTTGAAATAGTAGGTACGTCCTTGTTTTGACATCGAAAACTGATTCATCTTTGAGTTTTAACAATGTTTCTGTAGTCTGACCTTGAGTTTAAAGTCTTTATTAGACTGAGCAAAATCTTAAATTAATTCATTCATGCACTCACCGACAGACAACGCACAATTTATCCTGCTGTGTCTAGAAGCATGACATTTTACATAACAACTCTGTCACAACATTCAAATGAGTTTGGCACTGTAGTAATACTATCATTTATATCCTTACGTAACGAAAGTGAGCACTAACGAAGGAGTGTTGAAAATTCATCTTCAAAAGGAGTTTACGGACATTCAGAAGCCTAAAAGTTTGACAGCCAGTCTCACCATCATGGTATCGTGTTACCCAGTAACTGGGTTATGGAGGTTCGATAGGCAGTTGCTCCATGTAAAAGACTGGTATTCAGCTGCAACCGGTTAGACTAGAAGTCGACACGAACATAGTTGGGAATAGGCTAGGAAGATTAGATTAGATTTAGATCCTCTAAAGAAGGGTATGAAAATTTACATGGAGGTTCCTCCGAAATATTCCTCTGTAATTCATAAAATAACGCATCGTCCCATAAAATAACGCATGACCTCTATGGGTTCACGGTTATTACAGCTATGGCGCAGATCAATCAGCCAATAACGTCAAACATTGTCGCGGTCACGCGTCAGCGGTGTTTGCACATCGACGTCTCTACGCCTCGTTAAGTTGCTGTATTGGTACGGATGTCATGGTATATCGATCATCTATGGTGGTTATTTGGGGACATGTCAGAATGTTATGCTGAAAATCTAATATGGCAAGTTGGCAAAATATTGTTACATATATGTGTACACTTGTACACGCACAATTCGTTTACAGTCCGTGGGAGCAGAAGTTTTAATAAACTATCTGGTGAATATGATTTGGATACACAATATCAGTGTTTCTCGGCTTGGCTTAAGTATTAGTTAATTATAATTTTCTTCTCGGAAAGGTTATTCGTTTGCGTCGAAACGATAATTAGTTTGTATTAATGTATCGCGTATTATACTGTTTATTTACTACTAGCTTTTCCCGCGGCTCCGCCCGCGTGGATGTCGGTTATCGCGTAAAAAAGTAGCCTATGTATTTCTCCATATCCCAGGCTATATCTCTGCCAAATTTCATGACGATCGGTTCAGCGGCTTAGGCGTGAAAGCGTGGCAGACAGACAGAGTTAATTTCGCATTTATAATATTAAGTAGGGATTTATGTTATTGGTATTTTGTACCGACCTTTTTCGATTTTCAGCGGATACTTGTAAAGGCCTTCAATTTCGGTACTGCAATAAGTTAGCTATAAGTTTCCCAATCAGAATAAAATAAAATAAAAAGGGTAAATTTTTCATTTTATTATTGCTGTAACAAATAATCCCGAAAACATACAATACACATAAATATGTACAATGTAATCTATGTATATAAATAAAAAGAAAAGGCCTGACTGACTGACCCATCGGGCTGGCGAAAGCTAGTAACAAATATGTACCACACTTAACAGCATGGTTGTAATCGGTAATAGTAATTAATGATTATCTTCACTCTCCTGCCCGTATTCCTATTTATTTGTGGTCGTCGCAACATGTCTTTATCTTCCACACTTCTCTATTAGCCGTTATCTCCTTAGTCACACCCTTTCTAATTAATGATATAAGTTGGACACTCTATAATTACTGTAGTACCTACGCTGCTAGCGAGTTGCGTGATCAAACTAAATTAGTCCGACCGACAGTCAGTAAGTTACTGAATAAAGAATAGAATCTGGATATCGATTGGCCTGAAGGAAGCTATATTTTTAGACCTGTATTTTTCCCGCAGCCAATGTGAAATTTCGAAATAAACTGTAATTGGATTAGATGGAATTTTAAAGTCCGTTGCAGAGTCTACGGAAATAGAGGCTGGCATTAAGAGAGACAATGCTACAAAAGATATATAAAACTAGCTTTTGCTAGCGGCTTCGCCTTCGTGAAGTTCGAAAAGTCTCCCACGAGAACGTACTAGCGAGATAAAAAGTATGATTAGTGTAAATTAAAGTTATGAACTATCTGGATGCCACATTTCATCTAAATTCGATCTGCCGATGTTGCGTGATCAAGAGTAACAAACATCCAAACATACAAACATTCACATTTATAATATTAGTAGGATTATATATCGGATCAAATTCCTTGACACCTCCACAACTTTGTCAATGTTCAGAATTTCAAAACAATCCCAAATGAAAGGATCTCGATTGTTTGGTAATGAAAAATGACACTCCTGATACAGTTATAAATAAATGTAGTTGACTAAGGAGAAATTAGAAGCAGTTATTGGTTGAATATCAACAGCTACAATTATAAAAATGTATTGTCCCTAAATTGTATTTTTATTTACTTAAGATACCACTTCAGATAATCTGCATGGTCCCCATATCTGGCTGATCAAAATTATGTCTGGACTTTAAAAGAGACTATGACTTATGAGTTTGTTTCGGTCTTTCTTCTCAGAGTAGTCAGATAGGAAACACCAACCTCATCTACTTTAAAAACATGACTTGGTTTTAATGTGTACAAGTGGTTTTTGAACCAATTTAGAAATAAATATATTTTATCACTAGCTTCTGCCCGCAACTTCGTCTGCGTCAAATTTCTTGCTCCCCGACCCACCCCGTCGCATAAAATCGCCTGGCCGTGCGAGTACTTCAAATTCGTGACTTTTTTATCTTTTTGCTCGGCTCCTAAGCGTAATGTTATATAGCTTATAGCTTTCCTCGATAAATGGGCTATTTAACACTGAAATAATTTTTCAAATCGGACCAGTAGTTCCTGAGATTAGCGCGATCAAGCAGAGAAACAAACTCTTCAGCTTTATAATGTGATATATAAAATTCTCGTGTCACAATGTTAGTTACCGTACTCCTCCGAAACGGCTTTACTAATTTTTACCAAATTTTATATGCATATTCAGTAGGTCTGAGAATCGGCTACTATCTATTTTTCATACCCCTAAGTGATAAAGGTTGTTCACTAGAAATTACCTGCAAAACAACGTTTGCCGGGTCAGCTAGTATTAGTATAGATTATCAAATTTAGGTCCTACGGACCCACGTAGTTATATGCAGAGATCGGCTATTTATGGTGACCAACAGGGCAGCCCTTTCAACTCCAAAAACTTTTTTTTTCATGAGATTTTTTTATCTGAAGCTTAGAAATCACCACCTCCCCACTATTATCGAATAGGTACTAGCTTTTACCAGCGACTTCACCCGCGTGGTGGTTAGAAAATTACCCCACGGGAACGTACAACCGAGATAAAAATATCCTATCCATATCCTGCCCTATTAATCCAGCTTAAAATCTATCTGTGTGCCAAATTTCATCCAAATTAGCTCAGGCGTTTTTGAGTGATTGAATAACAAGCATCCAAACATACAAACTTTTACATTTTCAATTAGTAGGATTAGTAGAAATTTTGAGGTATGAGGAACAGAGTGTAAAGTTCACTCATACTCTATGGAAGAGGGAGGATCCTTCAACCAGATGGGTGTTGTGTCTGGTGGACAACTGCCCGATGGTTGATGTCGGGATGTTGTATATATACGAGTCGCGCGGTAAACTCCGCTTGCGCGATATAGGATTTGTGTGACGTCAGGTCGTTGATGCGTAGTTCGCATGTGGCGTTGTAGATGCCGCCACAGAATAAAACAGGGTGGCAGGAACGTCGACGTACAACCTGCTCAAAGGATTTACACTTCAGTATCAGTACACGATTCTCCCCCCTGCGTTGACTGTTGGAGAACTAAACTTGACGTGATAACTGGAGGAATATGGGTGTACGATAGACACCTTTGTCTAACCCTTCAGGGATTACAGGCGTGATGACATGTTATGTAAATATGAGGTCTGACAACACAAAGATACATTCCGTAGTCCCTTTTCTGAACGCATTTGACCTACAAATAATTGCTCCCGTCAACTCCAAGATCGTTGTCATAAATCCTCTGACTTTGTACGACCCTGAATATTTAATATACACAAGACAGACAGGCTAGAAATAGCTATCCATCTATAGAACCAAACAGCCTGTGAATGGCAGGGACTGGTATTTTGACTGCCCTAGATACGGAGACAGGCAACGTTGCTGAAATATTTTTTCACATAAACATTTCGTTTCGAGGTAAAAAAGTTGGTTGTGTAGAAAAAAATGTTTGTGGTTTTCTATGGAGGCAATTTGTGGTGTGTACAGATAGCAGGTTATGGTGTATCTTTGTTTGTAACAAATAGGGGTATTTAAGGAGAAAAGGGGCACTTAAGCGGGTCGTTATGTTTGTGAATTAAATGTGTAGGGACCAGAGTGGTTCCTTAAGTTATCTGTAAAATAATAAAAATGGAATAGAATAGAATACTCTATATTTAGACATGAAACTTGACTCTCATGAGACACTTATCATTATGGACTAGAAAAAATATGTTACTTTAAATATTACGACAGACAGACGACAGCTTGAAAACAATTATGGAATATATAGGTTAGGTACCTACTTTAATGCTTTTACGTACACCCCTACGTAAAAGCATTAAAGTTAGTAACTTTTGGCCAAATTAAAGAAAAATAATGTGTTTGACTAAAATAGTGATGACCTTTGTGCTCATACTCACACTTGATATTTTCTCCCGAATATTCAATTGCTTACAAGTTCACACTCGCAGTAAGTTGTTTTACTCCATATTAATGTTATTTAATATTAGACCAAAACTTGAAAAAAAAAAACGAGATATCTAGAATATAATTTAAGTTTCCATAATGTTGGTACACGTATAAAAATATGTGGTATTAAGATTATAATTGTATTTTTACAAATCCTAATTAGTACCAAAATATGCAATGAATTACCTCAAAAACTCTGGCAAGTCCAGAGCCTGCTAATAAATTTAGAATAATAACGACTTTTCTTCTAATAAAAGTAACTTTTCACGATTGTCTAATTACGTTCACCTGCAAATGATTTATGGAAGGAAATAATTCTCAAGTATCAATTCCGTCTTTAAGACCACTTTCATGGGTAACTTTGAGGAATTGGCTCAAAGGAATTGAAACCTTTTTTGGTCCATTCGGTCCTTTCATAAAGGTTGAATAGAAGTTAAATACCGTAACGGCTTCGAAACTTAAAGGGCGTATGTCAGTGCACGTTTTATGTTATTTAGTTACGTATAAATAAACCTTGCTTAGAAATTGCATTGAAGCAGGGTTTAATACCGGCGCTGACTTTTGAAAAATTACGTTTTTTTATTATTGTATGTACAGAGTAGCAAGGTAGTCGACGAGCCAACTGAAATCAATAATTCAGCAATGGTTCTAGAGATCCTGGGTAGAAATTAAAATAAAAGGGCAATGGGTATGACTTCTCTGCGCAGAAATTTTTCGTCGCTTATCATGTAGATAGATTTTGCATCGACGCCCCTGTCCCTTTGTGCCTGTCTGCTACCCTGATTATATTTACGTATCTAGTCTTTATTGTAAATGCAAATGGTAAACCACACACTACCTGTGTAGTGTATAGTCTCTCCTCCTTTCTCAAATCATTCGAAGGTTGTCTTTCGAAAAGATCGCTTTTAGTGATAACACCGCCCATTGTGTCATCGTTTTCTTGTTATTATTATTTAGAGCATTACTTTTAGGAAACTTTCATTGTGTAAAAATCATTAGCGTATTCTTCCCCAAAAATATTTTACGGAATGGTCGTAACGCCTGCATATATCAAGGAAATGGCCCAAAAGTTTCGCTCATAATATCTAGAGCTCAAAAACTTCGGGTTGTAGAAAGAAAAATAGGTGTTTTGTTACAGAAACACGTGCATACCAAAGTATTCTGGAACATGGAACAGAAATAGTCAACAGATACACGCTGTGTTTGTGACAAGAATAGTTCCACTCAATTAGCGTTGTGCTATTTGTCTCCCATAGGAACTGGCTGATTTTCAGTGGTTACCCGAAAATGACGTACGGGAACCAAGTTGGGTTTAAAATTATGTACAGGTTAAACAAATCGATCAATCAAGTCAGCCTATCGCAGTCCACTGCTGGACATAGGCCTCTCACACCCTTTTCTCTGCCTTCCGCAGCCAGTCTGCCCTAGCCACCTTTAAATAAAGTAAAAAAAAAACAGGAATAAATTGATGATTCAATAAAGTCATTTATTCAATCTTGGCTAAGACTCAGCACGTTTTGAATACCAAAATTACCTAAAACCTATAAGAAGTTGCGCAAAAAAACTCCCCAGCAGCAAAGCTATCTGTTAGAAGAAGTAAATAATTAACTTAACGAAACACAAATCATGAAATTAAAATATTTGCCAATTATCACATTATCATATTGTTGGCACACACCAATAGGTATACCTACCGAAAAAAAACATTGAAAACTATACTCAAGAAGAAATAAATAATAGAAACGTAAACAGGACTTAATATCTAAATAAAAGCCTCCAGGCATAAAGGGCGTACATAAGGTATGCAATTCGGCATTATGTATTAAAATTTACCTTGTATGAAACAGGGTAAATTTTTAACCAGTGCGCAAACTGCAACCATGAATTTAGCATTTCATTCTAGAACCCCTAGCGCAGAATATTTTTTATGAAAAAAGATTTAAAAAAAAAATGTGCTGGTGGTCTAGAATGATATGCTGAATTCAGGTTACAGTTTGCGCGCACTGGTTGAAAATTTACTCTGTATAATAAATATATTGTAATAATTATATTCAGCCTAAATAATCCTATAGCAGGGCAAAGACCTCCCTTTCCTTTTTCCATTCAACTGGATCCTGAGCCAATATGTACTAATCCGTCATCCGCTTGACGCTATCATCGCATGTAAGCATCAAGTTTGTCCCTCCATTTGCGTCTGGTTCTTCACCGATGCCGTTGAACGTTTTCAAGGACTCATGCTGTGGTGGACTTACCCCACAATGCATCTAACATGCGGCAAATGCAGTGTCCGGCTCTAGTATTGGCTGCTTTTTGGGTGAGGTCTACCATTTCTGCCTTGGAGCACACTATCGTATTCCGATAAATACCTATACAGTAAAAAATATGTAAGTACTACGGTATTTTAAGTCTATACTCCTCGTGCTCTCTACTCTCCTGGTACATCTTATTTAGAACTAGCAGCGCTTTGCGGTTTCGCCCGCGTAGTTCCCGTTCCCGTGGGAATACGGGGATAAAATATAGCCTATGTCACCCGGGGATAGTGTAGCTTCCTAACAGTGAAATAATTTTTCAAATCGGTTTAATAGTTTCGGAGCCTATTCAATGCAAACAAACAAACAATCAAATCTTTCCTCTTTATAATATTAGTATAGATGAGGCTGAAACATAATCAAGTCTTTTAGTAACAAAATAAAAATAATGTGGATTATCCTTTTGTGTTCCAAATAGCGACACTCAAAACATTTTCAAACGACAAAAGTCCGCCTTAAATAAAAAATGGAAGACATTCTTTTTCATGATTGTTCATTTGGCGCAGCGCTGTGATCTGGAAAATCAATTTCATTCGAATTTTAAGCGAATGAGATTTTTCTTTGAAGTTTCTTGATTACAGTTTAAGGTCAATCTTAGTTACGTGTTCAGTGAAAGTCATCAATTTCATACTTTATTCGATGAGCTTGAATTTTTTACATCGTTAGATAATTTCATAACTTATTGATATTTAGGCTGATTTGATTGCCTAGAATTTTAAAAAAAGCTAATGGAAAACCAGCGTCAGGCACTATAGTTGCCTGGCATTTATGCTTTAATTGGGCCTATCTGGCACAGCCGTGAGGCAGACAAGACCATTTAAAGTCTTTTGTTTGTGTGAATATTATGTGCCTTAACCTATGTCAAATAACTTTATTTTCTATTTGTTTTGCTCTAACAATCATTAGTTTTATCTAGTGTAACTATTTGAACAGTGGCCCCGTGATAAAGGCCGCGACTTACGAGTTGTAAGGCTGTTGGTTGGACCCCAGGCTGACTATACTTTGTGTAAATGTTTACATTACCTCTGGTCTCAAAAAGGAAACTGAAAGAACACATCGTGAGGGAACCGGCATGTCTTAGAATCCAAAAAATTAAAGACGTGTCCTTTTTTTAGCGTTTATTTGAAAACTAGACATTTAACTAAACCCACTCCAATCCAACTTAGACACTAGTTACGCAAACATATGGTCAACAATAGCCCACAAGAAAGTAATAACAGTACTTGTGTGGCCGGGTGTACGCAAGTGCTGATAAACAATAAGAACGGGGGTACACCCCCGGGCACAGGTCACGCGTCGTCGAAGTTTTCTAATATAGGAGCGACCGGGCGAAATTAACCCTTATCGCCCTGATGTATTGAAGGGCTTGAGATAAGACGAGGGTATATGAAGGGTGTAGCGAATAAGGGTTGGCCGAAAAACAATGTGCCCTCAGAACAAGCGGTGTTTAGGTTGAAAGGGTTTGCCGCAAGTTTTGATTAGCTTCAGCCAATTTGGTGTGTTCGCGGAATATGAATAAGGTTCCTATTCTATTCTATGGCAAGGTCAGATGTTTATCATCTAGTTCATGTGTTTTTATTTGAAACTAGCTGTGTCCGTAGCTTTACCCGCGTGGATGTCGGAAATTATTCCAAAAGAACTTGCTACCGGGGCACAAAGCCTATGTTACATCAGCTGACTGCCAGTGTAAGTCCTGTTACAATTGGTCCAGCTGTTTCTGTTGTTATGCCTTTAATTAATTATTACTATTACTTATAAAATAAAAAAATCGTTTATTGCGTGACAGTTTGTCGGCAGGATTAGCGCTCGATATAAATATTTGGTAACAAAAATCTAATTAAACATCTAAGTAGACACAGTCTTATAACTAATATACAAGGGCAGTAAGAATACCATGCTTACAGCGCAAGCCACCGCGCCGTTCTGCAATCTTCGACCCAGTGCGGGTCGGTTTTTGTTATAATTACTGTTTTGAGTTTGAGCAATAGCTATATGACCCGAATGACCTATATTTATAATATGTCGGAATTTAAACACCCGACTGTTAGGATTTTTCTTTTCTACTCTAGCCCACAATATCCCACTGCTGGGAAAAGCCTTCTTCATGTCCTATCAGATTTTCTCTAACCATTCAGTTTCCAAGTCAAACTTCAAAGCTCCACCCAGAGCGGGAGAAGTTATTTGATGATGATAACAAACGAAAAAAAAAAACTTCAAACTTCTATTTTCAAGTATCCTAAACTAAAACATGATTGATCGTTTTAAGTGCCCTCCAAAATAGGAGCCAATATCTCTAAAATTAGATTCTAAAATCATAGTACGTATGTAGTTTAACTAAAATAAACCTATTTCAATTAAGAAATGTTAAGGGATCGTTACTGAAAGCTTTTAAATTAATATCGTGTGATCAGTCCAACATTGTCGGGGTATTAAAATCCAATCAACAAATTATTAACCTTCTTGGTTTGGGAATTAAGCCTCACGAGGAACTAGTATCTATTATTGCGTGGGGTGATTCACAACCATGCAAGGTTTTATGTCGATCAAATGAAAATGATTTTGGTCCCGGCTGTCATACGTGGATCTTTGACAGTCGTTACAGGTCATCAGAAGCCCGAAAGTATGACAACTAGTCAAGCCAAGGGTATGTTCGCATAACTCGTCAAAATGTAGGGAACAGATGATTTTTTTTTTCGCGATTTCAGGTTTGGTCCCATAGTAAAAGTTGTTCATAATGATGAGTACATCATGTGTTTCAATGTCGGTCACTAATTACCAGTCACCCTATAGATTAAAAATGACAGAAATCCATTCAGTTAACAATTCTAAACAAACTACTTTCATATCATCAATTAAGTTACACATGCTTATTCTTAGCATGTAGATAGCAATCTAAATACCAGCCTTGAATTTGGCTACGAGCTTGGTACTTTCAGTAGCGTTCATTTAGTCCTGTAGCGTGCAGACAACAGGACACGCTGTACAAGATATTAAGTACCCCATTGTTTGTGGGATAGCACCACACTAAAAATCCAGGGAGTCATCTGTGAATTTTCACGTGAGCAGGTTTTCTTCGCTTCGTTCTATCTGAGTCAGCAGGTGGAACGAATGGGGTTGGTAGGGAAGCACCATCCCGCCACAGGCATAGCGTTTCGACCGTTTGCCAGTGAGTGAGTGGACACACTTTAAAAAGCAGTTACGGCTTTTCAGCTTTTTTGACGTTTCCCATTGTAGAGTTACGACTCAATTACAATCAAACCAACCAAATCCGATAACCACTATCACTAAGCTAATCTTATTCCGATAATACGTTCCCCTAAACACATTAACACACACAACATATTTATCTTTTCAACATAAACTAGGTTGGTATATAGTCGTGGATAGATTACCAACGATGGCCGCCCCTCCCCCCCCCCCTATCTAAATAGTCTAACTTAGCTTCCAATGACGTCACTGAGCTTTCCCCGATAGTGCTAGTAAATCCTAGTGTTTGGCTGAACTTTGATCGTATTTTTGCTTAAAGTTAGGTCGGTTCTATATGTCTGTGTATGTTTCGACGACTGGAGAGATAATCCTTTGTTTGAATGTTGAAAAACGAATCTTATTAATACGTTTCTATAATATTCCTTTGATTATAGCTAAAGCGGGCTTAGTTTCGTAAGATTTAAAACGCCTATATTGGGACGAAGGGGTACCTTGAGGTGCGTATATTCCCAGTCGCCCCCGCGGGGATTGCCACCGGAGGCAAATGGGAATAAAAATTCCCAGTCGCTGCCGGTGGCGACTGGGAAGCCATTGCCCCCACTTCAGTTTCGCTGTACATTGCTCTCGCTGTGCATTGTTTCTCCATCGTAGAGAATAAAAGGATGAGGCAAGTTATCCTAAACCTGCCTCTAATCTCTAAAAAAAGACAATGTGCATTGAAATATTTTTTTTATTTTGATTTCGATATGAATAAACTTATTAAAATTAAACATTTAAAATGGTATTTTGTATCACAGATAATCAGACTCTTAAAGATAGTTATTAAATTTGGAAAGTAACATATAGTAATCATTTCTTAATAAATACGTATAGTAAACAAGGCTGTAAATATTCATATTCATTCATTCATACATACTTTTTAATTAGGGTTACTTATTAATTTACTATTTGTATAAACTTTTAACACCCATTTATATATATTTCTGGAATACTTAATATTTAGTAATTGTTACGATTCTTTCTGTGATTTACAATTATATATAATGATTCATTCGGTATTTAGTAGATTTTGAGGTCTTGTGTAATTTAATTATTGTAAGTACTTTGATTAATCTATGATAATAATGTATCTTAACTTTAGTATCTCAAGTTCAGAAGAATGAGTAAGAATTGTTTTACGAATACTGCATAACGATGCGAATGATCGATGATAGTAACGTAACGAAATAAAAGTCTGATTTTATCCGTGTTTTAATGATGTAGCTACTAGAATATTTTTATTATTTTATTTTATCTTTAGTCCAAAACTTTAAGAAAATTATTGTATTATTGTTAATCAAATCAAATCAAATCAATTTATTTCGGATTAAAAAATTATATCCATAGCTGTTAGTAACAATAAACTTAGCTTAATGTTAGTACTCGTTCTGTAAAACGTTTTAATTTAAGCATGCGCCGGGTTGAGCGCCCTTTGCATGAATACTCATCCACTGCTTCAACAGTGGCGAATCCCACCTGTTTGCCAACGCATCCAGGATGCCGTTTGCGGTGCCACGCACGCGTCTGAGCAGCGAAGCACTTCGCTTACGTATGATTGCATAAAAGCAATCAGTGTGCGCCTCAGCAAACATAGTCGACGCTCGAATTATCTGTGATTGAAATTTATGAGTAATTTTAAATATTAAGTATTCCAGAAATATATATAGTGTGGGTGTTAAAAGTTTATACAAATAGTTAATTAATAATTAACCCTAATAAAAAAAGTATGAATGAATGAATATGAATATTTACAGCCTTGTTTACTATACGTATTTATTAAGAAATGATTACTATATGTTACTTTCAAAATTTAATTACTGTCTTTAAGAGTCTGATTATCTGTGATACAAAATACCATTTTAAATGTTTAATTTGAACAAGTTTATTCATATCGAAATCAAAATCAAAAAAATATTTCAATGCACATTGTCTCTTTTTAGAGATTAGAGGCAGGTTTAGGATAAGTTGCCTCATCCTTTTATTCTCTAGGATGGAGAAAGCAATGTACAGCGAAACTGAAGTGGGGGCAATGGCTTCCCAGTCGCCGCCGGTGGCGACTGGGAATTTTTATTCCCATTTGCCTCCGGTGGCAATCCCCGCGGGGGCGACTGGGAATATACGTTGAGGTGTACCTGGGTAGTTACAATAATAGTACCACATTTCACCACAATTTACCAGTAATGTAAAAATCCCAAATAATAATGGGCGAGCCTATTGCCATCCACCGGGCAAAATTCCAGACTCCTGCATGGTACTAAGAAATACTTGCTCGAAAAATCCAATAACACTTTGCCCTTCGAATCCAGGATCTCATGCCATGAACTTGCTACCACTTTTACAGCAGAAAATTTCATACAAAACTTTCTAATTTTGATAGTTTGTATGGCATCGTCTGATGTAAAAGCTTTTGTTTACAATATAACATGATGTTTGTTTTTATTTTCAATACTAGATATCGATCGATATCTTATGGGAATCGACTATGGGTACAACAAACAATAATTAACTCCAATAATAACCAATTCGGCTCTAAAAGTAATTCCAGTTCTCTCTACAGCAGCTTTAATTTCATTTTTCTTTGTTTAATTAATTGAATTAAATTTATTTATTTATAGGTATTACTTAATATATCAACACAATTGCTTAACCCTAAGGATTAAGTACATAAAGTACCCACATTTCGCCAGTTAGGTATGTTTAAATCTCATGTAATAAGAGGGCCAACCTGTCATAATAATTACGTTTATTTCTCAACAGAGGAGCTGAGCGGTATATTTGTGAAGAGTATCAGTGAGGGCAGCTCAGCTGACCTTTGTGGCAAGATACAAGTTAACGACAGAATCGTAGAGGTAAGATTATTGTTTATAATAAAGAATTCTCAATTGGTTAGGCCAAAATCTAGAAAGGAAATTTGCAAACGGAATCACTTAGAATTTGTTCAAAACGAAACTTTAATTTGATTCTAGAAAAATAAAATAAAATAGGGACTGACGATAGTATGATAACTGTACCGCATTATTTTATAATCTAGTTTTTTTTAATGAATTTCATGTTGGCGCCCAACATACAAATGACGCCCAACATGGGACACTACAAATGAAAAGTGTTCTCATATATTAAAGAAAAACATGAAGCAGAAAATACACTGCTGCATTTTCTGCACACATTTATAAAAGTCCACAAAGGAAAATTGGATGCTCTCATGTTTCTTGGTAAAGCATGGAGTATCTTTCAGGAATGTAAACAATAAATATGAGGGTAGATTGATAAACTAGGCTTATTAAAAAGTTTATCATTATCAACTTCTGATGAACTGATAAATTCTGATTAACACAAACAGTAACATCTTCACTTTGACATATTATGTCAAACCATTTTCATCGCATTTAGTAGACACATCGGTGATCAATGTCTTTTTTTGTGGAAAAGAAGTGTATGTGCTTATACTTTACAGTATTTTTAACACCTTTTATATATGAAAGGTCAAAGGAAGCAAGATAAAGCTACTAACCCATGTAGAAAGCAAAAGTGGAGCCTTTACCAGGACATAAACCCGTCGGGAATCCGCCCAAGTTAATAAAGCGAATTAAGTGAAACAGATCCGTCTATTGTTTCAAAATAAGTTAGTTCCATGTTTACAAGCTCCTCCATTTCAATCCATATCAAGTGACAAAGTTCCACCCTCGTTATGTAGTTACCAACAAAACTATGTTTATGACGCCGGAGAGAAGGCAATAAAATAGTGTACGCTGTAGTTAAATTAGATATAGCTCTATTAAACAGTGAACAAATTTTATGTGTTTCTCGCAACTACTTTGACCCGAATTTTTACCACTGTAGGTACGTATGTTGCATCATCACCATCGTCTTATCTAAACTACTAATATACATACGCCTATGAGACGGCTTCCAGTAATTCGTTTATTTAAGATGCTGCCCGGTCCTCCATTACCGTAAAACGCTCAGTTTACCTACATAGATACACGTATTGTTACATAAAGACAGTAAATAATGTTTACTGTCCATATTTCAAAGAAAAGACATATTCAAAATTTCTCATAAATTGTGCCAAATGTGCTTACTTTGGTACACTAAAAATAAAAAAATAAAACTAATATTATGAATGTAGAAGTAAGAATGTTTTTCTGTGTCAATTTAATCTAAAATTCCGACCATAATAGATTTTAAAATGTAACTCATGTTGGCACCCAATATCCAAATGGCGCCCAACATGGGACACTACAAATGAAAAGTGTCCTCATGTTAAATACGTTGCAATACTGTCATTTACCCTGATGCATCGAAAATGCGTTAAATTAAACTGTAAGTGATTCCTCATACAAAAATGTATTCCTGCTATTCCATACACTAGCAGCAATTTCATAAAAAACCACAACTTCCCACTGCAACTGCGACTCGGTTCACCGTTCCCAGCTCGGAAACTATTAGCTCGGTTGATTTGTCATGCGGCGCGACACTGACTTTTGATGTTTTCATTCTATTTGCCGTGACCATGTTGTTGGAAAACACGCGTGCTCCTGTGAGACTAATTGAAAATAGTTTTATACAATATCTAGACCAACTTGATGCTTTATTATCGCGTTAATAAATATTCCTTTGGCGCTTAATATGAACCAACGTTGCGCGTTGGTAGTGTGACTATAAATCAAAGTGCGCCCTGTGTATTTGAGTGTCTCGTCACTTCTGTTGACTCTTCGCATTCAGATTATAAAAAGCGCAGAGGTACAAATATTATACAACACGTATTTGAAGAATAAAAGCAACAAATGTTCTGTCTGAAGCGTACTTTTTGGGCAATATCGAAAAAAGAGCTACGGGCTAAGTCATCATCTGCCTAGCCTTTTTCCAACTATGTTGGGGTTGGCTTCCGGTCTAACCGGATGCAGTTGAGTACCAGTATTTTACATGGAGCGACTGCATATCTGACCTTCACAAATCAGTTACTACGTAACATGATGCCCCTTGGTATGACTGGTCGTGAGACTTTCGGGCTTTTGACGACGCGTTATGACCGTCAAAGACCCATGGATGACAGTCAGGACCAACGGCTTAACGTAATTTGCGAGGCAGGTCTTAGAAGGTAAAGATGGTCAACCTGCACGGACCAACCGCGTCAAGTGTAGCATGAATTGATCGAGAACCGTCCCAAGCAGCACGCAAGCGTTTTCAACATCAATACACCAGCCTATTTAGAACTTAGAGTTGTTTTAGAGACTTACAAGAGAGTCAAAATATTATATTATATTTATAAGAAAGATTTATGACATAATATACAGCTCAAACTGTATACAATATTTATTAAGGGATCCGCGAACGCTTAGGGTATTCAAACAGAATATTAAAACTCTACTATAAAACTTAAGTATTTCTTGAAACTTTAATCTGGTTTTATCGTTAAAGTTGTATAAAAGCTGTATTTTGCATGTGATCACTTACTTATTACAGCTCCAAGTGTTATTACAGTATCACTTGATACTTGTTTCTGTATAATGGTATATGAAAACTTCGTTGTAAAACTAATCTTTATGGCGTAATTGTACACTCTTGTACAGACAGTGGTTTTATAATTTCTGTTTTGAGGGTGTTTTAAAACTTAAAAAATAAACGACAGCCATAGTACAGCTTTATTTTGTATTCATGACACAGTGGCTCGATAAGACGTAACGGTCAACCGCCAATTCCGTCGACGTCCAACGAAGAGGGTTCCGTAGCAAAAACATTAAACAGTGATATTAATGATCATAACAGTTATGTTAAATGTGTAGATTTATTTCAACCTTCGTAACCTTATGATGACGTTTCTTCTTGCAGCAGCGCAATTAGTTCAAATGATGATTGATTTGAACCATAAGATCTTGTTGCCTTACTATTTTGTCATATAACGATAATGATAGGCTTATCACAAAGCATTTTGAAGTGGGCCAATTATCTAAAGGCCGAGATGTTTCATCCTTTACGAATTTGTTGACATCTAATCGCATTCTTGGCCATCTTAACTCGCCTTTTGATTCCCATAAACTTGTACAATGCAAAGCCTGTTTTGTTATTTCCCAATGGTTTCTATAATTTTAAACTGCATATTTTCCTGAAAATAAAGTGAAACAGATTTAATATAACACACTAATAATACTTTACAATAATTTTACTTAGGTATAAAATAAACGGTCAAATTGAGAATCTCCTCCTTTTTTTTCGTCGGTTAAAAATTGAACAGCTAATTCTTTTGGTTTTACCATACATAGGTACTTATCACCATCTTGGGCTCAGGGCTTTTTTATTTCTTGTAAGAAACTTTAAATAGGATTATAAGTTATGTATTGAGAACTTATATACATCCAAAGTAATAAAAATATTCTATTATAGAGCTGATTAATAGCCAAACGCTGAACAATATAATCCATAACTTACTTAGTACAGCTACAAAGACTATTACACACTCCGAATACCGTTTAGGCTGTTTAACAAATTGTCGCCATTTTCGTAATTTCGAATGTATAAAAACAAAATTTGAAATGTAACTTAAGGAATATTTTACAACAGTTACAGCCATTATCATGATTATCTGTTTGATTCTCATGATTGAATTCTCAATCATGATGAGGGCACATTGATCACACTGTGCCTTCATATCTATAATTTTAATATATTTTTTATTCTAATCTAAAAAAAAATAACACTTACTTACCGTATTAACAGTATGTTTTCTTTATGTCAGCTCGATATTTTGCTGGCGCTTGAATATTTTGCCGGATAACATAAACAGGTTCACAATAAATATGAATCCGCACGTGCAGTTATCACCTTCAGACATCTAAGTCCAAGATTTCTTTTAGTCACTAATAAATATTATAAATAACAATGTCGCCATTCACGTTTCTATTACATTGAAAATATGTTTGTCGAAATTTTATAATTATATAATTATCTTCAAAAACCTATTTAGAACTCTTTTCTTTACAAGAGATTTATAAGGTAATATCTGTAGTGTAATGGTTTCTTTGTACACCGATAAACAGCTCTAATACAGCTATTATACAGCTTTTTTCATGCTTCTGCAGCTACTATACAGCTCTAATAACGCAATATATATAGTATAAACATGAACTTAAATACAGCTTGTATACAGCTTGCAATGCCGCTTGGGGTGCAACTGTTATTGATTAACCACAAGGCCTTCCAATACCGAAAAATCAGTGAAAAAAACTGCGGAATAAGGTGTTATTAATTATCATCGGTTTTGTTGTTCGGCACATCAAAATTCATTCAATCTTTTAAACAAAGCGACTTTACCAACCCTTTCCTTGCAACTGATCGTTCACAATCACCCGCTGACGAGGGGACATAGGGCAATCATTATTACGACTAATTTGTCACGCGGTGCGACATGCACTGTTGAATTTTCACGTCGATATTCTTGATTCACGGCGGGCGACATGACGTATTGTGTTGTGGCGCGTGTTGGAGACCTATGAACAGCTGTGGAGAGTTGATCGATTTGCTTGGGTTATACCTATTATTTGTTTTTTTTTCTTGCCATTTGCAGGCCTTTTGACGGTTTTGTTGTATATTGCATATCAAAAATGACCGTTTTGTGGTAGCATGACATGACAAAAATTCAATGATTGTGCGTCTCACGCTCGAAGCAATCGTGCTGGCAAAGATTCCAAAAATTGGAACGCGTCCATTTGCTCAGTTCAGAACAACATTATTTTGAGTATAGTATTTATTTATTTAAAATAAAAACTAGAAAAAAAGCTAAGCTACCTACGTGACCACTAAATCGCTTATATGTTAAATTGAAAGATATAGTTCAGTAAATTAGAATTGTTTTATAAGAGTTTTTAACTTTAATAGTTTACTACGGCGGTTAAAATGAAACTTTGTGCTAGAAAATTCTGCAAGTCACGGACTTTACAAAGGCACCGTTGACAACTTAAAGTTGCGTAGTGAAACTCGGACGGCTAAGCTTCTGTAA
The DNA here is from genome assembly GCA_949987655.1 of Polymixis flavicincta. Classification (NCBI taxonomy): domain Eukaryota; kingdom Metazoa; phylum Arthropoda; class Insecta; order Lepidoptera; family Noctuidae; genus Polymixis; species Polymixis flavicincta. The sequence goes on from OX465195.1 coordinate 19,958,978, forward strand.
TTGTCTCCGTACAGCGCCGTAACTTCACACAGTCGTCAGGACATCCTGTATCAAGTTGGTCCCCCCTGAAACTTATGGAATCTCATTCGATTTATTAAATAATTTCCTGAAATTGCTCAGCGTTTGAAAGTTGGTATGAATTCCGAAAGTTTGGTTACCCTTGAAATTATAAAATTACATTTTCCTCGGCCTTTTCGCTATAGAAATATTGGGATTCCTGTGGGATTATACTTCGTACGTTAAAATTACAAAGTATTTTTAATTGACATGAAACAGTATAGGAAAAGTCTTTAGAGTAACTTTGAAGTAAACTTACTTCAATATTTTTAGGGTTCCGTGCCCAAATGGTGTCAATGAGATCCGCTGCTGTTCCTTAGTCTTTCCCTCATAGGGCTGTATATTATAGAAGGTACAACCAGAGTATGTATTCCTATGGTCTCTATAACAACAAAAAAGAAAGTTAGAAAATAAAACAAGGGGCCCCATGCAATAATGTGTTTTATTCGGCGTTTTTTATATACATTTTAAAATATTGTATGGAGTTACGGAACCCTCCGTGTGCAAGTCAACTCGCACTTCGCAACTTTTTTTGTGACTATTAGAGTTTAGCCTTTAAGTTACCTTGAAGCAAGGCACCTTCCGTGTTTTTTATTTTTGCTCTTTTCCATAAAACTTCCCAAAAACTTTGAAATATTCAGACAATTTCTAAAGGAAGCCCTTGAAACATTTTATACCACACAACTTGCCATTTTATTCATCAAAACTCCAAATTGAATTTCCCTTACATTTTCCTTACGACACATGTTTCCTGTCCGGACACGTGCGTGCAAACACATTCCTTCCTTAACAGACGGCGGTAGGAAATTATTACGGACACAATTAACACGTGCACGTGATGTCATTTTCATTAGACAAGCCCCCACGGATCAAATGCCATTTTAGACTGAGAATCAGCCTTTTTCGAACGTGAAAATTAACTAAAATAGTCGCTCAAAACACTCGCCTTCACCACTTCCCAGTGCTTTAGCTGGGAAGAAGAAGTGGCGCAACTTACTCTCCAAATTTTTAAAACTATACTATAGTCATCATTTCACCCGAAAGACGTTCACTGCTGGGCATAGGCCTCCCCCAACCTCCGCCGCTTCGACTGGTTTTGTGCTTCCCGCATCCAGCGGATTACTGCGGCCTTCACAAGGTTATTGGCCCACCTTGTGGGAGGCCTTTCAACTCTACGTTTTCCGGTAGGCGGTCGCCACAAAAGTAATTAACATTACGAAACACGAAACAATAAATTAAACTACTTTCCATATGCCAAGCTAGCATACGCCAATATAACAACAAAAACCTTGAAAATTATTCTCAAGCAGAATAAAAAATAAGAACGAAGATGAAAGCATGCGTAGGTCCGGTCCGTGAATGGGTTGATCATATATTTTATGCTGTAACCTCTCTGTACCTCGAAAAGCACGTTACTGCTTTTTGTCCCGGCTGTCGTTCGTATGCAGATCTATGACAGTCGTTACGAGTACATAGAAGCTCGAAAATCCTACTGCCAGAACCTGTAACTTGGATTGTGTAACGGAGGACAATTAAGCTCCATCTCTTCTTCTTCGTGGTATCGATGATCCTATTTAGTATGTTTTTAACATCGGCTAGAATTCTGGCGCTTTGGTACCGCTAGCACTGGCCTCTCAAAATTCTCCCATAGTGTGTGCTGTACGACAAAAGGTGGGGCATGTCGCTGAAAACCAGCGCTAGGGCTCTATCTTGCTTAGGGTAGCAGCATAATGCTGAGCTATAGCCGTTTTGCGTGGATGTGACGCATGTTTCCCTCAATCTTTTCTTATTTTATTTTTTTGTGTTCCTGTTCTTTTTTGCGTCATGTATACCGCAAATAAACGTGTTTTCTTTCATGTTGCTCCACAGTCGCACAGGGGCTCATCGGATTTTGCTAAATTTAAAATGTTGGTACTAAGCTACAATGTTAGACTGGACGCTGACCTCAACCTTATTAGGAGAGGCTCAGCAGATCATGATGACACGGTATCGACATAATATAAATTAAAAGTCGATTGCTGACTGTTCACTTTGCTGGCGAATACGTTATCGTTTTTCGCAGCGATAAGAGCTTTCGAAGAGAGTACTCGCTCAGCGATGCTCAGTTGGCGGAGCACTCGACGAGAGACTCACGTTTAGTACATACGTATACCAGTGAGCTCCTCGTTTCTCGTTTTAGCCAGCGCAGCCGTGGGAAAAGTGCCTTAAGGGTGGTTAACCGTCGTGAAGTTGCGTGTGATGGATCGAAGATAGAATTCAGGAGACGATTGATGGAGTTACAGTGAAAGTAGTGCGTCTGCAAAAACTGAAATAAATCAGTAGTCCTTGAAAGGGTAAAACTCAAAAACTCAAAAAAACGTAGATCTCTATGGAAAAAAACGGGCAAGGCAAGTCATTAACACTTTTTCTAAAAATCAAAGAAGGTTTCTCAATTTCAGGGTTACGTATTTTGTGAAGTCCAGATAATATACTTTTTTCTTGAAAAAGCGAAACTTGATATAACAAAAAAATTGCCAGTGACATCAAATGAGATTATTTTGATATCAATAAAAGACAATTTCAGAAAACGAGGGCCAGACGAATTATGTTGTATGGATTTAAGTAATATATTTTTACATATCCTCTAGTTTACGTGTCAATAACAAACATAATACTAAGCTATTATAATTATTCTAAAAGCCTGTCATGTCCCATGTTCCGTGTGTTGCCGGACGTAAAAGAATAGCACTATCCCATTTCTTCCCGTGGGTGTCCTAGAAGGCGACTAAGCGACTTACTAGATAATGGGCAGCAGCGTTCTCTATGCATATTACTACCATACTGCGATCGCCAACCTGCCTGCCAAGCGTGGCGATTATGGCAAAACGCCCCTTTTGGGGGAGGCCTATGTACAGCAGTGTACGTTTTTCGGCTGAAATGATGATGTCCCACTTACAGAGCAAATACAAAGGACCCACTTACAGAGCAAATACAAAGGACCCACTTACAGAGCAAATACAAAGGACCCACTTACAGAGCAAATACAAAGGACTCACTCCAGGGCTTTCAGGGCTTTCGTCTTCTTTCTGTTTAAAACTGCTAAGGGCCAGTTCATGTTGAAGGAGACCAGCACATTCCGCCATCTCCGTCTGGGCCTGCCGCGATGTCGCTTACCATTAAGTTTGGCCCATTCATCGTCTAACATGCGGCAGGTGTGTCCAGCCCAATTAGCGTGGCAGTTTTCCGAGTGACACCAGCATAGTAATTCACAACCATTCGACAGGCTATCGTATCGAAAATGACACATTTACACAGCAAACTCCTGTCGGAACATAGCGGTCATCTATTTGGTTTAAATTGACGAAGATATTTCGGTTTTTGATTTGTGAACAGCGTTCAAAGGACTCCGCCGGAGAAATCGGTGAACATACATAAAAAAATGTACAGTGGTACAAAGAATCTCCTCCTTTTCTGTAGTCGGTTGAAAAGAATCTTCTTTAAACAAACATGAACCCAAAACTGCCCAGCACTTTCCAATCGATATAAATCGTATCGTTCCTCTTGAAACTATCGCTCCCACTATAACTCGATCAGTGGCTCTCTGACCTCCAGTCGTCTAGATGTCAAATCAGATTACTGCTCAGCTTTGTATCTGCAATCATAAAATAGATAGGCACAGAAGGTTGGTACCATGCAACGAACGGAGGCACACGCAGACAAATAGTCTGTTCATAAAATTTCATATAAAAATATAAACAAATGGATCAGAAAACATACTCGTACCTGTGGATTCCAATTTGTAGTGCCACTTAATTTGCTTGCTTTGATATGATTGTTACAATTTTAAATCACCTCAAAAATCTTTTTTTTTTTTAATTGCAGTTAGTTTTGTGACGTCAGTTTTCGTCGATTATTTTAAATTACAATTTAGGCATTGATGTCATTCAGAAAGTAATTGATGGACAACGTTGTGCTCAATATAAAATTCAAACCTTCTTAATACAGATGAATGGTGTTTTTTCCTTTTTTGATTATATTTAATGAGTGATTCCGTAAAGAAATAATATGAACAGAAACCCTGTCAAGGTTATTTTTGCACTTTTATCCATTGTCAACAGTTCATTTGCGGTAAAAATGACGTAGAGATAGAACACAAACACAAAGAACAAGTTGGGGTAAAATACACATCAACACATACACTTAAACATCCATGCCAAACCGCCATCGATCAGTATAATGCACTACACCGAACACTACTACGACCACTAGTACTGACACAATACTCACACTCTTAGCTCGAGAGTGAGTGACTCTCTCGTTTGCCAGTCGCCAGTGTGCTCGCACTCCCTGTACGTAAAGCGTGTCTATGTGTACGTGCGATAATTTCTCGTTGTTATGGACCTGACCTTCTATACTATTCTGTCGCTGCAGTATATATCTGCAATCTTTGCTTCACCCCTTCACCCCTCGCTAGTGTTGACTGACCGAATGTTTTCGTCTCGCTTCGTTAGCTAGATGTAGCAGAGTATTTGCGATATAGTTAATTCAAATAATAATATTGTTTATTTGTGTGCCTATCTATATATCTATACATATAAATAAAAAGAAAAGTCCTGACTGACTGACTGACTCGTCAACGCACAGTCGAACCCTTGGGCCTAGAAAGCTGAAATTTTGCACAGTGGTTCCCTTTATAATGCAGACAAGGCACGGATTTTTCGAAATTCAACCCCTAAGGTAGTTAAATAGGAGATGAAAATTCCGCGCGGGCGAAGCCGCTTGCAAAAGCTAGTAAGTAATATAACTGTAATTTCGGAAGTCGGTGGCAAAAAACGAAAATACAAAACCAATGAGATCGACTGTTTTTTTTTGGAATTGTTGGTTTTTTATTTGGAATAAAGTTTTACTGTGAGTATGAGAACGTTGGGCCTTGTAGACTTATTTCGATTTATAGACCATTTTCTATTTTATTAAGTACCTGGTACTTATTGACAGGCTTGTACTGTCTTCCCAGTGTAAGTTGAAAAAAGGTAATTATTTTTAAAAGAGTAGGTAGCCGTGAAGTTTCTTGCCGCGTCTTCTCCATAGGAAACGACCAATTTGAACCGTGCTCCTAGATTCCGACGTTTTAGGTGCCCACGCAGGTTTATGTGAAATAAAATATTTTCATTTTGACCTTTTGAACGACGATTTTGGCACCTAACGCACACATATTTTTAAATAACAAACCCTGCAGTATTAGTAGACGCCTCAATAACAAAACAGAAGGTTACTGTGTGTTAATACAACACTCGACAACAAAAGGTGAAAACAACAGCAGAATATATTTGAAAGCAGGCTATTGTCGGAACATCCCAACATTTTAATATTTAGTAGCGACCCAACACCGCCTCGCAATGAAACAAAGATTAAACCTTGATGAATAAATACTGTATGAAGATGAAAGCGGGTATGAAATACACCTAGGAAAGCTTAATGTTAAAAGAATATTATTCAGTATGTTTTAGCTAAGAGATTATGGAATGGGACACGTCAATTGGGTTTCAGTAGGAATATACAACCTTGTTGAAACGAAATGTACCAACGTTTATTTCTGTAGGTAGATCTTCTGAGACAAGACTTGGGCCTTCCCAAGTCTTGTCTCAGAAGATCTACCTATCAGCCTAGTCTTTTCCCAAGCTTTGTCTCGTGGTCGAGGTGTGTAGAGACACCTCTACAAGACAATTTGGTCAAAGTTTTAAAAGTAGATGGCGCCGGCATTTCTTGAGAAGAATTGCCAAAACAAACGCAAAAGTCCGAACAGCTTCGTCGACTTGAAATTTATGGCTCATGTTACTTCTTCGGAATAATATAAGTTTTCACAGGTGAAAGGATTTTTAAAATCAGTTGAGTAGTTTTGAGTTTATTTATCATTACAAATAATTTTACCAACAACCAAATCTTTCGTCTTTATCCTACTAATATCGTAAATTTGAAAGTTTGTATGTTTAGATGTTTGTTACTCAATCACGCAAAAAAAAAAACAGCTGAAGGGATTTGGATGAAATTTGCCACACAGATTGATTATAACCTGGATTAACATATATAATACTTTTAATCTCGGTAAAGGCTTCTTCAAACAGGCACGATGCGACACTTGTAGAGCAATTTCCATAAAGTTTTCATAGAAATTGTTCTACGTGAGTCTCGTCGCGCTGTCGCGTGGCACCTATTTGCAGAGGAGCCCCCGCGGGATAATTTTCGACCTCCTCGCGTAATATTATAAGTGTGGAAAAGTGTCTGTAATTGGTTTATCTATATTAATAAAAAGAAAAGTCCTGACTGACTGACTGACTCATCAACGCCCAGCCCAAACCCTTGGACCTAGAAAGCTGAAAATTTGCACAGAGGTTCCCTTCATAATGAAGACAAGGAATGAGGAAGGATTTTTCGATATAAGGGAGTTAAATAGGGAATGAAAGTTCTGCACGGACGAAGCTGCTGCAGCTGACAAAAGCGGGTTTGAAATAAATGCTTTGAGATTGAGTTCAACCCTTAAATTAAAGCAACCCGGAGACTTGCAACAGGTCTCATATATACAAACGAAGGCTAGTTTTTATGTCAAGATGGATGTTATATTCCGGGTTGTATTATTGTATTCATGAATTCGTAACGAAGCTCCGCGGCCTCTCGACAATGTCAGGGAGGTTGATACAGCTGAGTTTTTACTTGTGCTATGACTGCTCTCAATTATCCTGGGTTGTTGCTGTGTTTTATAGGGCTTTATATTTTTACCCGAGTACTCGTACATCATCATCTGCCTAGCCTTTTCCCAACTATGTTGGGGTCGGCTTCCAGTCTATCCGGATGCAGCTGAATACCAGTATTTTACATGGAGCGACTGCCTATCTGACCTCCACAACCCAGTTACTGGGTAATACGATACCCCTTGGTAAGACTGGTTGTCAGACTTTCGGGCTTCTGACGACCCGTAACGACTGTCAAAGATCCACAAATGACAGCCGGGACCAACGGCTTAACGTGCTTTCCGAGGCACGGAGGGGTCTTGGTATATAAAGATGGTCACCCATCCACGGACCAACCGCGGCAAGCGTAGCTTAACCTGATCGATCGACCCGCTCAGCTATACGAGCGAGCGAACGAGTACGTGATTGGAAAAAAAGGATTATAATTTTACCTACAGGTTTGTAAGGATATATGTTCATCTTTTACCTGTTATGAGTTTTGTCAAACGAGATAGTTAAACACTTCATGTTATATAAGGTGTTAAAAAATTAACTGCAAGAATTTCGTCCACTTACTCGACATCGAAAAACTAAAAAAAAAAAAAATTTTTTTTTTTTGAGAATTTTTATATTTTCACTTAAAGAAAACAATTTATTATAAAATCTTTTTTCAAAAAAATATCAACCGACTTCCAAAAAAACACTACAAAGTGCAAAATAACTTTAATTTCGGAAGGCGGTGACAAAGAATTAAAATACCTACACGTCCAAAGTCACCGACTTCCGAAATTAAAGTTATTTTGCACTTTGTAGTGTTTTTTTGGAAGTCGGTTGATATTTTTTTGAAAAAAGATTTTATTTTTCACTTTTTAGTTACCTACGCCACACCAATTCGAAATTTCATCATCCTCAGGGTCAAAACACTGCATATTTATGCGATAGCCGCATTCGCGGTTGATTTGCTGTAAAGTTTTGAAGAGTTCCGTTGTCTGTCTCCAAAACGCATCATCAGCTCCATATGAAATTTATATGGGACCATTTCGGAACAAACCCCTTTCGAACAAAAAAATAATTTTGCAAATCCGTTTATATACGACGGAGTTATGCCCGAACATACATAAAAAAAAAAAAAAAAAAAAATATAAACATGTCGAATTGATAACCTCCTTCTTTTTGAAGTCGGTTAAAAATATTCACCGTCGCGTGTCGTGTCAAATTTTGTTCGAAGTGAAAATATTGCATATCTCGGAAACGGGTTCTTATTTTGAAATTTTGTATTCGCCAATATTTGTTATTTATAATTCTAAACAAGTCCTTACTTTTCTTGCAGTTAATTTTTAACACCTTATACAGGAAAAGTTTTTATCCAGTGCGCTAATTTTAACCATGAATTCAGCATATCATTCTAGAACGCAGAAATTTTTCGCCGGATATACAAAAAAAAAACAGCTGTTCCATACATTTTGACCGTGTAGGTATTGCACTTTTCTATGAAACAGCTGTTTTTTTTTTGTACAACCGGCGAAAGATTTCTGCGGTAGGGGGTCTAGAATGATATGCTGATTTCATGGTTAAAATTTGCGTACTGGATAAAAACTTATCCTGTATTATGTTCGGGTTATAGGCATCTCAGACAGACGAATTTAATATAATATTGGCTTTCGTATACATACGTTACCGGAGTCTCGGAATCTATACGATTTATGCCTTAATTACATGAGATTTTTTTTAGTAATGACGTGTGACTCCGTCTGTACCAACACCAATATTATTTTTCATTTTCTGTAAGTTATGTCTTGTTTAAACCTATTTATTTGGCATTTTTCCATAGTTGGGTGTTAATTTTTAACTTCCTTTTTTATTTACCTAAGTAATAAGTTTTCTTAGATAAAAGTCTGCCAATGTAAGCTGCATATGAATAAAGGTATTAAAATTGTTTTTGAGATAATCAGTAAGTCTGTCTTATATCTATATAGAAAATAATTTGAACATTATCGAGCTACTTCTTCGCCTTTCATTAAAGTACGGTTGTTCGCTGAAATTTGCAGTTACATTAAAAATTAACTTCTGAGAATCAAGACTTACGTTTCAATTTTAATATTGTGTAAATTCTGCTCCAATATTATAAGAAACAGGCATTCTCCTCACAAGGGCGCTTCAATATCAAAATAATTGAAATTCTGGCCCAGATAATACAGAAACAAAATTACAAGGTATAACGGATATAATATTCATCTCCTTTTTACGTTCTATCCCTTTAAGGAGAATATCATAAAGGAGAGAGTCGTCAAACGAGTCTTTATTACGATTCCCTAACATTGTGTCCTTGACCTATTTGAATGACGTCACGTACCGTTTACCCTTCGCGAATATTAATATGAGGATAATCGTTGGATGTACTTGTCTTCTCTGAGATGCTTGTTTTGATGCCTTCGGTTTGATTAAAATTACAATAAATGATATGTGATTTTATTTTTGTAACTAAATTTGTATAAACACTATTATAAATTAAAGTAATAACAAGGTTCTTTTATGAAGACCATGTGGATAGGTCTCTGGTGCTCTTTTGAGGAAATAACTACACAGACTGAGTGGACCTGTCCAGCCCAAGTTGAAATTACTATCAAAAACAAAGATAAATCAGTAGGTTTACGGTCCCTTGGGGTCCCCTAAAATCAAACTTTTAAGTCAACGCAAAAAAATATGGTCATATAGCATGACGCATCAATCATGGATTCATGATACTTTCAAATAAATCAAAACCATAGGGAGTAAGTACCCTACCACCCTTAAGGAGTACCCAAATTTCATGATTCTAGGTCAAGGCGAAGTATGGTGTTGACCAAGAATCATGAAATTTCGTAAAAAACAAGGTCTAACAGCACAAGTAAAGGAAAAAGTCCAAAAAACAATAATTTTAAGCTTTAAAGCTTTGTTTTGCGCTTATTGACTTAGGTACAGAGGCCACAAGGCACATCAAGCTACCCCAATCTGTCAAATTTCTTTGATAGTTTTTCAACTTTATGACAAAGGAATAAGGTTTATGTTCAATTGGGATAATTTGACAGTTTGGGATAGCTTGACCTGCTGGCGACTGTACATTTGCAGTTGAAAAATTGACTGTGACATTTATCGATGTGTAGTAGAAGATTTTTATCAACTACAACGTTAAGTTAGTTTTTGGGATAAATTCATCCCAACTAGGGAAACCTTCAGTGTACGTGCAATTTTTTCGTCAATAAAATGTCAGAAAAGTTATACAAACCTGAAGAATTGATCAAATTTTCTAATATATTTAGCTAGCCGGTAGCCATGTGCTATGTAGTCTATTCAACCGTGTTTAGGACCAATCGATAGAACGAAAAATTCAAGTCGAACGTGATATAACAAAAACACAACATTACGCCTGTGTACCCCGAAGAATTAAGCGGAGGTGTACCTAGATTTCACCTACATTTCACCAGTTATTATAAAATTCCAAGTAACAGCTTGCGAGCCTGTTGCCCATTTTACCGGGCACAAATACAGATTCTGGCTGAACAAGATTTTTAACCAAATTATGACAAAATTTTACTTACGATCTTTATATTTCGGCTGTCAATATCGATAAATTTTTCTTCGTCTGATATTTGAGTTTTATTGTGATACTTGCCCTACAGAAGTTCGAATAAAACCCATGTAAAACAACAAAAAACAAAAAACATCGGCTTTGGCGTTGCATTCAAAATTAGATAATCCATTAGAATTTCCCAGTTTTGGCTGCAATTTTTAAGAAATTGAATTTTCGTAATTCGGGCTGTGCCTAAATTGGCTTCGTGCCCAGTCGGTACATGCCGATATGTTTGCTCATATTACGTTGACACTCCATACTGTCTGCCATTTTGCCAAACTTGCGGGAATTGACTTTATTCAACGATGTTTTCTTGGCTTACCGTGAATATTTCTATTATATCTTATTAGCTTCGCTTGCCAGCGGCTTCGCTCGCGTGGGGATCCGAAATTATCACATGGAAACGTGTTACCGGTTAATCCAGGTTATGAAATAAAATCTGTTATATATATATCTGTTTGTCAAACATCCTAATCCGTTCAGCCGTTTTTGCGTGATTGATTACCAAATATCAACATCCAAACTTGTAATATTTAAATTTATAATATTTGTAGGATTTGTTGAGGAAGTTACCGTGTGAGTTTTCAAATAAGACAAAATCTTGAATATTCTAACTTATTTCTGATACATTACCATCTAGCTAATTTAATCGTAGTGTAGCGGCACTACAAAAAAAAAAAATACTTCGCAACAAATATCGAAAAAACGCAAAAACAAAAGTGGCGCCATTTACAATGCCACAGGCGAACTATCATAGCAATTCTACATTGCGCAATCAGAGTTTACCACGCCACTCAGATAGGTACAAAATCCCGACATCAACTGTCGGGCAGTTGCCCGTACCAGATACAATACCCGTCTGGTCGGAGAATCCTCCTTTTCAATAGAGGATGAGCGAACTTTACACCCTGTTCCTCATACCCCTAAAGTAGTATTCCCTAAAATTTTACTCGAGCAAGTAAGAAAGACAGAAAGAAAGAAAAAATATTTATTGGACTTGCACAGGAATGTTACAAACTTACTACAGTATAATACGATAATTAAACACATAAAAAGTAGACCAATACGGCCCTTTCGTTTAAGTTTTTTTTTCAAAATCATCATCATCATCATCATTCGCAGCCTTATTCGACTTACTGTGGAGTTTAACTCTCCCTACTTTTGAACCATGTCTTCCAGACTCATTTTTCCTAAATTCAATAACCAATACAGGTTTGACTAAAATCCCAGCATTCTCCTAGCAATATTTTCACTATATAATTCCGTATCATCTAATTCATGGTACATTATAACAAAGAAACACGTGCTTAACCCACTTCCACTTACACTGTCATCACGTAGTAACTGTGAGCTCTCCCATGGGGCTGGCGACTACGGAGTTAATCGAGACATTTTATACGCTTGTTCCGTTTTAATGTCCACATTTATAGTGCTGTTTTAGAAATTATATTGTTCTATTCAAGTTTATTTTCCATTATATACATAATTTCAGCTTTGTATTCCCCGACGGAGTAGACAAAGGAGATTGCTACTCCCATTTTGTCAGTTAAATTTAAGAGCTCTGTCTTCTTCTATTCGTTTCGGCGGTACATCTATATTATAATATTGGAACCCAGTAGGTAGGTAGGTATGTATATTGTAGCGTCTTAGGCGTTATTGAGTTCACAAAGGGTGGAGGTGGACGGACATTTGGGGCACTGCATTCGCTCTGGGTGTAGGATGTTCGACGATGCATGGCAGAAACCTCCCCGAGCGGAGTTAATATAAATTGTACTGCGATTCCAATCATCCGGTCCATCTTGGACAGATAACACTCGGTTACGCAGACTCTAGCTGACTAATCTTGTCACCACGAATGGTCCAAAAGTGCCATGTAAATGTTTAGATACTTCTCGATATCGATCTCGATTCTTTGATTTACTTTTTCGCCTTCAACATGTTAATGAGAAGTTGAACTTTGCACGATTCCACTCGAAATATGTCATCATAATTAAAGCCTCAATCGATCTAACATTACACTTTTGCTAAATGATGATAATTATCATCACCTTAACAAATTTTGTCTCTGGGAAAATCTTCATCTTTATTCAACCACTAGTTTTTGCCAGCGGCTTCACCCGCGCGGAACTTTCATGCCCTATTTAACTCCCTTAGGGGATGAATTTCGAAAAATCCTTCCTTATTCCTTGTCTACATTATAAAGGGAACCTCTGTGCAAAATTTCAGCTTTCTAGGTCCAAGGGTTTGGGCTGGGCGTTGATGAGTCAGTCAGTCAGGACTTCTCTTTTTATTTATATAGATTATAACAGCCAGTAAATTTGACTATTATTTTCTCTAACATAATATTCTTAGTTCCACCGCAGCGTTGTCACGTCTCACTTATGATTTACTCTAGAAAACTGTGCCATTATTTAACGTCTCCTTTCTGTTCAAGTGCAGGACCACTCCGAGAAATGAGACCGCTGAGAAAATAGTAAAATTCATAAGTTTATTCTGTAGAAATGCAGATGCCTAGATTTCGTAATAAAACAAAAGCTTTTTTCTATTCAATTTTTGTCACTACATCTGCATTTAACCGCAATACTATTTTATCATGAATACATCGTGAGGAAATATTCTACAACCAAAAATTTGATGACATGTGACATCTATCAACCCGCACTGGGCCTAAGAGGTAGATTACGGCTCACTCTCTCTAAGAGAGGAGGTCTGTGTCCCAGTTGTGGGACTATATAGACTGATTATACTGTCTTTTCACATCATTTCTCAATGTTATGTATCTGTTTTTGATGATTCATTGTTATTAGCATCATTCACTTTATTTCCCACATTCACTCTCCTTTTAACATCTTATAGTAAAAACTACCCTTGCTCTAAAACATCTCATTTTATCTCGAATATATTTAACCTCAAATTAGATACTAATTCCCAAAGGATCAAATCATCGTTACTCGAAAATGACAAACTATAAACTGGCTATTTTATATAACTATTTACGATATTTCCGGAAGCGAAATTGAAGATCGATGATGGCAGGATCGTATCCACCAAGCCTGAGCTGTTGAGACAGATCGGGAGGTTCAATGGACAGTTATACACGTCAACAAGCAACCCCGTTACGAAGCAAATGACCCAAGAGCCAGATTGACTCGACAATACACCCAAGACCCGGACGTTAGCTTGTACGAGGGGCCTACTCTCTAAGCACGAAATCCGTAATCTCGGTTGAAGTTACGGGCGTTTCCTACACCGTATCACTTACGGACCTATGATTAGTTTGGGGTCCAAACTAAGAATGAAAATACTACACGATTTGACTTAAGAACTTTCTTTATGAACTTTCGCAATATCTTCTCGTCCCAAATACCAGTGTCTCAAGACGAAAGTTTTTGACCAGTGTGTGTTGCCAGTGATGACCTATGGTACAGAAACGTGGTTGCTCACAATAGGCCTTATCAGAAGGCTTAAAGTCACCCAAAGGGCAATGGAGAGGGCTATGCTCGGAGTTTCCCTACGTGATCGAATCAGAAATGAAGAGATCTGCAGGAGAACTAAGGCAACCGATATAGCCCGAAGAATTACCAAACTTAAGTGGCAGTGGACAGGGCACATTGCTCGCGTACCGGAAGACGTAGAGTAGGAAGGCCTCGCACAAGGTGAGCCGATGACCTTGTGAAGGCCGCAGGAATCCGCTGGATGTCGGAAGCACAAGACCGGTCGAAGTGGAGGAGCCTAGGGGAGGCCTATGTCCAGCTATGGACGTCTTTTGACTGAAATTATGATGATGTAGGTATGTATTGATACCACATTGTTACTATTCACTCAAACGTCCGAGTTTGACAGCTGCCACAGCTTAGTACGACCGCGCGCGCGCGTACGTAATACCTGGTTGAGCGCCTCATGCCGTCACCGATTTAAAGCCTCTTTTCTAACAAACTACTACTGTTATAGCAAATTAAAAAACAACTGTATAGAGCTGATATTATAAGGAATTAAAATATATGAAAACTAAATTATAACTCTTATCGTAATTATAATTTTTATCGTAAAATATACAAAAAAAAGTTGAACTTTGCAATAAGGGTGAAATTTGAGTAAAATATTTTGTAATTACACGTTTTTACGAAACATTTCGTAACATATCTCAATGTTATTTATTTATTAACAAACTAGATTAAATAAGCTTTTTTTCGATATCAATATATCATTACTTAGAACAAACAGTGTAGCACAATTAATCAAAGCAAACTATCCATTCCAAATATCGCCTTGTATGACGAAATCACGGCAAGATGGCCGACCATCGCAAACATATTTTTTTTTTAATCTCACTGTCGCCTGGCTTGTTGTTATAGTGACCAAAAGACGCGTTATTTAATAAAGAACCATCTAGCGAAACACTCGTGAACCTCTTGAACGTTGTCACACATGAAAACACGTTTAAAGTGGGTGAGTCACATGGGCTACTATAGTTGCCATAGCGTTCAACGCCAAAATTTTTTGGGCTACCATAGTCGCCCGGACGTTCAATGTATTACAAGGTACCCATGATTTAAAAAAAGGATGCGTCTATGCACATCATTTCTGGAGGTGTGCGTGTGTAAGTAAGGGATGATATTATCATGAAAAAGGACTGAATGATAACGTGATACTTGACTTTGGAGAGTGGTAAAGAAAACCATAGATATCTGTTAACAATTTAATCAAACTTTAATTGATCACGCGTATTTGATATACTGTATGTAATATTGACGCCGACAACGTTGTGGAAGTTGCGAAGTTTTGGGCCAAGAAAATTGAATATACTGTCATGTCTAACTTATCAGACATCTGTGCTTTTGGAGAGTTTTTTGCGCCACTTCTGTCCAGCTAAAGAACTTGGTGGGGCAGGCGCTTAATGAGAACGACTTATGTAATGTTGACGTTTAAAAGTGCTGATTCTCAGCCCTGTATGAATAAATGACTTACGTTTTTGGTAAAAAAAAAAATATATATACGAAGAATTGATTTGATATGATATTTGTGCTTGCAAAAGGAATCGTCGTATTATAACCATGCCTGCCTTTCTGCAAGTTCCAAAACTATGAGAGCTAGTGAAAATGATACATGTGACAGGCTCATGAGACATTACACAAAAATATGCTAGTTTAAGGTAGGAAATGCATTGCTAATACCTGTGATGGAGGGCCAAACGTGGAAATGGAAGATAACGGCTAATAATAGTATTTTCATAGGTATCGAAAATTATAATACAAATTGCCTTGGATCTGCACAATAGCTTCCTAATCAATAGCTCCAATAATCCGTAGAGGTTGGAAGCAGCGTCTCTTAATTAGCGACATCCATTGATGGGGAGTAATTAATGAAGGCTTAATGTTCACTAACCATTTTAATGAGGTCACTCAGGTGAGGCGTAGTACGAGTATGAGAGATCCTGCTAGGTACGGTTGGAGTGGTTGGTAATTGGAAGCTATGCAGCTATGTGGATTGCATGAAGATGTTAATTAAGTTGAAAGAGTGTTTTAATACGGGGCCGGGGTTACCTGCACCGTTATGCATGAAAAAACATCCATTAAGTTCTGTGATTTAAATTCATCTGCTCGAGATTGAGAAATGTAGTCCTAGCAAGTGGAGGTTGAATGAAAATGACCCAGGTATGGTTTGTAAGGAGAATTATGGACACAGAATAATTACGTGCACACACGGTGGTGATGCTCTCGAAGAAGAAAACGAGAGGACGAAGTCGGTGTTGCTATGCACCAAACCACACATTTATAACATTGCAATACTGAATATGAACAGTGGCATGGGAAGAGCAGTGGTGGCCCAGTGGTAATGGCCGCAACTTACGAGTTGTTGGTCGTAGTTTCGAACCCAGCCAGGCGCTTTACTTTGTGTATATTATTTCTTCACAACTGTTCCTAAAACGGTGAAGGAAAACATCGTGAGGACACCCAAGTCCTAGAATCAAAAATTCGAAGACATGGGACATCTACCAACCCACACTGAGCCTGCCTGGTGGATGTGCCATGTCTTCGAATCTGATCTACTCCTCATCGAGAAAATGCCTGTGTTCTAGCAGTGGGAACATTGAAAGCTATAAATGTAATACTGAATAATATTTCACAACAGTAATTGACGCAATCGATGCTGCTGGGAAGTTTTTTGCGCCACTTCTTTTTCCCAGATAAAGCATTAGGAGTTGGTGAAGGGTGGGCGTTTTGGGGAACTGTTGTATGTAATTTTGGCCTTCGAAAAGTGCTAATTCTCAGCCTAATTTGAATTAAATTACTTTTATTTTGAGATATTGTTGAATTGTAGGTACGGTCATTCTGAGTTTAACACAATTAGGATGCTGATATAATTACTCATAAATGACACAAATTCTAACGATATAGGTCAGAGCCTTCGCAGATCACGCAATTTCTTCCGTGTTAAATAGTGTAATGTTTTTGTTCACAGGTTGATGGCGTTTCTCTGCACGGAGTGACAAACCATCGCGCGGTGGCTTTACTAAGGGATGCGAAAGGGCCGGTAGTTCGACTGAAAGCATTAAGGTAAGATGTGACACCCCTGGAAATAGTTATGCTGGAAACAAAGAAAGCCCATATTTTGAAGAATCTAATGACTTTGATGGGATAATGATTCTGGGATTATGATTCAAGATTTGTGTTCTTAAATCCTTTCTAATTTCAGTAATAAAACTTCTAGGTATCTTCGTGGGGCGGGGTTTGAGAAGCTTCAAAAAGCGTTGGCCGCTCAGGATGGACGAAGATCACCGATTGCACCACCAAGCCCTTCTGTCACTTCGCTTGCCAAGTATAGCTTTAGTGTGGTGAGTTAAAGATTGTTTAAGGCCCCACCACTGGACAAGAGACTCTTTAGAGGGAATACCAGCATTGACCACTATGCCATTAATAATCGGTATCTTATCGAGTCGCATATGGTAAGAGTAGAACAATGATCAAAGAAAATCGTTTTCGTAATTCTTGGAATCCAGTAGCAAACATATTTTGCCATAAATTATGACGATCAAGCAAATTATGTGGCGTTATATTTTGACACCAGACTAAATTGAGTACATACTCTATGTGAAACCTAGATCCTAGGCTTCTTTACGACGGACGTATACACAAAATAAATTAGGGACACCTTATATTTTTCCTCGACAGTATGACGAATCAACAGTAATCGAAGCGGAGCCCGAATCAGAGATCCTGCCTCACTTGCCGTCGCCGATGTCTCCCTCCGAGGAGGCGGAGATCGTGATAGGAAGAGACGACGAAGTGTCAGAGCGAGAGGCAAGACGGATCCAAGACAAGTGGCGGGACATACTCGAGCACGAGAACGACTGGCCGGGGCATCAGTACCAGTATGATATTGTGGTAAGAGTTTTGGTAGTCCTCATTTCAAAGGAGCTGAGTATCCGAGAAGAAGGTAAAGTCAAGTGTTGTCTTGTCAGTTCAGTGTAGCTCAGAAACTTTGCTTACTAAATGTCACAAGACCTTGAGGCAGGTTTTAAGAACCTGGAGTATTTACCAAGTAACAATATTTGGCAATCAGATTTTGTGCGCTTTTTAAGCCCTGCATTCTATTCCAACATAAAATTTTTAAACGTAACGTTTTGGACGTAATACTTTTTTTCTTTTATGGGTGGGAACTCATCAAATAACTTCTTCCGCTCTAGGTGGAGCAAGAGGGCGTGTCAGACTTTTACTGACTAAAACCCACCTGTTTTCCCTCAGTTGCCTGTGTGCCAGGGGCCACGGCATCTCTTTCGAACAACCCGCACCCCTGGCATGATGTAATACTTAATCACATAAAAATCTTTTACTTTTTAGTACTGAGATTTTTAACCGCTCGGGCCGTAAAAACGCATGACGTAATGCGCCCCTCAAGCTCAGCGCTGTTATCTGACACTTGAGATTTTTACGTTCGGCACTTATAAATGTCCGCTCGAGTTTTTGTTGCCTCCTAGCCACTTATTGTTTTGTTTTATGGGTTCTTGAATATACAAAGCTTACTATTAATGGTTTGAAGTTCTTTTGTTATGTCGTAATGTAATGATAAACAATGTAAATAACAGACAATGGCTGATTGTGTCCTTGTTGCCTTGTTTTTTTGATTTCTCATAGAAATACTATCTCAATTTGCTCGAAATTTTGGAATTTACTTATTGAATAGACTAATAATAAATAGAACAGCAGTATTTTTTTTGGGAATCCGACTCAAAATATTCACAATATTTAAACTCAAACTTCATATCGCGCGAAGTTCAACTCCCGTTTTGTGCACTCGAACATTCAAAGGGTTTATAAAACAAGATTACGTATTGAAATGGCGAAAATTTAATATGAATAGATTAATAAAATGTTTACATACCATTTTAAACACCACACCACACTTATTTCACTGTGAAACACTAAAAAAACACAAAATTCACTCAACAATGAACACTGGTTGGAACGGTTTGTTTACGTTTTATGTTTTGTCGAAAAAACTGTTTTTATGATGCTATTTGATGCAAATATTATCTAAAACGATGTAATAACTACTTTTAAATGAATATTTATCCACTTAACATCGAAAACGCACAAAAAATAAGAAAAAACACTATAAAACTAGAGAGCATAACCTCAGATCCCGTCGAGTTCGAAACGTCACTTTCAACTTTTTAATTTTGTGCTGCCAGATTATATTTTTCATAGAGAATTAGTGAGGTGACGAGTGTGTGTATCCAACATTTTAGTAAATTTACCACAGACGATATAAAATCTTATTTATATTTTAAATAAAGGCAAAAACAGTGCGCACCGGGGTGGGACGCTAGCGTCCCAGCCGTGCTTAAAGGGGGGTTGACTTTTTGGAACTCTGTGGGCCCAGCCGCCTGCAACCGGTTAAAGGTTGTTGGAATCTACTGAATTAGACATTTTGACGATTTTCATATCCGAAGTCTTAAAATTTTCATATTTCTCCCCTCAGGTCAGCACAATAATAAAGGAGAAGGACAGCGGTCTCGGTATCTCGCTCGAAGGCACGGTACGAGTGGTTGGTGGCAAAGAGGTACAAGCAAGGCACTACATCAGGGCGATAGCTCCCAATGGACCCGTCGCCAGGCTCGGGATGTATAGGGTTGGGGATGAATTGCTTGAGGTACGAATCCTCTTTATAAAACAAATTCATGTACAGCATCATTAGAGGGCTCCAAAACATAAGACAAGCAACTTGTCTGCTTCATGAAATTGGACTCTAAATGGTGGATACACCGTAGTGCTATTATCCCAGTATTTAGTAATCACTGTATGTTGTTATAACACCTTGAAAAATACCCCCAGAGGCTTCTTATTTAGAAATGTGATAATCGTCTTAATAATTTCCAGAAGCCGGAATTTGTGAGCCGACTACGATTGTCCTACGATTAATTAGAATATTTTACAACTAGGACGTAACTTTGTATTTAATTACTTATTACACTTATTTCAGGTGAACGGCTGGCGAGTACTAGGTGCCCATCATGTGGAGGTTGTAACAAGACTACGAGCAGTAACGTCACCAGTCATACTGGTAGTGGTCCGGAAGAGAGAACATTACGTCAACGATGATCGACTGCCTGATAATGGGTTTGCTAGGGTAAAGAGATTAGACTATTACACTAAGATTCCATTGTCAAGCATTTATCTGACTCATGACCTGGTTATCTTTCAAACTTTTGAATCCTAAAGTTAATTGTTTGATCTGTGGTGATGAATACGTAAGTTCAGTCAGCTAAAATCCGTCTATGTGATTATTCTTTGGAACGTATCATTGACTTGTGCTAATAACGCAATCTCTGTTTATCTTTCAACACTAATAGAAGTAACGCCATCTAGATTTGATAGTTTAAAAGTTTTCAATATCACACTATAGAGGGTGTTTGACGTTATTACCTCTTACTACTTCAGATTTTATTTATTTTAGCTTCACCATTTTTAGTCTAAACAATCACAAGCAATGCTTGTTTCTTTGCAGAGTAACATCCTAGGCGGGAGTTTACAAGATCTACTTCTTCCTCCACAGCGACTCATCAAGGCGAAGTCGGAGAGTTCTGTCGCGTCGCTCTGCAGTGCGACCACTGTTATGTCGGCTCCACATGATCATGATGGTTAGATAAAGAGAATTTAATAAAACGTATATTTATTGGCAAATTAAAGTTAAGTTTAAAGAATTGTGCCTGCAGCCAAGTGATTACCGCTATCTTTGCGTGAATACCGTGATTGTTGACCGGTTTCTTTCTTTAAGGTTGCAAATTTTTACCGGTACTTGGAGCATGAACTAAAGGTTGGCCCTAAAACCAAGCTTAAGGCTTTGCATATTGTACAACGTTAACCGGTTTTCTAATAGCAGTTATAGTTAGATGTTTAATACCGTAATCGTTTAAAGAAAACTTTAAAGATGTCTTTATATTTTTACCATATACCAACACAGGTCCCAGCAGAAAACATTGTTGCGCCATATGTTTTCATTTTCACTATTATCTTTTCCAGAATTCTGCACAGAAGACCTAGAACGCGTTCGATCACGGTCCTTAGAGCCTCTGAGTGGTTTGGCGATGTGGAGCGATCACGTGGACTATATCCAACTGGTGAAGGAAGATAGGGGTCTCGGATTCTCTATCCTTGATTACTTGGTGAGTTTGTTTATTAATTTAGACCCTGTATTTATCTATGGTGTGCCACAGGGTAGCTTTCTTGGCTGTAATCTGTTTTTAAGTAAATTAGTTAGCTGTCGGATTTAATTTTGCAATGTATGTTGACTGAAACCTTTCTAATATCTTAATATTACTTTTTGATGGCCGTTCCCTAAAGCCGGTTACTGGAGCTGGTTTGAAAATTGCTTGGTAGACAGTTAGTTGCTTTGTGTGCTCGTTTGCGAGTGCTGCCTTATTAACCAGTATATATTTCTTAGCGTTGCATTCAGCTGCTTTCTCTTAGTCTTTTTGCCATGTTAACCTTCTGTTCCGGTGCATACCCAGGTATTTATCGTTGTAATTTTGAGGTATCTCTTCATTGTTCAGAACCACGTTTGACGTGTAACAGTATTTGAACAAACCTACTTACAGAAATAAAATAATTTATCATTTACTGGTGGACAGGTTTCTCTTGTGAGTGAAAAGGTTACATGAGTAGACTTGCTTTGGTTTGCTCTGATTCTTCAAACTATGAACCATTCGTCGAGTTTATTAATGTGGAGCTGTAGATATTCAGATGCTAGATTTGCGTGAGTTGCAAATAGGGCTGTGTCATCTGCGTACAATGCCTTAGTTTTTTCCGTAGCAGGCAAGTCAACAGATATTTTTAATTTCTTAATTAGGTCCGTCTGTTCGTTTTTGGGCTTAACATCAAAACATCGTTTCTCAAAGTATGACTTTAATGTGAGAAAAACGAGTTTAGAAGCGGCTTTATAATTTCATAAAGTAAGCCTTCATGCCAAACTTTGTCGAAGGCTTGGTTTATGTCTAGAATTACTGCAAAAAAGATTCTCCCAAACACCGAATTGGTGATTTCCGTCATTCTTGGGTTTTATTTCATGCTCTCTAACAGTATCTTCTCAAACAATTTTCCTGTAATAGACAAAATACTTATTGGTCTATATGAGGCAACTCCATGTCGTGATTTACCTTTTTATGAAGCGGTATCCGGTTGTTAGGGCATTTTAAATTACTTGTTGTTTTGCAGAGGAGGATTTTGAGGGTCGTTTAGGGTTTTGATGAGGTTTTTGAGTCGATCAGAGAATCTGTTGAATGCGGTTTTATCTCATGCATATCGAGCTAGATGCCATATTTTTTTTAGGTTACGGTGTTCATTGATTTCATCCTTGATAAGCTTAAGATATTCGTTACTTATTCGAGGCGACGTCTTTCGCACTCTTAAAGACACCGTACCAATTTCGTTGATGACGAGGTTGCAGTTTTCCGCGTAATTCTTTTCGTAATTATTCGTAATCCTTTTCAGTGTTGAATATAGATTCAAGATTGGCATCGCCTGATATTCTGTCCTGGTGTAATTTCTAGTAAAAACATATACCTGGAATGGTTTCTGGGCATTACAGGCGTGATGTTATCTTTTACTTATTCAATATTTGTGTGCACCCCAGGACCCGTCGGAGCCGGGCAGCTCCGTGATCGTGGTGCGGTCCGTGGTGGCGGGCGGCGCGGCGGCGCGGGACGCGCGCCTGCAGCCGGGGGACCGCCTGGTGTCCGTCAACGGGCTCCACGTGGCGCGCAGCCCGCTCGCTGTGGCCGTCACTGCCATCAAGAGTGCGCCCAAAGGTACGAGAACTTGGCATTGTAGTCATAGAATGGAGCTAAGCTACGTAACTTTTTTTTTCTCAGACTTTAATAATACTTTAACTCCCGTCTCCATAAAAATACAGTACCATATAGTTGCCTTATTCATCGGATACACCTTTTGAAAACCTACACGTCAAAATCAATATGCCGAGTCTTTTTCCAAATATGTGAAATTAAGGTCAGAAAATCTTTTTGTGCTATCTTCTCTGATGCACTTCATAACGATAATCTTTGCTGAAGAACTTCTCCTATCCTCTCCACACTACTTCCCGTCATTACTCACATTTTTAATTTCTCCTTGTTTTCTTGTACTTTTTCTAGAACGTCTTATCAGTAAAAGACTTGTACATTACCTAGAACATTACAAACTATTATCACCAAAACAAT
The DNA here is from genome assembly GCA_949987655.1 of Polymixis flavicincta. NCBI lineage: Eukaryota > Metazoa > Arthropoda > Insecta > Lepidoptera > Noctuidae > Polymixis > Polymixis flavicincta. The sequence continues at coordinate 19,982,064 of OX465195.1, forward strand.
TTGGGTTTCGTAAACACAAGTCAACCTGTGATGCAGTTCAGGAATTGACTCATAATATTGTACAAAACCTAAACACTAATAAAAAGGTCTTAACAATATTTTTAGACCTTGCGAAGGCGTTCGACACCGTCCCCGTTCGTTCTCTCTTACTCAAACTTGAAGGGATGGGTGTCAGAGGGTTACAACTTGATCTCTTTCAAAGCTACCTAACAAATCGCTCCCAAATAGTAAAGATTAATTCTCACAGCAGCAGTGAGCTTCCCATCTACTATGGCGTTCCACAAGGAAGCATTTTGGGACCCACCTTATTTCTCATTTTTATAAATGACTTATGCAATTTAAACATCCCAAATGCCAAGATAACATCTTACGCAGATGATACTGCGATAACTTTCGTCGCCAACACTTGGTCTGAACTCGAGGGAAAAGCACAGGTTGGCTTTGATGTAGCACTAAACTGGCTTTATTGCCATACGCTTACACTTAATACCTCCAAAACCAAGTTCATAACCTACTCAATTAGTTCTGCTACCCAACCAAACCCACCGATATCGCTTAAAGCTCACACATGCAATTTGCAGGCTCCGGGTTCATGCCACTGTGCACCTATATCCTCTACGGATGAAATAAAATACCTAGGTTTAGTCATAGACAAAAATCTTAAATTTAAATCTCATATAAATGTCCTTGCTGGCACAGTTCGCAAACTTATATTTATATTTAAAACCTTGAGAAATATTGCAAATCCTATTATACGTAATGTCTATTTTGCCCTATGCCTATCTATTATTACCTACTGTATTCCCTGTTGGGGCGGTGCTGCAAAAACTTTCCTTAAACCATTGGAAGTAGCACATCGAGCTATACTGAAAGTGGCTACCTTCCGGCCACTAATATATCCAACTAATCAGTTATACAAAAACTGCAACGTCCTCAACGTGCGGCAACACTTTATTTTACAATCAGTTCTGTTGCAACACCGCATGACCCCATATATTGAAATTACCAAACGCCGAAAAGATATAATATGTACTCCTCCAAAAACCCGCTTGCCGTTTACTAAAAGATTCTTTTATTATCTAGGTCCGACTCTATACAATACAATAAACAAAAAATGTCCAATATATAAATTGTCTTATCAAAATTGTAAAAAGTCTGTCCGCACATTTCTTCAAGATACTCGTAACACCTACGAGGAAACAGAAAAATATTTAATTTAATACATTTATGATAAGTTTTTATATTGCACCACTCACCCAAAACATAGACCCAAACTAATTCAACCTCCTTACGCACGCATACGCAGCCGCACGCATACGCACACACACACACACAAATGCTCACGCGCACTTCAATAACTGTATTTAAATATTCAAAAACTGTATTATGTGAAAATAAAATAAAACTATAGTAACACAATTAGAGGGGATTGGCACTGTTACTCCTTAATACAGGATATTTCGTAGCCTAGCAAGGAGAGCAGCACGTCACCCACTTGATTGCCAGAAACTGAATGCAAACCACTTTGTAAAAATTTACATGTACTACAATCTGTTTCTATATAAAAAAAGATTTATTATTATTATTATTTTCTAAGACCTGAAAATAAGTTCACATCATCCCCTTACCCAAAATTGCTAAGCCAGCCACCCACCCATTTTCGTCCCGTTTTGATCCTCCCATATCTCTCTAGAGTTCTTAAGCAAATTGTTCATCAACAACTTTCTGCCTTTGTATCTTCCAAAGGATCTACTTAACTTTAAATTCAATGTTGTTGAATCACCTTGACCTAGTTTAGTCACCTTGAATGAACCTTGTCATAGTGCGGTATCAGGTCTTTTTAAGATCACTAATGACATCCGCTGGGATATGGGCTATAAACCTCTTACTTAACTGCTGGATTTTATCAGTGCCTTTAATTCTGTTGATTTCGACATCCTTTTAGGGTTACTTTAATCTTTAATTTTCTCCTCTTTCGCTATTGGTTGCTTTGAATCCCATCGTCAAGGCCGCTCACAGCGGGTTCGTCTCGACGAGTCGTCTTCTGATTGGTGCTCTCTCACCGTGGGGGTGCCTCAGGGTGACGTTCTCTCCCCTCTTCTCTTTTCTGTTCTATTTTATTAACTCTGTCACTAGAGCAATCCCACTTCAATCTCTTTGCCGAAAATCTGCAGCTTTACAATAATTTCTTACGGAAAGGTTCAGAAGACATGAACAGTGACCTGGTTTTAATTAGTGATTAATGACAGCAGGTATATGCGATGTGATAAATATGTTAGGGCCAGCTTCCAGTCTTACAGGATGCTGTAAAGAAATACTGGAGGTTATTTATATAAGCAGTTGCCTATATTATAAGTAACCTGGACAACCCAGTTAGTGGGTAACACGCAACCTCTTGGTAAAATTGGTTGTCACAGACTTTTGGGCTTCTGACTACCCGTAACGACTGTGAAGCTCTACGATGACCTTACGGTAGCTTACCGTGCTGTCCAAGGCACAAAGGGTTTCGATATGTTATGGAGGATCACCCATCCATGAATTTACCTCAGCGAGTGTAGCTTTACTTTCGATCAACCAGTGCAGCTGTCATTTAGCCACAAACCCCTTGTAATCCATTCGATAGTTACGAATGCAGTAGCAGTTTCATGATAACATATAACTAATGATCCTTACATCATCATTGTCACTGACAATACACAACAAACGAACAGACTTAAATAACTGTACATAGCAATGGCGTGGCACACAAGTACTACAATATTATCACATTATGTGCAATATACTTATGTAGCAAGTTCAATGATATCTAGCTAATTGATAAGACAAATACTTGCTTTGTGATAGTAACAAGGAGTTATAAGTTTATGAAGTATATAAGAACCCCTCTTACTTAGCTTTTATACTATGTACGTGAATGCCGCTCAGCATCAGTGGCACTGGGCGGGACATGTCTTTCGCATGTCAGATGGCAAATGGCCTCAGAGAACCACTGACTGGGCTAAAGGCACGACGCCATCGCGACAGGCCGAAACGAAGATGGCTGGACGAGCTTGACTCCTACCGAAAGTACTGGCCAACAATAGCAAAAGACAGAATTGTGCGTCTATTACTGCAGAGGGAAAATACATGCTAGTTAGATTAGATTTGATTATGTACTGATGCAAAATAAACTGCATGTCAATAATGCATCGGATGGTGACTCATTTCATTACCGCTTTTTAATGACTGCCTTGCATCAACTGTACCAAGCTCGTAAGAAGTCTATTCCAGCGCTTCCTTTAGCTGTATATCATGTATTAAGTTTAATTTAAACAATATCTATAATTACTGCGTTCAAGTAAATGAAACAAAAAGGGTCGTGTGAGAATGTTACAACACTTTTTTCGGTTTAGTTCTCATTTGCCGAATGGGAACTTCGTTCCGATAGAATAGATGGCCTAGATGGGTTCTTCAAAATTTCGCAGTTTAAGAATTAAAACTAAAAAAGGTTCGGAATTAAAATTTATTTAGCAGGGTATCAAAGTAATTATTCAGCTCACTCCGGTTACACTGGAAGCCGAATTCCACTTGTGAAAAGGCTAGGCATATAATTAGAAGGAACAGCATGCATTTTCTCCAAGAAAAAGGAAATTTCTTTCTTCGTATCTCTGTTATCATCATCACGCGTAGACACAATGTCGTTATCTATCAGTTAATACCACGTTGATAATGTGGAGTTGTGTGTAAACAAACATACAGACGGTTGTATTGACTATCACACGTAGAGTTTCTTTTAGTGAATACAGTGGTCATATAAGAAAATAATCACGAATCTATTCGATTTTAGTGTTGTAGTCTGATTTTCGTGAATAAATTTCTAGGTACCTCATATTCATTTAAGTTACTGAAAAGTGAGTGGTAGAAGATCCTGGCATAGATTTTTATATTCTAATATTTGTATGTATGTAAGGAGTAATCTCCGGAATAGCTGGGCCGATTTTGATTAAATTTGGTATGGGGATAATTTGAACCCAGAGATTTATACTTTCATCGACATTTTACGCGGGCGGAAGCTAGAATATAATTATTAAATTATATTAAAATGTTGCAGTTGTTCTACCTTTCTAGGCCTTTTTTAAGAAATACCAATATCTGAATTATCTCTGTTGGTACTTGCCTAATTGCAATAGAGTTATTCAATTTACTTTTTTATCTGGTCAAAACCATTTTCTATATCTATTCAAAATCAAAAGTCATTTATTCAAACTAGGTTGAGAGTCAGCTCTTTTTGAACATCAAAATTACATAAGACAATCCCCTAGCACGCTCGAACTTCACCACTTCCTAGTGCTTTAACTGGGAAGAAGAAGTGGCGCAACAAACTCCCCAGCAGCACAGCTGTCTGTTAAGAACTTGATTCTAAACAATAGTAGGTAATTAACATTGCGAAACACAAAAAACATTAAGATTGGATATTATTTTACATATTTACCAATATAATTTTTTTGTTATAGGAATAGTAACAATTGGAATAGCGAAGCCGCTACCCTGTAGTACTGTCGTCGGTGGAGAGAAGGCAAACGGACACAGCATACAGAGCAGTCAGGTAAGACAGAGTTTTACACAATAGTAAAAAATAGACTTGAAATTTATAGTATTCTTGTACACAACAGACTATGTTGGTCATTTAAAAACGTATCTTCAATTTGTAAGAGCTACTTGTATGTCGCAGTAACATGATGAATCTGGTTTTACGATTAAAATCTAGATAAAAAGAGGATTGAAAGATAGATTTATACAATAGCAAGAAAAAAAACATTGTGGTTAATATCTGTTGTGTAAAAGAAAGATTAAGTTTTCAAATGAGTTTCTTTTTTTATTAAAAATATTTGAATCTTGTGACTTTTTAAATTTTGCAATGAATTTTTTATTAACTTTAACAAAAACTCACAAGCTTTAAATAAAAAAAATAAGAGTACCTAACCAAACCAGTGTGCTTACTCTCGAATATAATTCCGATAGATCGTCATTGGAATTGTTAGTCAAACGTCAGGGATTGGCTCGACTCAGTGAGTCCAGCCAATCCCTGACGTTTAACTAATAATTCCAATGTCGATCTATCGGAATTATATTCCAGAGTAAGCACCCTGGTTTCAAACCAAATATTTTAAGAGAAAAGTTTTGTTTTCTTTATTCATACGCGAAGTGTCGTGATATTGTACACTGAGGGGAAAATAAAAGTAAGTTCCGGTTTCTCTTACTAAAGCTTGTCTTTGCTTAGAGCAGTATTAATTAACGATAACGTAGCATGCATTTTTATTACGATACTATTCTTACTTCCAAATTCTTCTTGTACAATAAAGGGAATGACATTACCGCTCTAAGGATTGTTCTAGCAATTGAGGAAAATTGTTTCTATTGATATGTGTGTATGGAATATTTCCCTTTAGTGTACAATATTGTTTGCATGCTTTATTGCTAATAAGTACACGAATTTTTATTTTTTTCATTATTTTTGTGGTTTTCTTTTAAACGCCATTTGCGCGTCGTATTTATTTTATTTGTACAAAAACTGATGATTGCATTTAATGCAAATAGTAATGACACTATTGTTACATCTGAAGTAAAAATAAATCCTTCCTTTACAGAAACTGGAATACTTCACAAAAATCCTGCGTCTAATAATGTCGCTGCACCAAGATATAATGGAGCTCCAGCTACAATGTTCCCAGGACATGCTGGACCCGCAGCCGTTCCGAGTGCCTCCCAAGATCAAAGCAGAGATCACCATGAAATGACAAAGAGACCGGCTGAAATATACAGTCAGTGTCGAAGTCCCAGGTGGGAACTGTCAGGATGTAGGCGAAATGGACTGTGATGAACTGGATATTTAATTGTTCATTGCAAGACCGTATTAGGCAAATTGCGGCTAGGTTAAGATTGAGTTCACGGCCGCGACTTACGAATTAATTAATTAATCGTAAGTTCGAACCCAGACAGGCGCTTTACTTTGTGTAAATTATTTATCTCCACTGCTCTCGAAACGGTGAAAGAAAACATCGTGAGGAAACTGGCATGTTCTAGCACCAAGAATTCGAAGACATGTGACATCTACCAACCCGCACTGGGCTTGCGTGGATAACGCAATTGGAACGTTATAGGCTGATTATGTTAGATTGAGTACCTAAGCGATGAATACCATTTTACAAAAAGCACAACGCCTAAGTACGCGGTTGATGATTTACACAATCTGATTGTCTAATATGGCCGCGGCCTAATAAACTCTCGTGATAGAAAATAGGTTATTTGATATTTGCTGTTGTGAAAAAAAAAACGGGTTCTAACCCACAGAAAAATATGAAAAAATAACTGTGTTTAATGTAAATTATTTATTTGCTATTATTGTTGTATACTGAACTATCGACAATTTTTCCGCGTTTAGCACCAAAAGTATTTTAAGCAGTAGCTTGAAATTATGACTTCCTTTTACAATTTCAAACCAATGTGCTGGTTAAGAACTGATTGATAGTGATAAGCTCAATTTGTTGGAATTTTGATAAAGATGTAACTTAATTATGTAGAAATCGAAGTTAGTTCGGGTGGGAAAAAATGCTAAAACAAGTGGCTAAGCTAATAAGGTAGAAAGTTTTTACTACTAAATACTAAAATTAAAGCATTAAGATAATTTATCAGCCAAACATGCTGATGCAATGAAACATTATGGAATTTTACATAAAAATTTCAAGTGACAAAACGAAATTGTTAAGTAAAATGAAACTCAAGAAACGTCCACTTTTAATCACTTGTGAGCTTGAAAATTGGTCAATGTTGCTTTTAAAAATTCTTAAATCTAATTATAATTATACTAAATTGTCCCAATTTATTAGAACTATGCACCTAAAAATCTTTATCCCTATTGGGTTTTTAAAATCTTCACCTATTTATCTTCTGATGTCGCTTGGTATAAAACTAGCTATAGTATTTTAGAATAAGGGCAATGCTGCGAAAGAATTAGTGTTAGGTATAAAACAAATCAGATCTGTGGCCAAAAAATGTTAATTATATATGTATGTAGAAATATTATCTGTGCTTTAAAAACAGGAATACAAATATACTTATATAGAGCAATAGCAAAAAACACTAGTACTTTTATTGAACCTTCTGAATGTTTAGTAATTACAATAGAATCTGCGAAAAAATAACCACCAAAAACTAACGTGCTCAATTCCAAAAAAAAAAAAATTCCAATTCTAGTACCTAAATGTTATAATAAAATAATTGTGATCTTAGATATCGATGTCTATTTATATGGTTGTGTAGTTGCGAAAATAGTAAATGTGTTAGCCGTCAATTTCGGATGTGATAGTTTTTCTAGTCAAACTCTCATAATGTTGTAAATCAGTTCCATTCTGTTGCTAATCACAAAAATACCAAACTAAGATACACTCCAAAATGCACTTACAAATAGTGTTGTAGTATACAAATAGTCGACTATTTCCTCTTTACATGGATTTGTAATTGGTTAATCCACAAAGAGAACGTGATAAGCACCATAAGCCCAAATGTGTTGTAGAAATCATCATTTTATTTCAATGAATCTTCAACTAAAATTATTCCGAGAAAAGTCCATTAAGTATAAAAAAGTAGGCCAAGAAGCAACAATCATAAAGAATATAATAAAATACTACTAGGCGCAAATCTAATGTTAAATAGAAATGCTTCACTTAAATAGAAAACAGAGGACAGAATAAAATACTTAAACATTTTTTTTAACTATGAGTAATACAATTGCGTAAAACACTAACAAAAACAATGCCTTTCGTTTTGACAGTTTGATAACATTAATTGCGTTATTGACGTTGTCGCGCAGAAGAACGCGTCTGCCGTCAGAACAGGAGTAAACAGACATCTTTTGGGCATAGACATCATCCATCGCTTTTCATCAGACGCGAACGATGTCAAAAACAGACCCATTCAACAATAAAAAATAAAACAATGGGTAAGGTATTTCCTTCCCAAAATCCTTAAGATTGTGAATGAAAGTGTGTTACATAAATGAGGTGCAGATTAAATGTTATTAAATTGTTAAGTACCTTGTAAAAGAAGTGAAGATAGCTTTAAATAAAAACAATATTACATGCTTGTTTACTAAAATAATTATAAAAACTGCAGTCAATTTGAAAGGAATTAAAGAAAAGCTTCATTTGAAATGGGACAAGAAAAAATGTCTACAGGTAATTCATAACATATCATAGGTTAAGCATCGCGTATTGTTTTTGTAAATATACTGATATATTTAAATAAAAAGAGTATAATTTATAATAATATATTATATTTGTTTTATATAATTATTTATTTGAAAATATAAAGACTGTTAGAACTTGTGTTATAAATTTGGACATTCCATTTACGGATATTGGATGTTTTGTTAAAAGTCTGATTTGATGTGACTGTCTACTACATTATTATGTTTTGTCAATTGTGACCCAACTAAGTTATGATTTTATTTTTAAATATCAATCACCAGTTTTGCACTGTAATGAAGAGTTATCTAAGCGATAGTTCAAGACTGAATTGACTTAACAATTTTAAAACAATAGTAACAGAAAACATGTTTTGACTATCTCAACATAATCTGGGGCTAAGTATTCAGTCTTCAGATAAAAGTCACCAATTTTGGTCTTTAAGGCTTCGAGCAAATCTGAGGGGAAATCTACGCCAAAAAAATCTGCTGTGTTTGCGCCTCATCCAAAAAAGCGGTTGGCCTCTTTTATGTAAAGTAAAATAAATTTTTCTTAAGCAAATTGACTATCAACTTAAATTGTCTGTACATTCAAATCACAACTGTCATTATTTGACAGTTCATATCGATGTAACACGGCAAGTTGACGTACGGTATCACTTTGCTTAATTAATATTCCTGACTGTAACTTGTCTTTACTAGTTAGTGTATTAAACCTACTTTCAACAGATTAATCCAGAAACACTACACTTTTGAAGCACTTTTTAAAATGTCTGCCATAATAATAATAACTCTTCAGTAGATTTTTACAGTATAGTAGACCTCGAAATTGCTTTACCACCCTAAGATTAAATGTCACTTGCACGTCATGAAACAACGAGGTCTATTTGTCTATGTGACAGTGAGATATTTTTTCCAACGTCATTGAAGTTTAAATTTGTGGTCAAAGGCCACCTCGTTAGCCTAAAGGTTGGAAGCGCTACTGCTGAGCATGATGTCCTGGCTAAATTACCGGGTCGAGCGCAGTGTTAGTGGGTTTTATTGATTACTTATTGATTGCAATATGCTCGTTTCCTATCACATAGGACTTAAACATAACTGGCGAAATGTCGGTGTACTTTAGATATACCTCTGTCTAACGCTTCATGGAACTGCCAGGGGTGCGGGTTTGTTTGAAAGAGATACCATAGCCCCTGGCATACGGGCTACTGAAGGAACACGGGTGGGTTTTAGTCAGTAAAAGTCTGACACGCCCTCCTGCTCCACCCAAAGCGGGAGAAGTTATTTGATGATTTCCCACCCAAAAAAAAAAAACGCTTCAAGGAAAACAGGCGTGATTTTGTGTATGTTATGTAGTCAAAAGTGGTAAACCAATTACAAGGTCGATTATACAATCACTGTCAAGGTCTAAGTTACAAAATGTTCGTATAGATAGTATAAATACTCGTATGTCCGTCGCTTACGTCCGTGTTAAATGTTCTACGCTTCGTTGTGTGTTGCCAAATATACGTTGCACATGAATACAGTTTTTCATTTCAATTCTTTATGTGAAATTCACCTTAAAATCAAATTAAGTTGGAAACCAAAATAAAACACCAAATATTGAATGTTACTTTTCGCCTGTTTAGGTGGAGTTATGCAATGTGGTGCTTATCCACAAGCGATGGGACACTTTTACTATCGTGTCTTACCCTTCGTCTGACCCTTACAGAAACTTATGGCGTTAAGTACACGTTGCCGAATTTTGGGCCGACGCCATTTAGAGTGCCATCGACACGCTAAGAAGAAGGAGAGTCGGTTCTTTTGTCCAGACATCAAATTCTGATGTGTCCTAACCCATCGTTATAATAATTCATTATTACAAGTCCTTTTAAAAATGTTGCGTGCACGAGCATTTCTCAAATGCTCTATGAAAATAACAGATATTACTATTTACTGAAAAATCTGAGATCAGTATAGTTATTCACAAGCATTCGATAGGCTACCGTATCGAAAATGACACATTTCAATAACCAGACCTGCCTAGCCTCCGACAGCAAACGACTATCAGAAGAATGACGGTCGAGTAATTTAAACTGACAAAATTTACGGGATTTGGATTTGTGAACAGTTTTTGGGACTGCTACGATAACATTGATTGACTTTCGATTCAGTATCGAAGCGTTTCGAATGGTTATGAATAGCTATGCAGTTTCCATTACGGTTTCAACTGATTCGAAAATAAGGATCATCCAGTCTTTTAAACAAGTTAATACACTACACGTCTTGTTACAATTATTTACTCAAAATTTACTTTTAACACTGACTGTTTGATGAGCACTCGCAACTACATCGGAAAGCAAAGAAAAACAAACAACAATAATGACTCCACCATATGTTCGTCACGTACCAGATTGAGCCAAACGCTGGCTCACTCAAAACACTCATAAAATCTTAAGTAGTTTACACTTCGTTGTTTTATTACCAACTGTCGAATAACGGCTACATTTTCACAGGAATGCATTAACTCACTGGCATCGGATGACCACACTGGCATGGACTCCTTTCACGAATGTCTGCAAGAATACGGCGAAGGCCTAGAGGTAGTGCAAATATGCCTTGAGCCAGAAGAAGCTTCTATTAAAGATGATGAATTATCAGCACTAGGAGATCTCAGTTTTGAAGAATGTAAGAAAATCAAAAAAGATCTAATCATTAATGTTAAAACTGAAATCAAAATTAATGGGGTGACTGAGTTGAAGTATTCAAAATCTGATGAGTCTTTAGATGAGCATGATGATGATATGACAATAACTGAAGATGACATCCTCGTTGCTCCTAGAGAACTTCAAGATCCCAGAAGTAAATCTGCTGACAGAAAAGAAGATGGAGAACGGTGTTTGTCTAAACAACAAAGTAAAGACATTTCCACTTCAGACGAAATGGTTTTTGCAGTCACACCGACGGGTCTAGAAAGAATAAGTTTCGATAAGTATTGGAAAGAAAGTGACGTGAAAGTAAATAAAGAGTTAGTTAAAGTGAAAAGCGATGAAAGTTGGAAAGAGTGCCTAAATTCCCCAAACGAAGACCCAATCAGTTTTTTCGATGCTACTACAAGAATTTCCGTCCAAGAAGAGAATAATTCCTTACTGTATATAGATCACGAAATTGACGGTTACGAAACATGTCTGGACGAAGATTCGTCATCACAGAAGTGTGCAGTAAAAAACGGTCGTAAAATTAACGGGGAAACTGACATCAAAGAGTTGAGTAAACACGATGAAAAAATAGCGTTTAAAAACAAAGACAACGACGTAAGTGCCAAAATAGTGAAGGAACAGAACATTGCTAATGCGACGTGTGGTGACTACGCCTCGTACAGCCACCCGTATGTCCATGAACATATAATAAAGCAGATGAAATCATTAAGGATAGAACCTATTAACGTAACAGTACATAAAAAGAAGAAGAAAGAAAAAAGTCCAACAAAGCCGTCCAAAAAAGAAAGAATACAATGCGTCGAATACTACAACGATCAAGCTGAATGCTTGAAAGAAATACGACAGCAGAAACGGGAAGAAGAAGAGAAAAAGCACAAAACACAACATAAGCACAAAGAAAAGAAACACAATGAACAACACAAGCACAAAAAAGAAAGCAAACACACAGAACACCAAAGAAATACAGAAACAAGTCTGATGGTAATGGATAAGAAGATACATATAACACAGGAACCTAGTGAAGAATCTACGGACCTCGAAACGAACTATGTACAAGGTTGTCATAAGTGCTTTTTAGAGAACTATGCGTATGCTATAACTCAAGCATACATGGCTGAAGCAAACGAGTGTAAATATTGTGATGTGATTCGAGAGATGTTGGAAGTGCCTAAGAGTGCGAGTAGACGGGGTTCGGCCCCTGCGTTGGTGAACTTGGACAGCAGTTCGGAGACTGAAGAGGAAGATCTTCTGATGGTGCCAGTGATGAAGGATAGAAGGAAGTCTGCGGGGATTCTGAAGTTTCCCCCGTCTTCGAGGAGGCCCAGGTGAGTGATGTTGATTTAAATGTAGTTTTTTTTTATGTATTGTTTCACGACTTTCTCAAGCTATGTTAGTATGAAGGAAGTTTGAACTAAAGCGTTAGATCCACGGCTTTGTTATTAGGACATATTTTTTGTCATACTGATTTTGGGTTTAGATATGCAGGTTTTACTGGCAAGTATATAAACATTGTATTCAATGTGAAATGTCATGTCTTTGCAACTCAGTTTATATTCCCAATTTTAACTTAATATTTTTCTATTAGTTTTGCCAGTGGTTTCGTCCGCGTGGAGTCCGGGGATAAAACGTCCTGAGCGTTAATTCAGGTTTTGAACTATCGTTTTTGCGTGATTGATTTACAAACTTCGAAACGTCCAACCATCTCCTCATCCATCAGGTTTCTTGAAGTGCTAAATAACTGTTTAACGACCATGCTATCTCTCCTACAATTAAACAATAATGGTGAAACACAAACATACAGTGCACCGCAAAAGATTTCCTGCCTACTCGTGCCTAATGCGATGAAGCCCCACGGAAAGGACGGGCTTACCTCTATCTGTTTACACCTTCATAACTGACCACCATTCAAAAATCAACTTTAAAACACTAGTTACATGGTCTTATTTCGTTCAACAGCCATCGGCCTCTGTCCTAAGTATATTAGACAGATGAAATTGGACTCTATATGAGGTTGAGAAAGTGAGTTTTCGGTTGTGTTGGGTATATAAGGTTGATCTTATAAACGTGATGTTACTCTAATATCGGCCTCAAGTTCAAGTTGTCAAAGTCATTGTTAAATTCACGTGATCCATAGAACATGGAGGTAGAAGTAGTTTGCTGTACCGATGAGTCAGGTATCGTGCATTGCATAGATCAGCACGTTTCCATCGTCTTGCACAAATTATAGTGTACCACGAAAGTACATAATCAGTGTTCATAGTCAGCTGTACTCAATCACACAACATTCATATAGCATTAGCTACGTGGTAGTTAAGTATGCTCAATACACCATCATCTTTGGCTATCCATGACATATAATTCAAGCGAACAACCAAGGTGTGTGCGACCTATTCAGCAGCGCTTTCATCATGTTCGTTCTATACTGTAAAAATGTCTCCACAAAAACGCAGGCGCATCAGGTGGAATTACAGCTAAATTCAAACTCACTTTACACCTAAGTATTCACAGTGAGACATTAATGGCCATATTCATAAACGATGATTAAAGTTAAATGATGTTTAAACATCAAAAATGTATGGTTAAACAGACGCTAATCACTATTTATCTTTAACCAGCGTTTATGAATAAGGGGGTTAGAGTCTAGACTGGCTGCCTGTAAAGTTATAATACTTTTAACACATTTTTGTTTTAATAAACCACAGTTGCTCTGTATTTAAAACGACCAAATTACGCATTGCCAAACCAACAACCGAAAAACGAAACGTTAAGCAGTTGAATATAAAACTCCACACTCATATTTTTCTACCACAGTGACTAAATACCTACAATAGACAACGTAGCTATCTTTTTCTACCTGAATTCCAAGAACGTCAAGATTCGCCACATCAAAACAAACATAGTCCAATAAACAAAATAAACTTTTCCCTCCCTTCCAACACAACTAGCCTTTTCACTCCAAGATTAAAATTATCTGTACAATCAATCTACTTAGCCGTTTTATTAGCTTTACTGCAACTATGTTGAGGTCGCCTTCCAGTCTACTTGTATGTAGCTGAATACCAGTACTTATTTACATGGAGCAACTGCCTTTCTGACCTCCACAACCCAGTTACTGGGCAACACGACACCCATTGGTAATCACTGGTTGGACTGCTTATCAGAATTTCGGGCTTTTGATGACTCAAAAGAACTGTGTACTATTCACGAATGATAGCCGGGACCAACGGAAAAACGTGGTTTCCGAGGGTCCCATCGATGGACCGACCGCGGCAACCTGCGCGGCTTTTATAGCTTGGCCTCGAGCCCTGTTAGTATCTTTATCCACGATAATTCTGAAACGTCAAAATCTACCACATTAAAACAAAGATAATCTAATAGTCGAGCTGACTTTTTAACTCCCAACACAGCTAACCTTTTCACTCCACTTTCAAAACTACCGTCCGAACCTGAATAATTCACATATTCTTACTATTTTACTAATTTTGCTAAGTGGATCCCACTCTTGGGATCCGCTTGTATTAATGTAATGAACAACTGATCTCAGGGGAGCGATGTATTCAATAATATATCGTTTAGTTTAGAACTGCTTCCTATAAGCGAGCGGTGACGTAGAAGAAAGCGCTGGTTGAAAAAAACGGCCTTTTTTGCAATTTTTTTTTTGTTGGGAATTTGGAATGTTAATATTAATTGTGATTCCACGGTAAGTTATGTCCACTACTACTTATCTACACGGTAAAACAACTGATGGAGAGGTGCCAAGACTAGACCCTACCCCTTGGCATGGCTTTCGTCATTCAAATAACCTATCCTAGTGTCTCTCGACTTTTTGGATCAGAAAAAAAGGTAGAAAACAATAGAAAAACAGCTAACCAATCGTGGTTGCTAATTCCAAATATTAGGTCTTTACCTATGAAATTGCCGTTCTGCAGTACTGGCCATTTCAAATCAAAATAATTTTTGTTTGGCTAAGAATTCTAATTTCAAATTAATTTTATTTTAAAAACATGGATTTTTTTTTCTAAAAGTAGTCATTTCTTTATTGATTAGTGTTACATTTTCATCGCATTTCAATCTTTTTCGTCATCATGGATACGTTAAAAATTCGAGTAATTATGGAATATGAGTACCGTCGTGGCAGCAACGCGGCACAAGCGGCACGCAACATCAACGACGTTTACGGAGCTAACACTACAAACCAACGCACCACCTGTTATTGGTTTGCTCGCTTCCGTTCTGGAAATTTCGACCTGAAAAATGAACCTCGCGGTCGTCCGAAGACTTTGGTCGACAATGACGAATTAAAGGCGATTGTGGAAGCTGATGATACACAATCTACGGCTGAATTAGCAGCAGCTTTCGACGTTAGCGTCAAAACAATATTGGTCCATTTGCGTCAAATTGGCAAGGTAAAAAAGCTTGACAAATGGGTGCCCACGAATTCAATGATCGCCAGCGCGAAGTACGCGTCGAGACGTGCCTTGCACTGCTCAACAGACACACAAATGAAGGAATTTTGAACCGCATTGTTACCTGCGATGAAAAATGGATTCTGTTTGATAACCGTAAGCGCTCAGCAAGTTGGTTGGATCCTGGTTCAGCACCTAAACAATGCCCTAAACGAAAACTTACCCCTAGAAAAGTGATGGTCACTGTTTGGTGGTCTAGCGCCGGTGTGATTCATCACAGCTTCTTACCAAACGGGGTGAGCATTACTGCAGATGTGTACTGTGAAGAACTGAACACAATGATGGAGAAACTGGCGCATCTCCAACCAGCATTGGTCAATCGCTCGTCTCCGCTGCTCCTGCACGACAACGCGCGACCTCATACTGCACAGCAGACGGTCTCCAAGTTGCAAGAACTGGGGTTGGAAGCTCTCCGTCATCCGCCCTACTCACCAGACCTTGCGCCTACAGACTACTACTTTTTCCAGAATTTGGATAACTTCTTGGCGGGAAAAAAAATTAATACCCGAGAGGCAGTACAAAATGCCTTTGAAGAATTTGTTGCCTCCCGTCCAGCTGATTTCTTTAAGAAGGGCATCAATAAACTGCCACTGCGATGGCAAAGATGCATTGATTGCATGGGTGATTACTTCGATTAATACAAATAAAAAATTCATGAAAAAAATTCGTTTAAATTTTTTCATACAAAACGGCAATTTCATAGGTAAAGACCTATTACTAATGACAACTCTCCTTGGCCTTAATTAGCTTTGTCGCACGTTACGTAATATAGACGCAGAAGTTACTTTTTACTACATAATACGTTTAAGAGATCCGCAGGAGAACCAAGGCGACCGACATAGCCCGAAGAATTGCCAAATTTAAGTGGCAGTGGGCAGGGCACATTGCTCGCAGAACACATGGCCGATGGTTCTGAAAGGTTCTGGAGTGGCGAGCGCGTACCGGAAGACGTAGAGTAGGAAGGCCACCCACAAGGTGGACCGATGACCTTGTGAAGGCCGCGGGAATCCGCTGGATGTGGGAAGCACAAGACCGATCGAAGTGGAGGAGCCTGGGGGAGTCCAGCAGTGGACGTCTTTCAGCTGAAATGATGATGATGATCTAATACGTTTTATTTAGCAGTCGTTTGTATCCAACTACAGGGAAAAGGAGTCCCTTTTTTGTCAGCTTCACCTGTATCTGTCTATTTAAGTGTGCAATGAAATCTTTGAACGTGATTTTCAAACAGTTTTAATTGTCAGCTCCACTTGAAATTTACCGCCATCATCAAGTACCGATGACAATACAATAATTTGATAACTTTTTTCCCGCCACAGGATAGTGGGACAAAGTTATTAAACTATTGTTTTGTCATATTATTATCATTTTAAAGATTAGCTTTGTTAGATTATTCCGGAGAGAGAGTTCGTGATCCAAGCAGCAACAAATTACACACTCCAAGCTATTCTAATGCACGCGCACGCTTTAATCGAAACCTAAACTAACTAGTTGAAACTTTTAGTTAGACCTAGCTATTAACTGGTATTTGTGGCCAATCCTTATTATAGTAGAGTTCATTAGGTAAATTGAATGCAACAATCCATGTCGCCTGTAGTCCCCATGCCTGAGTCAATATAAAAGGGGGTGAGTCTATTGCCCGGGCATTGCTGCTGAAAAAATTCCAGATAGGAAAATCTAATGGAGTCGCATGTAATAGGGGGCGAGCCTATTGCCATCAACCGGGCAAAAACCTAGACTCCAGTTTGCTTCTGAGAAATTCTGGATAGGAAACCCAATAACACAGCCCGAACCGTGGATTGAACCCAGGAGCTCATGCTCAACAGTAACGCTTGCGACCACTAGATAAACGAACAGTTCTACTCGTATAGGTAATACAAAGGTGGGTTGTAGTTTACTGCCTCGTTGATCTAGTGGGCGCAATTGCAACCGCTGAAGGCAATGGCCACAGGTTCACCCCTATTACATGCGACTAAAACATAACTGGCAAAATGTGGGTCTCTGGCGAAATCTGCTTTACCCTTCGGATAATACAAGCGTGATGTTTATGTTATGAAACAATCTACTCTATCACTTACATACTCAGCCTATTACGTTCCCACTGCTGGGACACAGGCCTCCTCTCCGTGAGAGGGCCGTAATCCACCACGCGGGCCCAGTGCGGGTTGGTAGATGTCACATGTCTTCGAATTTTTTGGTTCTAGGACATGCCGGTTTCCTCACGATGTTTTCCTTCACCGTTTGAGAGCAGTGGTGATGAAATAATTTACACAAAGTAATGCGCCTGGCTTGGTTCGAACGCACGACCTACAAACTCGTAAGTCGCGGCCGTTACCACTGGGCCACCACTGCTCTTTTCTATCACTTGAAATAGCCAAATTCAAGACTTGAAGAATTGTCTACTTACCGACACGGAATCGCGTGACCTGACTACCCTTAGAGACAATAAATAATAAAATGGCAATGTTGTAGCTTATCATAAAACTGTTGTGTAGAAAATTAATGAAAAATAAAATCCAGGCCCGCGACAGCTTATGTGGGATTAAAGAAAACACTAGTGATGTGACACTGGGCTGGTTTGTGTGTCAATATCGATAGTTTTGAAGGTGATACGTAGACGATGACATTTTCGCGTACGTAGGCACTCGTATTTCTTGTTTCGTGTGGTGCCGGACGTAAAGAATAGCACCATCCCATTTCTTCCCGTGCGTGTCGTAGAAGGCGAATAAGGGACTATTTATTTTACCACCGTACTGCGATCGCCAACCCGCCTGCCAATCGTGGCGATTATTGCAAACCCCCTCCCATTTTTTTAGGGGCGGCCTATGTCTAGTGGTGGACGTCTATCGGCTGAAATGATGATGATGACTCGTATTTATAATTTGAATAAATAGACAATGGATAAACGTAATTTTATTTTGTAACACATTAATAAGTAGGTATAACTACCAGTCGCTGAAATTCCAGTGACTGAAATTCGATCATAACAAATTCATTTAAATCCAAAATATTAGCTTTCTGCTCTCCATCTCCATGTAAATTTTAACTGTGCCTTTGATACTTCATGGTCAGCGTCATTTTCGTGAAAAGGCGTACAAAGTTTGTACTTCACGTATTCATTTCCAATTTTGGTACATACCTCTTTCAGCTATAAATCTTAGGACACAAACATTTTTAAATTACCTGTTTGTATCGTGTAATAAATCAGGCGATCATTGTTTCAAAATGAATAAAAGAAAACTTTTTATCATAAAAGATTCACATAAATAATTCCACTCTTAAGGTCTTCTCAACCACACTGATAAATAAATAAATGAATGAAATAGCTCGAATCAAAAGAAACATTTATTCCCGAATTTCTTTGAGAAATTGACCATGACTCAACCCATCGTTAATCAATTATACAAACGGCTTCAAATTCCGGTGAGCAGATAAATTCACACCAACAAATTGATGTTTCAACGTGAACATAATCTGACATTACCAAAACACCTTGACATGTCTTGGCGGCGCTACTTTCTTAGCCAAACGTCATTGGTATGTCAAATACAGTAAGGTAAAATGTATTTCTTAATTTCGCCGTGGGTCAAGTTAAATTGGTTGGACTGCTCTGTTTGCTTTAGCTACGTTTACAAACCAACGCATAAAACTTAAAGATTTACGCTGTAAAGCATTAAAATGAATTATTTGTTACGTTTTTATGTTTGCTTCAACAGTGCTTTGAACTCTTGGAGTAACTGGAAAAAGCCAATAACTTCGAAAGGAGTCAGACAATTTATCAACAATATTATTAAACAAAGTTTTCGCTATATCTGTCTGTTTCGAACAAATATTGCGATCATCAATCAGTCTGTTGATTATCTCGATATCCCTTGTTCTTTGTAGCGTGTAGTCATTTATTATTTGAATTGGACTTTTAATGATTTTTATTATCCTCATAGATATTATATATCTGAGATGACAAAATGAAGTACGCTTTGTTGAAAATAATCCAACCTGTGGGTACCTAATCACTAATGAATATAAATTATAGATTAATTAGTGATTTTAGATATTTTGTAAGTTGTTTGGTCCACCCACACTAGTCTCTTTTTTTCGCAATCAATAACGGTTTCACCCGTATAAGTTTAGATCCCGTAAGAATATCGGGATTAAAAGTATCCTATGTCCTTATCCAGGTCATGGTCTACCCATGTATCAATCCAAATTCGTTTTGCCGTTTGAGCGTGAAAGCGTAACAAACAAACTTATGATCACAAATCTTTTACATCTGTCTGTACATGGTAGATATATAAGAAAAAATATTATTGGGACCTTTATCAACACAAATAGCAGCCAAAACAATTATTGTTTTTGTCTGAATGAGAATTTTTGTCTGTTTGTCTGTGCGTTTGTGCATGCTAATCTCAGAAACGGCTTATCCGATTTAGATTTGGTTTTCACTAATATATTGTGGTAGGCTTCACTTAACATTTTTAGTGTTCTGTTTTATGTCAATACGGTTCATAAATAAAAAAATATGCCAATTTAAATAAACACGTCGAACATTTGTTAAACTATCTCCCCCTTATTACAGAACAAGGTTTTTCTTTAGGTATGGTTTAAACCGTCGAGCCAGTTTTTTTAAATAAGGACCTAACTGAAATCGAAATACAGCTCCTTTTACAAAACTGACAAGTTAGTCCAGTGCTAAATTGTCAGTTTTGTAAAAGGAGCTGTAATTCTATTTCACTTCTAAGTTCTTATTTCAAAAACAGGCTCGATGGTTTAAACCATACCTAAAGAAAAACCTTGTTCTATAATAAGGGGGTCTATGTCTATTTCTATCTAATATATAGCTAAATAATTTTATTAGTTAGCTTTTTAAACGCTTTATGCCTTTGAAGTACCAGGTTTTCATAAGTCGGTAGGAGCATACCTAACATAGTTGTCGGCTAAAAAGCCTTATATGCCGTCGAAGTACCAGGTTTTCATAACTCGGTATGAACACACCTAATATCGACAAAATTGTGTCAGCTTAAAAACGCTCTACACAGTCGAAGTACTAGGCTGTCATAACTCGGTAGGAGCATACCTAACATACTAGGTAGCTGTGTCCACTAGAAAACGCGTTATGCCTTCGAAGTGCCAGGTTGTCATAACTCGGTAGGAGCACACCTAACATAGTTGTGTCAGCTAGAAAACGCTTACATTTTAACAGAATAATTTATATGTTATAACAA
The DNA here is from genome assembly GCA_949987655.1 of Polymixis flavicincta. Lineage (NCBI taxonomy): Eukaryota > Metazoa > Arthropoda > Insecta > Lepidoptera > Noctuidae > Polymixis > Polymixis flavicincta. The sequence goes on from OX465195.1 coordinate 20,002,669, forward strand.
AATTAATAACGTAAAAACCAATTAAAAATGCTAATACAACTATTTTCGACTTCTACACCGACGAAATTGGGGGCAAAAGCTAGTCTTTATAATATAGTTCAGATTAGCAGCAACTCCTCAAACGCATCATTGTCATCTTCATCGACAAATCACTCCTCGACACGCCGCATCACTATTAGAAAATTGTTAATACCCGTAATTGAGTTATGTCCAAGCGACCTCAATGCTCCATTGTGGATTGTTGAGCCGCTGCTGGTAAACGTTACATATCGTTATTAGCCGACATATTCGGCGAAAGGCCACCTTTTCGCCGAAAGTTTAGGGTTCTGCCGACAGTTTCGGCCATACCGGAGTCGGGAACATCGGATTGTTTGACATGTAGTGTTGGCTGACGGAATATAGTGGTTACTGTATCGGTAAGTCGATTGATACTTTAAGTTTAGATAATATAATAAAGAAAATAATGGAAAGAATTACTATAAATAAGGATTTCTTAATCATCGATCGAGATTCGATCCGACTATGTCATCAACATCACTTTTTCGGAGATATTAATTTAATTTATTTATAGAAGTTTTCTATATTTTTGCCCTCACGTTTACATCCAATTTCATATTAATAATTTTCTCGGACTTGTCACAATACATACATGCATTACCAAGCGACCATCCATTACATATATTATTAAGACTGCTCCTAGTAAAGTACAGTAAGCTTTGGTCCCGGCTGTCATTCGAAGATATTTGACAGTCGTAACATCCGTAGAGACCCTAAGAACTCAAACTCAAACTCAAAGCATTTATTTCAATTAAACCTTTTACAGGCACTTTTGAATTGTCGAAGTTGAAGCTAGGTGCCCATTCCAAAACGTAGATCTCTATGGAGAAGAACGGGCAAGAAACTCCAAGGACACTCTTTTAAATCATGGGTATTATTACAAAATTTTGGGAACATTATTCTTAGTGCTTCTATATGTGAGAACAATGTAAAAATAAATAAAAAATGTAAGATTCAAAATAAGCCATGGCAGTTAGGAGATGACCAGTCTCAACCGACGGCGCCCGTTCACGAACTTGACGCGTGGATCAGCACCATCCAGCTCTGATTGGTTGTTGGTCTTTTTTGGCTTTTGACTGGGTAGTCAGAAGCCCAAACAGTCTAACAATCAGTCTTACTAGGGAGTATCGCGTTAATCAGTAATCGGTTGTGGAGATCAGAAAGGCAGTCGCTTGTAAAATACTGGTATTCAGCTGCATTCATTTAGACGGGGAGCCGACCACAGCATAGTTGAGAAAAGGCAGAGGCAGATAGATTTTATTTTTTAATATTTTCCGACCAGTCCCCGTTTCTCTACCTACCTTATAATTACATGCAATGCCATGAAGGCGTGTGACGTATAATGTACTTGCATAATTATTATGTTGCGTCCTCCTTCATTCTCTGTCCATTTTGTCATCGCTCAAATAAATAGGAGAGCATTCTTTACAAAATTACAACTCATTAACACATAATTACCTCACTCTTGAAGATTCTTTTTAAATACATAATGTTTGTCAAATGAGCTACTAAACGGTAAGACAGTGCGTTTATTGAATTCGTGGAGGAATAATAAATATTTCAGATACAATTATTACAAGACTGCCTCATTGGTCTCTCTAGTGGTTGCAAGCGCTACTACTGAGTTTGAGGTCCTGGATTCAATTAATTCCAAGGCCTGGCAAAGTGGTATTGGGTTTTTACGTCTTGAATTTTTGAGTAGAAATGATGATGAACTGTAAAAATGCAATGTTATGCAAAATGTTACGCAATTAGAGGGCGCCCACTAATTACGTAAGGCAATTTTGGCGATTTTTTGACCGAAGGCGGTGACATTAAATTAAAATACATATCCAAAGTCACCGACTTCCGAACTTAGTTATTAAGGTTAAACAAAGCAGGTTTATTATTTTATTCTTTTCAGTTTTTTCGGCGGTTTAATTTTGTTGTTAAAAAGTTTTTATTTTGTAATTTTTTGTGGATATAATCTACTAATTACTACATAGTTAATTTTTGATTACTTTTGTAATACACAACTCAGTATTAAAATCAATAAACAGTCAATCAACCTCTGTTTTCCTACCCTTAGGGTTGGTTTTTTTTTTTCGAAATTTATATGGGACCAACTTCGGGGTATACCCTTTCCAATAAAAAAATAATTATCAAAATCGGACTACTACTAAAAAGTTATACGCGGTCATACATAAAAAAAATACGCGTCGACTTGAGAACCTCCTCCGTTTTTTCGTCGGTTAAAAACTTTAACCTGTGCTTATTTACGTTGGATTTATGCGTTGCATTTGGCTCGCTTGGCTCACCGGTGGTGGTTTAACCATCAAGGAGCTACTGTGCTCTGTGAGTTGTATTTTAATGAGCGGCCTAACTCAAAGAGTAATTAACAGAAGTGATACTAATCCCCGTATTAGTCTAAAACTGCATCGTCCGCTGCAAGCCGCTAACACAATTTCGTGCTACGTTGAGCGGAAGAACTACTGAACAGGTGTACATTAGCGATGCCTGATCAAAGTGGACGAAATTCTATTTAATTAAACAGCACCCTGTGATGAAGGTGGTGGATTAATATCATGTCATTGGTACATTAACGGACAGGACCTAGCATCAGATATATGTTTCTAGCTGCGTGTTTGCGGAAATCCTATCGGCGGCCCAGTTGTTACGATCGTGACTTACAAGTTGTAGGTCTTGGGTTGGAACCCAGACAGGTGTTTTACATTGTGTAAATTATTTCATCACCACTGCTCTCAAAACGGTGATGGAAAACATCGTAAGGAGACTCGAAACTCTATGTTCTAGAACTATAATTTCGAAGACATGTGACATCTACCAACCCGCACAGGCCCTGCGCGGTGGATTACAACCCTCTCCCTCTCACCGAAAGGAGGCCTGTGTCCCAGCAGTGGGAATACTATAGGCCACGGGTTCCCAAACTTATTTTGTCTACTGCCCACTTTGAGAATTAATTATTATTTAACGCCCCAATTTTTTCACCTACTAAATTAATTATTGTGAGCTATATTAGTGGAGATTGAGCGGAATTAGCGGGTCTCTTACCGCCCCCCTTTAGGCCTGCAGCGCCCATAAGGGGGTGTTATTGCCCACTTTGGGAAAGGCTGCTCTAGGGTGATTATGTATGCTCAAATCTTAAATGGTAATGTTTTGGTTTTAGTGATTGTTTGCGATACAAACCATGCATTGACATTAAGGATTTTCCAGATTGTTTCACTTGTGCGCATAATAATGCATTGTTCTAGAATTAAACATAACTATCATATTTGATTTCTTAGGTAACTTTGGGCTCTGAAGTAGGTGACTTACCGCCAATTTAAAAAAAAAAATTGGGAGTGGCATCTCGCAGGTCAACCTAGGAGGTTGTCAGCTGCTTAACTGGACTTGCCTGTGGCTACCTCAATAAATTAAGGCCTCCGGCCCGGGCCTAAAAACTTAAAACTAAGTGACCACACGCTAAGGGCCCTATTCACCCTATGGAGTAGGTACAAATCTTGGCTTATGGTGGCACTGAAAGGGAACAGCAAGAGACATACTGGATCGAAATTTTGACATCGCTAAAGAAAATCTTTTAGATATTATCTAATTTAAAATTGCAGACCCCTCCTTTGCTTCTTGACTTCACTTTTCAATTGGGTTTAGGTACTTATAGAAAAATTTATAGAGGGGCATGCAATTATAAATTAGATTATCTCTAGCAAGAGGTTAACGAAAGAACATATAACGCAAACTGAAAATAATGAGCCCACCTCACGTGTCGCTACAATTTATACCAATGTTAATGTCGCATGTCTTACAAATGAAGCTAAATCGTTTCCCCACGCGGTCTGCAGAATGTTATTGTTTCAAAATAATTGTTTCAATTACTACACTTTAATTGTTATGTTCTTCTATGTGACAGTGTCTATGATGGATTTCTTGTGAATACATTTTCAGAAAGAGAAAAAAAAAACGATTCTATGGAATATGTATAATTAAGTCAGATAACGAATAATTTTATTTCTGTAAGTAGGTTTGTACTAACACTTTTATACATAAACCATTATTTTAAAACTAGATGCGATCGGCATTTTCCTATCTGACTACTCTGAGAAGAAATGCTGAAACAAACTCATAGGTCACAGTCTTTTTTAAAGTTAAGACATAATCTTGGTCAGATCATGTGGAAGACCACGTAGATTGCTGTCTGAAATGGTATTTTTAAGAAATAGCCACATATATTGAGTGGACTTGTCCAGTCGGTTTTCTTAAATAATACATGATAGAAATTAATGTACCTATCCAATAAATTGTCGCCATTTTAAAATCAGTCCGGAAAGAATTGAAACTTTTTAGTCGATTTAAATTATAGTCCCTAAAGACTACTGTTGCTGTCTGTTGGGACAGGTCAGATCAAAGCTGCAATGGCTCTTACTTCAAAGGCCCTCCCAGGCATGGCTCTGAATTGTAAGACTCCATAAAATTCAATGTTTGGACTCTAAAAGACCTCTGAGTTTGTTTCGGCTTTTCATCTCATGGATCAGTCAGCTAGGAAATACCGGCGCCATATAGCTTTAAAATATTGACGAACAAAATATTTACGGGTAGAAGTAAATGTACATTTCATTTCATTACTGCATAATCAGCCTATATTGTTCCCACTGCTGGGAGACAGGCTGGAAGTGAGCCGTAACCCTCCACGCGGGCCCAGTGCAGGTTGGTAGATGTCACATGTCTTCGAAGTGTTGGTTCTAGGACAAACGGTTTTTTTTGGAGGGTGGGAAATCATCAAATGACCTCTCCCGCTCCGGGTAGTCCGTGTCAGACTATCACTGACTAAAACCCACCCGTCTTCCCTCAGCCGACTGCGTGCCAGGAGTGACGGTGTCTCTCTCGAACAACCTGCACCCCCGGTAGGCATCGGCCCTTGCGTACCCCACCAGTCGTTGCTGACATCTCTGACGGCGCGCGTGGAACACAACGCGCCATCCCGCCTACCACTTTTCGGCCGCAGGGGACAGGGAGAGTGGCCAATGCTATACCTATACTCCTCTTCCCCTGCGGCCTCACCGAGTCCGCCATCAAACGGTGGTGGCTCCGTCCAGGCCACGGAAGGGAAGAGCGCTGCTCAGAAGCACCGGCACTCCTCTGCCGCAGCCCGTAACCCTCAGCTGCGATGCCTCCCATTCGACATCGCGGCCCACCTCAGTTGCGGTGCACCTCACCACAACCTACTTTTTGGCCGCTACGTCGTCGGCTTGAAGGCAATAGCCCTGACGAGCGGCCCCACCTTTGGGTTCCTCTTTGCTTTACCGTGGGTGGCAGTCCACGGTTACTGACCCCCCCGCAACGACAACGCGGGAACCCACTTGGGGGGGAGGACAAACGGTGAAGGAAAACATTGTGAGGGAACCAGTGTATAGAACCATGCCGGTTTCCTCACGATGTTTTCCTTTACCGTTTTGAGAACAGTCAGTGGTGATGAAATAGTTTTCCCAAAGTGAAGCACCTATCTGGGTTCGAAGCTATTCCTACAACTCGTAAGTCGCGGTCGTTACCACTGGGCCGCTTCTCTTTCATTATTCCAGACTAGTTGTATTTGTAACAGTTCAGAGATAGTTGGGGTCGGCTTTCAGTCTAACCGAATTCAGCTGCATACTAATATTTTACATGGAGCGATCCTGCATATCTTACCTCCACAACCCAGTTACTGGGTAATATTATGACACCCATTGGTGGTTCAACGAACTATTCAATCTATTATGTCATGAAACCGTCTCCCCGCAGTGTCAGTGTGCTATCGAGTACTGTATGAATATAGATATGATATGATAGGAACATATGAGGCACGCCCCACGTCGTAGTGTGATTGATTCGTATGCATCTTGTACTGCTGTGAACATAACTCGTTCGAATTTGTAAGCTTTTACAATTTCTTTCATGGCAGAACAGATTCCCTTCAAAGAGCATTGTTTGAATTTACAGTTTTACTGGGTATGTACATATCGCGGTTTCCACATTACTTTCAAAAGTCTTCAAGTTAAATTCAATAAATTCTGGGCTGACTGTATATAGATTACTATCGGCACGCTAAGAAGAAGGTTCTTCAAAATTACAACTTTCTTTTGGCGTTATTTTGGCAAACAGCTCCAATAACTGGGCAACTGCTTCATATCAGAGAACTTCTCTTTTCGTCTTGGCGACTATTTTATTCTTACGTAATTCGGAGAAGCATGTTATAAGATTCTTCCCCTCTTCTTACTTTTGCCCATATTTTTTGCTGGTCTCATGTCTGCTGTATACAAAGTTAATCTTCCATCTAAAATTATCTTTTTTTTCAAATTTTCGTCGTTACCAACGTCATATAGGTTTTTTAATAATCACCATAGGCTTTTATTTACTATTATCATTAGGTCTACCATCCTTATTTATAATACGGGTTTTATCAGATTCAATTTAATTTCCTCCGAGGTCCTTAATAAATTATACTACAATACTCGTGTCAACTGACTGTTATATGTATTTATTACCTGTTTATTAGTTTGTTCCCTGTCCCAACGACTTCCGCCTTTGCCAGTACTGTCCACTAGTACTGGCGGCTAGTCGACAGGTATCCATTTAATCCATTCCGTTTTAATTTGTTTGAATGGACGAACGTTTAATACGTCGCATCGCTGACGACGGGCTATTGATGTTTCATTTAATGGCTTTCGGTCATAATAGTGCCAGTATTGTTTTGGTTAACTTCTGTACTCATACAGGGTGGCCCTTACATTGAAGCGCGAACTATATATAACCATGAATTCGGCACCTGAACCTGTTACCATAGATTACGTATGATCTACATGATTCTGAACCCCAGAAAAATAATGTTTGAAGGTTCTGAATAAAAAACTTTTCAAAAAAAAACAAACAACTGACTTCCAGAAAACACGACAAAGTGAAAAATAACTTCAATTACGGAAGACGGTGACTTTGGATATGCTTAAATTGTTTCTTAAAAAGTTATTATTATTATTTATTTTTAATTTATAATTAAAGTACCTACCTACCCCACACAAATTCAAAATGTCATCCTTGAGATCAAAACAATGCATATTTATGCGGTAGAAGCACCGCTCAGAATTTTTTGAAAAATCTACGCATCATCAGATCTTTATGAAAAAATGGGATTATTTCGGAATAAACCTCTTTCGAACAATAAAATAATTTTGCACATCCGTCGATATATGACGGAGTTATGCCCGAACATACATAAAAAAATATATATGTAAACACGTCGAAATGATAACCTCCTTCTTTTTGAAGATGATTAAAATCGAAATTTTCTAACTAAAAAAGAATATCCTTAGACTTTTAAACATAAGCATAAGTTTATAAAACATTTCGCAAGCGGTGTTTAGGTCCTTTAAATAATAAGTGGCGAACTTATTTGAATTACATACAGTATACACGAATTCGGGCCTCGTTTCCATGGGTATAGGCAGAAACGACAGAACTGCCCTGGTACGATCCTTATATACTTATAATGCTTCATCATACATGAGATCATACGCGTACGATGGTAGTGAGTATTTGATGACCTTTCTGAAAAACATCACCAATAAGGTCAAATTAGCTGGGCACTAATCTTCATATGCGATTGAGAAAGGGATTTTCAGTATCTATCAAAACATTTCCACCAAACTTCTAGCCTTCTACGTATCACTAAACAACATAATTATGATTATCGTTGATGAACCTTCAAGTCTTAGCGTTAAGCATTGAACAGAACTTAATTAACACCTTGAATAGGTATTTGTAGGTTCTCAAATAATTCTATTTCAATGTAGCGTACTTGATCCTGGCTTTTGATACAATCCACTTTTCGGATTAAGCCTGACAATTGATTCTCTTACACAATACCGATACGGCTTTCTTTACAAATTCGGCTACAGTTGATTTGAACAGAAACTCAGTCTTTTGTTAAAGCATCTAAAAGTCAGTAACCATGTTGACAAAACGTTTTTTTCGATGAATTGTAACAATTTACACGAACACACTTTCGTTTTCGTTTCTTTAACCTTACCGTTTTCTTAGCTTTCCTTGATTACAAGTTTCATGTGAACGATTGCCTAAATAATAACAGCCGTACGGATCGATCATAAGATTAAGCTACGCTTGCCGCGGGTGGTTCGTGGGTGGGTGGCCATTCATTACATATCGACACCCCTCTGTGTCTCAGAAAGCACGATAAGTCGTTGATGCTGGCTGTCATTCATAGAACTTTGACAGTCGTTGTAGGTACTCAGAAGCCCAAGTTTGACAACCAGTGTTGTCATGGCCTCAAGGGCAATCATGTAACCCAGTAACTGGGCTGTAGAGGTCAGATAATCAGTCGCTCCTTATGAAATACTGGTATTCTGTTGCACCTGGTTGGACTCTGAAAAGTCTAGCCAGATTGATTGGAAGTCTACAACAACAAACACCTGACGTCGATTTAAAACAAAATCTCTTTGTATGACACTCTTCAGTCTTCATCATCATTGGCAGCCTTGTTCCGCTTACTACTGAGTACACGCCTCCTCCCTTTTTGTGCCATGCTTCCCTGGTCTCTGCGAATCCCATCCAGGTCTTCAAGGCGATCTTCTGTAGGTCCCTTACATAATATTAATTATATATTCAATAGAAAGGTGCAATTAAAATTCTTTGTTGTGTTTGACAAAATGTGGTCACAGCTGGAAATAGGTCGCCCCCAAGCATCGCCAAAAGAACTGATACGATACTTCTCGCATCCTGCGGATTCCTCTATCTCAGTCCGTGTTCAATCGTGCAAATAATATTATTCGTCAGTATCTAGGCCACAATGTCACGTATCACGCCGCTCAGTGTCGCAGTAGCGTGCACTTCTCAATTGTTACATATCGCGCTTATCCAATTTAGGGAGTTATCCGTTACGTCGTCCACTTACTACATTCCTTGTAGAGGTTGATATACTTCTATATGTATCATACTGCGTTTGATATCTACCTACAAAGGATCTTGATTTTCAGTTAGGGTGTTTTCATTCTGGACCTGAAAATATTAACAATTTACAGTTGTATTGCCAAGCCTTCGAACGAAGCTTACCGATGGGTACTGGTTAAATCTCAGAGAATTGATTCTTTTCGCTTGTTAGGTTATGCCAATCAAATTCAAACGTAGTTCATCATCATCATCAATATCTTGCCCTTCTTTTTGTCGTCGGCACAACATGTCTTTTTCTTCCATACTTGTCAATGAGTCGTCATCTTGGTAGTCTCCCCTTTCCAGTAATATTATCTTTCACACAGCCTATCCATCGTTTCTTAGGTGTCCCCTTATAGCTATAGGTGTACTCTTATAGCTATCGACATTCATACTCAAAACTTTCTTCACGGCATTTTCCTCATTCTCCCGCATCATATACTGAAAACCGATTTTCTCACAACTTGTCAGTTACCGGAGGTGCAATTCTCGTAATTTTAAGAACGTGTGAACGTTCTGATCTCAGTCTCAACCTGTCAAAAATACCTTAGTCTTCCATACATTTTTGACAAATTTTTGACATTTGATTGTCGCCGAGATGAGACTGCGACTAGATTTTGAACGTTATTAATTAGTAGAATTGGCCTTCGGTGCCACTTTCAGACGTAGTTATAACCGTGATATTCGACTATTTAGTGACTCTCAGTTACTTATCCAACAAGGAATAGATTAGTTCGAGTATATTGCTGGCATTGGGGCATAGAAAATTGACTGTTAAAAACTGACATAGTCTTAACAGTACTCAATATAAACCTGAAATACTATTTATATTAAATACGAAATATCAATACATCTGTCACTTAATCAATAATTTCTTCGTTCAACAGCTTCGCCCCACCGACGATGACGGTGACGGTATCATCGGAGCGACGCGCGGAGGCGCTGGCGGCTCAGCGGTGGGGCCCACCTCGACAGGTCACACTCAAGCGCAGCCCTGGAGCACCGCTAGGAGTCAGCATCGTTGGAGGCAAGGTGGGTTGTACAAGGATTCGTTAATACGAAATGTGAAAACACAGACTTACTTGCCATGATTATAGGCACAATGACTAGAATTTAACCAAAATAAAAAGTGGGTCCCAATACCATCCACAAAGCCAAACCTTGTCTAACAGACGATGAGCCTATTAACGGCTTATTTGTTTAATCTGTCAAGTCCGGCTAATGAGACAGTTAATTTTCTATTGTAATGGCCCTTATAGGGGCCGCGCGGTACTTAACCGGTATCTTGATTTAAGAATAGACTTAAAACCCAAAGAAGCGATGGATGAACTGTGTGAATGATGATATGGTAGGAAGGGGGTGACTACTGAGATGACGACTAATAGAGAAAGTGGAAGAAAAATACATGTGCATAAATAAATTGCGATAATAAAGATTTGTGCAGATTAAACATCCTTTAAACCTAACTTGGTCTCCTTACGTCATTTTCGGGTGACCACTGAAAATCAGCGCTGTATTGTGGGACCCATAGCACAGCATCATGCTGAGTGGAAGCCTTCATGTCAAAGTCACGGCGTGCAGCTGCCGACTAATTATAGAGCTCTATTGTTTTTCTTTATTGTTTGAGTCTTCTTTTGTTTCTGTATGCTTTCTTTCCCTGTATACTTACTTGAATATGTAATTCATACCACTAGGACAATATAAAACAGAATTAAAAGATTCAATGGCAACTATAAAGACTGGACTCCTAATTGTTAGTGTAATTGTTCAGGTTGACATAATTTCAAACCGCGACGGTGACGAAGGTGAAGAGAAGGCGATATTTGGAATCTTCATCAAGAATGTTGTGCCAGGCAGTCCTGCGGGGAACTGCGGAGAGTTACAAGTAAGATTAATTTATATTATTATTAAATCATCTTTGAGGTTGTTAAAGTAGTCGTAAATATGTCGGCTCTAGGTGGTAACTAACGATTGTACAACATAAAGGGATTTGGGAGTAGTGTCAAGGTGTTGCTTTAAACATTAAATTGGCAAACTCGATCAGTGCAATCATGGTGACTAATGTTCGAACTCACGAACAGTTATGTTAAGATTTGTAGCCAGCTTAAAGTCAATGGACACTCCCTATGGAAAAGTGTTATAGCTTACCAATGACTGCAGCGGATGTAAGTACACCAGAATAAGAGCTTTGTCTAAATTTAATTGTGTAACCTCCTTGAGATACTTTAACACTAGAATAGTAACCAAACACCAGTAGGACACTATCTTGACCACATTATTCCTCACAGACAGGCGACCGAATCCTCGAAGTGGACGGTGTATGCGTGAGGTCGGCGCAGCATGAGCGAGCCGTGCAACTCATTAAGGCAGCTGGTGATGCTGTCACTCTTACAGTGCAGAGTCTACTTGCATGGGTGAGGAAAACAAGTAATTAAAGATTGAAAGAAGAAGGACCGTCTCGTTGGTCGTAAGCGTAACTACTTAGCTTGAAATCCTGGGTTCGATTCTCAGGTCTGACAAAGTGGGTCTGACAAAGTGACTCCCTTTGACTCCATTTTCACATAAATTTACGATAACATTATGTAATGAACTTATTCTAGGTACCGGACACCGATGCAATACGCTTATAATTATTTTGTTTTTAAATTGGTTGGGTTATATGTTCAACGATTTTATTCTCAACTAGTAAGCTAGTAGCAGTGTTAGTAAGTGTTTATAATGATGTAATTAGATAGTTTTGATTTAAAATCGCTGAAAAAGCTTCAAACATTCTTCTCTTTTCCAATCGATATTGAAAGAAAAAGTTTTCCAGTTTTACTATACAACTCTCATTCAACATTGTTGTAACCAATATCTTCGTTATAGAACACAGACTCTTCCGACGTGGAAGCGTCGACGCCCCCCGCGTCCCCCACACCTTCAGCGAGGAAGTCTCCCGCACCGCCACCGAAGGACAATAAAACTCCGCAGCATGAGATCAAGGTAACATCTACATGTTCCAAGGCTCCATCCATGTGTTAGAGAATGCTAAAATACGTATAAAGCTATGCCAGTTTTCCCCTTCCAAATGGTTCAGTGAATGGGTCAGATGCGTTTTTGTGTAAACTCTTACACCTGGTCCTTCGATCATTTATTCTTTGACTAGCGCATGACTTGGTACTTTACTAAATATAAGACGGATAGGTTTTGATCATTGATGTAGAATTTGGTAGTGTGGTGTTACCAAAGAGTAATAGGAAAGGTTTCCGGACAGCAAATTAATGTTTTCGTCACTTTCAGTTCACTAAAAGTATTGTACAAAGTAAAAAAAATGCAACTATGGTATTGCCGCTGAAAGAAAGCTAACCTTGAAGTATGATACGTACGAATAAACACCTCCGTAAATCTGAATTTTCGTTTGTTTCGAAGACATTGTCTAATCTTTGAAACTAGAGCTTATGTAACTTATTGTCGGTTTTATAACAACTTTTAATTACCTACCCTTTAAATCTTGGCAGTCAGAGAAAAGTCAGAAATTTTATTTAAATATATAATTAATTGCCAATACTGATAATCTTCAAGCTTAGAGAGACGGATAAACGACGCTTTCTTTGATTGTAAAATAATTTTAACAAGTCAACATGTATTCTCTCGTAAGCCAATTTAATATTATAGTTGGTGAAATTCATGTCAACCTTTTATTTAGAATTTTCTTTATTACTTTTTCCGATGTACCTACTAAATCAGAACCAATTACTAATTAGAAAAAAAATGAGATTTTCACATACACTCATGGTCCTAATGTTTTTATGTGGAAAATATAACCTTGGCTTTCAAAGCCAAATTCATAAACCAAAAAAAAAAAAACAAATAAGTTTTTCCATGCCTTACCTCTTAATCTCCTGTTCAGATAACAGTAACATCAGAAGCTGACGAAGAGAAGGAAGCTGAAGGTGACCCAGAGAAACCAGTGGACAGTACACCTTCAGAAGAAACGGCTAAACAGGTGTACTCAGATGACTCCGATAGTAGTGACGAGGAAGACGACAGAGACCTGCAGGGCAGGACGTATTCTGATAAAGGGAACGAGGTGAGTAAGAGGGTAAAGCATTGGACAAATGATGGTTCCTAGGTGTAATAGGCTTCCGTTGGATAATCCCATTATCAATAGTCTGAATGGAGATATTTTACTGGGCATGAACTGCAATAGGATAGAATAGGGCGTGATGTGATGAAAATAGTAACACATTTTGATGAAGCCGTTGTTGCATACAAACCCCATATTTATGCATGCAAATGGGCTTTCTAAAGTAATAAATCCTGAGAATAAAAAGGTTTTGACTGATTTGTCCAAACACTATATTTTAATATGTTTTTTACTGTCTCAAGATACACAAAACGAGGCACTCGCGAAACAAAATCATAAGATTGATGAACTCCTGTCATCTATTCGAATTTCATTTTAATTAATTGGCCTTTTTGAGTAAACAACCTTTTATAGAGAATTTCTAAAAATAAATGTTGCCTCCTCGGGCGTGTTTGACCACTGCCTATTGTTATCTCTTACCCAACAGATTTATAACCCATGAAGGCGAGGACCAAGTTTTCATACTAAGGCATGAAAAACTAGTTATTTTATTCATGTGTTATAAATATATGGTTTTGATAATTTTAGGACATTAAAAAGATCTCATTGTTATCTCATTTTTCGTCTAGATTGATCGAGCTTCAGCCGGAGCCGTGAAACGCAGCAAAGAAGAGAAGGAGGCAGATCCCGAAGAAGAAGATGACTTCGGCTACACAACAAGTGAGTGGAAAGATACATTGTTCACTCTCGTCAACTTCTCGTTCTATATCGTTCATGTTTACTTCTATGCGTGTCTTATTGAACACAATAGGTAAAGCTTTTGTACTCGTAGAATAACATTTTACGGATTCATTCAAATATGATGGTTAAGATATACTTTTCCTTTTTTCAAACGGAACGTTAATACGTTAGTGAGTTGACTCTAAAAATGTTATCGAAATATTACGTTTTATTGCTGAAATTTATACATATTCGATGGACAAAACCACCATTAGAATAATTTTATAAATCTGCGTTTTTCGGAATTTAAGCACAACTCGTGTAAGTATTATAAGTCAGTGGATATTATTGTTCACTCTCATCATATTTTCGTTCTACAACGTTCACATTTACTTCAAAGCGTGATTATTGACCACAATAGGTGAAGTTTTTGTGCTCGTTAAAGGAGATTATTACGGAAAATGTTGATGAACTCTATATTTTTCAATAGATTTAGTAAAGTTTTGTCATTTCGACGCGAATCAATGACGTGTGAACGGGCTGTGAATATAATGCAACGTCTTCGAAATTTTACGATGAAGAAATTGATAGTTTTCTATCGATCAAATTGATATAAAACCCAAAGTTATGGTTTGGTGATTGGCATTATTAGTATTATTATACTTAGATTTTGAGCAAAATAAACGTAAACAAAGACATTGATGGTGATCCTTAGTTAAGTTTTGTCGATATTTAAGCACAACTTTGAAACAACTAGTGAGTCGAAAGATAGATCGTATGATCTATAAATGCTTTGATTCTGGCACAGTAAATTATATGTAGTTATGAGCATAAATGCATATACAGGGTGGTAGGGACATCGACGCGCAAGCGTTGCCATGGATTCAGCCGGTCTATTCTGTAAGAATCTCACCGAGAAAACTTAGGTTAAGTGAGCTCTAAGTGAGGTGTCATTCCATCTGATAGTACGAATTAACACTATTGACAGCTTACTTCAAGCTCATTTCAATCAGGATTCCACGGTAAGACATTTACAGAATACCACTGCAGTACTTGGTTTTGAACGCTAGCTTGGGTGTTTGTAATTATGTGCTGAATTCATGGTTATAGTTTGCGCGTCTATGGTGACTGCCTACCCGACCTGTATAGCTATGTCAGCTCGGCAATGACATCTGATTTAATTTTTCATTCATTATTATCTGTTGTCTAGATGACGACAAATAAATGTGATAATTTGTGGAAGGCAATACTTTAAGTGGTAGGCAGTACTGACGTGTATTTGACATAGATGAGAAAATATTAGGATCAGGCAACAAATTAGATTAATGTGCATGCAAAAACGGAGAACATGGACTCATTTCAAGAAAAATACCTAGTATAAACAGTATTCGTTTTGATTTGGACGAACCAATATTTTGATTTGTCGTTTAGACTATTAACGAATTTCATTTCAGCCTTCCCAAATTAATTTATTTGAAGGAAACATTAGTCATAAATATACATTTTTTCTAAACTACACAATATACCACCCATAGTGCCCATAAAACTCCATTCAAGCAAACCACCCAGGAAACCATTTAAACCTGTAGTTAATTATTACATAAACAGCATAATATTGTAACAGAGACGGAAGCTTGCGGTCTTACCAACATCCGTAGTTCAAGGTTGCTGATGGATTAAATATAGGACCAGCAATTACCTGTGGAGTAAAGTATGTAACATACTAACAGCACGAATGGCTTTAATTTTGGCAGTTAAATAAAATTAATTGCGTTTTTTACATTGCTGACAATTGAAGCAATGTGTTAGCAATATCTTTCAAAATTGCTCATACTGTGATTAACAGTTATTTTGGAAGGTTTCAGTCTGAAAGCAGTGTCACTATTTCTACTATCGGGCGTAATTGCTTTGTTCTGGTTGGACCACCGAAAACAGCGACACCTACGATAAATTGACGTGCGTCCCAATGTGGAAATAAATTATTAAACAAAATGATTTACACTAAAAAAAAACATTTTACCATACGATATTTTTGATATTAAAATTACATCTTTGGATATTATTAGAAACTTAGACCCCTGAGTTTGAAAAAAGAAAAAGTTTTTGGTCCAGCACCCTAATTGCGTAACTCACGATTCATCATAATCTGTTTCGTATTGAAACAGATTGTTAAACCATTGCTTCATATGTTTGAAAAATGCGTCTATTCAACAACGTAAATGACGCAATGAAAACTGTTGAACTTTCAAATTGAAACCGATTATGATTAATCGTGAGATACGCAATTAGGGTGCAGGTTGTACAATAAGCAAGTTCACAGATTAACATCAACTGGATACGATATAGCGTAGATTAAAATATTATCTACAGCAAGGTTACAGTATTTTATTTGCCAGTTTGTTTCGCGTGTGTTCTTAGGGGTAGTCAAATACGAAATGACGACTCCATCTAGTTTTTATTTTTTAATGACATTTAAAAGTGATTCAGATATCGTTTTAGAATAAACCATTTCATTTGAAAGACTTCAGAATGCTTTTAGTAACTTCAGTGACGATATAGATTCCTTAGGAATTAATCTTACTTTTACAACAAGTAAAACTACATTTTACCCAACTAGAAATTGAGACATAAATGCTGTTACGAAAAGTTTAAATCGGACCCAAAAATATAAACGAGAAAAGTTAACTTGGTTACTTTTTGGGTAAACCGAACGAAAATACCCTTCTTTGTTGGATTTAGTAAAACTTCAGGGTGTTGTGGTGCCAAAGTTATAAAGTTTGGTTTAGGTATACTGTCTTCTAGCGGCTAGGGAAATTTACTTTTCCGACTTATTTTCGTTTCGTCAATTCAGTAAACATTATTATTTACTCTCTTTTGATTATTCTGCACGGCGGGCGGTGCGGTGGCGCGGCAGCGCGGCGTGGTCACGGAAGTTTTATGATTGAAAATATTTAGACTCGAAAATTTTCAAATTAGTCGTAATCACCATCATAATCATCTGCCTAGCATCATAATTATTTCTCAACTATGTTGAGTTCGGCTTCCATTCTAACCGGATGCACCTGAGTACCGTAATGTCATTAAATAACAGTAAAAATATTACATGTCTTATGGATATTGGATATGGAATTAGTTAGAAAGCAACTCTATCAACTCAGCCTATCGCAGTCCACTGCTGGACATAGGCCTCTCTGCCCCAGGGTGCACCACAATACCCTATCTTCCATTTTATCTAGTTTATCCCAGCCAGCTATTTTAGGTCGTCGGTCCATCTAGCTAAGGATTTCAGAAATGCCTTTAATCCGATAGATAGATACTTTAGACTTACCTGTCAACATTGAGAAGTAATTCTGGATTGCTTGCTTGAAACGCTACTATCGTCAGTTCGTTCAGCCCACCGGGATTTACCCCTCCGCCTTATATTTCAAAGAAAAGTTTCGCATGACAGTAACAGTGTAGTGTTCCCAATTGTTTTGTTTGAACTAATATGAAACGAAAGTATTTTTCACGCTAAAAACTGTTTTATGTTCATAATAATGATGTTTAAGTCATCACAATGGGCTAGTTAGGGCTAGTTGACTGTAAAAAAAAAAAAACGAATTAAGTGGTAATGTCCCTTGAGTCTGTATTTACAATTTGGAACACAGTCGTGTGAAATAATTGACGTGTCGTACTCTGATTCGCGTTCAATGTCATGCGACCACTGTATTTATTTTTACGCAACTATTTCTCAAAAATATTAATTAATCTTAAAAAAAAAAACAACTGGCTCACACCATCCTGCAATTTGTACATACTTCATTCAAAAGATAGTTTTCGTACCGTCAATTATACATAAAACATAACCCTCCTTCTGGCGCAGTCGGGTAAAAAGCTCTGGGATATAAGCATCATATAAGCATTATCAGTCTATAAAGTTTCCACTCCTGGCACACAGGCCTCCTCTTAGCGCGAGGTGTGGGCCATAATCCACCACGTGGGCGCAATGCGGATGGGTGAATTTAGTCAGGGGTGAGCCCAGGTCACATATAACGTGAAAAATAATTTACATGACATTACAGTTCAAAATACCAAAAACAAAATTATAGAATCGTAGAGAGGTCGCATCTGCAACAAACTCTTACTCGTAGAACAAACACATTTTAAATCATTTTCACAAGTAGATGTTCTGTAGTTTGAATTGATTTCCATTTATTTAAATAATGTATCTTTTCACTGCTTGTTATATTTGTTTGTAAAATTGTGTTCGTTTTGTAAATATACGTGTATATTGTTTTACAGAATGTTGTTATTTTGCTTGCACACCCCAATTTAAGTTATGTAGTCAAAATGCACAGTATCTGCCTTCGATATTGCATCCTTTATGTATCTAGCTCTAGAGGATAATTCTTCAGAATATCTTGTGAAACTGAGTAACGATTTTACTTCTGTAGTAAGTAAGTAGGTTTGTACAAACACTTTTGCACGTCAATCCTTTTTTCAAAACTAGATGAGTTCGGGGTTTCCTATCTGACTACTCTGAGAAGGAAGGCCGAAACAACCTCAGAGGGCACAGTCTCTTTAAAAGTCCAGACATGATCAAATCATGTGAACACCAAGTAGTTTGGTGTCTGCATCTAGTCAGTGCACGTATTTGTCAGTAATCGTGAAGCTCAACTCAGAACTTAATGAGCTCATCAATTCGACGGACAATACCAAAGAAAGTACTAAAACTACCAGATTATCCTTAAAACGAACTGAGAAAAAGCCAAAAAATACATCACCAACATAGTCCGTACATTCACAATAATTAAAATTAGGTACCTATACTCGTACATCGCAAAGTAAATATGAAACTAACTTTTTAAAAGAACTTCAGGAAGGTTTTAATACAAACATTAAGGTCAAATACTTCTTCATATTAGGACCCGTGAGGGAACAGAAAGATCACTTTGTAGCACAAGTTAGTACCTACCATACTCTCTGATATAATGCACACATACTCCATTTATTCTCCTTAAAGAGGATCAGCTAAGGTAGATCAGAATTTAGCCCACAGGTTCAGCAATTTGCAGGAATTAGCTGAATGACTTGCTCATGAAAGAGTAATTTAATGGGATTATTTATAAACTTGTAGAATAGTATTTATGATTCTAATGATGTTACAGTCATGAATCGTATTCCTGCGGCTTTCACAAGTCCATCGGTCCATCTTGTGGGAGGCCTTCCAATGCTACGTTTTCCGGTACGCAGTCGCCACTCCAGAACCTTTCTGACCCATCGTCCATTAATTGTTCTGCGAGGAATGTGCCCTGGCCACTGCCAATTAATTTTGGAAATTCTTCGGGCTCTGTCACCTTGGTTCTCCTGCGGATCTCATCTTTTCTGAATCGATAGGATTTGAGTGACTACTGGCCTTTCAATAAGGCCCATTGTGACCTACCACGCTTCAGTGCCATAGGTCATCACGGAAAACACGCACTGGTCAACAAAGACTTATGCACTATGTGAAAGTTCAATAAATGAATTGAACAAGCAATAAACAAGGAAACATTTCTGACCTTTGTAAAATTTATCTTCACAAAGGTCCATTTTGGAGTTCAAAGAAAATCTACTTAAAAGGTTTTATTGAATGAATGTCCTCTACATGTTGTGATAATGAATCCATGTTATGTAGAGCATATTTCTTATCAGTCCGATCTGATAGTGTTATCAGATACAGCAGTTTAACATTGTGATCAATACTATTCACAGAATTAGTCAAGACTCGGAAAAACGCTGATATAACCTACCTGGACTGAACTTACTTTATAATGCTTAGGTATGTGCGATTACTACGCTAACTATTCACACTAAATACTTATCATCTGCCCAGCCTTAACCCAACTATGTATATTGGGCTTGGCTTCCAGTCTAACCGGATGCAGTTGAATACCAGTATTTTACATGGAGCGACTACCTATCTGACCTCCAAAACCGAACTAATGTAACTGGGTAATATGATACCGATGGTAAGAGTTTTTGTCAGAATTTCGGGCTTCTGATGACCTCACAAGCCGGGACCATCGGCTTAACGTGCTTTCTGAGGCACGGAAGAGTCTCGAAATGTGAAGATGGTCACCCATCCACGGACCGACCCCAACATGCGTAGCTTTCCGTGATGGATTGACCCGTGCGGGTGTTATTAGTTAGCCACGAGCCCCTCCACTTTTTGATCACAACTTCCACGAAAGTCAATCTCAATCACGTAATCAAGGCCGGTTTTCATCACCCCCGATCTCGCGAAACGATTTGTTATTCAATGGAAATGATGTAAAAATACATAATTAATTAAACACACACGCAACACACCGCGTACACCTGTTCACCGTATTGTTTATTGAGGGTGACCTTCGTCCGTCAGAAATAGATGCTTATACACATAGCTTAGATGTGCGGACAGAAGGACCAGACTTAACGAGGCTGTGTTAGTTGGTGTCGTGATAAGCAATTAGAATCTTCTCTCATTCATTGGTGAAACGATGAATCAGACAGTGAAGCTACTGTGTGACAGCAAATGGACAATGGGTTTGCTAATTATATTCATCAGCCTACAATGTTCCCACAGCCGTGACACAGGCTTCCTCTCTTTAAAAGGGAGTCGGTTGTTGTCTACTACGCGGGCCCAGTGCGGTTTGGTAAATGTCACATATCTTCGAGTTTTTTGTTCTAGGACATCCTGGTTTCCTCACGATGTTTCCCTTCATCGTTTTTTGAGCAATGATGATGAAATCATTTATAGAAAGAAAAGCGTTTGTCTGAATTCGAACTCGCGACCAACAACTCGTAAGTCCGAGCTGACACCACTGCGCTGCTGCTTGCCAATTATGCCTTGGTACTTATTACAATATTGCTTATTTTCGAATACATAAGGATCCAGAACCACACGGACCAACCTTTGGTTGGTATATCCATACCAACCAAATACTGGTCCGTGTGGTCTTCCACCGCGTGATAATTACGTAACACAGTAACAGTAGCAATGACTTTCATTTTGATAGGTCAACAACATTCATTACGTAATAACGTTGTTGAGCCGACAATGGATTAGATTTATGCTTCTGATTGTGTTTGATAGTATGTACGCAATTAGGGTGCTGGACCGCAATCCATATATGCCTGCTTAGGCGTCATATCTATTGCAACAATAAGTGGTCCTTCTGTTCTGAATGACATATTCAAACGTACAGTAATCGATCCCATTCGATGTAAGAATGAAAGTTACATTAGATCGAAAGTTGGAAGGATTAGGAAACCCGCGGCGGGCTCGTGTTTACACGGAAAGTTGTTTTTCATGCTGATGTAAGACCTAAAGAAAATGATTCTTGTTAAATTGGCTACGAGCTTCCGCTGGCGGCTTCGCCCGCGTCTATGTCGGAAATTATCCCACGGGAGCGTACCACCGGGATAAAAAGTGTCTTATGTATTTATTCATGTTACAAACTATTTGTATGCTAAATTTCATCCAAATCCGTTCAGTCGTTTTTACGTGATTGCGTAAGAAACATCTAAACATACCAACTTTCGTATTGATAATAGTAATATGTAGGATAATCATAAATCTTTATTTATCTCAACTTCATATTACATTTAATAAAATGAACAATCATGAATAGAGGAAGGTGTCTGAAATAGATGGATGAGAGGGAGAGAGGATCCTGATTTACAGATCACACGGCTCTCATAAATAGGACATGTTTATTTAAAAATAGTGAGAGTCAAGATATTTTACAGTAAAAGTTTAAAATTGCATTTAAGTAGATGTTTAAATACTTATACTTCCATTTGTAAAAATTAAAATAAAATAAAACTACTAGTTTTATTTATTTATCTATTATGCAAGGCACACCAACGACATATTTACAAGGACAGTAACATTAGGTGATGACGAATCTTCAGTACTGTGTAAATACATCACTTAAGGCGTGCACAACATTCTTATTAAAAGGGTACGAATAACAAAGAACGTGATTTACGATGCGATTACATTTTGAAATTATTAAAATATTATAAATGAGATTAAATTATAAAATGAAATAAAATAATATCTAATTGTTTTTGATACTCATAAAATGGTTAAAAATGAATATTATTTTGATTGATATTGATTTGACTGATCATTATCATCATTTCAGCCGGAACACGTCCACTATAAGCCTATGGAAACCTCCCCTAAGCACCACTACTTCGACAGGTTCTTTCCCGCATCCAGTGGAATCCTGCGGCCTTCACCAGATCATTAGTCCACCTTGTGCGCAGCCTTCTAACGCAGGTAGCATTGGAAGGCTTCCAGTACGCGGTCGCCACTTTAGAACCTTTCGGCCCCATCGACCATCTGTTTTGCGAGCAATTTGACCTGTATACTGCCACCTCAGCTTGGCAACTCTTTGGGCAATATCGGTAACCTTGTTTCTCCTACGGATCTCTTCATTTCGGATTCGATCGGGTAAAGAAACTGTAAACATATCGTTCTTCATTGCTCTTTGAGTGACTTTCAGCCTTTTTATGAGGCTCATTGTGAGTGACCACCATCACTGGCAACATGCACTGGTCAAAGAATTTTGTCTAGAGATACTGCGATATTTGACTCATATCCGTAATTATTCGTTTGACAGCAGTTGTATTATATCCTTACATATTAGAATGGATAGTATAGGTGTCACTCAAATCGGAAATATTGGAACAAGTATAAAGGTTAGGTTCGATCCAGGCTAATGAAATGAAATATTACCAAATACCACGAAACACTCCAATCGCATGACAAGGGGCGTCACGAGACTAATTCTGACATTCTTCCACTTTAGACTACTAATAGCTTCTCAGTAATTGATATCATACAGATTTATGAATAGAAATCTAATAATAAACTTAATAATAACAATTCTTCTAACATTAGAATGATCGTGAATGTTTTTACAGCTCCAATCTGAAAACATCCGGTTTGTTGTTGAAATTACCGACAGAGTTCTATTGCGCCGCTTCTTCTCTGCGATTTAGAGATTTATTTTGGTGACATAAAAGCTCATTTATTAATATTATGAATAATTTGTATTTTGATTAAGATTATGGAGCACAAGCGTAGTCTGAAGACTTCGATTTTAGTCTCACATCATCTTGCTGATGGTAAGTCTACCGGTAAGAAGATATAGAGAGACTTCTTTGATTTTAGATACTCTATCTTCTTGCTGATAGACTCGTATTTGATGTTAGTCATTCTATGTTCTGGACTTCTGGCTCATTAGATTATTCTTTGATGTTAGGTAATCTATCTTATGTCTGATAGCCTAATTTTTGATGTAAATCACTCTAGCTTCTTACTAATAGTTTTTTTTTTTTTTTGTTAGTCACTCTATCTTCTAGCTCACTCAATAATAAATCTTTAATTTTAGACACTCTATCTTCTTACAAATATACTAAACTTTACACTAGTAATTCTCATATTATGAGGCATATTATATTATGTTGCTTAGACTATAAAGTTTATATATTTTTTATATTTTTGACAGTCGTTACGGGTCGTCAGAAGCCCGAAAGTCTGTCAACCATTCTTACCAAGGGGTATCGTATTACCCAGTAACTGGGTTGTGGAGGTCAGATAGGCAGTCGCTCCATGTAAAATACTGGTATTCAACTGCATCCGGTTAGACTGGAAGCCGACCCCAACATAGTTGGGAAAAGGCTAGGCAGATGATGATGATGATGAGACTATAAAGTTTATTTTAGTTAATGCTGTCTTTTCTTGAAGGTAATGATAACGTCATTACTGAGACACGAAACAAACATACCATCATAATTATTACATCACTATTTTACTCTTTCGTATATTTAAAAAAAAATACGACTAGTCAGTACCGGAACTCCTCTATAAAAACAAACATAGTTTACGATTTACATGAGATTGAAATTAATTCGTCAGAGTACATCATACACGGCCGTGTCGTCGCGACGGTCAGAAGACTGATCTTATGATGTATCGTCAGAATGAAGATATGTTTTATTTTATTGTGTCGTAAAAATGTAACTACGTGTGTACTGGAATGCTTTCTATTTTTGTTTTGTGGGATATGGATGGTTGGGTCAGCGAGCATTTTGGGCAAGACATTTACTTCTATAAAAGGTGGCATTGACATCGACGCATAAGCTGTAACCATGAATTCAACACATGATATTAGACCTATTAGACCTTCTAGTGTTTAAATTTTTCGTCGGATATAAAAAAAAAACAAATCTGCTGTTTCATAGAAAAATGCAAAACCTACGAAATATTTCAACGCAGGGGTTCAGAATCATGTAGATATTGAATCCATGGTAACAGGGTGAGCGTCAATGTATGCCACCCTTCTTGTTCCCGTTCCAATTCCCTGGCCAGAAAAGGCGGCAGACAATAATAAATAGAAAAGTATGGGGTTTGCCCAGCAGTGAGATAGTATAAGTTCATAAGTACTCCTTATTGGGTAACCGTACTCGACAAACAATGCAGTTGCTGCAGTAAGAACAAATAACATGTTTCGAGCAGAAAATGAAATGCAATACTCCTAGAAAAACCAAGATGTTTTAGTGCTACAATGCGCATTTAACTAGCTCGTAAAAAAGAAATGATTATTTTATTACTTTTCGGAACAAATATTATTAAAAAATATTTTAATGAATCATGCGAGTTCCAGATTCTTTCGTTCTGTGTGTATTATAACGTGGTACACTGAACGGGCACCTGAATGCATTCAAGTGGAACTCTCGCGAATTTGTGTGCCGCGGTATTTCGTATGCTCTACGTTTGAATATTTTAGAATTAGATTATTTGGCCTTGTGCTGGCATACGATAGACTCGAAGCTACATAAGAAAAAGTTCATGAAACATTATTTGAATTGAAAAATTACATACACATACCTACATACCATGACGCCTGTATTTCCCTAAGGCAGAGTAAGTATACCGAAATGCAGATTTCACCAGTTGTGTTTAAGTTAGATGTATAGAGGGCGAGCCTATTGCCATCAACCGGGTATAAATCCAGACTCCGGGATACTAGCATTCAAAAATAAGAGTAAAAAAGGTAATTATTTCATAAAAATGAGTAAAACGTAGAGATACTGCGTCTTTGATCAAGTGGTGCTATGCGCTATTGCTGAGCACAAGGTCCTGGCCTCTAATTAACTGTGACCACTTAACGATTCCTTACATTCGAAACCACGTTAATTTCTTGAATTACACACGACATCTGCTAATAAATATCGACAAATTGTCTTGGAAAATACCTACAGAATATGACATTTTGATTCCTTACCGTTACATTGGTTTCTTCAAAACACGATATTGACGTAGTTTGAACATAGTAAGATACAAATACAAAAAAAAAAATTGTCTTGATGTAGTTTGAACGTAGTAAGATTCCGCGGCCCCAATTCTGTTTGGTTATAATGATTCCCCGCGGATTCAGGCCCAAAATTGGGCTCTGGGTTCGATTCGGTCGTGAAAACTGTTTTTAGATTTTTGTGGTTTTTTCTGTGGAACATAAAACTTAGCGGGCGACATGTGGGTTTACATTCAAGTACGCACACACAATCGTCCTAAAATGTTCACACTGCTGGAACACAGGTATTCTTTTCATAATCTCCCACGCGGGCCCAGTGCGGGTTGGTGGTGAACACCTCTACTTGACCCTTTGGGGAGCACAGGTGTGATGTTAAGCTAAAAACAAGTATAACGTAACCATAAAAGATAGATAAAATATTTAGTCTTGCGTGATTATAAATGTACTGGTAACTGAAAAGTTGGGAGATCGGTTGTCATGGTATGCGCATGTGATACGGAGGAATGAGGAAAACATTGTGAGGAAAGGTTTGAGTATGAATGTCGACGGCTATAAGAGTTGGGGGTGACCATAGAAACGGTGGATGGACTGTGTGAATGATGATATGGTTAGAAGGGAAGTGACTAATGACGACTAATATAGAATTATGGGTGGAAAATATATATTACGCCGATTCCAAATAAATTGGGTTAAGGGCGGGAGAATTATAAATGACATAATATAAATGTAGAATTTTACAATCTAGGTCTCAAATCTCCAGATTGGTACTTGCGTCCAAAACGTCTACTATTAATATGTCGATTAGTAATACTATTAGCATCTGCTTCACTTGCGCCACTGTTTACATATCCGCGCCAACTGTGGTGTATTTAATCGAACTATAACTTATTAAACTTTGCCAACTAAACTCCATACATCACCAAATACCCCATGAATCACCAGGAAACCATGCCAATTGAAATGCGATCGCTTTTTGTTCCTTATTTACCTTTTAACTCGAATTCGAAACCGGGCAAGAACCAATGTGACTTTTTAATTTACTTTGTGAGTTTTTCTTTAAGAGTATAATAATCTTAGATATCCCTGGTATCATGATAATCAGCTTATAATATTCCCATTGCTGGGACATGGACCTCCTCACTGTAAGGTGGAGCAGACTATAATCCACCACTAGGGGCCAGTGCGGGTCGGTAGATACCACATGTTTTCAAATTTTTGGTTCCAGGACATGCCGGTTTTCTTACGGAGGTAACTCGCGCGTAGGTATATTATGGCCAAAAGACAGACATTGAGAAGCTGTCAGTAAATTGATAAATATAGATATTTATGTATAAATGGCTTCATTACTGTGTTAATAAAATAAATTTTCGTTTGACCTTTCCAAAATACCGTTTTTAACTCAATCGCAACCAATCCAGACGATCCTATACTATTTTGCAACGAATTCACTCGTAAACAATGAATTCCACACTGAAATTCTACCGTTCATGAATATTTCTCAGATCATTACCTAAATAATGTTGTATCAGATTACCAACTTATATTTGCAGCTCTGAAATACCATTCTTAAATTTGCCATTGCAATGTCAACTTTATACTATCGTAATATAATTGTTTAGGTCTCCACATTCGGAAAACCAACTGCATTAAAAAAAGCTTTTGCTAACGAGCGAAAACTTCCGACCGGTGACGAATTTTCACGAGTTGTCAACTTTTCCATATTTGAAAAGTACTTGAGAGCCACTTGCCATGTCATAACTCACTCTATTCATATTAAAATATGGTTTGATGTCGAATGCATGTTTTTATTCATGCTTCTATTTTCTCCAGCTGAAATCGAGAACGGTGTTTTTGAAATTGAACTTTATGATGAGGTGGTAAGGTTGAATGTCGTTTGTATATCGTTGAATGAGGAACCACGTGTTTGGTTTCCCTTCAGTGGCACGTCAGCTATGCTCGAGGTCAGACGTCTCGTTTGACGATTTTCGCGCGTTTTTCCTTTTCACGCCGTATTTTCTTTTAAATTTATTTTCGCGAGTTTATATTACGTTCCAATAGTGTATTCATGACGCATTAAAAAACAAGTGTTTGTGTATAAATAAAAGTTTTATAAATAATTTACAATGTAAACAAAGTGTGAAAATATGTAAATTAAATATTATGCTTTTTATGGATTTTCAGTAAACGGTACAGTAACGTCATCTTTACGTAATTATCAGTTACATTTTAAGTTAAAAATTATGACAGAAGTTTTCCTTCCTCGTAAACAATTGATAACGCTCCGTATTAATAACTAGTTACTAACCCATGCTAGTTATAATATAGTACAAAAGTGAGGGAATTACAGAACTTTGAAAAATAAAAAGATACAGGTAAAATCCTTCAAAATCGTGAAACATCTTCCATCACTGCTATAAAATTCACGTTGTCTACATCTGTTTTTATCTACTTTCGTATAGCAAGTATGCTGGAAGAGATTTCTTTAGAAATAAGCATCACCTTTGTACGATTTTTTTCTGTTCCTTTCTTCTTGTCTGTCCTAAAAGTAAAAAAAAAAAAAAATAGCCATTGATGTCCCATTGCTAGGCAAAGGCGTTCTTACCCTATTTCACCTCCACCGCTCTGTCCGGTCTGGCAAGGACCAATTTATTTTTAAGGAGTCCCGGGCCAATTTTGTTAATAGTCCAGTTCATCCTGCCATCTCCGTCTGGGTATGCCGAAATGTCGTTTGTCATTAAGCGGGGCCCACTAGAACAGTAGCAAAAAATACATTAAACATATGAAGGCTTAAAAAAATTCTCTAATAAATCAAATTTACCGGTCGGTAAGAGGATTCTGTATTATTTTACAATTTAGAAATTACATATTCTACTTTTCTACTTTCCTCTTTTTAATTCGATGGTAAATAAATGTATGTTTACTTTTTTTAAAGACAGCTGATACTACCAACACTGGCCACTACTAAAAATAGAAATGGAAATAAGGAAATATTGCCAGAACGCGTTTTGTTTTTATTATCATTTAAGTGACGAGTACCTATTCCTTTTTCAAATGCGGTTTTCCTGTACACGTGACGTCGTTAGTTATGTAATCTATACAATTTTATAAAATTAAAGTCGCATTCTATGTCTGTCTGTGTGACCGCGTTGTCTTTCTAAACTACGCAATGGAATTTCATGCAGTTTTAACCTTGATTTAGAGAATTCATCCCAGAAGGTTCATGTGCTTGTAAAATTATATTTAAAGAAATCTCTCGACGTTTTGCCAAGTCGTAAAAACCGAGCGAAGAAGGTGCAGGCCGCTAGTATTGGTGTAATGTGACAATAGCGCATGTCGTGGTTAAAAGATTAGCCGGTCATTGAAGATTTTAATGGGTTTGCCTGCGCAGGGTTCAAACTCAAACTTAAAGCATCTATTAAACAATTTACAAGCATTTTTGAATTGGAAGGGTCAGTTAGTCAGACATATGAAGAAAAGCTAAGTAGTTGTCCATTTTAAAGTGTTCAGGAGAAAAACAGGCAAAAAACTCTGTGGATACTCTTTTTTTAACCACCGACGCAAAAATGACGTGGTATTTATTATATGTTTGACATGTCTGTGGCATCGTAGCTCCCGAACGGATGAACCGATTTTCTTTTTCTTTTTCTTTGAAAGGTGAATTAGTCGGAAGTGTTCTTAGCTATGTTTGATGAAAATCGGTTCAGCCGTTTGAAAATTATCAGCTTTTTTCTGGTTGATTAAGGGATTTGAGCTTCTTCCACGGGTCTGATGAGTCGAAATTTGGTATTCTAATACTTCAATGATATTAGATGAACATAGTAACCATGAATTGATACTGGAGCATCACCTGGAATTTCCAGGATACCCAAGTTACTCACCAAAAAACAGCAGAGGTATCGTGTGTGGGCTCATTTAAAAGGTCTCATTGAATAGGTTATAGATAAATGGTGATCATTAATAACAGTGTTGTAAAATATTAGTAACATCGTTATTGTTGATACTACACCGATTGTACAAAAGTATTATTATAGGTCTAGGATGGTTTTTCAGCCAATTACAAACATGGTGGTACTGACATTATACCTGTCTATACTCTTATTATAACAGTAATTGGAATCCTCTGCAGAATAAGTATTTAAGCTTTCGGTAATAATATCACATGCCATAAAAAATTCAGAAAAAAAAGTCGTAGGTATATCTAACAGGAGATTTATAATACAGAAGGGTAATTGCGTCAGCTATCAGTAGGAATCGATATAATTTTGACAGTTCCACAACATTCATCGCGTTGTTTACGTTGTTGAGCAGACGAATTATACAAACATATGAAGCAAGGGATTAAAAATAAGGTGCAAAATGATTCAGATTCTGATTAATAGCGTGTTACGTTAGGGTGCTAGTTCATCATCTTCCTTTTCTCATCTATATTATTTAGGTTG
Organism: Polymixis flavicincta; assembly: GCA_949987655.1. NCBI lineage: Eukaryota > Metazoa > Arthropoda > Insecta > Lepidoptera > Noctuidae > Polymixis > Polymixis flavicincta. The sequence goes on from OX465195.1 coordinate 20,032,251, forward strand.
GCTTCTAGTCTAACCGTATGCAGCTGAATATCAGTATTTTATATACAGCGACTGCCTATCTGACCTCAACAACCCAGTTACTGGGTAAAAAGAAACCTCTTGGTAAGATAAGTTCTCAGACTTTTTGGCTTCTGACTTGTCATCATCATCATCATTTCAGCCGAAAGACGTCCACTGCTGGATATAGGATTCCCCCAAAAGGGGGGTTTTGCCATAATCGCCACGCTTGGCAGGCGGGTTGGCGATCTCAGTATGGTGGTTAAATGCATAGAGAACGCTGTTGCCCATTCTATCGTAAGGACTGTTATATATACAATTGAGATTGTATTATGTCTGTATATCTACAAATAACAGGCGGGACCAACGGCTTAGCGTGCTTTTCGAGGCACGGAGGGGCCTTGATATGTAATGGATGATCCGTTGATCACACATAATACTGATTGTAAATAAATATAAATTTTAACGGTCCCCCCAACCGAGGTTCATAAAAAATACAGCCTAAATAGATACTGTATCATTATTTGTTCAAATACACGTCTGCATAATAATAGCTTGAGCATACAAAGCCAGTAATTTCATGGTAGTTGACCAAAATAATTCAAATTACCTTGGACGCCATTTTAAATGATATCAACACTGATTGATTTGAGGACAGCCCGTGCACATAATGGTCATATTTCAAACATGTAAGGGCCATTTAGGTGTCTCTCTAGAGTAAACGTAGAGCGATAGAGAGGGTAGTTTCATGAGACTACATAATTGCTCTGAAAGGTGTCGTGTTCAATTAGACGGCTTATTAGCCGATTCGCAGAAATTGACTCGCCCGAAACGAGGGAATTGACATTTTTTTTTAATTATTTTTGTAGGTGATTCGATCGTTTCAGGCGAGTCGATTCCTATGAATCGACTAATATGCCACTTAGACACTTATTGCGGATTTCGCCAATGAGACTGAACTTCCGAACCGGTTTCAAACGCTGTCAGCGATAATATTCCACAAAAATATTGACACTGGTAATTTTAGAACGGGGTTTAGATGTTGTGTTGAACGCGTTCGGTGTCATTGGTGAAGTTCACCCTTAGCCAGCTATCCTATTGGTTCCTAAATTATGCTAGAACGCAAAGGATATTATACCTATCACTTACTTATATGTTACTTGAGCTGAGCATGAGGTCCTAGGTTCGTTTCCCAGGTTGGGAAAAGTGTTATTAGGTTTTCCCACTAGGGATTTCACAGTAGCAGCTTGGAGTTTTGATTTATGCCCTTTTGATGGCAATAGGCTCACTGATTTTACATAGGACTTAAACTTAACTGGCAAAATATAGCTGCACTAAGGTACACCCCTGCCGAACCCTCCAGGACAACAAAGCGTCTTATTATATTTAATAACATCATAATTCTTCGCTTGTAAAATACGTCCTTTCGTGTTTAGTACATACTAAAAGTTCCCTTTCCTCCACAATTTTTGGTCCTATGTCTGTTAAGTACCGCACTATCCGAAGTAATAGTTAAGATAACAGATTTCATTAAGATTTGTTTTAAGAGAATGAGGTTTCATTAAGATGAGTAAGTGGTGTCGCGAGGTCTTGGTTGTGTGTCTAGAAAATAGTAGTGAAATTAATAGACTCACGCTTTCTTCATATGGGGGTAGGTAGGGACTATAGCACGCGTTCTGCTGCGATCCTTACATACGCCTTCTGCTTTGTTTACGTTTATAGGCCAGCAGGCTTAGACATAATACATTCCTGCTAGCGTTCACGCCAAACGCTACGCCAAAATGTATTGGAATGATATTACCTGCGGAAAGGTTACGTTGACATGACGTAACCTTTCCGCAGGTAATATCATTCCAATACATTTTGGCGTAGCGTTTGGCGTGAACGCTAACAGAAATGTGTTTTGTCTCTAGGCCCTGGTCGTACACGCATACACCTGACCTTTCTGATGAACAGCACCAATAAGGTCACCTCATGTTCTTGTAGTATCCTGGTGTTTCCACACACATCTGCCTTTCAAATACCTCTTGTTAGTTGCACTAAATTCATCCTCTCAAAAAAAAAAAAAAAAAAAAAAAAAAAACACTAGTTGTATTCTTATAATAGTGCATGACGTGAAAGTGTGACTACAGAATATAAATATGTCCCGTTAATCGCAGTAGTAAATTGATCCATTGGTCCTTATTCAGCAGTCAACGTTTGTAACCGTTAAGGACCGTAGAATGCAATAAATTGTACCTCGTTCACTGTTTTAAAAACATGATCAATCAAATGCGGTCATGAAACGTGCTGTTATTAGTTGTTCATCATTCAATTAACATAATATCCATATTAAAATAAAATAAGGCTATAGTTTGTTTGAACACGCTATTCTCTGGAATAAACACTTGTATTAAAAAAAAAATATATAGACCAATTCTTTAGAAAGGATGAAGATTATTTAATATCACGTTAAAACCCATAGGAGTTGCGCAAAAAGAAAAAGTCATAATGAACACCAAGCGAAAACGTCAATTATGGCATTTTTTAATATATGATACGATTTATAATATAGAGCAGAAGCTAATAGGATATTATTCAATCAAATCAAATCAAAATATTTTTGTTTCATATAAACCTGCATGGGCACTTATGAAAAGTCAGAAGCTAGGTGCACGGTTCCAAATTGTCGCTTCCTATGGAGAAGAACCGGCAAAAAAATCCACGGTGACTCTTTTAACAATCATTGGCTTTAACAATGTTTTCAAATTACAGTGATAATAGGTATGGGAGGACAGTGCAGGTTTGTCAATAAGTACCTGGTGCTTAGAGGAATGAAAATACAGAATAAAAAATCGTCTACAATTCTAAGGCCTACAACGTTCTCTCATTCACAATATGTAAAAGAATCTGCATAAATTACACGTTACAATTATTCTTACACGTGTCCTTTGATACTTATTTTTATTGGTTCTTCGAGCCGGATTTGGCGTATTCCACTTAAATTAAAACTCACTGTAACTTCTGGAATATGAAAAGCAATTCAACTTTAAGTTAATTAACTTCTTTGACTGTAAAGTTTTCTTCAAATTACTTACTTGACACTATAAAGAAATCGACGTTGTTTGAATACATAACCGTGGAGTGTTCGATATGATATTGATCCTATTGGATTAAGTGCCGTGGGAATCCCTGAGGGGGGAGGCTATCATTTATTAAAAGAGTTTTGCTGGCTATGGTACTTTCAATTTACTTGATAGTAAATTGAAAGTATGCTGAGCTGACTATGGTTGGTCTCGAAAGACCAATAACATTGAAAAAGGCCAATAAGGATGATTGTAGTTACTGTTATGTGGTTTTTCTTTATTGAAGGCATTTCTCGACAAAGGTTTTTGATTATAGCTGTTGTTAAAGTGTTGCAGAGTTTTTTAATCAATAATTTCTCAATACCAGACCAGAGTCTTCTGGATTTGTGCCCGCTTGATGGCAATAGGCTCGCCCCCATGGGACTTAATTCTAACTAACATGATGTAGATGTACTATAGATACAACTCTGCCTAAACCATTGGGGAATACAGGCGTGATGTTATGTAAATTTTTTTTGTTGTTGTTTATCATTCTCGAATGTCTTCTGATGCTAATTAACAAAAATGATAGTCATTGTAAAATATTTTTAATGGAAAGAAAGACATATAGGTACAGCAAAAAAAAACAACAAAAGTGTAAAGTGCGATTTTAGGAACTAGCATTAACACTCTTTTAATTATAAACGCTGCTTAAACTCAAGTATTAGCGGCTGTTTAACCATACATTTTTGAAGTTAATACATCTCTCAACTTTAATCAACGTTTATAAATAAAAACCCCGTGGCTAACAGCGGCTGCGCTAAAAAGGCCCAGAATTGTTTATCTTTCCAGCCTTTACTGATTGATTGTCAAAAATCCATCCAAAGATTTTAAAGATAGGAACGAAACGTCAGGCTCCCGGGAAAGAAACGGTCATCCCCATGGGATAAAGCGGCTGTAAATGGAAAATGTTACGAACAAAGACATTCTACTAAATTCAGAAATAAAAGTCAACTTTTCCTGTGTACCAAAATTGATAGCAGTCCAATTCTATTGCAATTATGTACTAGTATTATTTGGATTGAGCTTTAACGAATGACGAATAATGACGATATTAAAATGATCACTCATTTAATGATTAAGGACTGCGTCATTGGTCTAATGGTCGTAAGCGCTACTGTTGAGCTTGAGGTCCTAGATTTGATTCCAAGGTCGGGAAAAGTGTAATTGTTTTTTTCCACGGTTTTTGTATTAGAAATTTGTCACTATTAATCCGGAGTCTAGATTTGCGCCCCTTTGATGACAATAGGGTCTGACAACTGGATGACAACTGGCGAAATCTGAGTGTATACTAAGTACACCTCAGCCTTGTGTGCCTCTGTGTGATGGTCTTTTCCCAAGCCTAAAGTATTTTAGCTGCATCCAGTTAGACTGGAAGCTGACCCCAAAAAACTTGGGAGAAGGCTAGGCAGATGGATTTATAATATGTATACCTACATAGTTTTACTTCCAATTATTAAACGAAAAAAGCTAGCCTATCTGTTCATAGTGTATCTATAAAACATGTCTAAAAGACAGCGGTGCTTCGTCCACCGCCGCTGACAATTGACCCCAATTAATTTAATGCCACCAATCGTTCATGAGAATGGATCTACTGTCGTATATTACATCTGTTTATTACTGATATACATGCTTTCAGTTTGTGAATAATTTTTGTGTTATGATTTAATATGTTTTGGGCTAAGTATTTACAGCGGCAAGGGTCGATCGATCAGCTTAAACTACGCTTGGTCCGTGGATGGGTTACCATCTTTACACACCCCTCCGTGCCTCTGAAAGCATGGTATGCAGTGGTCCTGGTTGTCATTCATGGATCTTTGACATTCTTTACGGGTCGTCAGAAGCCCGAAAGTATGACAACCCGACTTACAAAGACGTATCGTGTTACCCAGTAACTGAGATGTAAAGGTCAAATGGCCAGTCGGTCCATGTAAAATATTGGTAATCAGCCGTATCTGTTTTGACTACAAGAACCATCCCTGAGGTTTAAGAAAATTGGGGTTTCATTTTAGTAAAATAATAAAGATTTGAAATATAAATGTTTGATAGGTTTTAAAAGGCAGAACTATTTGATATTTATGCTTTCAAACTGCAGTACTGTCTCAATTAATATTTACATGGCATAATGGCGAGCCTAAGAGCAAAGTTAGTTCCAAACTCGACAGAAGGCAAAGCCATTCAAGCTGTCAAAAATTCATGCAAGTAACAGAGTTAACAGAGGCATCCATTTTAAACTAGATTGTATATGCACAGGGGTAGTTACCGTGGTTTCCCGCTAACAAATAGGTCATGATGCGATCTTCGAGTTTAACTGTGTGTCAATTGTTTTTATCTGATCGAGCTGTAGAAGGAAGAAAAACAACGCCTCGTTTATTTTCTTGGCCTAGATAATGCTTGTCAAGTATTCTAAGAATTACAGCTAGGAGTATCGATTGCTTTTTGTTTTAAAAGGTAATAATATGAAGCAATACATAGTTATTCAATTTAAATACCATGTATTTAATCATACCTATGATAATTCACATTTTAAGACTTTAATATAATGAATGCGCCCTTTTTTATGACTCTCAAATAATTCTTAACTGTGACCCCAAAGGGTTTACAGTTCTAAACTAAATTATAATGACTCTTACTTGGTTATGTTGCCATTGCTTAGTTTATATGCATTTTAGAAGCCTTAAAAGTTTTTAGAGGTCCATTAACTTAAAAAGTATTGTCTTATTAGAAGGTTGGAGGGGCTTGTGGCTACTTAATAACACCAGCACGGGTCATTTGATTGGATTAATCTACGGTTGCCGCGGTTGGTTCATGGATGGGTGACCGTCTTTACATACTAAGACCCCAAAAAAGGGGACAGCACGTTAAGCCGTTGATCCCGGCTGTCATTTTTGGATCTTTGACAGTCGTTACGGGTCCTCAGAAGCTCGAAAGTCAGACAACCATTCTTACCAAGGGGTTTCGTATTATCCAGTAGCTGGGTTGTGGAAGTCAGATCGGCAGTCGCTCCATTTGAAATACTGGTATTCAGCTGCATCCAGTTAGACTGGAAGCTGACCCCGATATAGTTGAGTAAAAGGCTAGGCAGATGATAAAATTATTAGAAGGCCAATAAGTTATTAGCAGGTCAGTTAAATATTTGCTAATAATAGGTCTTTACCTATGAAATTGCCGTTTTGTATGAAAAAATTTAAACGAATTTTTTTCATGAATTTTTTATTTGTATTAATCGAAGTAATCACCCATGCAATCAATGCATCTTTGCCATCGCAGTGGCAGTTTATTGATGCCCTTCTTAAAGAAATCAGCTGGACGGGAGGCAACAAATTCTTCAAAGGCATTTTGTACTGCCTCTCGGGTATTAAATTTTTTTCCCGCCAAGAAGTTATCCAAATTCTGGAAAAAGTAGTAGTCTGTAGGCGCAAGGTCTGGTGAGTAGGGCGGATGACGGAGAGCTTCCAACCCCAGTTCTTGCAACTTGGAGACCGTCTGCTGTGCAGTATGAGGTCGCGCGTTGTCGTGCAGGAGCAGCGGAGACGAGCGATTGACCAATGCTGGTTGGAGATGCGCCAGCTTCTCCATCATTGTGTTCAGTTCTTCACAGTACACATCTGCAGTAATGCTCACCCCGTTTGGTAAGAAGCTGTGATGAATCACACCGGCGCTAGACCACCAAACAGTGACCATCACTTTTCTAGGGGTAAGTTTTCGTTTAGGGCATTGTTTAGGTGCTGAACCAGGATCCAACCAACTTGCTGAGCGCTTACGGTTATCAAACAGAATCCATTTTTCATCGCAGGTAACAATGCGGTTCAAAATTCCTTCATTTGTGTGTCTGTTGAGCAGTGCAAGGCACGTCTCGACGCGTACTTCGCGCTGGCGATCATTGAGTTCGTGGGGCACCCATTTGTCAAGCTTTTTTACCTTGCCAATTTGACGCAAATGGACCAATATTGTTTTGACGCTAACGTCGAAAGCTGCTGCTAATTCAGCCGTAGATTGTGTATCATCAGCTTCCACAATCGTCTTTAATTCGTCATTGTCGACCAAAGTCTTCGGACGACCGCGAGGTTCATTTTTCAGGTCGAAATTTCCAGAACGGAAGCGAGCAAACCAATAACAGGTGGTGCGTTGGTTTGTAGTGTTAGCTCCGTAAACGTCGTTGATGTTGCGTGCCGCTTGTGCCGCGTTGCTGCCACGACGGTACTCATATTCCATAATTACTCGAATTTTTAACGTATCCATGATGACGAAAAAGATTGAAATGCGATGAAAATGTAACACTAATCAATAAAGAAATGACTACTTTTAGAAAAAAAAATCCATGTTTTTAAAATAAAATTAATTTGAAATTAGAATTCTTAGCCAAACAAAAATTATTTTGATTTGAAATGGCCAGTACTGCAGAACGGCAATTTCATAGGTAAAGACCTAATATAAATTCGGAAATACGGACCAATCCTTAAAATTTGAATACAAAAACCTTCAAATCTAATTAAACAGAAACTGTTCCAATTGAATTAGCTATAACAATCATTTTATAGCTATCGAATACAGAATAGAATACTCTACTAATTAATTGGCATTCTCATCGAATTGATTGATTGCGTCGATATTTTTTGGCATGTTCTTTGGCAATAATTTATTTATTTCTTGATAAGGCACTTCAACGACTTATTCACTAAAACAATAAACAGACAAAGATCACACAGTTTTAGAAATTAAGAATTTTCACTCACAGAAGGTGGATTGACTTAATATAGTGTCTACACGTTACAGGAACTAATGGAAGCTATGGTGGCAAACTTGTAGTGAAATTCTGGGCCGAGTCTATTTAGATTGTCATTGACAGAAGAAAATTTCATTATGTGGATATAAGAATTAATACGGGTAGTAAACTCATGTGTTTGGTCATGGTTTGGACATATAAAATGCCATCATTCACAATAAGTATTTACAGTAAAAAAATAAGTGTCGCAGTGTCAAATTAAATTAGCTGGCAATACTTTACCCACGTGATGGGTATCGATATGATACCTAATTAAATAATAAAAAATATATTTCATCATTCCAACTTTGTTCAACACTTTTTTTTTTAATTTTGCATTTTTTGTGTCTCATGTTCCCTATATTACAAGCTCGTCTAAATTGCCAACGAATCAGCCAGTCGGAAAGATGAAGCTAGTTGCCCATTCTTAAGCGCAGTACTATGGAGAAGAACAACCGAAACTCCAACGGCTTAAGATGCTTTCCGAGGCACTGAGAAGTAAAGATTGTTACCCATCCAAGGACCGATCGCTGCAAGCACAGCTTAACTTGATCGATCGATCCTTGGGACTGTTTACTTAGCCACGAGCTTAGTATATATGTCGCAGTCGGATTGTATAATCCGCCGTATTACATTACGGCTAGCTGTTATCAAAAATAGGGCCGTTTTGAAATGCGGCGATTCAACGATTAGCCGAATTGAATGCGGCTGAATAAAAAACGGCCGGAATATATTCGGCGCCATACGTACTGTCCATGAGACCCAACAGACTTCTGCCCATGAGTCGGACTACTAAGAAGATAAACGTGGGCCGCCTTATTGAAGAACGTATCGCAATGACAATCCGGCTAATCGTTGAACCGCCGCATTCCAAAACGGCCGTTTTGGATAACAGCTAGCCGTAATGTAATATGGCGGATTATACAATGTGACTGCGACATTTACATTTATAACAACGTATTTGATGTCGTGTAATGAAGTGAAAAAGATAATAGACTGGAGTTTACCATAACGCGTGCTTTAAAAAAATAAGGATATGATGTTATGTCGTATAAGCGCCACAGCCTTTTCCGCAATGGGATTAGGGACAATTTACCCTCTCCTTTGTCACTTGTGTGCAAATACATTTTGTTTGTCTATTTAAAAATTGCATGACAAAGGAGATCTTAAAAATAGGATTTTGGTTGACTGCATTGTTGGTCGCAAACGTTACTGCTGAGCAGGTGGACATCGGTTCGATTTCTGATAGGAATTTGTCAGTAACAATCCGGAGTTTGGTTTCGTGAACGGTTGATGGCAATGGCACGCCCCTTATTACATGGGACATAAACATAACTGACCGAATGTGGCTGTACTATAGGAACACCTCTGCCAGTCTTTTGGGGACTACAGGCGTGATATTATGTAATGTTATGTATGCATTCACACGAGAACGAAGTGTATTCGCCCTAATAGAGACAATAAGAAAAGTGCTATTGGACACATTCTTAGTAAAGACAATTTAATAGTTTAGGTTATAATGAAATTACTTATTAGTCTATCTATAGGGCTAGATTGTAATAAGATTAGGGTCCATCCTATAGATGAACCCTAGGACAAGGGAAAAAAAATGTATGCATTGTTGATTCAGCAGATCGGTTAATATTATATATAAAAATTACTATGGGAAACTTGCGACTAAACTCTGAAGAAAGATATTTGAATTCATAATCATTAATCCCCTAAATGGTTTAAATAAGATGGATTTGAAATAATACACATTGCTTGTAATAAATTAAACTTGGGGTTACTATGAATCCAATTTATATTAGAATCTTAACTTCTGCCAGCGACTTCCACGGGTATGTACCTGGATTAAAAATATCCTGTGTGGTAATGTTATAAACCATCTTTTCGCCACTTTTAAATCTAAATCGCTTCAGCGGTTTTTGCGTGATTGGGTTACAAACATCCAAACATCTAAACATCAAACTTTCACATTTAGGTATATTAATTAGGAGGAATAGGATAAATAATAATAACTCTCTTCCATAAATTAAAACTAAATGAAAATCATGTCGCCCAAACTAAAAGCTCCCTTTCGTTGACGATCTGATTTCCTTACCAAACTTTCAATCCGTGGGAATTTGCATGATCTCACATAATTTATGCACGAACTTGAGAACATTTGATAACTTATCAGTAAGTTTTAAAGGGCAAGGCTTGGAATAAATCGCTATTTCATTCAAAATCGTAGATTTCGACAAGTTTATTAAAACCATACCATTATTGGAGAATAACCCGCCAGCTCTGTCGCTCAGTGCTGGAGGCTGGGGCTGGAGGCCACTGTTGGTGGCCTGTGCTGCAGGTCAGATCTTAGGCCAGTGCTGGTAGCCAGTGCTGCAGGCCAGAGTTGACGGGCTTCGTTGGTCTAGTGGTTGGTTGGTTCTTGGTTTTATTTACGGGTCGGAGAAAGTGTAATTGGGTTTTTCCATCTGAAATTTCTCAAAAACAGCCCGAAGTCTCGATCTGTGCCCGGTCGGTGGTTAAAGGTCGCCCCTATGACATGGGACTTAAAAATAGCTGGTGAAATGTGGGTGTCTATAAGTGCCTCTCGGGGAATAGAGGCTTGGTGTTATGTATGTGTGGACTTTTTTAATAAGTCTGAATATATAGAAAGAAGAAATACAGATAAAGGAACAGACACTGACAGAGATAAGTATCCACATTACCTAGTAATTTACTAGGTCAGGTGAAAAGCTACCAATTGCACTACAATATACAGGAAGCAAAAAGGGGCCTGTGGCTTAGTAATAATAGCCACAGGGGTTGATTGATTAGTGTTGTTTTTATAGTATTAAGGATTATTTGGGACATACACATTTAAAGTTAGTGTAATAAAATGATTATTAAATTAACGATATAAATATAAAAAAAGTAGGAATAGAAATTGTGATGTATTTAATGTAAACTTAAAATTTGCACACTTGCTTGCAGGCAGAATACAATTACACTTTAAGATCTCACCGTCATACATACAGTCACGAGCAATAATATGTATACGCTTAACAACTTTTAAAAGTGATTTTTTCCACTTTTACTAATTGTAATCTCATTTTATTATGAAAATAATATTTTAGAACCCACAATATAATGAAATACCTAAGTTATCTCAAGGTTGCAATTGCTATTTAAAAGAAAATCGCTTTTGAATTTGGCGATGTGTATACATATTAATGCTCGTGACTGTACATACATACATACTCAGCCTATTACGTTCCCACTGCTGGGACACAGACCTCCTCTCCGTGAGACGGAGCGGGCCGTAATCCACCACGCGGGCCCAGTGCGGGTTGGTAGACGTCACATGTCTTCGAATGTTTTTGTTCTAGGACATGCCGGTTTCCTCACGATGTTTTCCTTCACCGTTTGAAAGCAGTGGTGATGAAATTATTTACACAAAGTAATGCGCCTGGCTGGGTTCGAACGCACGACCTTACTGCTCGTAGGTCGCAGCCGTTACAACTGGGCCACCACTGCTCTCATTTACTGCACTGATCTCACATTCACCAAAAATATATTTCTTGCAAAGAAACATTTTATTTGATTTAATTAGGTTAAGCTATTACGCTTGCCGCGGTTGGTCCGTGGATGTTTACATACCAAGACCCCTCCGTGCCCCGAAAAGCACGTTAAGCTGTTGGTCCCGGATGTCATACGTGGATTTTTTTAACAGTCAGAAGCCTAAAACTCTGATAGCCAGTCTTACCGAGGTGTATCGTGTTAACCAGTATCTGGGTTGTGGAGGTAAGTTATGCCGTCGTCTCATGCAAAATATATTCAGCTGCATCCGGTTCGATTTGAAGCCCAAGTGATTCCCAAGAGTGTTGGGAAAAGGCTAGGTAGACGATGAATACAGAAAGCAAAGAACTGAATATTAAAAGTCAACTTTCTAAGTAATTGAGAAGATATTCTAGACAGAGATATTGCGAAACATAGTATATTCTGTATCTAGCTTTGTAATTTATCGTTACAAGATAGTCTCACAGTTTTATGTCAGTATTAAATACTGCAATAAACGTAGCATCGCCGTTTCAAAGCATCACGTACAAAAGCGATTCGTTGGTTCCAACCTTTATTACAACTCTAATGTGTTGTGTTGTTATGTCTTCCTTTACGTACAGAGCAGATTTAACAGCTATGATTTTTTCATTGGGGTCATTAGTTCCCTAGATATTTTTCTTTTTAACAGACTTCAGAAAAAAAAATATGGTTTTTTACCTCAGAACTTCGTCACTGATAAGTCGATTAAAAAAAAAAACTTATTTTGTTTAAAAATTTATACTTATCGAGTAGAAATGTACATTTGGCTAAGTTCTGATGAGTGGTTTATGAGTTAGCTTCAATAATACGTATTTTTCCACTTCGGTTATAGGTATTGATGATATTCTAATAATAATGACTGGAGGTTGCCCAGGAATCGAAATTCGATCGTATTATTTTTAACCGACTTCTATAAAAATATAATTTATTTGTAATGCATTATTATACAAAAATATTTCATTTCTGCACTCCTTCTCCATAAAGACTAACTGCACTAAGTTGCATACAGCTTCGTCCGCTTGATAAAATGAAATATTTTTGTATAACATCATCAGATGATGATTTTATACAAAAATATTTCATTTCTGCACTCCTTCTCCATAAAGACTGTAACTGCGCTAAATTTCATACAGCTTCGTCCGCTTGATAAAAAGGGGAACAAAGTGATTGTTTCACGTACCTATATTTACATAGATAACTTTCAAGCCACTGTTATTTACTTAGCTAGTGAAAGTATAAGAATTTTTCCGCGTTGAAGTTGTGTTCCTGTTATTTGAAATCTTCCTCCGAACATTGAAATCTTTTTCCTGACATTGTCTTCAAAATATTTATGAAAATCAATTATTTCAATAAATCTTTTTGTGCGTTAGTGCTTGTGGTGAAGGGCTCGTTGCTCAATAATTGTGATTATTGGTCTCGGCTGTCACTCGTACATCTTTGACAGTCGATATGGGTCGTCAGAAGCTCAAAAGTTTAACAACCAGTCTTACCGAGGGCTTTCGTTTTACCCAGTATCGGGTCTGTGGAGGTCAGATAGGCGTCGTTTCATGTTCTGCATCCGGGTAGACTAGAAGCCGAACACAACATAGTTGGGATAAGGCTAGGCAGATTGATTGATGGTACCTGGTATACTATTGAGAAAATAATACTTGGAAGCAAACATCTCTACGTTATATTTGAAAATCATTGGTTTGACGTAACATTTGAAAATCAATTGTATGACGTTGGTTAGATCACTGTTCAAGATTAACGTCAAACACAAATGCATGCGGTCAAGAACTTTGTTGAACAATACTGGTGACGTCATAACGTTAAAAACGGAAATTCATACAAATATACATTCCTCCGTACATTTACGTAACATGAAACCCACGCAATGTATCAAGAGCATATTGTTGTTGGGTGCTGTTATTGATCGATTGCAGCGGTCTTATATCTAAGGATGGCGATCTTTAGAACTTAATACCAATAAATAGGTGGCTATATGGAATGGGTAGAAAAATCAGAGAAAATAATATTTGGACGTAAGGCACCCAAATGCCCTGCACTCTACGAGCGCAAGACACTTTCAGTAAGAAATTTCTATTCCGTCCCTTTACAATGTAAAAAAAAAGTTGTACAATTTCTTGTAGGAGCAGTAGTGGCCCAGTGATAATGGCAGCGACTTACGAGTTGTTGGTTGGTGGTTCGAACCCAGTCAGGTGCTATAGTTTGTATAAATTAGTGATCTTGAGAAAACCGGCATGTCCTAGAACCAAAAATTTCAAAGACATGTGTCATCTACCAACCCTCACTGGGCCCACGTGATAGATGACAGCTCACTCCCTCTCATCGAGAGAAGGTCTATATCCTAACAGTGGGAATATTATAGGTTAAATATGGTGGACTGTAAATAATCCAGTGGAAGCTGTTAATGTCATTGTAAGTGTGAAAAGTGCCTGCCAATCGTGGAGATTATGGCAAAACCCCCCTTTTGGGGGAGGCTTATGTCCAGCAGTGGACGTCTTTCGGCTGATATGATGATGATGTTGTATTAGGTACGGAAGCGTATCGAATAGCTATGCTGACGTATGAGCGTTAACGAAACAAAAGGAGTATGCAAGGATCAAAGCCGGTGGCGTTCTGCAGTTTCTATCTACTCCCATGGGAAGCAGGCGTGAGTGTATTCGATTATGTATGGCTAGGCGACGGCCTAAATCCATACATTTTCAGTCAGCCCTATAACAACCAATGCTATGAGCGTAAATTTAGGCGATGCACTTAAAGTTGATGCGATGCAACGCGCTAAATTTGGCACGTTCCTCTGTGGCTACACAGTATGGTTTTAGATTATAACAAAGCGTTTGTATTGTTACGAGTACGTGCTCTCTGAAATTTTGACGGACACGTCAGTTAGTTTTAGTAATAGATGTTTGACATTCGTAACCGGTAGCCACAAGCCCAAGAGTCTGACAACCAGCCTTACCAAGGGATATCGTGTTGCCCGGAAACTGGTTCGTGGAGGTCAGGTAGACAGTCGCTTCATGTTAAATTCAGGCATTCAGCTGCATACGGTTAGACTGCTGCATTAACAGGCTTATTTTAGTCACGAGCATCGTGTACTATTTAGTAGTTCGTGTGACATAAACCGCTCTCCGCTCTCTCGGTTGATTTGGTGTAACTTTTGAAGAACTCCGTTGTCTATCTCCGAAACGCATAATCAGATCTATATGAAATTTTAATGGGACCATTTCGAAATAAACTCCTTTCGAACAAAAAAAGAATTTTGAAAATCGGTTTATATAATATATGATGGAGTTATGCCTGAACCTCCTCCTAATTCCTAACCGTTAAAGAGTTGTACCTTCCTACCTTCCTTCATCAGCTCAGCGTCATGAGATGATGATGACCATACGCAAACATCTCAATAGATTTAGAAAATATATGAAAAACATTGTTAATACCTGTAACATTTGAGGTTTGCCCTCGATTTCCCTGGGATTCCATCATCAGATCCTGACTTGGTGCCAATGAGACCACCTCAGGAGTATACTCTTTCGAGGGAGAAATCGATGAACATACATTTTTAAAAAATCATCATCATCATTTCAGCCGAAAGACGTCCACTGCTGGACATAGGCCTCCCCCAAAGGGGGGGGGTGCCATAATCGCCACGCTTGGCAGGCGGGTTGGCGATCGCAGTATGGTGGTAAAATGCATATAGAGAACGCTGCAGCCCATTCTCTAGTAAGTCCCTTAGTCGCCTCCTACGACACCCATTGGAAGAAATGGGATGGTGCTATTCTTTTACGCCCGGACACCATACGGGACCATTTAAAAAAATACAAACAGTCAAACATATAACCGTCTTCTTTTCGGAAGTCGGTTAAAAAGAATCCCATATCAAAACGCAAAACCTTAGATATCTAAAAAAAACTATCATGCAGAATAAATCATACAAATACATTACAGCTGATTGAAATCTGTTATAAAACATAATAAATCAATTTTCATTTTTGTATTTTTTCAATGGATACGCTGAACTTGCAAAACGACTAGAACAATTTTCTGAAATAGCTGTGTTTGTGTAAAAGTCATTGTACTGAAAAAGAGCGTTTTGACTCTGACTGTCCTTTTTGTACTTTTACCGGGACATATTTCAAGTTCGTGACCTCTGAGTTTGTTTTGGCCTTTCTTCTCATAGTACTCAGATAGGAAACGCCGACTTCATCTAGATTTTAAAATATGACTGACGTGTTTGTACAAACCTACTTACTGAAATAAAATCATTTATAATTTATCATTATTCATAACTTTAGTGTTATTAACTACTTCCTTCTAGATATGTTTGATCTTTGAACATATAATAATTATGATAATCTACGTTTCATAGCATTTTTCATAGCTATTAGAACCTGCCTGATTTGATAATTCATTATAATTAGAGTATGGTGACAGATTTTTCATATAGCGTGTTTATTTATCCCCGGCAAAAAATGAGTTCACGATACTAAAATTAAAAATCGCAATATCACAACTATTTAGATGACCTGTAACATTTTCCAATTAACCCAATAATTTTAACGTTAGTTTCTTTACAAGCGGTAAAGCAACAGTGTTGTTTGTTTTATTTTATGTGGCCATGGATAGACGTGTTAACTGTCCTTTTATTATTTGTTTATGAGCTGTCGTTGGGATGTGCCTAATTACTCCACTTCGTGTTCTAGTTTTAATTACTTTGTTATGTCATACTCTTTAAGGGAACAACAAAACTGTGCTGAGTTTATTAGGTATTGAATGTAAAGACATTAAAACTCGAAAGTCAAACAATTTTTTCCATGATACTATTTACAGGTACTTTTGAACTGTCAGGAGTCATTCAGTTGGAATCAAGAAGCTATAGTTGCTTATTCCAAAGCGTAGTAGAATGTGTGGGAATAGAGATGAAGTTCTTAGGAACTATGGAATTTCTAAGAACTAGTTTCTAGTATCCATGGGGACTTACTCTTTTAAGTTATATTGTTACAAAATAATAAGTGCACCATTAAGTATTATAAATAAATTTTGCATCGACTCACTTCTTCTAAGCTTGCCGATAGGTATCGAAATACAGTCAGCTCAGAATTTAGCTGCAAGCTTGGTATTTTCAACAGCGTCCATCAAACTCCTGTAGCGTGCTGACAATAGGACATGATGGAATAGATATTAATTGCCCCATTGTTTGTGTGACAGCACCACATTTACACTCCAGGGCGGAGTCATCTGTGAATCTCCATCTGAGCAGGTTTTCTGTTCTTCGGTATACCTGGGTCAGGAGTCTATTCAAAGAATTCTAGGGAAGTCAAGGCAGCTCATGTGAGAGATTTTCAGCATTTGGAACGAATGGGTTTGGAAGGGAAGCACCAACTCACCGACTTAGCCTTTTCTTAGACCGTCCACCAGTGTGTGGGAGGACACACCGTCCAATGCAGTAAAAATATTTCCTGCGTCTCCTGTAATCAACTGTTTCAAAGAATTGAAATTCTATTCTATTCTATTCAAGTTTCAATCGTCAGTAAGTTTCTGCAAAACAATCTTTCTCTCTATCCTCTGAAGATAATATTATCACGTCATTAATAATTCATCACGCAGCCGCAACAGATAGATTGCTGATGTTATTAGAATACAAATGACTAATTAATAATCCAACGTGGAACCCAAATGCTTTCCTTGTATCCCTACTCACAACCTTGCCAAGGATTTTCCAACTAATGCCACCGAGGACCGACACAAACTCGATTAACCAAAGTATTCTCTAATTTACCTTCATAACGGCAGGCTTCTGAAAGTCCTAGCACATATCTTCATTAACTAAGCGTAATATAATGGTCGGACGTGCTAGTAGCTAATTCTCCTTGATGGCACGAGTAGGCTACGTGCGGCTGTGCTACAAAAAAGATAGCAACAGAAGGACAACTTCATAAAACATGTGAAAACAATCGCATGCAGACATACATATACACGTATAGTCAGTGCCAAAGCTGTCTGATAGAAATGTAAATAATTGGATCAGAAATCATAATTTCAGTATGGGCACGCGCAGTATAATTGTTACTACAATTTTTTTGTTAAGTTTATTGTTCTGTTTTTTCTTTTCTTTTAAATGTGTTTGTTGCTGTTGAGTCTGTGTCGAATAAATGTTTTCTATTCTATTCTATTCCATGATTTGGATGCATATTCGTAGCCACCTACAAATTCAATCCACTGGTGCGTGGTTTGAAATCATTTAATGAATCAAACCAAACTTGATTATTTGAATAATTTTCAACCCGAAATTATAATTTTATATCACCTGAAAGGTGTCTTTCCACTCAATTTTTGTCGATGATTTTTCAATTACAATTTCATTATGTTAATCAAACAATAATCGTTTGAAAAATTAATGTGTTACTAAGAATGTGTTGACGTGAGTTATTATTTAGTTATTATGAATGTGTTGTTCTCAAAACGATGAAAGAAATCGTCGCCGTCGTGAGGGACCCGGCGTGTCTTAAAACCAAACAGTCTATCAATGCGCAGTGGGCCCACGTGGTGGTTTTCAGCCGACTGCTTCTCATTGAGAGAAGGCCTGCGTCCCAGCAAAGGGAACATAAAGCCGATTATGGTTATGTTGTGTTATTTAATCTCTTTAGAGAGTGATTGTGTAAAAAATTGCCAAAACTGTGTGCACTTTAGTGTGAAATGTCATCAGATAGATTCGGAACAGACATACGTACGGCAATTGCAGTCGCGCTTGCTTACGTTGCCCGTATATGACGTGCGTCTATGTGTGTGTGCGCTTTCGTTCGTTTTACGGAGCGGACCCTTTGTCTTCTGCACCTATGATCTATTCTGTGACTGTACTTAAACGCTTCGCTCATACAATTAGAGGTACATCTCATGGTCACTGTATGACAGTATGTTATTTGACAGTCATGAGGCTCTATCGTTATTGTCAGCTGATTTGTGCGTCAATCTTGTGTAATTTGTTGATAACAAGTCTTTTTTGTTTTCAATTGTTTCATCGTCATCAAGTTGGGTAAGATCGTTTAAGTTTCTTGCTTAAGTTAGAGGTGTTTTATATTGTACTATTCGAAGGATTCCACTTTTTATCCCAATTTTTCTTAAACATTATTGTTTTGTCTACGCCAATTTTATTGGTTCTTCTGTGTTCGAGCATTGTTAGCTTTAAATTTGTATCAACTAGAGAGAAGTTATTTAAAATAAGAATACTAGCATTTTTTTTAAGTATAGTTACAGTACGGTCAACTGTGGCATCTTTACTTTTATGAGTAACGCAGCCCATGACTACTGTACTTAAATATATCTCGGTGACTAAACATGAGTTGCCGCAATTTGATAAGAAAGCGATACAAAAGTAGAAAACCCGACTATTTGTATCACATTTTTAGTAATTGAGGGATATTTCATTTATATTCATATTTTAGTCATTGGTTTAATTTATCATCGCAAAAAAAGTTGTCATTGTTGACGGTATCCAAGATGACACATTGGGCTTTAAAAACAGACTTTCTCACAGGCTATGAGGGCTGAAAACGACACTCTATACAGCCAACCTTTTTCTAAAATAGTTTTGATATTAAAAACTATAAAACTCATTATGTAACAGACAGGAAAAGATGGCCAGTAACTCTCTGACCGTAACAGATTTAGCATAATACAAGCAATGTGCCCGAGCATAATTTGAAAAAGAAAATGTTTTCTTCCAATGATTACGTAATGAGGCAAGAATTTCTAATGTTATTGTGACTATTTAACACATGTTGAAGTACATGGTATGTACAAGTAATTATCACTTGTGTGTCGCGTCAATACGCGAGTGGTAGTGTTCACACGATGGCGTGGTACGTAAGAAAATAATAGTGATAAAACAATGGAATGATAGGCCTATGATAATTTAGAGAAGGGATCGTGGCTTAATAATAACTGACGGAAAAGTTGATTGAAAGGTTCATGGATGGGTGACCGTCAATGGTGACCCGCAAAATAACAGTAGGAATGGCTTTCATTTTGACGGGTCAAGAACATGTCTGGCAATGTTTTGACAACATTAACGAATGAATTATTGAGTGTACGACTAAACGCCGACAGACACTACGCCGACAGACTGAATAGCAAAAAGAAATAGGTCACTTCGCCAACAGGACTCTTCGCCGACAAGGCTCATACTTGCGTTATTACTAAATAGTCAAGTAACTGCCACTAACATGGAAGTAGGTTGCTCGCAATTTCTAACCTAACCTATTACCTACCTGATGAGCCCTGTTGGCGAAGAGTCCTGTCAGCGAAGTGTCATGTCGGCGAAGAGTCCCGTCGAAGTACATTCTAGTCTGTGTTCAGTCTGTCGGCGTATTGTCTGTCGGCGTTTAGTCGTACACTGGAATTATTAGGTAGCAATGTCCGTCAAGTGATTCACGTTCTGATTGATAGTGTTTTACGCAATTAAGATGCAGGTCAGGGGGTCTCGTAATGTAATACGTAATACCTAATACAGACTCCTCCATGCCTTGGGTAGCAAATCGGTCACGAATGTAATTTTTAGTGGCATGGCAGTCGCACCATGTAAAATACTGGCATTCAGTTCCATCCGACTGGCTAAAGATTGGAAGCCGACTTAACAATGTAAAGGAGAAGAGCCTTTTCTTCGTTATTATGACATCATTAACATACCTACACAAAGTGGAAAAAATACGTATTCATAAAAGCCAACACAAAACCTACCCAAGCAAAATTCACGAGCTTCATCTACCAAATTAAAAAAGAATCAAGTAGGTACATCCTCTACTTTTTGAAGTTGGTTGAAAAGGTCAGAAAAAAAAATTTTTAACAAAAAAATTAAACCGCCGAAAAACCGAAAAGTAAAAAATAATAAACTAGCTTTGTCCAACCACAATAACTAAGTTCGGAAGGCGTTGACATATAATTAACTACATATCCAAAATCACCGACTTCCGAACTTAGTTATTGGGGTTGGACAAAGCTAGTTTATTATTTTTTACTTTTCGGTTTTTCGGCGGTTTAATTTTTTTGTTAAAAAGTTTTTATTTTATAATTTTTTGTGGCTATAATCTACTAATTACTACATGCTTAATTTTTGATTTAATACACAACTCTATTAAAATCTGTGAGTAAACAATCAATCATCCCCTGTTTTCTTACCCTTAGGGTTGGAATTTTTCTTCAAAATTTATATGGGACCAATTTCAAGGTATATCCTTTCCAATAAAAAAAGAATTATCAAAATCGGACTACTCTGGAAAAAGTTATGCGTGGTCATACATAAAAAAAAAAAAAAAAATATACGCGTCGAATTGAGTAACCTCCTCCGTTTTTTCGTCGGTTCAACAAATAGTATCAAGTGCCAACTATCGAGATTTTGAGCTGTTATTTAGTCAAAGCGTAGTAGAATATTTGAAGTTTTGTCCGAACTACAATTACAAAAAAAGTGATTTGGTTAGGTACCAATAACGATTGGTGGTGTAGAGAAACAGGGCCTCAATCCCCAGTACGTTCTCTTGCTCTAGACATCTAATTATTCTGGGAACAAAGTTATAAGGAACGACTGTGAAAGAAAGCTCAAGTTATTATTGTGTTGAGCTTTTATTTCTATTGAAAGCTCAACCAACTAGTTTAAGTTCCTATTAGGTTATTATAGCTTCATCGAAAGCACAAATTTTTCTCTCTGGCTAGAATAAACTACTTATTAAAACCAAACTCAGTAAGTAAGTAAGTACTTTTTAACGAAATAACTTTGCGTAGCGTGGTCCTTATTTTACTAACATTTTCAATTGGAATGGAAAACTTACTTTCTGTGATAAGTGATAACACGCGTAGCTTAAAATAAAACTAAAACATTTCATAAAGTCAGAGCCTCAAAAGCCTGCAAAAAACAATTTAAACACCAAACTCAAGAAACTAAACTATTTCGCAAAAACACAAAAAAGTTCACCCAATTAACACATAAACAGTGCAATATATAACGAAAACTTTAATTTAACACAGCAGTGCAAAAAAAACTCAATTAAGTGCAACACCTCAAAAGCCTCACCAGTTAAGTGCAACGACAGTGATGTGCAGTTCAGTGACGTATCCATAGCAACAGTCCCGTTGTTGTTTATTCTCCGTGACGCGCATCAACAGCCACGTTGTTGCTGACGACGTGCGGGGAGTGCGCGCGGCGTGCCGGGCGCGCGCGTTGCACGCTCGCGCGCGAACTTGAGCCATGCACTGAGCGGGTCATGGAGACTATCTCCGAAGATGCTGAGGCTGAATTGGAACTTGGTAATTTTTTTCTTGATTATTTTGAAATTCTTTTTATGTGTTGGCTCAAAGTCATAGTCAGACTCACTCACTACAAATATTATAACCGTAGACGTAGCGTTATCTCAGACATCTTGATAGTAAGACTGATACCTATTTTCATTAACTAGACGATACCTAAACCTCTAAATGAGCTGAGGAATTGGCAACGCTCGGCTCAGTGTCGAAAGTTGAAAGTCCAACAACGTGGTTTTATTTGCCTAGACTTTCAACGGGAATGAGTACCCTAGTAAGAGGGTGCTAGCTCTCGAGCAACTCTTCAAACAATTAATTACGTAAAGACTGCTGCTCATCCTTTTATTGAACAGGTTTCAGGGACCGATTATTTTGTATTTTATCTGATCGGGTCTTTTGAACTGTATCTTTCATTAGTGGTCGTTATATCTGCAAACCAATTTATGACAAGTTATTTGAATTTTGTTTCGATAAGTGAGAATGACGAATAGCTACACGGTACCTACCTTTTCTGTCTTTTAACTACGGTATTCAATCATTTTTGAGTCATCAGCAAATATTTTGTTTCACAAGTAGGTAGAATTAAGATTATATAGTGTATAAAAAAAGAAAAAATCCGGCCAAGGGCGAAACGGACTCGCACACGAAGGGTCCCGTACCACAAGGCAACAAATGACGAATAACACACGTTTCTTGTATGGAGACCACCTTTAATATTTAACAGTATTTTACTTTTATTATTTGGTGTTACTACCGGTTACAGCTCATGAGATACAGCTATCTGACAGACACACGGTCGGAGGGACAATGGAGGCTTAGTAATAAGGTCTCTTTGGTACCCTATACAGGATAAGTTTTTAATGAGTGTGCAAACTGAAACCATGATTTCAGCAAATCATTCTAAACCCCCCCCCTAGCACAGAAATTTTTCTTCGGTTATACAATAAAAAATCAGCAGTTCCGTACATTTTAACCGCGTAGGTATTGCACTTTTCTATGAAATAGCAGATTTTTGTTTTGTATAACCGACGAAAATTTTCCTCCTGTATATAGAGAGAGAGTAAGACGAGGGAGGAATGAGGAAAATGACGTGAGGAAAGATTTGAGTATGAATGTGGATGGCTATAAGAGTGGAAGAAGACCAAAGAAACGATGGACGCACTGTGTGTAAGATGATATGGCTAGAACGGTGAAAACAATCGAAATGACGACTACTGGAGAAGTATAACAAGATGTGTTGTGCCGAATCCGCAGGGCCATAACGGAGGAGAATGAAGATGTTGATTAATATAAAAGTATGGAGGAATGTTATGGGGACCAAAACAAAGTTTCCAGGGATAGTTGGAATTTCTCAAATTAAGACACAAGCGTTGCGTGTAGTACTTGTTTTAAACTTTAAATTGGGCTTGTGAAGTATGTATCCAATCGTCATGTAGGTAAGTTATAAAGTAACTATTTCGTGTCTTAAAGGTAATTTAATCAAACCTCAAATAATTAAAACGTGTGTTCCTAAAAATATTGTCGGACACTAAAATGATTACGCCTCTTTTTGTGAAGCTAATTCCTATTTTGAGGCCCTAAAAATACTAAATACTCAAGTAACGACAATCAACTTGGATGAAGCGCGGTTGGTCACAGATCGAACCTAACCTGACCAGCACCCCCCCCGAGTGGGTTCCCGCATTGTCGTTGCGGGGGGGCTTAGTAACCGTGGTCTCCCATCCACGGTGAAGCCAAGAGGAACCCAACGGTGGGGCCGCTCGTCAGGGCTTTTGCCTTCAAGCCATTGACGTAGCGGCCAAAAGGTAGGTTGCGGTGAGGTGCACCGCAACTGAGGTGGGCCGCGATGTCGAATGGGAGGCATCGCGGCTGAGGGTTACGGGCTGCGGTAGAGGAGGAGTGCCGGTGCTTCTGAGCAGCGCTCTTCCCTTCCGTGGCCTGGACGGGGCCGCCACCGTTTGATGGCGGACGCGGTGGGGCCGCAGGGGAAGAGGAGTGTCGGTATAGCGTCAGCCGCTCTCCCTATCCTCTGCGGCCGAAAAGTGGTAGACGGGACGGCGCGTTGTGTTCCTCACGCGCGCCGTCAAAGATGTCAGCAACCACTGGTGGGGTCCGCAAGGGCCGATGCCTGCCAGGGGTGCGGGTTTGTTCGAAAGAGGTACCACGGCCCCTGGCATACGGGCTACTGAGGGAGCACGGGTGGGTTTTAGTCAGTAAAAGTCTGACACGCCCTCCTGCTCTACTCAGCAGGAGAAGTCATTTGATGATTTCCCACCCAAAAAAAAAAAAAAAAAAAAAACCTGACCAGCACCCTAATTGCGTAACTCACGATTGATCATAATTGGTTTCGTCTTCACAGTTAAACAATATTCATTGCGTTATTAATGTTGTCGAACAGACACATTTTTCGAACATAGGAAGCAATGGTTTAACAATCCGTTTCAAAACGATACAGATTATGATGAATCGTGAGTTACGCAATTAGGGTGCTGGTTGGTCAGAGTACACTAGCTTACGAGTAGTTACTGCAACCAACAGTGAGAAAAGTCAACAAAGTTATAAAGAGGTTCATTATTAGAAGATCAATCAGTTTTTAAAGGATCTGAGGATCGTTCATATTTCCGTTTTTACAAGCTTTTAAATTGCATGTAACTATGTTTGTTCGGGTGGAATCTTGCAACTCAATTTTGAAGCAGATATCTTTAACCGATTCAGCTGAAATTTTTTGTACACGTTTAGTTTGGATGACAATGCATGGTTAGCTGTGTGAAGTTATTCTAAATCCAACATGGCGGAACACCTAAGATACCAGACTAATATTTTTAATGCACAAAGCTTGTCACAAGATTTAAGTACTCGTATTTACTTAGATATAGAGTACTTAAATCTTGCGACATGCTTTTATATTATATAAATTGTGTAATGACTTTATAAGTTGATAGTAAAAAGTTTAAAGGAAAGGTTAATTTATTTCTTTCTAGCGCATTCAAATAAAACCTTATTATTAAAAGAGTTGGTTTTTTACTTTAATTTTAAAATTAATTTTAAAACATACCTATACTTACTTGAAGCACTGTAAGAAAATGTAGCTTCAACGTTTCAACCTGAGAAGAGTTTTAGCAACTCTCACAGACTTTAATTTTATTTAACAAATGACGTGTCAGTCATTTAAACTGAACGGCTACATTATTTCTTCGAGCAAGATAAACGTTTTGCTCAATATTGTTTAAAAGTTGTAGCGCATCTGTTTATTTCTAAATAAATAACTTAAAGGATTTAGGGCGGACCCAGGTTAGCCGAAGCAAGGAAAACCTATTCACCCGGAGATTCACAGATAACTTCGTTCTGGACTGTAAATGTAGTGCTTCTTCTTCTTAACGTATCGATGGCAAATAGTTCAAACATATTTGACCCAAAATTCAGTTGCTTAAACTTCGCTTGCTGACGCAGTCATAAGATCAAGTGTACAGGTGACAGGGCATGCGGCGCAGGCTGGAAGGTAGTCATGGTCTGTGGGGAGAGAGAGAGGTCATGAGATCTGAGCTGTCCGTCAACCCATATCTGTGGAGATTGTCTTTGCTCCGGCTGACTTGAATAAGAAGTATTTTTAGACATTTCTAAGTGTCTCACGGTAACGCGTGGTGTGATGCTGTTAAAACAATGGAAAACAATCAATATTTCTGCAAGGATATTTGAGGAGAGTTGGTCATTGCAAAACCAATCGAACTTACACCCAATGAATGAATTAGCTAATTGGATTTGGACCCGACAAATTAGTACGAAAGGCTAAAAACCGTATCAATTTAGTCAATGCAAACACTATCCACGCCCAGTTTTGTTTTATTTACTCAATACCGAATTTCCTATAAATAGTTCATCGATCGCCCTTAACCTATGTACCATAGAGTTCAAATAGTTTGACTATTGGACGCTGTACTTAATTGGTTCCAATATATAGAAGCACATGTGAACTATGTCTATTATTCTCACGTATATTGGGTTTCGTTGATAACGAAAACCTTTCTTAGTAGGTAAAATACTGACAAAAAATGATTTCATCAGAAAACCCTGAAAAAATACAGGCATACGAGTACACTATGTTGTCTCACTGCATGGCAAAGACCTCCTTATGTCCTTTCCACTCTTTTCTGTCTGACCTAGTTTACTTTTCTGATTTATTTAACTAACTAACTAAACGGTGGGCTCAGCACAAAACGTTACTGAAACCAGACAAATATCCATACGATCTAACTTTTCCTTTTAAAGTAAAAATATTTTTCTGTTCTATTTCTTTGACTTGGAAACGGTCACATTCCCTGCGAAACCTTATACAGCAATTGGGCACCAACTTTTTATTTTCAAAGGGTTGCTAAATAACCAGAGTCACGTTGTAAAGGGAAAGTTTCTACAAGTTGCAAATCACGTGTATCGAGAGGGTTGGATGTTGAAATGAGGGGTTGAGTTTATAGAATTTTCTGCGACGCAACTGTAT
The DNA here is from genome assembly GCA_949987655.1 of Polymixis flavicincta. NCBI lineage: Eukaryota > Metazoa > Arthropoda > Insecta > Lepidoptera > Noctuidae > Polymixis > Polymixis flavicincta. The sequence continues at coordinate 20,058,484 of OX465195.1, forward strand.
TTGAAGTGGACTCACGTGGCTTTTTTTATGTTGATTTCATATTTGGTACTTTTCCTGTTTCAAATGGGAAATTTTCGTTTATATCGTTATTACTTGTTTTATTCTTGCTCGTATTAGATGTTGTAGGTAATTCTGATCATAATAAAATCATCACTATCATTAACAGCTTTGTAGTCTTGCAGTGAGTGGACACTGCTGAGTATTGGCCTAGTCCTTTTTGTGCACTGCTTCCCTGGTCTGTGCCAGGCTCATCCAGATCTTTACCGACGTTTCTTTAATGAGGAGTCAACAATTAAACATACCCGGCAAAATGTAAGTGATCTATGCTCCTTTGCCGAAACCCTTTCGAGAAAGACAAATCGAATCAAATAAAATCATTTATTTTTGCAAACATGGGTAAATGGTACATAGATGTTTTGCTAAAAAGTAGTCCTCCATATTCTACCGTCTCATGGGCTTGCAAATAATAATAAATTCCAAAACTAAACAGAAATTCAATTAATGTCATACCCAATAAATATAAATGTCAAATCATTAGAATACAAAAAAGAGAAACAAAAAATAGACTATTAACATTTTTACAGTAATGTCAAATAAAAGTAATGTCAAAATGTCAAATAATATTAGGTCTTTACCTATGAAATTGCCGTTCTGCAGTACTGGCCATTTCAAATCAAAATAATTTTTGTTTGGCTAAGAATTCTAATTTCAAATTAATTTTATTTTAAAAACATGGATTTTTTTTCTAAAAGTAGTCATTTCTTTATTGATTAGTGTTAAATTTTCATCGCATTTCAATCTTTTTCGTCATCATGGATACGTTAAAAATTCGAGTAATTATGGAATATGAGTACCGTCGTGGCAGCAACGCGGCACAAGCGGCACGCAACATCAACGACGTTTACGGAGCTAACACTACAAACCAACGCACCACCTGTTATTGGTTTGCTCGCTTCCGTTCTGGAAATTTCGACCTGAAAAATGAACCTCGCGGTCGTCCGAAGACTTTGGTCGACAATGACGAATTAAAGGCGATTGTGGAAGCTGATGATACATAATCTACGGCTGAATTAGCAGCAGCTTTCGACGTTAGCGTCAAAACAATATTGGTCCATTTGCGTCAAATTGGCAAGGTAAAAAAGCTTGACAAATGGGGTGCCCCACGAACTCAATGATCGCCAGCGCGAAGTACGCGTCGAGACGTGCCTTGCACTGCTCAACAGACACACAAATGAAGGAATTTTGAACCGCATTGTTACCTGCGATGAAAAATGGATTCTGTTTGATAACCGTAAGCGCTCAGCAAGTTGGTTGGATCCTGGTTCAGCACCTAAACAATGCCCTAAACGAAAACTTACCCCTAGAAAAGTGATGGTCACTGTTTGGTGGTCTAGCGCCGGTGTGATTCATCACAGCTTCTTACCAAACGGGGTGAGCATTACTGCAGATGTGTACTGTGAAGAACTGAACACAATGATGGAGAAGCTGGCGCATCTCCAACCAGCATTGGTCAATCGCTCGTCTCCGCTGCTCCTGCACGACAACGCGCGACCTCATACTGCACAGCAGACGGTCTCCAAGTTGCAAGAACTGGGGTTGGAAGCTCTCCGTCATCCGCCCTACTCACCAGACCTTGCGCCTACAGACTAACTTAAATTTTATTACAGTCATACTTTTTATCACATCAGGTACTTTATTATAAATACGTGGGGCAATACCAAAAAAGCTTTTTTGCGTAAGTGCGGTTTTACATTTCACTTGGCAAAGTTTGTTAACATATTGAGTCTGTATCAGATTTTTTCGAACTGCTGACAGTTTTTCAAATAATTGTGGGTTGTTTTTTTACAAATAGTGCAGTTTCTAAAATGTATAAAGAAGGAAACGTTAAAAAAATTAATGACTGAAAATAGGAAAGACAGCCATCTGTTGTTTTAAGACCGCACATGGACCTTATACATCGCTTCTGTTCCTTATCGGTAGACTGCCCCCAGAAAATTATGCCATACCGCAAAACCGAGGCAACCAGTCCATGGTACGCTGATAAAAGAGCGGTTGACTTTTTTAGAAAGTTGATGGAGAGCATACGCGGATTTGCTTTCGGAATGTCTGCTTCAATGAACGTTCATAGCAGGATTACGCTGTTAGCAACTCCCTTAGTAAAGCCGTCTACATAACATGACTTCAACTTTTCTCAAATTCAATTTGCAAGAGTCTACAGACACCCGAGATTACAGCCGTGACTCGAGTGTATAAACGCATCGGATCTCCTATTACGTATGTCAAAGTCACCTTGTCATCAGGTAATATGTCTGCCTCTATCATCCACTGTCTGTTAATTGTTACTCCATCATAATATACGATGATGTGAGACACAAAAGGCTCATAGTGTCTCATTTCAGGACAAAGGCAACCCTCCTTCCACGTATCCTTAGCTACTCAATATTTTTTAATATCCTACAATATAGCCCTATGAACATTGTAGCTAAGTAATAACAACTAGTTTGGGTTTATCGATCAGGTTAAGCTACGCATGCCACGGTTGGTCCGTGAATGGGTGACCATCTTTACATACCAAGACCCCTTCGTGCTTCGGAGAGCAATTTAAGCTGTTGGTCCCGGCGATCATTCGTGGATCTTTTACAGTCGTAACGGGTCGTCAGAAACCGGGGTAACTGTAACTGGATTGCGGAGGTCAGATAGGCAGTTGGTCCATGTGAAATACTGGTATTCAGGCAGGCAAAGTAGGAGAGAGCATCTGTGGATGTAGCCAATCGTTAACATAATCCATTCATCGCCATCGTTCGTTCACTTTCCATCTTACAATTCTTTTAATCCGGATCGCAGAGAGCGGTGTGATCAAACTGTTTACTCATTTGATTCGCGCAGGCCAGGTGTTCTCGATTGTGTGGGCTATTTATAGCTCCACGCCAGATAGCTCGCGAATTTTGGATGAAAATATGTTGTACAACACATTACATTACACTTACGAGATTTCTGCACTTTTATTTGAAAGTGAGCGTTTGTTTTCTGGATTATCGAGTGAAATCAAATTTAAAGTAATTTGTTCAAATTAGACTGAGATTTAGCACTTTACGAACGTAAGAATTAAATAAGAAAGTCCCCTAAAATATCCGCTTTTCACCACTTCCCAGTACTTTAACTGGGAAGAAGACAAACTCCCCAGAAGCATAGCTGTCTGTTAGATAAACCTGATTCTTGATAATTAAGTACGTAATCAATCATAGAATACAACTTACTTCTGACCTAAATTATGTCTGGACTTTAAAATAGACTGTGTGTGTGTGTGTGTTCGGTCTTTCCTCTCAGAATAGTCAGATAGGAAACACCGAACTCATCTGGTTTAAAAACTAATTTACATAAATTTGCTCGTGTAACTAGTCAGCGCGGTTGTGATCGGTTACAAACAGTCGGATCTTGTACTGCACTGTACAGAAACAGTATTTTTGTAATGGCTCCAAAGGTCTATAATAAATTACCGAAATGTATAAGGAGTGTAGATAGTGTCTGAAAACACAAAATTAAATTGTATTCATTTCTAATAGATAAGACGTATAACTCTATCGAAGAATTTTTAAACGATAAATATGAATTTAACACCCCTTTATTGTAATTTAGCATTGACATACATGCATGTGAAAAAAAAGACAACAATTGATTAATTATTTATTCATACATTTAATTGAAATTACCTGCAATATGATGAAATATGACATAACTAACCCTTTAATATAATTTACCATTGACATGCATGTAAAAATAAATTTTATTTGATTAATCATTTATTAATAATCATTTAATCATTTAATTAATTGACATGACTTTGTATTGTATAGATTCAGACTTATTACAAAAAAATAAAAAATAAAAATTTGTACAACAATTTCATTGGTAGGACATAGAGCTCGACTAAAATGTATACATAGGACCTATAATGTACCTGTGGTCACAAATAAAGATTGATTGATTGAAGACATAATTCATTGTTGACGTGTAAAACTGTATGTCTATAGTCTATCTTTCTACTACATACAACCTACATACAGACTACGCACTCAAACTCTGCAACTGATATCAGACTGATGTCATGCAAAATCCTCCATCGCGTATATACAATGTCCTGCCATCATTCATCGGGCACTGGCCCACCAGAGACACAACACCCGTCTGATCGGAGCATCCTCCCGTTTCTATACAAGATGAGTGAACTGTACACCCTTTTCCTCGTGCTTCTAAAGTACAAACCTACTTAAGTACCGAAATAAAATTGATTTTGATTATGACACATTCAATATTGTAAGATTCTTTGAAGCCCCTCGGACGAAAGGACCTTTTTTCATCTGTACCTAGGTAAAGTGTTTGTTAATCCTGTTTGTACAGTACCTCTGCCCATCCCTGAGGGAAATACGAAGCAAAATAAATATACCCAACAGTAGTGCAATTTCGGAGAAAAGGACCAATTTTGAGCGTCGTAACTCTGACAACAAACTGTAGGGTACAAGACAACGGGCCTATTACTCGTGTAATTAATCTTATTCTTTCTTCCTACCCTTGCTTGCTGAGGAGTTATTATGCCGGATTCTTTCCTCCAATTTGATGTTGTACGAGGTCCATTTTCTTAGACCTTACATAATTTTGTGTATTTTGTAAGGGACTATCGTAATCCCAAACTTGAATTTCTGCCAAGCCTACCTGTTTGTTTACTGTATTTTATATTAAATTAATATTTAGTGTATCGCTGACAGTAGGAACTTTTTGTTGAGCAAGAAATAATTAGGATTATAATTTTCGTTTATTTATTTCAATAATTAGGATTATAATTTTCGTTTATTTATTTTAATAATTAGGATTATAATTTTCGTTTATTTATTTCGTTCTTTGTTGTATAGGGACATTTTAAAATGTTTCTTATTTTTTTTTAAATAAATATAAAATAGTGGTTCACCAGTATGGGGATCACGGGCCAAGGTACCGGTGGTTGAGGCTCCAGAGACAGGAACTTCCTCACGATGCGAACCGTATAAAGTAGGGGAGTACTACCATCTGAATCAGTTTTTATATTATTTTTATATCATAAAGATTACTTAGTTTTTCTGTATATTGACATTGCAAACAGACACTACAATTTTTATTTATTTGTGCACAAGATGTATAAATTATATTTTGGTCCTTTCACGCTTATTTTATACTACTTTATTGATCGTCTTAGCTAAGAAAGACCATGAAAAAGTAGCAAAATTAGCTTTCAGATGCATGAGATGTAGGTAGTTTTAATTCTACTTTATCTGTCTTGTTTTCTACGCAATTAGAAGACTACAGTATCTTTATATTAGGTCCGGCGCTGCCCCACAACATGCTTCGTAATCAAAATACAACCAGCTTAGATTACTGACTACCTCGTTGGTTTAGTGGTCGCAAACGAACGATCCTGGGTTCAATTCCCGGGTTGGACAAAGTATTTTTGGATTTTTCCATCTGGAATTTTCAGCAGCAGCTCGGTGTCTGGAATTGTGTCCAGTTGATGCCAGTAGGCTGGACTCCTATTACATGGGACTTAAACATAACTCGTTAAATATGGTTGTACTTTAGGTTCTGCCTTACCCTCCGGGGAATACAGGCGTCATGTCATTTAAGGTTACTGAACTTTGAGAAAAAACCCAGTAAGATAAAAGGTTCTTCATTTCCACAATTTCCATTTCGAGAAAACAGTATTACGATATGTAAAGTATACCAATTATCAATTCAGCGCATGATTTCTCCCCATTCATAGGAATACGGGCACACTGTAGACGTCGACATTTTCTGCTCGAGAAGATAAATGATCTCAATGTTATCATTGTGTGCGTATGATAATATTGGAACAACCCCACGTTCCCAGGAACGTAACAAAATCTCGGCGGGTTTTTTTTGCGCATTGCTCGCTGATACTTGAAAGTCGAACACTAGCTTTTTCGACGCCCTGAGACTCAGTCGCGCTGTACTGGTTGGATTCTCAATAATTCATTCAATAGTCATCATCATCATCAGCCTACAGCAGTCCACTGCTGAACATAGGCCTCTTGCACGCCATTCAGCTCGATTCTCGGCAACTCTCATCCAGTTGCTACCAGTAACCCTGCGAAGATCGTCACTCCACCTAGCCTGAGGGCGTCCTACCTTACGTTTGCCTATTCGCGGTCTCCACTCAAGAACACGTCTACCCCAACGGTCATCGGTTCTACGGCTAATGTGGCCGGCCCATTGCCACTTCAGCTTGCTAATTCTGTGAGCTACGTCGACAACTTTGGTTCTCTGCCGGATCACCTCATTCCGGATTCTATGTTTCAGAGAAACTCCGAGCATAGCTCGTTCCATAGCTCGCTGAGCGACTTTGAATTGATAGACCAGCCGTACCGTGAGTGTCCACGTTTCACGTTCAATAGTAACAATTGAAAATCCAGGAAAAAAACTTAATCAAACTAGGCTGAGAGTCAGCATTTTTTAACGTCAAAATTACATAAGACGTTCTTCTCCCAAAACGCCCGCGCTTTACCACATCCTAGTGCTTTAGCTGGGAAGAAGAAGTGGCGCAACAAACTCCCCAGCAGCACAGATGTCTGTTATGTTAGAAGAACTTGATTCTGTTCAATAATACCAATATTATCATACGGTAAAACGGAGTTGTCATAAGATTTTATGTTTCTTACTGCATTGTTTTGTTTTCAACCCCCGACGCAAAAACGACGGGGTGTTAAGTTTGACGTGTCTGTGTGTGTGTGTGTTTGTGTCTGTCTGAGGCAACGTAGCTACCGAACGGATGAACCGATTTTGATTTTTTTTTTTTTGTTTGAAAGGTGAATTAGTCGGGAGTGTTCTTAGACATGTTTCATCAAAATCGGTTCAGCCGTTTGAAGATTATCAGCTCTTTTCTGGTTGATGAAGGGATTTGAGCATCTTTCACAGGTCTGATCAACTCGAAATTTGGTATTCTATTACTTCAATGATATGATACGAACAAAGTAACATTAAACTGATGCTGGAGCAACACCTGGAATTTCCAGGATACCTAAGTTACTCACCAACAAACAGCAGAAGTATCGTGTTTGGGCTCATTGAAAAGGTCTCAATGAATAGATTATAGATAAATGGTGATCAGGACGATGAATTAGGATAATTAGTAACAAACTTCACTGTTGGAACAATACGCAACGCTGCGCAGATTTAATCAAGACATCAAGTTTAAAAAAGCAGGAAATAAAAATTAAAATGCTAGGCCTTTGTTTGGAGTTTTCATTGACCGTCCCCCGACATGACAATGCCTTGATCAAAATACTACCTTCAACTTAAAAGGCCTATAAATATTATTTTGTAACTTTTTAGAGTTTTTGTTTGGGTCGGGGGTTTTTAAATTTTTTGATTTAATTTTTTAAACACTGTGTTTTAGATTTCTAGATATTTTTGTGCCCATTTTTAAGGGCTCGTGACTATTTAATTACAGCCGCACGGGTCGATCGAAGGTTGAACTACGCTTGCCGCGTTTGGTTCGTGGATTCACTTTTCATGGAGCGACTGCCTATCTGACCTCCACTACCCAGTTACTGGGTTACACGATACCCCATGGTAGATCGGTTTTCAGACTTTTGGGCTTCTGAATACCTGATACGACTGTCAAAGATCCACGAATGACAGCCGGGATCAACGACTTAAACTGCTTTTCGATTCAGGGTGGGGTCTTAGTATGTAAAGAATGTCACCCATCCACGGATCGACCGTGGCAAACGTAGCTTTATCTGATCAATTACCCGTGCGTCTGTTGTCATTTAGCCACGAGCACTACACGACTATTCTATAGCTATAAGGAACAGTTGATAAAAAGCATTTGCCGTACAAATAAATCAGGCACCACTTGCATAGATTCCAATTATAAACTCCTCGATACAATTCCATTGGATTTGCGTAGAAAAGAAACAAAACAATTACGTTGTTATCCGTTGTTCTTTGTTGTTTTTATATTAGATTGTTTTTCATACGGTTTATTGTTTGTTAAAGTTGTTTTTGTGTGTATAAGGAAGTGATGTGTCAGATGTTTGACGGGCGGAAGGTAGGGGAATCAATTGTAGGGGATGATTATAATTTATTGGTTCTCTGAGGCTGTATATAGACGTTATTATCAAAACACGTCATGTTTTTTTTTTTTGTTTCGGAGTGTATACAAAAAAACTTTTCTACGGTTATTCTTTTCTCTTTTTTGGTTTCCTAGCAAGGTAGGCGGAAGCTTGTTCTTATGTAAATAGTCTAATCAAAAGTCTATTATCATTGAAATTAGGCTAAGAATGAGCACTTCTGAACGTCAAAATTACATGAGACAGTCTTCCGAAACGCCCACCCTTCACCACTTCCCAGTGCTTTCGCTGGGAAGAAGTGTTTCAACAAACTATCCAACAGCACAGATGTTAGTTAAGTTAGAACACAATCTGCACGGCTTGGTGATTTTAGAAATTCTTCTTTGAACACCTACTAATTAGTTCATTACATTATTGTCGGTATACTTCTGTCAAATACCTTTGAAATAAAAAAAAAGTAGGTAAGACAATTAATATCCTGTTATAAAATTATTATGGCATTCTTGAAACCAAATTAATCCACCATACACATATCAGATATTTATTTCCAAGTACCAGGGTCGATGAAAAACAAAAGGTAATAAACGAAAGTTCGCACCATTCCCAACAGTATTGTTTACGTCACCAATATGAGCTACCAGGTCAGCGACCTTACTCTTGACAATAGGGCACTTTCGTTGGCAATACAACCAAGGAGACGCATTTAGGGTAAAAGGACCAATAAGTTACTGGTCAAAATGAAATGCTTTATTAGCACTATGGTGAACTAATAATGCCGTTTGTGGTTGGAGGTGCGGGTCAAGAATTATTTGGGTTAAATGTTTTTTGTGATGGCCATATTTTTCTGTATCTTTAGAAATATGTATTCCTGTTGCTGTTACTGTTACCTGCATCATCCGACTGGTAGCCAAAGGCCTCTCCCAGGACTGCCAGTGCTTGCGATCCAGGGATAATGTGGACCACTAGTCGTTTGTTTTGTCTAGTTTGTCACGTCATCTATTCTTCTACGGGATCTAGGTACCAAAGCTGCCTCTATCCTATATCTATCTAAAAACTGCTTCGTTGGCTTAGGGATTAGGAGCGCAAACTGCAGCGTATTAGGTTCTGATTTTATTCCACAGGCTGGCAAACTTTTAACCATAACCGCTTTTTCCTTTTCAATATTATCTTTTAATCCGGAGTCCGGATTTCTGCCCGGAAATTGGGTCGCTTCATTACTGGCAAAATGTGGCTCTACTATAGGCTCACCTCTGCCTTAACCTTCGAGATAAACAGGCGTGATGTTATGTTATTTAGTTAAAACGAAGACTGATTAAATATTACTGAAAAAAGGCCAGCGAACAAACATAGAAAACAAATAATGATGCAGTGAGACTTGTAATTGACTGGTCAATAGTTTAAATAATTCAATGAAATGGACTCGCGCAATTGATCGACAGACGTGGCGTGTGTTCAATTTGTTTACGATACAGAACGTTTCATTGATTTATGAGTCCCTGGTACTTTGCAGACCGTTTAATGTCAATTTGATGTCTGCTTACTGGTTTATTTGAATTTACATAGAAAGTACTAACCGTAGTTTTAAGTGTCTTTAAATGTGATCTGACATTGACGGAAGGTCGTGTCAGCAAGACTACTTGGGGACACTCGTCAAAGGTTTTCACTCGTGACTTCGTCAAAATATCCTTGAGTATAAAAAAATTCCGATAAAGTATATTTTGGCATAGCAGTCTAAAACGACAAATATGCAGACTATAACGCTCTTTCTCCGTATAAGAAAACGTTACGAAACTTTTCCTTGTCCATCATCATTGACAACCCTGTTCACCCATTGTTAAGTTAAGCTTTCTTCTTTGCTTTTGCGCCATGCTTCCCTAGTATGTAATGTAATGTTCCTACTACTGGGACCAGTGTCCAACCTGTGACGACAGGAGGCTAATTTGCAGTGCGGGTTGGTAGATGTCACATGTCTATGATTTGTTGTCTAATAAATAAATAAATAATAAATAAAAACCTTTATTTCAGACATGAACACATACATGAACAGTCCATAGATTGGTTAGTGATGAGTTATTAACAGAAAGTACTTATAGTCTATATTAGTATTGTTAGTAAAGACACAAACACAGAAAAATTGCCTAAAAAAGCCCGCCCTCGAGGCTCAGTGTGTCTAAGATATGCCGGTTTCGTCACGATATTTTCCTTCACCGTTTTGAGAGCAGTGGTGATGAAATTATTTACGCAAAGTAGCTCTTGCTTAGTTTTGAACCCCCCACTTATAATTATAGTAAGTCCGTCTTAAATGGCCCACCATGGCTCTCCAGTGCTTTGCAGAGGGACATTAAAGGCTGGTATTGTTAAGATTACCCAATACCAATTTGCCCTTCTTCTTCGTCGTATCTATGATTCCAAGTGTTGCTTTTACATAATCTTCGATCAGAATTCAGCCCCTTTAACAGCGTTATCGTTGGCCTCGCAAAGGTCGTCCATAGTGCAGGTGTTTTTTTTTTTGGGTGGGAAATCATCAAATGACTTCTCCCGCTGGGATGAGCAGAAGGGCGTGTCAGACTTTTACTGACTAAAAGCCACCCGTGTTCCCTCAGTTCCTCGTGTGCCAGGGGCGGCGGTAACTTTTTCGAACAACCCGCTCCCCTGGCAGGCATCGGTCCTTGCGGACCCCACCAGTATAGGGGAACGCAGGGAATAGGGAGAGCGGCCAACGCCATACCGACACTCCTCTTCTCCTGCGGCCCCACCGCGTCCGCCATCAAACGGTGGCGGCCCCGTCTAGGCCACGGAAGGGAACAGCGCTGCTCAGAAGCACCGGCACTCCTCCTCTGCCGCAGCCTGTAACCCTCAGCCGCGATGCCTCCCATTCGACATCGCGGCCCACCTCAGTTGCGGTGCACCTCACAGCAACCTACTTTTTGGCCGCTACGTCATTGGCTTGAAGTTAAAAGCCCTGACGAGCGGCCCCACCTTCGGGTTCCTCTTGGCTTCACCGTGGGTGGGAGACCACGGTTATTGAGCCCCCCGCAACGATAATGCGGGAACCCACTCGGGGGAGATAGTGCAGGTGTTAGTGTACAGGGAATACGACAAGATGTAGGGCATAGTTTGTGATGTGGTTCCACAGTCGCACTGTGGGCAAAGCCCTAACGAGCCAGTTTCCATTCACATTAATTTAATATCTCTCAATACCAGTGAAGTCGAGTACCATTCACCTCAGTAAGTGACCAGTGATAATTATTAACTGTCTGTCGCGTTGACAGCCACTTGGCACTGTCCGGGCTTTAGCTGTTCGCTGTCAACTGACGACACTCGTTCTTTAATTATTATTAGTGTAAAGTTATTAATTATTTCATGTTTGCTGAAGATGTATGTGAGCCAGGTTGAATAATTACACATAAAAAATATTAACTTAAAGAAACTGTTCAGAAATCATGTTTTTATTATTAAATGATTCGGGGTCATTACTATGATTATACATTTTGCTATGCAATCTTAATGTTTAATAAACAACTATCTATTTACACTAGGTGTTTTCTAAGTATATTAATGCAATACTTTAAATCAAAGCATTTCATGTAATTTGACAAAGATTTTCATTTCATGGCAACATTAAAAGTTCAGCTTAGCCCAAAGTTGTGAAGTCAGTCCAGAAAGAGAAAATTAAGCCATGCCAATTTTTATCATCAATAAATTATGCATTAAGTATAATTTGATAAAACTAAATAAATTATTTCGTCGGTAGCTATTCCGGTGACATTATAGTAGAAGCTTAATAATTCCATCAACAATTTCTTCAAAAATGATAAATCAGTGTTATTTCATACCAATATGAAATATATTGAATGCAACACGCTATTAATAATATTGAGTGTACCTACGTAGGTACCGTCGCGTTGAATGCAATCTCATATGAAAGGTGAGCCCAGCGGTGCGTTGAGTTCAGAGCTGTCGGTCGATGACAAAACAGTTATCGAATAGTATGTTTTAATTACATTTTTGTGATGAAAATGCTTTTTGGCAGATTTTATTTTGTAGTGATATGTGTTTTTTATTATTTAAATATGTCAGGGTTTATTCATTCGTATATACGATATATTATACACTTCAAACTTTATTTAGCCGAAATAAATAAGGCAAATAAAAGATAAAATGGATGAGGTTTGTGAGATGGCGAAGAATAAAAAATAGACGAGGTGAGTGAAAACGCCCTAGGAGGACGTATAGTGACCTTATTGATGATTTTCTTCAGAAGATCAGGTGCGTAGTACTGGCAACTGACGTGAGATTATGACCAGATGTATGAACGTAAATAAGGCAAAAGGAGTATGTTAGGGCCCGTGCACGTGGCTTTCTGTAGTTTCTGCTAATCATCCTGGAGAGAGGGCGTGAGTTTATGTATGTATGTGGAAGTTATTTAGATATACCAACCCCTGAAACTAGCTCTAAGGTCTATCGAACAGAATAGAAATCAATCTCCTGCTAGGCATGACGACTTCAGAAAATATTCCTAGTAGAATTCGGTAAGTACCCAGGGCTATATTCATAAGCGTTGATTAAAGTTAAGAGATGTTTAAACGTCAAAAATGTATGGAAAAACAGTCACTACACATTATTTAACTTTAAGCAACGTTTATAAATGAAGAGACTAGTCTGTAACGGTTGTAGTTTACGAGATGACAAGTCAGAGATAAGAGTGTCAATTGCTCGATTACTGACACAAAATGAAATGATTGTCTTCAACCCGCGATGGTGTCGGTTCATCCTTACCTCAATGACAGGATCTATTACTTACCCTATTCTTGACAAGTAGCGATCTTGATGTAGTTTTATTTAATGACATTCCTCATAACATATCAATACATCCACCTCAGTCTAAAGACGTCCACTGCTGGAAATAGGATACCTCAAAAAGGGGGGTTTTGCTACAATCACCACGCATGGCAGGCGGGTTGGCGATCGCAGTATGGTGGTAAAATTCATAGAGAACGCTGCTGCCCATTCTCTAGTAAGTCCCTTAGTCGCCTTCTACGACACCCACTGGAAGAAAAGGGATGGTGGTATTCTTTTACGTCCGGCACCACACGGAACAATACATAATCAGCCTATAATGTTTCCACTGCCGGGACACAGGCCTCCTCTCGAAGAGAGCGAGTGGGCTGTCATCTACCTAGTGTGCCTAGTGCGGGTCAGGAGAAACGTTTTCGAAGTTTTGGTTCTAAGACATGGCCGGTATACTCACAATGTTTTCCTTCACCGTTTTGAGAGCAGTGGTGATGAAATAATTGACAGAAAGTAAAGCACCAGTCTGGGTTCAAACCTACGACCACGTAAGTCGCGGCCGTTACCACTGGGCCACCACTGTTCACTGATAATTATAACTAATTGCATTGTAACATTAGGTTCCTACAGTTTTTTTTTGTCATCAATGTTGTATTGTAGGAGAATTTCCAAATTCGAAACTTTCATATAAATATAAAAAATATCATGTTTCATTCACCAAAATACCAAGCACCTACTTTTGGGTAACACGATACCCCTTGGTAAAGCTGGTTCTAATTGTAGACGTCAGACTACCCAGAACGACTGTCAAAGATGTACGGATCACAGCCGGGACAAACGATCTCGATGTGTAATGTGTCACCCATCCATGAACCGACCGCGGCAAGCGTAGCTTAAATGATAAATGATTTTATTTCTGTAAGTAGGTTTGTACAAACACTTTTACACGTCAATCATATTTTTTAAACTAGGTGAGGTCGGCGTTTCCTAACTGACTACTCTGAGAAGAAAGGCCGAAACAAACTCAGAGGTCACAGTCTCTTTTAAAGTCCAGACATAATCTTGGTCAGATCATGTGAAGACCATGTGGATTGGTGTCTGAAATGGTCTTTTGAGGAAAGAAACCACACAGATTGAGTGGACCTGTCCAATCAGTGCACGCATGTATCAGTAATCATACGGCTCAACTCAGAACTTGAGGAGCTCAACGATTTGACGAACAATACCAAAGAAAGGACATTAGGGTAGGTCACATAAAGTACTCAAACTGCCAGATTAACTTTAAACATGAACTGAGAAAGAAATGAAACACAAAAACAAAAATACCACATAGTCCTCACATTCACAATAATTAAAGCAAAATAATATTATACTTCTCGAAGTAAATATTCATGTAAAAGTGTATATAATAATAATCAAATGTCAAAGTGTATATAACAATAATCGAATGTCAAAGAGCAAAATAAAAATATTAAAAAAAAAAAAAACTGTATACAAAATTGGAGCAGGTCAATCCCAAGCTTTTTTGTCCTCAATGTAATCTTTAACGGTATAAAAGGCTTTCAGGCACAACTTACGTTTAATGAATGATTTAAATTTATTGAGACTTAGATCTTGAACATGGCTTGGAAGTTTATTATAGAAGCGTATACATTGACATCTGAATGACCCACCTATTTTCTTGAGCCTTGTTGATGGTACAACAAATTTGTGTTTGTTCCTAGTATTTATACTATGGATATCACTGTATTTTTTAAACAATTTAATATTTTTATGGGCATATAAAAGATTTTCATAAATATACTGTGAAGGCACAGTCATTACATTAATCTCCTTAAATTTATCTCTGAGAGAGTGTCTCGGACTTAATTTATAAATTGATCGAACAGCTCTTTTCTGCAAGACAAAAATAGTCTGAATGTCGGCGGCATTTCCCCACAATAGAATACCATACGACATTACACTATGAAAATAGCTAAAGTACACTAAGCGGGCTGTCTCTGTATCAGTTAAATTACGAATTTTTCTAACAGCGTATGCTGCAGAGCTTAGCTTTTTCGATAATTTGGCTATATGTGGGCCCCACTGAAGCTTGGCATCCAAAGTTAAGCCCAAGAATACAGTGCTATTTTCAGGATTCAATTCTTCGCCCTTTATCAACACATTCGTTTTCACCTGCTTAACGTGAGGTAGCGTAAACTTAATGCATTTGGTCTTTTTTTCATTAAGAAGTAAATTATTAACATTGAACCAGTGAACTACTTTTGAGATTGTGCTATTTACATCGTCATTAACAAGTTGCTGACGTTCAAGTTTAAACAAAAGTGAAGTGTCATCCGCAAACAACACTATATCATGATTATCCTTTATGAGGTAAGGCAAGTCATTAATATAAATAAGAAACAAGAAAGGACCAAGAATCGAGCCCTGTGGGACTCCCATTGATACTACGGATCCGGGAGATCTTTTTCCGTTTACATCAACACACTGAATCCTATTACACAAGTATGAAATAAGAAGATCCAGAGCGGTGTTCCGGATCCCGTAGTGGCGGAGTTTCCTGAGTAAAGTTTCATGAAGCACGCAATCGAATGCTTTAGATAAATCACAAAAGATGCCCCAGGCATCGTATTTATTTTCCCATGCATTGTAAATATGCCCTAAGAGTTCAACACCGGCATCGGTAGTTGAACGACCCCTTGTTTTTTTTTTATATCTTTATTTATTTAGGGACTTTTATAACCGCAATGCGTATGACAGTCCCATCGTACCCTAAATGCAATGCTTCTCATTAAATCTGTGCCATGAACCTGAACAGACTCAAAGACCCCTTGTAAAACCGAACTGTTTGCTATGTAATAAATTATGTTTATTAAAAAAACTTTGCAATTGTTCTAAAATTAATTTCTCAAAAATTTTAGAACAATTGCAAAGATTAGATTAGAAGATATTTGAAATAGGTCTATAATTAGTGGGGTCTGATGTACTACCTGATTTAAACAAAGGTATTATTTTACAATTCTTCATTAGGTCAGGAAACTCCCCACAGTCTATACAATTATTAAATATAAGAGCTAAAGTAGGTGCTACAATGTCAATAATAGACTTAGCAACTTCTACAGAATTACCCCACAGATCTGCAGTCTTTTTTACATTTAAAGTGTGAAAGGTTTTAATTATATCTCTACAGCTAATATGTTCAAAATGGAATTCTGAATCACAAACATTAACATTTTCCTTAAGTAAAGACTCAGCAACAGGAGGTGATGAGTTTAGTGATTTTGTAGTAGAAACGGGAATATCTGCGAAGAAATTTTCAAAAGCCGCGGCGACTTGCGAGTCTGATGTGATTATGTTGTCATTGATAGACAGGCTGTAGTCAGTATTTCGGTTGCTAGACTTTCCCGTTTCACTATTAATAATATTCCAAGTCGTTTTAATTAAATTACTACTGTTTTTAATCTTAGAACTCAAATAACGCGACTTGGCCATCCAACAAACTTTTTTAAATAATTTGGAATAATTTCTAACATATAAATTAAATTCAGCAGTGTTTACAGAAGTCCTTTCATTGTACAGCTCTTATAGTCGTGTTCTACTTTTATGAATACCAATGGTAGCCCAATCACTGAAAGATACGTTACTATTAATCGATATCGCTTAACTCTCGATGGAGCCGTGCAGCTTTTATCATTAGCCATAGACCCCTTGTTAGGTCAGACAAAAAACCATAAATCATAATCAAGTCAAGGCAAATCGAAAAAAGGTTTTTCTTCCGGAAAAATAGTAATTGAAGTAAAGCCGCGGCTTACCGTTATGCAGTAATTAATGGAACTCGCCACGTGCTAAGATCATTTGTAAGACTTTGAGCGTCTTTCAAAAATAAAAGGTCAAAGATGAAAGGGTCGTAATTAATTCTACATTATTATGTTTCGTTCAGTCACGGCTGCTAATCTATTATTTATTTTTCATGTTTTTCTGATTTGTGGCGTTTAATGGGAAATATTTGAGTAATCTTCTGAAAACGGCCTTTTCTTCTAGTTAAGTATGCTTTTTTTATTCATGAAACTCTACTATCTTTCTAGGCTTCTAATGATACACTTTAAAATAAATGTCCTCTTTTTATCTTTCTGTTCCTGGAAGCCCTGACTCCCGTTGTAGGTGTTTTTTTTTTTTTTTTTTTTTTTTTATTGTGTGGGAAATCATCAAATGACTTCTCCTGCTGAGTAGAGCAGGAGGGCGTGTCAGACTTTTACTGACTAAAACCCACCCGTGTTCCCTCAGTAGCCCGTATGCCAGGGGCCGTGGTATGTCTTTCGAACAAACCCGCACGCCTGGCAGGCAGGTGTTCACACCTGTGTTACAGGAACTAGTGTCTTCTCCTAATCAATAATTGGTTCTGGATTTTATGCAATACTGACTTTTGGCTTATGGCTTCGGTCGCGTGGAGGTCGGAAATTAATCCACGGGAACGTACACGGGATAAAATTGACCGTATCATATCTACCGTGAGATAATTTCCGACCGCCTCGCGAGGGAAACCTGTGGCAAAAGCTAGTAAAAATAAAACAAAAACGAACTTCTTACAAGTAGATTGCTAAGTAGGTATAAAGCCTGAGACACACTATCTAACTAATCGATCAGGATGTTCCGTTGTACGTCAGACACCAGTCAACAGCAGAAAACTAGTACATGATGGATGGAGCAACGTATGGCGTCTCATCACGAGTCTGTTAGTTGCTTTACAGTTTAGCGATAAGAAAAACATGGTAGGTATATCATTGGACAGAGAACTGTTACTTTATGCACACTGTCATCATTTGCCTAGCCTTTCCCCAATTATGTTGCGGTTGGCTTCCAGTCTAACCGGATAAAACTGAATATTGGTATTTTACATGGAGAGACCTGAGCTCCCCAACCCAGTAACTAATGCGTGATGCAATTTTGAAGAACTGCGTGCCTACTACTACGTATACATTCAGCGGTACCCAAAATGTCATAAAGAATGAAAGAAAAATATACATATATAAAAAACAAGATCAAACGAATAAAAACAATAAAACAAAACAGATTAACACTTATGAACACAGAATACGCCGTGACTGTGACAAGAAGGCTTCTACACAACATTATGCTGTGTTATTGTGGTGACCCGAAAACGACGTACAAATACCAAGTCAGGTTGAGGGACTGACATTTTACTGTAGGCTGAATCTGCAAACTTTTCACTTGTCTCTACCGACTTGTAAATAAAATTAGGAATAAAAGTTCAGCAATCGCAAATCACCAAACACTTTTCTAAGTCCACTCTTTCTCAATTCACAACAGCCATTGCCAACTAAAAGTTAAAACTAATTCTTCCAAAGCCCCGAAAAGAGGCTGTAAGTACATAGTTCAAACAAACGTAAACATTGTTCAATGGTGGGCCACGCCACGATGGGCCACGATGGACCACGTTTGGGCCACTCGTAACGTTTGATAAAACCATTAAAAGTTTATAATGAGGGTACCCGAGCCGCGGTAACTGATACTGTGGTACTACAGGGGTGGCACGTGCTGGCAACGTGCTCGGGATTAAGTTGTAGTATGGCTTTGTTTATGTAAGTGGGTTTTGCGTGTGATTCTTAGCTACTGCTAGAGCTAACTGGATTTCTATGTTCGCAATACAGGGCCGGTACTAATGTGACATTTTCAATTAATTATGTTCTTTCCGAGTTTATTTTGGACATTTCTGAAATCAGTGAATATTTATTCATCAATCCTTCGATTAATTCATCTTGGTGGTGAAATACGCTCTCAATGTTTTTTAGACTAAATAAGTTTCAGATTACTTAAACTTCTTCGAAGTAAAAAAATAAAATAATATTTTTTCTGTGGTTAACGAAATAAATTTGTACAGGAAGTTATTTATATCACTACAGCCTGTATTGAGATAACTAAGTACCTGTAGTCTACAGGTAGCTAGTACATAGATACCTGTAGTGGTAAAAAATATACGAATGATACGAAATTTTAGAACAAATAGTAGGTAGAAAACGCATAGGAGTTTTCTGTTACATATTTGTTCTAAAATTTCGATAATTTTGGCAACCCTGTTCTAGCGTGAATGTTCAAGTGTACTTTCATCTTTTGTTGTCGCGTTTATTAAATTAAACAGAATTAGTGTTGCCAGCTGTTCCAGGAAGGCTGGACTTTTGTTTGTGAGGGGTTCTCCTACAACTTGTTATTATTTCACGTCATTGTAATGGAAGTTTTCTTTTAGTTTTGTGCTGAATTAAAATATTATTAGTTTTGTTTTTGTGTCGGTGGTCCATGATATATTTATTTATTTTAATTGTGCTACATCTGTTATGTCCCTTATTGCTGTTTTTTGTTCAGCTTTGTCTTTTTCTATTTTTTTAAATCGCTTTACAAGCTTCGAAAAAATGACGAACTCCCTACGAATTTTTCAAAATCCTTCCGTAGTGTTTACTCGTACTGTTTCGAAAAAAAAAAACTCTTACTCACTTAAGAACTCATGCTTCTACTCAGTGGAGAAAAGCCTTGCCAAGTAGATATATTTACCGGTGGAAAAGGTGATAGGTACTCTGTTATTTGAAAGATGGAAAAGCAGTGGTGACCCAGTGCTGACGGCTGTGACTTACGAGTTATTGTAGGTCATACTCGTAAGTCCCAACACAAATTGTCGCTTGACTTTCAGTCAATTATTTCTTCATCACTGCTCTCTAAACGGTGAAGGAAAACATCGTGAAAAAACCGGCATGTCTTAGAAGCAAAAGAAATCCAAGACATCTGACATCTACCGACCCGCACTGGACCCGCGTCGTGGATTACGGCCCACTCCCTCTCACCAAGAGGAGGCTTGTGTGGGTTGGTAGATGTGCAGAGCAGTGGGAACATCATTATTATATTACTAGCTTTTGCCACCGGCATCGCCCGCGCAGAACTTTCATCCCCTATTTAACTCCCTTAGAGGTTGAATTTCGCAAAAACCCTTCATTATTCCTTGTCTACATTATAAAGGGAACCTCCGTGCAAAATTTCAGCTTTCTAGGTCCAAGCGTTTGGGCTGGGCGTTGATGAGTCACTCAGGAGTTTTCTTTTTATTTATATAGATGTGTTATGTTAAAAGCAATGCCTATTTTATATAAATTTAAAATGTGGAAGATCTGTATACAAGTTTCTGGACTATTGCCAGTCGTATATTGCTTTGATATCATCTGTAACGGTCGGGTCTACGTTTACCAACAATGAGCCAAGTCTGTCTTGAAGATAGATGGTTCGGAGATGAGTAATAGCTTTTAGAACATTGAGACTTGTTTGTGTCTAGGCACGAGAAGACTGGTAGTTAGAAGTTAGAATTTTGAAAGATCATCAACTTTTCTGATCTGATAACAAGAAAAATAACAAGGTGGAATCGATATGTCGGGAAACCTCTGGGGCCATTACGGCAATGTAAAATAGCGATTTAAAAAACAGCTGTATTTTACATTTAAGTTTTTTATTCAAGATTTCAGGCTTGATTAAAGAAATGGCTAAGGAAGTAAAACGGGGTTTTCACTTATTTCAATAACTTATACCTTTTATTTTTGTGTAACCCACGTGAAGGTAATTGACTGTATTACCTTCAACAGGGCCCAACCCTGCAACAGACTTTTGTAAAAATATATTTTATAAATTAAAATTGGCCGATCTGGGTATTGAACATAGGACCGCGTGTTTAGCAATCGCACTTGCCACAACTAACGAAGCAGTCAACATTTATAAGCAGACATAATCTTCGGCTTATTGCCACATGTCGTAATATGTTAGCGCCAAATTATCAAAGCAAGGAACGCTGCTATTTATCTAAACAATATTCCTAAATTGCAATTTACAAAACCCTTTAGATGATAAAAACCGTAAAAATTGTAACGTTATCACCTAACCGAAACATTTTGTTAAAAACACTCAAACCACTTCAGCCCTCGCGCGTACCATTTTACATATTTGTAATACAAGCTCGATGAACGATGTCACCGCTCACTATTCACTTGTAACAACATTTTGGCGCTCTGACAGCGATTGTACTAGCATTTTCATATATTGAATATGTTCCATCTTGAAAATCTGATCTTAAAGTCTTGAGATTTATTTAAAGAGCTTTTTTGCTTACGGCTTCGCTCGCGTAGACACTCGGTATCTTTCTGAAACAGATTCCTGTTATAAAGAAAACTGTTAGGTACTCAATTACATTTTATAGAAACAATATTTTTAAAACTAATCCAATAATACAAGGTTTCAAGAACATCGACGCGTAAACTGTAACCATAAATTCAAGCACATGATTCTAAATACTCGGGTGTTGAATCAGCTGTTTCATAGAAAAGTGCAATACTTACGCGGTCAAAACGCATGAAAAATTATATTTCTTTTTATAAACCTGGAAATAATTCATGACATGTGGATCCAAAATCATGTACTGAATCCATAATATCAGGTTGCACGTAGATGTCTCTGTCCTGTATGTTTCTGTGTATTATTTAATTTAATTTCTGACACAAAAACGCCATCATTTTTTTTTAGCGTGGGTTATCATCAAATAACTTCTCCCGCTCTGGGTGGAGTAGGAAGGCGTGTTAGACTTTTACTGACTAAAACCCACCTGTCTGGTAGGCATTGGCCCTTACGGATCCCACTAGTTGGTGCTGACATCTTTAAGGCGCTTGTGGAACACAACGCACCGTCAACCCGAACTTGATTCTTTAGCGGACAGCGAGCTACGCATTAGTCGCCATCCGCAAGCCCGCGCCTACGGTGGCCGGGAATCGGGCCTGGCATTCCCGACGCCCAGGGCGTCTCCTGCGGCGACTAGGGCCGTGAGGGCGCATATACTACCTCTCATTCACGTACGCCGCCTCCCTCTTCGCGAGCATTACTGCTTCATAGAAGGAGGAGACAGCTACCCATGCACTCTCGCTCCGTACCATGGCGTGGACCAGGACTGGACGCGAGAGATCACTTCCACGAGGAAAACTCCACCATCTGATTACAAACACCTTCAAAACAACACCTCTATGTAAATAAATCTCCTTTTATCAGTCGATCGACATACCGTGGACAGTCGACAATATCGCGGCTTCCAAAGTGGGTCAAACTGATCCGTTAGTTCGGACTGCCCTGGAGACTCGCAGACTTACCGACGCCGAAGTATGTAATAGTTAACTTAAATGTGGACATTTCAATGATAAACGATAATTTCGGTTGGGGTGCAGGTGTCTTTAAATGAGCGTAGGCATCAGAGATACTATGACGAAGGATCAAGCAGCGCTGCTTTATACAGGGTCAAATTAAATTAGCTGGAAATACTTTACTGTATATTTATCGATAAATTAATTATACAAAAATAAAAACAATTGTACTTTTAAAACTTTAAATGACACTGAGATTTATACTAAGGGAACCTATTGACTGTTAAGTTATGGGTTTTGGAAATTCGTTGTAAATATTTAAGGTCTACGGAAAATTACAAAAACAGCTGAGCGATATACGTGCGCCCGGCAAACGCGTTTTTCTGACCGATTACGGGCATTGACCTTCGCCCATCAAATGAAGAAAAAAATAAAAGAAAAACTTTTTAAATCTATTAAATATCGATACTAAACACGTGCACAAAGTATTGCCAGCTTATATAATTTGACTCTATAGAAGGGTATGGATGCCGTAGTAATTACAGGTCACATTTCAGTTTTATCTCTGGGATGATAACGAATCTGTAATGGCTCTGTTATTGCTGGGGTCTACGAGTATGGTGACCACTCAACATCAGGGGTAGGCCCAGGTGGTGTGTTTTTGACAGTTTTTGTATGGCAAATCTGTCAAAAACTTACCATTGAGAGACCATTGTGACGTTTATAAATTAGTAGACTTAGGCCCCAGGTGGGCTGTAGACTTGACTGATAAACAATCTATCTATATAAATAAAAAAAAACGTGTGGCACTCGGAGACTGCCGCGGTAAAGCTATTGCATAGCATTTTTTATCAACTAATGCAATTATAATTATATATTTATTTTATTTATGGGCGCCGGTGGGTGCGCTTTTTTACGTTTCTCTATGAAACTAAGCAACCTATCTCTTTCGTTCTTGTATTAAAATGATCAGGATAGACAAGGCTAGATATGTTTCTCGGACTGATGCCAACGTCATAGTGCAAATTTTCGCGGTATTCATCGCAGAACATAGTACTTTGACAGTTGGTACGGCGCGGATCCGTGCTGCTCGTTTTATCGATTGTGCTGAGTGTTTTTGAAGTGAAAGTGCATATTTCAAGCATGAATACGTATGTAAAGCTAATCAACTTTCTATTTATGTATTAGTTATAAGCAGTGTAAATACTGCTAAAACGGTAAGAAAATTTCATAAACTATCCATAAATATACGATGTTGTGTATGAAAATTCAGATAAAGCAGTCAAAATTGCAATTTTAACATGTCATTCCTCCGTTGCTATGCAACAGTCCGACCTGTTGCTACGGTCGGAGTGGGGGGTGTTAGGTTATTTTCGTTACGGAATTTCTGGATTCGGTCTCCACGCTCAAGGCCCGCGATAGAAGCTATGCAATAGCTTAAAAGAAAAGTCCTGACTGACTTACTGACTGACTCATCAACGCCCAGCCCAAACCCTTGGACCTAGAAAGCTGAAATTTTGCACAGAGGTTTTCTTTATAGTGTAGACAAGGAATGAGGAACAAAATTTCGTAATTCAACCTCTAAAGAAATTAAATAGGGAATTAAAGTTCCCCGCAAGCGAAGCCGCTGGCAAAAGCTAGTAACATATAAAACAACTAGTGAAACCTACTTAAAACCCAGACGTAAGAAGCATTGAGAAATAAAATAATTCCAGGAAAGTTGTCAACATGTACACATCTATGTATAACGATTTGATAATAAATGCCATGTAAATCCAGCTCCAAAATCTGCAAAATAAGAACAAAATGACAAAAAGATTATATATACTTTCAGCAAAAAGGCCGGATTACATTATACCCGTACGATCCTAAAAATACACTTGAAAACTGTGGACATTATGCGCAATTGTAATAAAAAAGTTTTACCGTGAACCCAACATATCTCGGTTTAACATAGGAAAATTGCTGTTTGTGATATTTTTCAAGTTTCGTTTTGTGTAAATCAAAAATCTCAGAACAGAACCTTCAGGATCCGACGTTATACCAGTCGGTTTTTTGTATGGTAACTATTTATTATTTAGCATTTTGATTAGGCGCTTTACTCACCGCCACCTGATGTAAATGATTTCATAAGCACTGCTCTCAAAACGGTGTAGGAAAACATCGTAAGGAAACCGGTATGTCCTAGAATCAAAAATTATAAGATGTCTACACGAAATCATAGGACATTGTTAGAACCGTCACAGTGCTGCCTCTGAAAGACTGTTCGATAGGGAATCATAAATATACGCAGTAAGCGCTAAAACACACACACGCGCACGACACACCCATTCCCAAATTTCCATGCCTTATTTAAAATAAATACATCAATTTCAATCTAAATTATAATCAATTAAATTCTATTTATATTGCAATAGGTATCTAAACTTAAATGAGTGTAACTTAATTTGTACCAGAAATATTTGTATCATTATATTATTACTAGACATAGGAAATCATCATATTGTCTCGGTTTAGCTTGTTATATAAGGTTGTAGGCGGAAGCTCCGGTGTCTGTCACACAGTTAATACAAGCACAGACATCGTCGTTTACTCTATCTTTTTAATACCCGAATCTATGTACATTATGTTTTTGTTAATGATAGATAAGTTGTACCTACATTTGTTAACAAATAAATTATTATTAACTGCTTTACTTGAAACACTTTCTAACCCAATTTTAGACAAAGGGTTTAGTGATTTTATTCTCCTTCCAAAACGAAGTAACTTCACCGTGAGTCAGTCACAATCCCTCAAAGTGTGGAAGCCGGAAATCTTTCCTTTGCATTTCGTTCACGGCTGCATTCGATGCCCAGTTGATAAATATTTACTAACAGTGATTGAAATATTACTTCGACGATGCTTTGTTTGAGAAATGTTTGAATTGTGAATAAGAATTTAGCTATAGTTTTTAGAGCAACTGTGTGCTACTGTGTTAGATGGTTATTTTCTGAATGCATATTTGGGTGGATTTCAAGGTTAAACGAATGCAATACTTCTCTAAATCCTTTTTGACTCAAATGCTGCAAGAATGTTCGTTATGTTTTCAGAAACACATGATAGATTGATAGATAGAGCCCAAGTAGTTTCATATACCTGGTGAGTAAAATTGAGCATTGATTAGGCTTGCCCAGATTAATGGCAATTTCAGATTTATAAATAGCATAGTACTGAGTCAATTATTTTTAACAAAATGTTTATTAAAAGGGCATCCCTTAGGGCCCTTCGCAAATTTTGTTTTAAAAATGTTCTTATTAGTCCAAATCAGGATAGGCAAAGAAAAAATAAAAAAATTGCCGAGGAAATTAGAAAATTTAAGAAAACTGTAACTGCATTGTCGATGGGAGTTTTGTATGAATAATTGAATTTAGACATGACGACGTCTGTCAAGTCAGTGATTTTATAAAAGTTACGTTGTCACCATATTCGAACCAAGGCAGGGATAAAAGCGGTTCTGTTTACCTCAAGTCTGCTACGACATTCAAATTGGATCCTTATATCCTTTCGACGTGTTGACAATTTCCAAGCACACTGCTGACAGTAGCATATTCAAATCTTCCATTTTCCTCGATCTTCTAGTTGACAGTAAGCAGGTATTTATTCCTCTTCACCAGCAGTATGAAAGGAATCAACAAACAATTAACTTGCTACCACAATTATTTTTCCCGTGGGTAGTCTGATGTTTATGCTTCCGTGGGCATTGACCTACTCTCCCCAATACACCGTTACAATTTGCTCATTTTGTTCTCTTTGATACACGTTTCAATGTGTATACAGAATGATAGAAATAAATGTAGATGTAATAATTGATATGGATGTAAACACAATGATTGAAATCTTTGGAATTGAAATTTTGTCTATTACTTGTAGTGAATTAATTTATTGTTCCTAAGAAACATTTACGCAGAACCTGTAACTTTGGTTTTTGTACATGATTCTGAACCACAGAGTTGACATTACTTGACGAAAATTTGAAAATAAATTAGCTCTGCTGCAGGTATTGCACTATTTTATGAAACAACAGATTTGTTTTTGATAACCGACGATTCATTCATTTCTACAAATAAATGTCTCATCTTATCTACGCTAGAGTGTCAAGAATTATGTTTTCAATTCATGGTTTCGGTTCAGCTTCGGTTTCCGTCTTATTACATCTCCTTTATTCTTAAACAAGAAAGTTGTTTTAAAATCGTCCAGCACCATAGTTGCGAACATACTAACAATCACAATCTGTCGATCTATTCTGTTAAAATCACACCGTGAGAATTTAGGTGAAGTGAGCTGACATTCCATCTGACATTAGGGATGATGATGATGATGATGGGACTCCTTTTTCCGCACGTAGACTCCCATTCGGTCCGTTGTGCGTGGGGATTCTCGCTAACATAGCCAGCCTAGCTCCGCCCAAAAGCACAGAAGCTTCCTGGGAGCTTCACAGGCTTCGCGGAGCGACCTTACTGTTCCGAGGATTTCTACACGTTGAGAAGCCACGGCCTCGCATTCCAGGATGACGTGGGCGGCTGATTCCTCGGCGTCAAGGCAGCCCCTGCAAAGCGGGCTGTCTGTGGCGCCTATGTTAAAAAGGTGTTTGTTAAGCGTGTTATGGCCCGTAATTGTTCCTATTATTATTCTAAGGTTATTTCTACTCAAGCTGAGAAGTTTTTTGGTTAATCGCGGGTGTACAATCGGTAAAGCCAATTTTGACTGTCTACAGTCTGTTGCCCGTGACCATCTGTTGTTATGGAGTTTGGTCGACCTTTGGCGAATCCACGCACGAAATTGTGAGAAAGGCAGGGGGAGAAGTGGGTACGGGCCTAGCACTTTCATATCAGAGCCTCTCTTCGCAAGTTCATCTGCGGCATCATTGCCTAAAGATCCACTGTGCCCTTTGATCCACTGGAGTGCAATACGATTGGACGTCGATAAGCTCTCCAGGGCTAGATGGCACTCAAAAATTAGTTTGTTGTTAGTTTGTTTGTTTTCCAAAGCTTTGAGCACAGATAGGCTGTCGGATAGGAATTTAATGCCGTAGTTCCGGATGCCTAAGCGCTTTACTGCTGTTGCGGCTTGTGTTAAGGCAACACATTAAAATTGAAATATCGAACTGTGTGTGCCTAGCGGTATGTGAAGGTTGATGTTGAGGTCAAGGGAGTGTACGCCAGCACCTGAACCGTCTTGTGTTTTTGAGCCGTCAGTGTAGATGCGCACTTCATTGGCTCCTGACTGATCCCTTTCTTCCCCTACTGTTTGTATGATATAGTTTTTGTTGAACATAGGTTGGTTTGGTGTTCTATCACACGGGGCAGCGATGAGAGGCTGGTACTCAATCGCCCGATCCAGGATTTTAGCGTGTGGACTGGTAAGGTTCTTGCCCCATATGCCTAGATGCATTAGCCTGATGGCAGCTAGCGCCGCCTCCTGCTGTATGTACAGGTCAAGGGGAGTTAGTTCAAGGGCTATCTCCATGGCTGCTGTTGGGGTGGTTCTCATGCAGCCAGTGGTAGCTGAACAGGCCAGTCGTTGGAAGCGTTGTAGTCTGGTAATGGTGGTCGAGAGTTCGGTCCTTGTCCACCAAACCAGAGCGCCATAAGCCAACATTGGCCTGATTACCGATTCGTATAACCACAGAGTGATCTTCGGAGAAAGCCCCCATGTTTTCCCTAACATTTTTTTACATTGGTAGAGTGCAATAGTGCTTTTATTAAGTTTGTAGTCAAGATGCTTGTTCCAGAGCAGTTTGCTGTCAAGGATCACCCCCAAGTACTTGACTTCGTCTTAAAGTGTTAGTTCTGTGTTGAAAAGTTTTGGAAGCCTGTGGGGTCCAAGAGTTCTTTTGTTGGTGAACATTATTAGTTCTGTTTTCGAGGGGTTAACCGACAGTTCGTGCTTCGCGCACCAACTTTCGATTCTTTTGAAGGCCCTTCTCATGAGATCACATAAGATGCCCTCAAACTTCCCCGAAATCAGAATTGCTATATCGTCCGCGTAACCTACCGAGTAAAGACTGCTGGCGTTGAGCTCTACGATGAGCTCATTAACGACTAAATTCCACAGTAGTCGTGACAGCACCCCACCCTGTGGGCAGCCTCTGCTCACGATTCCTCGTGTGGTGGTGTTCACGGTAAACTGAATAGCACGGTATTTTAACATGTTATTAATCCATTCTATGAGCGTTCGCGCAACACCGTGCTTGGCAAGTGCCTGTTCGATGCTGGCGAAGTTAGTTTTGTCGAAAGCGC
Organism: Polymixis flavicincta; assembly: GCA_949987655.1. Classification (NCBI taxonomy): domain Eukaryota; kingdom Metazoa; phylum Arthropoda; class Insecta; order Lepidoptera; family Noctuidae; genus Polymixis; species Polymixis flavicincta. Next base: position 20,086,843 of record OX465195.1, read on the forward strand.
CCTCTATATCAATGAAGGCGCCTAGGGTTGGGTTTTTGGCTTTGAGAGCATGTCCTATGCGTGAAACTACGCCATGGAGTGCTGATTCAGTTGATTTGCCTGCACAGTAGGCGTGTTGATTGGGATGTAAAGGTCTTTGTACCGAAATTTGCGATCTGATCTTTCTATCTCCCAGCCTCTCCAGTGTCTTCAAGAAGAACGAGGAGAGGCTTATGGGTCTAAAAGATTTGGGCTGGGTGTAGTCGCCCCTACCCGGCTTCGGTATAAAGATTATTTTCACTTCTCGCCATTTTAAGGGGATGTAGCGGTGGACCAGGCAGGCTCGAAACACCTTGACGAGGTAATCAGCCAGTAAATCACGGCTCCACCTGAGCAGAGCTGGGAATATACCGTCCAGTCCTGGTGCCTTGAAAGGTAAGAAGGTGTTGATTGCCCATGTTATTTTGTCTTTGTTGATTACTTCTAACGCCACTTCCCAATCTAAGCTGCTCGTGCTTTTCTCCCTATGTGGTTCCCAACTTTGCTGGGTGGCAATCTGGCATCCTGGGAAGTGGGTGGTTAGGAGTAGTTCGCTTGTCTCAGCGTCATTTGTTGTGTACGTATTATCTGTTTTTTTCAGGCATCCTATTGAGTGGTCTGTCTCTTGAGCAAGACAGGTTTTGACCCTCATTGCCTGGTTGTTACTTTCAATGTTGGTACAGAAACGCCTCCAGCTATTCTTTCCTCTGAGGCGTATCAGTTTTTTATACATTTTGCGAGCTGTTGTATAGTGGTCCCAATCTATCGGCGACCGTGTGTTCCTAGCTCTGTTGAACAGTCTTCTCAGCTTTCGTCGATGTCTTTCCAGTTCAGGGCTCCACCAGGAATGGCGAGCTCCCTGCCTTGGTACCGTGAGGGGACACGACTGTTCATAGCTAGATAGGAGGATGGATGTGATGTTGTTTACATGTTCGTCTAAGTTGGTTACTGGTATTTCAGCCGGAAGGGCGGGTAATCTGCCTATTTCAGCCTCGACTAATCTGACAAACTTGACTTGGTCTGTGTTGCGAGGAACCCTTCTTGGCTGTGGTTTGGTTAGGTTAAAATTAATGGTATAGCGGATCCATCTGTGGTCTGAGCATGATATCTCATTGGACACATGCCAGTCCTGTATGGAGTTGGAAATACCTATGGTTGCTATTGTTAAGTCAATTATTGTTTGCGATCTCGCGTTTATGAAGGTAGGTTCAGAGCCCTTGTTGAGTAAAACAAGGTTATTACTAAGAATAAAATCAAGCATTACCTCACCTCGGTTGTTGGTTTTGACATTACCCCAGAGCGTCTGATGCGCATTGGAGTCTGTCGCGATGATTAGTTCCAGTTTCTCCTTTTCACAGTACTCAACCAGTGAGGCGAGCTCTGGCAGAGGCACGTCCTCATCACCCGGCAGGTATGCCGAGGCCAGTACAATGTCCGGGAGTTCCTGCTCGGTTCTGAAAAGCCTGATTGCTGTCAGGTCCCTCGAACAGAATTCGTTAATTAGAAGGTTAGGTACATGTTTTGGGACAAAAATGCAGGTGCGCGGATTGGTTACGGAGGTGTCTAGCAGCAACTTACCTCCGATGTTACCCAGACCGCATATTCTGCCACCCCTGATCCACGGCTCTTGGATGAGGGCGATGGTTTTACCTTGTTGATTTTCCAGCACTCTGCGCAAGGTGGCCGACGCAGATTGGCTGTGCTGGAGGTTGGTTTGCAAGATCCTAGTCCTGCAAAGGAGAGGAGCAGAGGCTGCTGTCCTCGCCCTCACTTCTCTCCCCTTGCGGAAAGCAGTCCTCGTCCGAAAGTAGAATGGATGAGAGTGGATCTTGCTTGAAAATAAATTAGCTCTGCTGCAGGTATTGCACTATTTTATGAAACAACAGATTTGTTTTTGATAACCGACGATTCATTGATTTCTACAAATAAATGTCTCATCTTATCTACGCTAGGGTGTCAAGAATTATGTATTCAATTCATGGTTTCAGTTCAGATACGGTTTCAGTTTTATTACATCTCCTTTATTCTTAAACAAGAAAGTTGTTTTAAAATCGTCCAGCACCATAGTTGCGAACACACTAACAATCACAATCTGTCGATCTATTCTGTTAAAATCACACCGTGAGAATTTAGGTGAAGTGAGCTGACATTCCATCTGACATTAGGGATTGATACTAATGACAGCTCACTTTAAGCTCATTTAACCCAAGTTATCACGCTTCGCGCTTCTTCCACTGCGAAGATCGCCTTGATGACACGATGGAGCATACGGTGGAGGTCTGCCCGACTTGGGCGGAGCACCACCGGGTCCTCGTGGATGCAATCGGCGGCGGCGATCTCTCGCGTCCGGCCCTGGTCCAGGCCATTGTACGGAGCGAGAGTGCATGGATAGCCGTCACCTCCTTCTGTGAAGCAGTAATGCTGGCGAAGAGGGAGGCGGTGCACGTGAGGGAGAGGCAGTATATACGCCCTCACGGCCTTAGTCTCCGCAGGAGACGCCCTGGGTGTCGGGAATCCCTGGCTGATTCCCGGCCATCGTAGGCGTAGGCCCCTGGGTGTCGGGAATCCCTGGCTGATTCCCGGCCATCGTAGGCGTAGGCTTGCGGACGACGAGTAATGGGTAGCTCGCTGTCCGGTAAGGACCAAGCCCAGGTCGACGGCGCGTTGTTTTCCACGCGCGCTTCAAATATATAATTATCAGCACAAACTGATGGGGCCCGCAAGGGCCGATGCCTGCCAGGGGTTTACATATTGTGAATGAGAGAACGTTGTAGGCCTTACAGACTGTAGGTTTGTAGACGATTTTCTATCCTATATTCGTCTAAGTACCTGGTACTTATTGACAGGCTTGCGCTGTCCTCCCATACATTTTATCTCTGTAATTTGAAAATATTATTAAAGCCAATTATTTTTAAAAAGAGTAACCGTAGAGTTTCTTGCCGGCTGTTCTCCATAGGAAATAACAATTTGGAACCGTGCACCTAGCTTCTGACGTTTCATAAGTGCCCATGCAGGTTTATATATGAAATAAAAATAATTAGATTTTGATTTGATTGGTGCGGGTTGTTTGAAAGGGACACCGCCGCCCCTGGCATACAGGCTACTGAGGGAACACGGGTGGGTTTTAGTCAGTAAAAGTCTGACACGCCCTCCTGCTCCACCCAGAGCGGGAGAAGTTATTTGATGAAATCCCACCAAAAAAAAAACCAAGTTATCACGGTGAGATTTTTAGAGAATACCACTCCTGAATCATTTTCAAATGTTCGAAAAAAAGTTGTGCTCAGCAACGCAAATAACGCAATGAATAACTCGGTTTTTCACAATTTCACACTTCTTATTTTGCTAAACTAAACTTATGTTTTCTCAAAAATATTTCACTTAAATTCTCATTATTGACTCGTTGCATACCATATTCGCTTCAGTCACAAGATGTTGAGGACATCTTCAACCATTTTACTACCCCCATTAAAGTAACCGCTTTCTTCGCTTTAAAGCGCTTTATGTACCTCTAAAACAGATAACGAGATGCAGATCGGTTTTTTACAAAAGGAACCGTAACTTTTCGACTGAATTAACTGCCTTGGGCTTTTGGTAACTTAATGGAGTTTCTGTCTATTGAAACCGTTTGTTGAATTGGTTTCTTATTTGAATCGACTGAACGAGATAGCAGGATGTCACTGTATTGTAAATATCTAGAGTTTTGTGTTCAAAATCTCATGTTCGGTTTAAAGAGATTAAAAAAAAATACGTTACAGTGCAGAAACCGGAACCCTCGATCTATGAAGTCACCATGAACTTAGATACATTTTAATCAAAATCCATTGAGCATACTATAAAAAAAAAAAAACTTTTCACATGCATACAAGTGTGACGCTTTGCCAATAGAGTGTTACACATATATTTTTCTCTAAGCATGACAATTATTATGTATACGTATATAAAACCATTTGTCGCACGTAAGTCTCGCAAAAAATCGAAAACGGCTCGACTGATTGTCATGAAACTTTGGTAAGTTGTTGTGTGCGTGCCCAAGATGATTCCTAACAAAAAATGGATGTATTGCTACTGACTCAGTCAGTACTAGCTACTGACTATAAATATGCACACATTAATAAACCGCCTTCCCACTAATAATACATTTCTTAACTTTCTTCAGTTAGGTGCTACATAATCGTTTAAACTATTCTTACAGGGATATCCTGCTATCTCCCATATCTTCCCATCCTCAATACTTACAAATGAGGTTGTTTAAAATCTTAATCAACGTGTCTATGGGCTGCACCACGGTGTGAGAGCTTCATTAAGAAGCAATTAGTTCATCCGACGACCATCGGCCTGTGGCGTCACTGTGATTGCGGTGTTAACTATTTATTTAACTAATAGAGACCGTTAACTTATGTAGTGGATTATGAGTAGAAGGTTAAAGTATCAACTTGCTTTGTCTCTGTTTCTCCCTTAAATCCGTCCCAAGGTTCTCTTAAAGAATATTGCCTTGAAGACCGCCATTGTTGGGCACGCCACGATTGCGGCGGTAAGTCCCCTCTTTGAGGAGTGGTTTGAGAGGCGGCATGGCGTCCTCACCTTCCGCCTGACGCAGGTCCTCACCGGACACGGTTGTTTCGGGAGGTTCCTGTTTCGGATAGGGCGGGAGGAAACGCCCGGGTGTTTCCACTGCGAAGATCGCCCTGAGGACACGGTGGAGCACACGGTGGCGGTCTGCCCTGCTTGGGCGGAGCACCGCCGTGTCCTCGTGGAGGCGATCGACGGCGGCGATCTCTCGCGTCCGGCCCTGGTCCAGGCCATGGTACGGAGCGAGAGGGCATGGGGAGCCGTCACCTCCTTCAGCGAAGCAGTGATGCTCGCGAAGAGGGAGGCGGTGCACGTGAGGGAGAGGCAGCATATGCGCCCTCGCTACCGCAACCGCCGCAGGATACGGAGACGCCCTGGGCGTCGGGAATCCCAGGCCGATTTCCGGCCACCGTAGGCATGGGCTTGCGGACGGCGAGTAATGGGTAGCTCGCTGTCCGGTAAGGACCAAGCCCAAGCCGACGGCGCGTTGTGTTCCACGCGCGCCTCAAAGAGATGTCAGCACAAAAAGCGATGGGACCCGCAAGGGTCGATGCCTGCCAGGGGTGCGGGTTTGTTCGAAAGAGACACCACAGCCCCACACAGGTTTTAGTCAGTAAAAGTCTGACACGCCCTCCTGCTCCACCCAGAGCGGGAGAAGTTATTTGATGATTTCCCACCCAAAAAAAAAAAAAAAAAAAAAAAAAAAAAAAAAAAAAAAAAAAAAGACCGCCATTGTGTCATCCTATGTAAAATGTCTATATTAATAAATATTTGTAATCCACATGTTGTACCTATTAGAATCTATTCTATTCGTTCTGTTAAAAAGTCTCAAAATGGATGCTACTAAAACTCATTGGCATAAAATTTTGACCAATCAGATTACAGCATTTACATTCACAGATACAAAGTTTGTTTTTTTACGAAAACTAATCTTATGAACTGAATAAGACTCTATAACCAAATTCTCTCTAAATTGGAAGTACAGTCGCCAGCAAGTCAAGCTATCCCAAACTGTCAAATTTTCCCAATTGAACATAAACCTTATTCATTTGCAATAAATTTGAAACTCTATCAAAGAAATTTGACAGATTGGGGTAGCTTGATATGCTGGCCTCTGTACAAAGAAATTATAATTAACATTAAGACTATATTCTACTGTTGCTCTTTTTACTGTTATGGAGCAAGCAAGGTAACAGCTTGATAACAATACAATAAAAACGTGTCTAAATGACAATGCCCTGATCAAAATATTACGTTAAAATTAAAAGGCCTGTAAATATTATTTTTAACTTTTTTGAGTATTTGTTTGGGTCGGGGGTTTTTTAAATTTTAAATTTAAATTTTTATTTCTTGCTTTTTAAACTTAATGTCTCCCTTAAATCACCATTTATCTATAATCTATTCATTGAGACCTTTTCAATAAGCCCAAACACGATACTTCTGCTGTTTGTTAGTGAATAACTTGGGTTTCCTGGAAATTCCAGGTGTTGCTCCAGCATCAATTCAAGGTTATTTTATTCGTCTAATATCATTGAAGTAATAGAATCCCAAATTTTGAGTTGATCAGAGGCTAAAATCCCTTTTTCAACCAGAAAAGAGCTGATAATCTTCAAACGGCTGAACCGATTTTGATGAAACATGTCTAAGAACACTCCCGACTAATACACCTTTCAAACAAAAAAAACTAAATCAAAATCGGTTCATCCGTTCGGGAGCTACGTTGCCTCAGACAGACACACACACACACACACACATACACACACACACAGACACGTCAAACTTATAACACCCCGTCGTTTTTGCGTCGGGGGTTAACAAACTTATAACACCCCGTCGTTTTTGCGTCGGGGGTTAAAAAATGATATTCAGCAAAATATATTATTTTTAAGATTCAAAAGTGTCGTTTCCTGCGAACTTGTTATACTGTGATGAGAAAAAAGTCTTATAAATTCTTTTGAATACATTTTTCTTCTGAGAATCCATCGAAGTCTTTACAAACCACAGCTGTCCCACTTATTTCCTTCAACATTCTTAGAAAATCTTCAAGCTTAGTAGTTGACATTTAGAAAGAGACTAGGAAATAGCCTCTTTGTAGCTCGCAGTAGAGTAGATATAGTGTACACTATGTTCACGATTTAGTTTCCAAACACGTAAACAAAAATATGATTTTGGAAAAACAGCTTTAATACCTACTCATATAGCTCAAATTGCCCAACTTTGACTTTTTAGAAATTATTAGACATTATTGTTGATGTTCTTTAGAAAGGTCAGGTGCGTAGTACTCACAACCGGCGTGCTTGTATGTCCAGATGTATGAACGTAAACAAAACAAAAGGAGTATGCAAGGATCGTAGCAGGTGGCTGCCTACTTACATGGGAAAAAGGCGCGAGTTTATGTACGTATTCTGAAATCAACTTAATGGACCTTAACATAAAGTTAATATTCATTTAAATACAAGCAACATCAATTGGAAACACGGATTTGAATGGACTGTAGTTATAACATGCTTGCCTGTCCATGCATGTTGTATCGCGATCTTCGGCTGCACCATTCAAGTCAACTCTTGACCTAGAAGCTAAGTCATACTGTATGGGACGTTTTTCATGGGAAAGAAATGCTTTCACAGTCTGTGAATGATTATTATGGACAATTGTTGAGGAGAGTTAGTAGGTCTTATTTAGTAAGACCAATTCTAATGTCTCATCATCATCATCATTTCAACCGAAAGACGTCCACTGCTGGACGTAGGCCTCCCCCAAGCTCCGCCATTTCGACCGGTTCTGTGCTACCCGCATCCAGCGGATTCCTGCGGCCCTCACAAGGTCATCTTTTCACCTTGTGGGAGGCCTTCCAACTTTACGTCTTCCGGCACGCGGTTGCCACTCCAGAACTTTTCGGCCCCATCGGCCATCTGTTCTGCAAGCAATGTGTCCTGCCCACTGCAACTTAAGTTTGGCAATTCTTCGGGCTATGTCGGGTACTTTGGTTCTCCTGCGGATCTCTTCATTCCTAATTCGATCACGCAGGGGAACTCCGAGTATAGCCCTCTCCATCGCCCTTTGGGTGAGTTTAAGCCTTTTTATGAGGCACATTGTGAGCGACCACGTTTCAGTTCCATATATCATCACTGGCAACACGCACTGGTCAAAGACTTTCGTCTTGAGACACTGCGGTATTTGGGACAAGAAGATATTGCGAATCTTCTCGAACGCTGTCCAGCCAAGTCGGATTCGACGATTGACCTGTTTCTCGAAGTTGGACCTCTCTAATGTCTACTAAAAAATTATTTTATAAATTTTGTTATTCTTCATTGTTAAATTGCTGTCCTTAGGTTAGCAGGGACACCACTGGATTTTTATAGCAAAATAATAATAAATTGCCAAATAAATATTATTGTATTCAGTAAAAAATTTATAGAAAACGATATAATGCTAGTTGCAACCACAGTCAGGGAAAAGAATTGTAAAGCAAACTTACGTCATAGTTCGCCATATTATAACTATTTCATATGACTATCAAAAATGACACAGTTTTGATTTGAGATACGGCCAGCATAATTTGATCGTTTTATTTAACAATCAATCTCTCTGATTTTCCATTGCAAAATATCTTAAAAGTTACTTAAATATTTGACGTTAAGCTTCCTAAATAATACCAACACTATTTTAAAGTATACTTCTCCCGTGCAGTCGGGTAAAATCCTTTTAAAAGGAAACTTTTTGAACAAAGAATTTCGTAGAAGGGGTCGTAGCAACTATGCTACGGCGTAGGCCGATCAGCCAGTGGCGTAGTAATTAAACTGGCTTCGTACTACGCTTGAAGCTGGTATAATAATTATGATAATTAGAAAGTTAATCGTGTTCAGTTAATTAAATTGCCATCGACACACTTAGTAGAACAATTTATAGTTAATAGTAATCACCAGTTTAAAAAAATCCTTCCGATGGATTTTCGACCAATCTCAGCGAGGATTACCTAAGTACGCAGGAGAGATTATTTTGCATAAGTATGTGCTCAGACACAGTTGCGGTAATTCAACACAATTGGAGCGAGATCAGGCGCAGGATCAATGGCTTTACTTGCTTTCCTGTTAACAAGTTATACATTAAGTTCATCATTCACAGTAGATCATTCACAGTAGTTGCGCGTATTCAGATGACGAAAGTTTGACAACGACGCTTACCAAGGCGTATCGTATTGATTACCCCGTACCTGGGTTGTGGAGGTCAGATAGGCAGTCGTTCCAAGTAAAATACTGGTATTCAGCTGCATCCGGTTAGACTGGAATCTGACCCCTACATACTTTGGGCACGCCACGATTGCGGCGGTAAGTCTCCTCTTTGAGGAGTGGTTTGAGAGGCGGCATGGCGTCCTCACCTTCCGCCTGACGCCGGTCCTCACCGGACACGGTTGTTTCGGGAGGTTCCTGTTTCGGATAGGGCGGGAGAAAACGCCCGGGTGTTTCCACTGCGAAGATCGCCCTGAGGACACGGTGGAGCACACGGTGGCGGTCTGCCCAGCCTGGGTGGAGCACCGCCGTGTCTTCGTGGAGGCGATCGGTGGCGGTGATCTCTCGCGTCCGGCCCTGGTCCAGGCCATGGTACGGAGCGAGAGGGCATGGGGAGCCGTCACCTCTTTCAGCGAAGCAGTGATGCTCGCGAAGAGGGAGGCGGCGCACGTGAGGGAGAGGCAGCATATGCGCCCTCGCGGCCCTAGCCGCCGCAGGATACGGAGACGCCCTGGGCGTCGGGAATCCCAGGCCGATTTCCGGCCACCGTAGGCATGAGCTTGCGGACGGCGAGTAATGGGTAGCTCGCTGTCCGGTAAGGACTAAGCCCAAGTCGACGGCGCGTTGTATTCCACGCGCGCCTCAAAGAGATGTCAGCACAAAAAATTATGGGGCCCGCAAGGGCCGATGCCTGTGCCGGTGCGGGTTTGTTTGAAAGAGATACCACAGCCCCTGGCATACGGGCTACTGAAGGAACACGGGTGGGTTTTAGTCAGTAAAAGTCTGATACGCCCTCCTGCTCCACCCAGAGCGGGAGAAGTTATTTGATGATTTCCCACACAAAAAAAAAAAACACCCTACATACTTGGGAAAAGGCTGGGCAGCTGATGACTGAGTTATTGTTAATTATTATGAATTTATACTGCTTAGTTAATAATATCCTACTTTCCAACCTTCAGTATAGCAAAGATTTTTTGACGAAGATAATAAGGCTATTATTCACTGTGAATGTGCTGTGTGTCACTGCTTTATTACTCGATAGTGTCTGGACTCCGGGTCAAGTGTGCACCTGTCCTAACTTTGTTCTTAACGTTGTAGAAATGTTTCAGAAGTACATTTTTGAGTAATATTCTTACAAAGATTCACTACTATCTGAACTTGGCCCTAAAAGAACAAATGTAATAATTTTAATGTGACCACAATTTTCTCCCACAATTAGTGTAACTTATTTAATAAAAAAAACATTGTTTTGTACATTATAGTAAAAAAAAAAGTAAATGTATTATGATTTTAACATTTATTATTTATTCTATTTGTGATAGTTGGTGGTGTGCGTTAAGTCCGGGACAGTCATGTTGTTATTCCATGACATTTACGATTTTGAGATTAGAAACTATATTTTGAACATTTTTACTTTATCAAATAGGAATGATCCTTTGATGTGTTACAATATTAAGAAAGAAAATGCTTACTAACCTCATTTAGGTACCAAGTCGTTACAGACTGGCACAAATTTTGACAGGGACGCAACAAACCTGCACTTCTGTCCTTCCCCTGTCGTTACTTGCCCCATATCTTGGTCGCCACAATTTAATAGCGTTTGCAGTGATAACAGCCCTTTACCCCGCGCCACTCACTTTGATATCATGTCTTATAGTGTATCGGATTTTAATTATATCGTTCAGCAGGTTTTTTCAGAATTTTGTGGAAGATTTTCCAAGATTTTGGACAGTTCATTTTACCACTAGCTTTTGCAACGCGGTTTCACCCATGTGGGTATCGGAAATTATCCTGAGGGTCCGTACTACCGGAATTTAAAGTAGCTTTTGTGTTAATTCAGGTTATATGTATCATTTTGCATTTTTTTTTCCTGCAAACTTTCCCAAAAAATTGTGACTACAAAAAAAAAACAATAAAAATGCCATAGGTATAGACGCCTGCACATCAAGCTACACCAATCTGTCAAATTTATTTGATAGATTTCATCTTTATATCATAAGCATAAGGTTCATGTTCAATTGGGGAAATTTGACAGTTTGGGGTAATTTGATGTGCTGGCGTCTATACATACAATATAAGAGAAGAGAGGTTATGTTGTTGTATACACAAGCAACATTATAATATAAACATTTACGCAGCCAACCACTGCTTGTAGGTCTTGGTAGCATTTCTATATCATATCAGCAAAGTATAATGTGTGACCTTGAAAACACCAGACTCCCCAATAGACAGTGATTAATAATCTCTCCTATAACTCCACAACATAATATTCCGTAACATTTTCCTCCACAACACCCTTTAACCTTAAAAATAAATACACAAGAAGTCTCTCCATCCATTACGGAGACGCCGCGCCTCCTCACACAAATTGAGTTTATGCGTCGATAACGTCCCGATATCCCCGATATACCGTTTGACGAGAGACGATGTGAGAATGACACAGAGTAATGTGTGTGCAGAAGCTTCACTTGAAATTAAATACTATTAAAATTCAATTCAACTTTTGTTTACCCGCAACTGCTGGCACATTTGTTATTAATGAAAATATTAACAAACATTTGTTTCTTAAATAATTTAATATCAATTAATTTATATATAAAATAAACTTAAAATAAGTTTAAAGTCGCCACTCAACACCAGCCTACGACTAGAGCTACGGTTTAAAAAAAAAAAAAACTGTAGCCGCTACGCAATGACCGCAGTGATGGTTTTCGTGAAAATGATGGCTGCGGTAAAGATCCGCGTCAAAAGACTCGTTTCGGTTTTATTTTGACATCTCTGAAACATACAATGATGCAGTGAGTTAAATTGATTGGCATTTATTTTATTTTATTATTTGATGTTGGGAAATCTTTAAATAACTCTCCCGCACTGGGTGGAGCAGCAGGGCGTGTTAGACTTTTACTGACTATAACCCATCCGTGTTCCCTCAGTTGCCTGTGTGCTAGTGGCTACGGTATCTCTTTCGAACAACCCGCACCCCTGGTAGAACTGATTGGCATGGAATCACCTTTTAATTGTGTGAGCTCAGCTATCTCAATGCGGACACTTTTTTTGCGTGACTACGTACGGTCGATTTAAATCTTAAGCCCAAAGTTTCCGCGGCCGTAATCAATGAGTTGACGAAATTTTTCTTACACTAGATCTTCAATAGGACACTGCTTAGCGCCAAGAATTGAAATCGAAAAATGAGTTTTTTCAACGTGCTGGGATATTGTTGGATTTTTAGTACTCGGTTCAGCACAGAGAACGCACTGATCCGTGGTTTGTAAAAAAATGAACGGTGCAGCTAATGTGGCAAACTTCTTCGTGCACATCCTGTGTTGGATTAAGCGGCTGACTTTGACGTTGGCTATGGTAACCGTAGACTATAGAGCTGGCTATCTGTAAACACATAACACGCCTGTAATCTCCATAAGGTTAGGCAGAGGTATATATTACATTTCAGCAGTTATATTCAAATTCAAAGCAATAGAGCACGAGCCTATTGCCATCAATCGGGCAAATCCAGATTCCACGCTGCTACTGATACATTCTCAATGGAAAGCTCCAATAAAACTTTGCCCGCCCTGAGAATCGAACGTAGGACTTCATGCACAATCACAAAAATCATATGAGGCCCCTGAAAAGTTGACGGTAGATAATAATTACTCGAGATGTTATTTGAAACTGGTACAGTTGCAGAGGATTTTAAAGAATGGATATTAAACCTTTACCTTTTTTTTTTTTTTGGTGGGACATCATCAAATAACTTCTCCCGCTCTGGGTGGAGCAAGAGGGCGTGTCAGGCTTTTACTGACTAAAACCCACCCGTGTTCCCTCAGTAGCCCGTATGTCAGGGGCTGCGGTATCTCTTTCGAACAAACCCGCACCCCTGACAGGAAACCTTTACCTTCTGCAGTTTCTCCATCCATATCTTGGACAACTCAATTACAATGTTACTATGAAGTGTTCGATTTATTGCCCCCGTCACCGCGAGAGCTGTGAATTATGTTCATTCCGTACTCGTTAACTGCACACCGATTATGGTGATGTAATGACCCTGTGGCTTCGAGTGATCTTCGTTTGTTTTCGTGGCTTGTTGTGTACAAAACCAGGATTTTTTGGTGTCCAGTTAGATTTTCCTTATATTAAGAAAACTCAATTTTACCTCGAACCATTTTTTTTATATTTCTAAAATTCTAAACTCAAAAACCAAATTATTCGCTGATGTTTTTTGTGATTAGAGTTGTAAAAATTGTTAATAATGATGAGTACAATGGCCTGACAATTAGAAATCTAGGTCCCAACATCGTCTTAGTTAGATAAAGAGGTGCTTGAAATCGTAGATTCGGCAGTTTTTCTGGGCATAACAGTAGATGCCAAACTACAGTGGGGATCACACATATCAACCCTAGCGGAGAGGCTCAGTTCGGCTGCCTACGCCGTCAGAAAAGTAAGACACACACTGACGTCGATACAGCTCGATTAGTCGACTTTAGTTATTTTCACAGCGTAATGTGTTACGGTAGTCTGCTGTGGGGCAAAAAAATTGGTCAAAATCAAATAATTGATTGAATTCAGGACTTCGAATATTAAAATTAACAGGAACATTAAACTGATTCTAGTTACTCCTTACAATTTGTGGTTTCGTTTTGAGAATAATGGGCAAGAAAATCCATAGTTACCTACGCCTGCAAAATGTTAGATATACAATATTTTGTAGACATTAATTAAACGTAATAAATTATGTGAATACTGAAATGGGGATGTGACTTTAAATCTGTAACTCAACATAACGTTGCTCTCTCTTACTAATAATACTCACCCAAGGAAGCGACGTCAAAGACAAAACGTTTCCGCTCAAAGGAGCCAGAGAAAAGACATTGGCGTTCTTATCCTGCCAATTTGGCAGTCAAGCTATAGGCGACACTCGATTTGAACCGGAGTCGACTTACAACGTCAATGGATCCCCGACAGTTAAGTGTTCCCACGATTTAACACGTCAGAGGGCTTGAAATTCAGGGTGAGTTTTTTCCTTGGAAATAATTTCTGAAGTTGAGATGCTTTTATTGCGTAATTTTTAAATTATCGTATTATAAGATGGCCAGTGTGTGTAACTGTTAAAAACATGGCGTTTTCAAGTTTCTGTCAATGTCATACCTACTTTATTTAAGCCAAAACACGTCCACTGCTGGACATAGACCTCCCCCAAGCATAGCCACATCGACCGGTTCTGTGCATCCCGCATCCAGCTGATTCCTGCTCCCTGCACCAGGTCATGGGTCCAGCTTGGGGGTCGACTTCCAACTCTACATCTACCAATATCATACCTACTTATTAAATTAAATAATTCAGCCTGTGTTGTGCCAGTTATTAGATTTGTGATGGTGGTGTAGTATATTCATAAAGAAACCAATTAAGATCGCAAAGACCTCTGCCTAGCAATAGGACTATCTCGTCTAGCAAAGAGCTCCACTGCTTCATCATAATATTAACTAAAACACATCGAAAACGTTCCAGCAACTCTTGAATTAAGATCAATGATAATTAGGATCAGCCCTATCCAGCAAGATTTCCTATCCGAACAGTATCAATAGAGCACAGTTGTAACCGAATTACATTGTTTTCCCGAAGCTTCCTCCAGTCGTAAATAGCCCCGGGCTACGCGCCATCTAATACAATTTCTATCGATGTTCGGCACAGTTTGTTCTTCGCCATATTATCGCCTGAGGTTTATTTGTGAAACTTTCGTGTTGGTCTCCACTTCTTCGTAAAAGTGTTTAGTCTACTGGGAATTTTCGAACTGCGATACGATTTACAAGATTGAAATACCTTTGATTTGAATGTTGTGATGAAGAATCATTTAAACGGATAGGTTTGATAGTCTTGATTAGGTTCACTGTTAAATGCTTACCTACACAAAAATTTTACGAACTATTTATTCTAGGTACTAAATTATTTCACTAACTAAATAAATATACAAGACACTAACAAAAGGATACTTAGGCGTCAATCCCTCTACTCGTCCATATCGCTGTCATTGGGAAATGTGCTTCAAAAGACTGGCAGTATTGTGACGCTGAATGGCAATGATTATTTGGTCAAAGAACGAGCTAGCTCTCTGGTGGTTAACTTGTTCTAGTTAGAGCAACCAATTGATAACACCACGTTAAGACAACGCTAAGCTGATATTTAGTATGTATGTATTTATGTATCTATTATATAGGATAGGATTTGTATATATCTGTGTATCTATTTTAGTATATTGTATATTTATTATTTGTGCCAACAACATCCCCATTTTATATCCAGACCAATCGCTGTCCATGCCAAGGTTGCCTGGAAGAGATCGCGGAAAGCGATAAGGCCGCCCATTGTATATTTTGTAGCGTACCTTGTTTTTTTTTGTAATGTATTTTTTGTGGTGTACAACAAAGCATATATAAATAAATAAATAAGCTGGTATTTTACGCCTACTTTAATCTCCTCTCTTTGGTATTTTTATCGAGTCTTTGAGCTCCTAAAGGTCTGATTTCAGCTAAATGGTTACTGAAAAATGCATGTACTGACTGCACAGATTCACTATAATCTGTGGGAGATGGTATTTTGAGGACAGAACCCTCAAAAAACTATCTCTGATATTAATCTGCAGGGTCCTCATATAATACCACCAAGATTATGGCTCGATGGCATCCGGCTAGCCGACCCCAACAGCAGATGAAGATGAGATATCTGATAAAAAAATCAATCCACAATGATGTCCGAAATAGACTTCCAATATACCAATCCAATTTTTCCCCATTTCCTAACATCCTTTCGTCTTTCCAGACAAAATTCGCAAGAAGTACGCGGGTCTGGGCGACTCGGTGGTGTCTGTGCGCTTGGAGCGATCTCCGCGCGGAGGCCTGGGCCTCAGCTTGGCCGGCCACAGAGACCGCAGTCGCATGGCCGTGTTCGTCTGCGGCCTGCATCCTGCTGGCGCTGCTGCTAAGGCCATCCCTGCTGTTAAAGTTGGCGATGAGATTCTGGAGGTGAGTTGACAGTTTTCAATCAATCCTAAAACGTGAATAAAAATTGAAGAATAACAACACCACAAACAAACCCGACGACAGCTGCAGAAATATGTACTGTAGAGCAAGTAGTAATGCCCTTATCCAGACACAAAAGACGCCATGTTGTTCTTTGAAACTGGTTATCTCCTACCTGCCATGGCTTATTTTGAATCTTATATTTTTTACATTGTTCTCACATATAAACGCACCAAGAATAATGTTCCCAAAATTTTGTAATACCCATGATTTAAAAGAGTGTCCTTGGAGTTTCTTGCCCGTTCTTCTCCATAGAGATCTACGTTTTGGAATGGGCATCTAGCTTCAACGTTTTTTGACAATTCAAAAGTGCCTGTAAAAGGTTTAATTGAAATAAATGCTTTGAGTTTGAGTTTGAAAAAAGTAAGATAATGTGAAAAATGTAATTAAATCCATGATTATGAACTGATTTTATGGAATCTATGTAAGACTTAGAATATCAACTTATCAAATTAACACTAACTTTGGCAACATGTTATTTGGTAACATGCAAAGTTGCGTAAGCCAGGGGTTCGAATCGTGCTAGAAATATTACATAATTTTTCAGACAGACTGTAATATCTGCCAACCTACTTCCAGATTTTTTTTTTATCATCCTTCTACCCTCAAACCAGTATTTATTTCTTTTTATCAACATTTCTCTGTCAGCTGCCATAGCAGTTTTCACTCTAGAAAGGGGACAAGTCACCTTTTACACAATCCTTGCATTTACTTAACTATTCGCCTCGGAAAACGCGCTAAGCCGTTGGTTCCGGCTGTCATTCATAGATCGTTGACAGTCGTTACGGGTCGTCAGAAGCCTGAAAGTCTGACAACCAGTCTTATAAATAACTCCATATGAATTATCCAGTAACTGGGTAGTTCAGGTCAGATAGACAGTCACTCCATGTTAAATACTTGTATTCAGCTGCATCCGGTTAGACTGGAAGCCGAATCCAATGTAGATGGGAAAAGGGTAGGTTGCACACAGAACAAAAGCAGAAGGAATATATAAATGGCACTTGGCACGATCTGGAGCTAGATAGAGAGATATATACGTACATACAGACTATTGTACATACATTTTTTTTTTTTTTTTTTTATTTATCACACACATGTACCCTTTGCCATTACAGATAATAAAATCTAATGCGACAAAGTAACTTAAAATATACTTTACTATACCTTACATGCTACACAGTATGTGGCCCTTGTGAACTCACTCAGTGTACAGGTGAATATGTCTATGGCATCCGCCACCGTGTTGAGAGTGCGCAGCGCACGAGTCAGCGCGGCAGCGGTGCGCGCCCCAGCAGGTTAGTGCGCGCACTCGGCACCACTAGCAGCTGCGGCTTGCGCCTTCGCGCCACGTACCTATCTGGTAAATTAAACCCTATTTCTGAAAGTATACCTGAATTTTGTATCCTACCTCTTAAAACTTTGAAAATATACGTTGCCAGTGCCAGTTCACGCCTAATTTCTAATTTGTAGTAGCCTACCATACCGAGACAGAATAAGGTAGGATACAGTAACGGATATCCCGGGTATCTCCCATACAGCTTTAAGTATATAAATCTGACGAATTTGTTCTGTATCCTTTCGAGCATATTTTTGTATTTTATTTCACTCGGGCTCCAGACTACCGCATTATATTCCAGATGACTCCTCACAAGAGCCTCATACAAAGACCTCAATGCACTGATATTTGTGAAGTCATTTGCCTGACGCAGCACAAATCCCAGATTCCTGTACGCCTTTTTACAAACGTGCACCACGTGTTTGCGAAACTGCAGATCACTGGCGAAATGAATGCCTAAATCTTTAACCTCCATGACACGCTGCAGCGGCTCCCCGTCCATGTTGTACTGGTATTGAGGGATTTGTTTGCGTGTGAATGAAAGCACCGAGCACTTTGATACATTAAAGTATAGCTTATTGCAGTGACTCCATTCAGTGACCCTATCCAAGTCGTGCTGCAGCATATTACAATCCGCAGTGTCTTTTATGACTGCAGACAACTTAAGGTCGTCAGCAAATAGCATGCATGTTGACCTGACCACTTTTGGCAAATCATTTACCGTAATAATAAATAATAAGGGTCCCAAATTAGTACCCTGACTGACGCCCGACCTGGTATAATAGGGCTCCGAGAAGTGTCCGCCACAGTCCACATACTGACGTCTATCTCGAAGATAACTGGCGAAGAACTTTACAGTATGAAGTATGCAGCCCATACTCGCCAGCTTTGATAAGAGTATGTCGTGATCGACTGTGTCGAACGCCTTCTTAAAGTCCAGATAGGCTACGTCAACTTGAAGCCCAGCGTCAACAGCTGGTACCAATTGTGTCATCAGGTGAAGCAAGTTCCCTGTTGTACCGCGCCCAGGACGGAAGCCGTGCTGCGTATCAGACAAATGGGGGCCTATCTGTGCATAAAGGCAACTGTGAACAGCCATCTCGAATACCTTGGCTGGTGCGCTCAGTACCGCAATTGGCCTGAAGTCGCTAACATCCGTGCCACCTCGACCTTTCGGTATAGGTACCACCCGCGTAAGTTTCCATTTACTAGGAAAGTGTGCCACCGACAAACAAACATTAAATATGTGCAGCAAAGGTTCTATTAATACCATGCGGCAATCTCTCAAAACGAAGGGTGGAATACCGTCCGGACCCACGGAGCGCTTAGGCGGCAGACCAGACAGCGCGCGCCGGACGGCCGCCCGCTCGAGGCAGGCGAGGTGCGCATACGCGCCGCTCGGTGCTGCCTCCCCGCACGCCGCCCCTGCGCTCAGCTTGCCCGCTGCCGCGCTGTACACAGAGTGAAAGAATCGTGCATATTCCTTCGCGGATTCATCACCAGATAGAACTCGTCCTTCTTTGATTAATTTGTACTGACTAGAAGTGTCTTTTTTCGACCTTACGTAGTTCCAGAATGATTTAGGGTCTGTAGCGAGATGGTTCTGTACTCGATCTCTATACCGGAGGTGCGAACTCGCCGTTTCCGCCTTCACCCTTGCCCGGCACTGAGAGAATGCCTCGTATTCACTAGGAGATTTGGTCGCTTTAAACTTTTTGTGCAAATTGTACTTTAATTTAATTTCTTTGATAAGATCTAAGTTATACCATTCAGGATATCTTCTATTACAAATATTTTTAGTTTTCGGAGGAATGCTAGCTTCAAAAGTTTCGTATATTTTACCATAATAAAAGTTTAAAGCCAAATCAGGATCTTGAATACTGTATAAATCTTTCCAGTCTATTAAATTAATTAAATAATATAACTTATTGTAATCTGCTTTACCAAAATTCCATTTCAACTGCGACTGAGGGTGGGGTTGTGATTCGCGAGCTGCGGGTGTGGAGTGTGTTGGTGTTGACGCACATGACGCCGCAACGCTGACCGCAAGCGGCGGATGATACCCGTCCACGGGCTGCAGACCTTCGTCGGCAGCGCACACCGTTACTCCAACGCGCCCACTCAACACAAGGTCCAGTTGCCTATTATTGCAATTCGGTACCATATTACACTGAGCGACCTCACAAAAGGCCACAAAATATTCAAAATAATTACATACATTACTATTGGACGAAACTAAATTAAAATCTCCTAAAATTACTATATTACTTCTATACTTAGTACACAATTTCTCTAATAACGTAAACATTACCATGTACTCAGTCTCTTCTGCCTTTGGCGGTATATACACTACACAGCATAGAATACACATACATACTGTTGTTTATTGTTCCCTGCACTCAATCACCGGGTTGTATGCAATGTTTATTTTGTTGAGTTAGAAATTTGTGTCAGTGTGCTCTTGGCTTCGGATCGGACTACCCAGCGATGGAATTTTGCGAAACCTTACCTGAGCATATAAATGTATTTCAATCAAGATACCTGTAATTACTTATTATAACTATTTGCGGCTAGTTTAAAATTATTGAATTTACAATTCCGTCCAAAAATAGGTTTTTTTACGATATCATTACAACTCTTTTCAATTGTTGGCAATTTTCCTTACTATATAAGCGTGTATATAGGTACATATAAACTTTCCGGAAGCAATTATCTAAATGATAGTGAAAACTATATTAAAATCCGTGGCGTGGATTATAAAAAGTAAGCTGAGAAACAGACAAATGCAAACAGCGACTTTATACTAAAAATAGAGACTAGAGAAGACGGGAATAGAGAAAGTCGGTTCTCGTGTTTGTCTGTGTGTCCGTACTGTTCTTATTAACAACGTAACGGATTAATACGGTTTTCACTATCATTTTGACAATTTATTCTGTAGGTTTTTGGGCTACATTACTCAATAATAGATGATTTAGTTTGTGTAACTAGGTTTGTGCAAACACTTTTACGCGTCAATCAAATTTTTTAAAATAGATGAGGTCGGCGTTTCTGACTACTCTGAGCAGAAAGGCCGAAACAAACTCAGAGATCACAGTCTCTTTACAAGTACAGAAATGATCTTGGTCAGATTATGTGAAGACGATGTAAATTGATGTCTGAAATGGTATTCTACTACTTCAACTACTATCTATTAAACTCACATAATAATAATAAAAATCTCGAAGATTGGTCATATTCAAACCATGCGAAGCAAAGGCGGGCCGGGTCGCTAGTGATAATTTAATATGTAGATAGGTAAATCTTAAGTTAATACTTAAGTATTCGACACACGTTGCTAAGCTGAACCAGATCAATAGAACTTGTATAATTTGACACTCGGATTCATGGTACGTTTGTGGAATAACTTATATTAGTGTGAAGCGGTAATAATTTGCTATTGAACCAAGGTTTTGGAACAGTGTATATGAATAACTAAACTTCGAGCTGGACAAAAATCTGAATTCAAAAGTAAATGGTAAACATTTTGCAGATGCTTAGGGGCAAAAAATTATAATCCAGACTGCAAATAAGAAATTTTATTTTCTTCAACCTTTTAATTTAAACTTACTAATATTACAAAGGTGTAAAGGGTTGTTTGTAAGTTTGTATAGGGATCTCTGAAGCTACCACTTCGATTTGAAATTCGTTTTGCATTTAATAGCCCAATTTTCGAAGAAGAATATAGAGTATTTAACATCAAACTACGAGCCAAAAATGGAAAAAAAGGCATAAAGATCGCTAAGAGAAAACGAAGCAATATGACGGACGGGCGATGTGATACAATAGGATACATTTTATGTTGAAACAAGAACGATTGACGCGTATGAAATCAATGTCAGCAGTCTTACTAGCTACTACTGGACCCATTCAGAAATACTCATCTAAAATCATCTTCATTCTATTGCCTTTTTCCAATTGTTCATGTGTCCAGCGCAACACGTCTTTTCCTTCCACACTACTTTATTAGTCGTCATTTCAGCAGTCTCCCCCTTTCTAGTCTTATCATCTTCACACAATCCATTCACTGTTTCCTTGGTGAAGACCACTTCCTACTTGTATAGTCACATGTATACTCAAAACTTTTTCTAATGACAATTTTCTGCAGCCTCCGCATCACTACCTATATACCATGACAACCGATTTCAACATAACTGTTCAGTTATCGGTGCCACTTTCAGGCTTCCATTATGTACTTATTTATTATTCGACTCATTCGTGTAACACCACACATCTCTC
Organism: Polymixis flavicincta; assembly: GCA_949987655.1. Lineage (NCBI taxonomy): Eukaryota > Metazoa > Arthropoda > Insecta > Lepidoptera > Noctuidae > Polymixis > Polymixis flavicincta. Next base: position 20,108,340 of record OX465195.1, read on the forward strand.
TTAACGTTCTCATCTCAGCTACATGCAATTGCCTTTCATTCATCCCGTCATTAGTTATCCTTCATCATTCATCCCATCATCATTAGTAACGTAGAAACAACACGACAAATTAATTAGAAATACACACACAAAAATGTTGCCAAAGATTCAACAGACACTTCTCTCTTCTGAAAAGTCTTGGTGTAATTACTCATACTCTTCAAAAACTGAGGAAAACTAATGAGCTTGTGGTGGTGTCATCCGGCATGTTTTACATACTGCGTTGGATCTCGTCCAACTACTCGCATAAATGATTTATCTTAACGATATAATATATTATGTATTACATAGAGGAAGACATCAAGTCTTTTGATGGTCGGTGTATCCATTGATCGCTGTAGTGTTGTTTAATCGAGGATTTGCGAGGGATTAATTGGTTGATAGCCTACACTTGATAACAAATAATTATGTTTAGTTGTTTATTTCTATAAGTTGATAGACGTTTACGGTTTTAGTACGACTTTTACGTTTTTTTAAAACTACTTGGCGGGCATTTCTTAACTGACTGTTCGCCGAGAAGAAATGCCGAACTACACTCAGACGTCGTTAAGTCTGTTGCCTTTTTCTCTTTAGAGCTCTTGCACGATTCCTACCGGCTTCCCTTTGGTTATTCGCATCTCTACCGCTTTTGAAAAATGGCACGTTAATAGTGTCTAGTATTGCCAAAGAATTTAGTTACACTACGGGTATTTAATTTGCCATAACATTCAAACAACAAAAACGCTTACTTTTAGCGTTGTATTACTACAAAAAAAAAAAAAAAAAAAAAACAACGACACAGACAAAAAGGCTACGCGAAAAACGGTTGGAGACGGATAAGGAAAAAATGCGTCAGCGAGAACGAGATGGAGGAATATTGCATATTTTGTTTGGTTTTCAGCTGTTCAATTTTATTGTTTTTAATTATTTGTATTCATTTTAGAATGACAGTCATTATTATTTTTTGATGTCTGTAAGTTAAAGCCGGTTTCACGCCGGCTTCTCGCTTAAAAAAATTGACACCTCGCCGCTGGCAACTACTCTTTATTTTGGTGTGAAAAATTGCTGTCTACGGTAACTCACGCAAAGCATTGCACTCCTGGAACGTCACAAGGGTTTAAAAGCTCCTTTTGTAAAAATATTTGGAACTTTGACCTTCAGTATCACCGTTTTACACCCGTTAGTAAAATCCACTACATGAGAAGAATCTCCCAAAGATGGGCTGATATACTGATAGCGATGATTACACACTATGCAAGAAAATCGGTGTGAAAATGACAGTTATTAGTAGATAAGAGGATGTAGCTGATATACTTTTAAAATATTTAGTTGGTCGAGATTGAGGGGCTCGTGGCTAAGTAATAACAACCGCACGGGTCGATCAATGAGGTTAAGCTACGCTGGCCGCGGTTGGTCCGTGGATAGGTAGCCATCTTTACGTACCGAGACCCCTTTGTGTCTTTCTGTTATTATTGGATCTCTGTCTGTCGTTACGGGTCTTCAGAATCCGGAAAATCTGACTACTAGTCTTACCAAGGGTTATCGTGCTACCTAGGTACTGGGTTGTGGACGTCAGATAGGCAGTTGTTTAGAGGTATGAGGAACAGGGTGTAAAGTTCACTCATACATATGTTGGTAAAGGAGGATCCTCCGACCAGACGAGTATTGTGTCTGGTCCGGGCAACTGCCCGACAGTTGATGTCGGGATTTTGTACCTATCTGAGTGGCGTGGTAAACTCTGATTGCGCGATGTAGAATTGCTCAGTTAGTTCGCCTGTGGCATTGTAGATGGCGCCACTTTTCTTTTTGTGTTTTTATATTTTTGTTGCGAAGCATTTTTATTTGTTGTGCCGCTACAGTTGCTCCATGTAAAATACTGGTATTCAGCTGAATCTGATTAGACTGGAATCCGACCAAAACATCGCTAGGCAGATTGAATCTAGATTGAAGTTTGTTTGTACTAGTAGTCGACTACTCCGAGAAGAAACACCGAAACGAACTCAGAGCTCAAAGTCTCTTTTCAAGTCCATACAACTACATTTTAATTGTCAGACCGTGTTAGGACCATGTAGGTTAATGTCTGAGGTCCCTTGAGGACAGTTCCACGCAGGTTTGAGTGGACCTGTCCAGGTAGTGCTCCCATATCGTAGTTATCGCTTAGTTCAACTCGGAAACTTAAAGAGCTCAACTATCCGACGAACGATACCAAAGTAAGTACATTTTAGAGAGAACAGGATGTCACTTATTATTTAATACCCTGATTATTCGTACTTTAATAAAAAGGTAATGTAGGTTCTTTTCATAACGCATTTTGGATAGAAATATTAAAAAAAAAAACAGCTGAAGAGGCAATTTGCTCACCTCTGTTACATGGGACTTAAACGTAACTGGAGATATTTTGGTGTCTTTAGGTATATCTCTGCTGTACCCTTCGGGAAATACAGACGTGGTGTTATGTAACTAAGAATTCTGTTTTATTCTCTTCAACAAAAATCTCAGGACAAAGAAAACCAACCTCTTACTAAAAGATTTCTAAGTAAAGACCAAACATATTACACAGCTAATTGATCAGAGGACTAATTGTACAATCCACTATCAGTAGGAATCGCTTGCATTTTGATAGTTCCACAACATTCATGGCGTTGTTTACGTTGCTAAGAAGATATTTTTTTCGAACATAAATGAAAGAACGGATTACCAGTCAGTGACTTTTGATATGTATTTTATTAATTCATTGTCACTGCCTTTCAAAATTAAAGTTATTTTTCACTTTGTACCTAGTGTTTTTTTCCGGAAATCGGTTGTTTTTTTATTTTTACTTTTTAGTTATAGTATCTACCTATCTCACACCAATTCGAAATTTCATCATCCTTGGGATCAAAACAATGCATATTTATGCGATAGCAGCAATCGCGGTTAATTTGCTGTAATTTTTTTGAAGAGTTCCGTTGTCTGTCTCCGATACGCATAATCAGATCTATAATGTTTAAATGGGACCATTTCGGAATAAACCCCTTCCGAACAAAAAAAGGATTTTGCAAATAGGTCTTATATATGACGGGGTTATACACGAACCTCCACCTAACTCGTAACCGTTAGAGTTGTACCTTCCTTCATCAGCTCAGCGTAATGAGATAATGATACCCATACGCAAATGTCTCAACAGATGTAGAAAATTAATGAAAAACATTGTTAATACCTATAAAATTTGAGGGTTGGCCTCGATTTCCCTGGGATTAAATCATCAGATTCTTAATTGGGGCCAATGGGACCAACTCAAAAGAATACTCTTTCAAATAAAAAAAGAATTTTGAGAATAGGTCCACAAACGGGGGAGAAATCGGTGAACATACAGGAAAAGCTTTTATCCAGTGCGCAAATTTTGACCATGAATTCAGCATATCATTCTAGACCCGCAGAAATTTTTCGCTGGTTATACAAAAAAAAATCAGCTGTTCCATACATTTTGACCGCGTAGGTATTGCACTTTTCTATGAAACAACTGCTTTTTTTTGTATAACCGGCGAAAAAATTCTGCGCAAGGTTTCTAGAACGATATGCTGAATTCATGGTTAAAATTTGCGCACTAGATAAACACTTATCCTGTACATTAAAAAAAAGCATACAGTAGAACATATAACCTCCTCCTTTTTGAAGTCCGTTAAAAATGATTTAGATTCTGACGAATACTGTGTTACACAATTATGGTGCTGGGTGTAACATATCAAAATAAATATCTATAGTATATTTAGTGAGAATGACGATACAAACTATTGACAACACGGCCAAAGCCGAGCCGATCTTTACGAGTCTCATGACATCGTTCTAGAATATTACAACACTACAAGATATTATCGACGGTCTCTCCGTACAATACCCTAAGTGGTAGATACGTGATTTGCATGTTATGTTTTCGTGATCTTCAGGCCAGCATAAACTATCGTTTAGTTTAACAAAAATAAGTCTAAGATGGCATAATGCATTTTAAATCCATCATGACATTACATTAACTAGAACATACGCATGTTTGAAACTTTGAAACACTCTCCTGTAAAAGTCATTTGTAGTTAGGGGATCATACGTAGGGAACGTCGTTATTATTGCTACCTACTCTAACAATGATTCCATAAGTGAACGAGGAGCTAAGAGGATCCCTGATTCCTAGTCACTTATCACCCATTATTAGTTCAAAGCCTTGTCATGCTTTTGATGTGAATGGTAAAATTGACTCCGTAATCTTACTCCGTAAATGTGAGGGATTATTATGTAATATCAAAGTTACGAGTCGTCAGAAAAAAGATTCGTTATTCGATTCAAAGTAAGTAGAAAATATTCGTTGAATAAAGACTAACATGCACCAGTACATCCAGCTTAATTGAACAATTTGGACTGCCTCGTTGACGTAATGGTGACAAGCGCTACTGTTGAGCATGATGTCTTGAGTTCGATTCCTAGGTCGGGCAAAATGCTATTGGGTGTTCCATCAGGAACTCCTCAATAGCGGCCCGGAGTCTGCACTTGTGCCCAAAACTACTCTCTACGACCGTTATTGCATGGGACTTAAACATAACTGGCGAAGTGTAAGACAATGGCAATCCCCGAAAAGCCAGCAAAGAATACTAGTGAATTCATCAAACTGAGTCAACAATTAGGAGTAGAATCATGATGAAGTACACCGAATACACGGCTGTTGATATATTTACATAAATTAGCGGCTCGTGTGTTGTTTCGTGTGGTACTGGCAGAGAGCCAGCCGGGGTGAGGGCTGAGTGCAGCGGAGATAGTAGCGGAGCGGGTGAATACAAAGTAAGAAATGCTGGTACAATGAGATCTTTATTTAAATTGAGAGAAAGATAAACATCAGTCTGTACAATTTTTTTAAATTAAATATTATATTAAATCAATCATTTTCATCATCACCCACCGACTTCACCCGCGGCTGTGAATAAGCCTTTCCAACTGCACGCCTTTCACCTCGATTTTCAGCAATTCTCATTCGTCTGCCACCAGCCACCCTGCGAAGATCGTCGCTCATCATCCTCTTGCCATAATTTAATACCTTTAAACGAGAAATTCTTGTAAATAATTATACATAATCTGAATCTCGGAAACGGCTCCAACGATTTTCATGAAATTTAGTAGGCAGGGAGTTTCGGGGGCGATAAATTGATCTAGCTAGGTTTAATTTTTAGAAAACGTTAAACAAAAACGGTCATCCAGATATTTCTAATTTATTTGAGGTCGGCACAGTATACCTTTATCGTCTACAGTCTGTGTCAGTTTTCAATTTCTTTGTGTATTGCTATCTTCCCATATTATCTTCGTCATATATCTTATTAAAACATACACTACGTAAAATCACGCCTTGAAAAGACAGAGGAGAATTTGCAGAGGTGTGCAAAATGCTGGCACATTTTGCCAGTTATGGTTAAGTCCCACGTGTGGGCACGCCTATTACCTTCATCTGGGAACACATTTATACTCCAGGCTGTTACTGAGAAATTCCTGATAGAATAACCCAATAATACTACTTTGCGTGAACTGGGAATCGATCTCGGTACCTCTTTCTCAGCAGTAGCGCTTGGGATCACGCACACAAGATAGTTACGTTAGCAAAAGCTTAATTATCGCCTCCGACAACGCTCCGCTCATCACTGTGTCCTCTCTCCAAGCCGCAACAAGATGGAAACTATTCCGGAGTAACGCCATTTGCGATTGAAACATTACCTCAGTCGTAACACGCGAACTGAAAGTGATTCCAATTCAGTTTCAGCTGTTCTAGCTACTTTGCTGTTCAATTGTTTCTGTAGAGTTTCTTCGGAAGGTCAAATGAGGTCAGGGTCAGTGGCAGTGGCGGTAAAGTGAGTTAGGATACAAGTTCAAGAACAAACAGGTACTATTATAAAACTTAAATAAAACCCGACGAAGGTACTGTGAAATTACGCTCGTGAAACAAGAAAATTTTCTCATCTTAAATCTGTGGTTTTATGTCACTTTGCTCAAAAGCTTATGATCGCTTACTATTGTTACAATATATTGTTTTATTAGGATAGGTGGCATACGATTACGATGATCAACGATCTCTTCCCGTGGGTGTCGTAGGAGGCGACTAAGGGACTTACTAGAGAATGCGCAGCAGCGTTCTCTATGCATTTTACCACCATACTGCGATCGCCAAGCCGCCTGCCAAGCGTGGCGATTATGGCAAAACCCCCCTTTTGGGGGAGGCCTATGTACAGCAGTGGACGTCTTTCGGCTGAAATGATGATGATGATGATGATCAACGATACCTCATTTTTTCAAATTATGATAAGTAGTTTAGAAGTTGGTGGAGAACAAATGAACACACATACATACATACCGGTCAAAATCATGACCCTACTGTTTGCTTCGCCATAGTCGGGTAATTATGGTTTTATATCCGATTTTTTAGGCTATTTCTTTAACTGTAAAGCTACATAGTACACACTCGTTCCGCATTCAATCCGACATTATTTGGCCATAGAATAGACAATTTTGATTTCTCGCATTGGATTTTCAAATCTCGGTGTTGAACCGAGCATTCAGAATCCAATAAATAGAGTGCAAGTGAGTCTCAGCGCATAGAAAAACATGGTTTTCTATTTTCAACTCTCGGCGTTTAGCGGTGCGTTGAAGATCCAGTACGCAAAAAAATCTCGTTACGATATTATTATACGTCCCTGTGAATGTCGAATTACGCGCTTTCTTCCACATACCTACATTCCATCTACAACCAAATGTCAATCTTTCTAACAAGCACGATATCTAAAGGGTCCTGCTGTAAACATCGTTTGTTCAATCTCACGGTTCAAAGAAGTGAACACGCGGGTTGTTATCGTAAAGGGCTATCGGAAATATTATGTGAAAGCTTTGCAACGAAAATTGAAAATTACACGTTTTCATGAATGGCAAGGAAAAGGGGAAATCTAAGAAAAGATGGTTGGATTATATAAAAGATCAAAATCAAACTACGCCGAGAGTCAGCACTTTTTAAACGTCAAAATTACTTCCTTCGCCACTTCCTACTGCTTTAGCTGGGAACAAGAAGTGGCACAACAAATTCCCCAGCAGCACAGCTGTCTGTTATGTTAGAGCTTTAGAAGAATTTGATTCTATACAGTAGTAGGTAAGTAAATAACAGTACGAAACAAGAAACATTAAATTATTTCCCATGTGTCAACAAGCACACGCCAATATATATACCTATTATCAGAACATTGAAAAATGATTAGCCAGCCATAAATTTTAATATGTATGGAAGAAGAACACGTGCGAAGAACTGTAGTTGTAAACTGAAACTTGGGAAGAAACTAGATAGACAGTCGTTGGGGATTTGATTGAAATGGTAAGCGATTGAAAGCAAATTGAATCAATCTAATGTAGGTAAATTCAGTTCCAATAACGGTTATTTTGTGAATGAATTTGCAAAATTATGTTATGCCAAAGGTACAAACTAGTGAAGCATAAGCAGATTAGCTAGTGGATGTACATTTTATTTGCTAATTCTGACAATAACACGAAGCGCCTTAAAATTTTGCATTAGCAAATGTAACGTTTCAAGTTCTATTGCTATAAAGTTTTGCTTAGGCACTATGATTATTATGCAGTATATATTATAATATTGCCCAAAGCGCAATGGAGAGGGCTATGCTTATGCGTTTACCTTCGTGATCGAATCAGGAATGAAGAGATCCGCAGGAGAACCAAGGTAACCAACATAGCCCGAAGAATTGTCAAACTTAAGTGGCAGTGGGCAGAGCACAAGCTCGCAGATTAATAATAAAAGATGCAAAACCTGTTGATTAAATTGCTTTGAAAAGCAAACTATTATTACAATAAAACATTGTAAAACACAGATAATTTCCCCATTGGTATTCCGCGTACGAACATTAATTAACATTCATTTATTCATTCCTGTGTAAATAATTCTAAATATAATTCTAAACTAACCCATACATTTCAAAATTAACAATCTACGATCTCCATAAAATAGAAATGTCAATGTTGTGTATTTATTTTAATAGATTTGAATTCGAAAATGTTGTTTGCAATGTAAACTTCCCGCCATGTAAAATTTATGAGTATGTCGAGTATGTAAATGTAATGTATGAGGATCACATTTATTCATCACGTGACCGATTGACGGCCTGTCAGTGTCATAATATGTCACGTGTGGTACCGTGATTGGAGGTGTAGGGGTAATGACTTTGTTGCCACGGAGACATGCCAAAGAATATATCGAGCCATTACCGCCGACTTATCGTAAGCGACATTTTTAAGCTGCGTTTTGCGACATTATAAACTACTAGCTACCGCCCGCGGCTTCGCCCGCGTGGTAAGTAAATTATAGCCTATGTGTTATTCTGATGTCGAAACTACATTACTGGAAAGTTTCATCCAAATCTGTTCAGTAGTATAATTTGTAAAATTTGGTTTTTGTCGGTTACGCTAAATCGGCGGTAATGGCTTGATATAAGCACCGATGGGTTTATATCCCGTCAAAGACTGTGTTGGACTTAGTCTTTTGTATGTGTTGAGAGGATGATTGCTGATTGTAGTTATAACGAAGGCTATCCTGGAAGGATCTAGACCAGGGATTCCTAAAGTGGTCCTAGGGGTCGACATAAACGAAAACTGATTTTGGGGGTCGACGAGGTCTAAAAATCGACCCCTATAAAACTTTACTCACTTAACCAAGTGCAAAGTTTTCCAATTGGTACTTTAGTACCTAGGTATTTTTTATCAATAGGAAAAAACTAAAAATAGGCCCCTTATTCATAATAGTCTGCTAACTTAAAGCATTGCTAATTCTCACTCTGTCTTCTTCTATTGACCTAAGTCAGAATGAAAAATAACACACTGTAGCAGATGTTTTAAGTTAGCGGACCATTATGAATAAGAGGGTTGATCTTAAAAGTAGGTAATTTGGCCATGGGGGTCTGAGGTAACAGTTCATTTTGGAAAAGGGGTCACTTGTCCAAAATAGTTTGGGGATCCCTGATCTAGACGTTCAGCCTATATTATTCCTCTCTCTTTGAGAGAGAGTGGGGTGTAAAGTACCACGCGCGGCCAGTGCACGTTGGCATAATATGTCTGGCTCTGGACCATGCCGGTGTCCTCACGATGTTGTTTCACCATTTTCAGAGCAGTGCCGATGAAATCTTTTATACAAAGTAAAGCGCTTACCTAGATTCGAACCCACGCCCTACAGCTCGTAAGTCAGGGCCGTTACCATTGAGCCAACAATGCTATGTAAAGTCAATTTACTTTAACTGTCAGTATTATTTTATCACAACAGTTATTTAATGACGGTTGTATATATTGGCTAATAGACGTAGTGTGCCAATTTGATAAACAATTGAACTCCCTGACTGTACCTTTATTATTCTGATCTGTATTGTTACAAATCATAAGTACTGATCATCCTCTTGTTTCAGGTCAACGGCATCGTGCTACACGGGAGATGTCATCTCAACGCATCTGCCATCATCAAAGGGCTGGTCGGACCTATCTTCAAGATCATCTTGTTGAGGTAAAGGCTTTATCACCATAGTTAAACTTTAAAGGGATAGGCAGAGATTGATACAGGTTGAAAGAGACATCGACGAGCTAACTCAATATAGGTACATAGTTTGTTTTCCCAAATAAGTTGGGGTTGGCTTCCAGTCAAACCGGATGCAGCTGAAAACCAGTATTTTACATGGAGCGACTGCCTATCTGACCTCCACATCCCAGTCCCTAGGTACCACGATACTCCTTGGTAGGACTGGTTGTCAGACTTTTGGGCTTCTAAATACCGGTAACGAATTTCGATATGTACTGGATGGTCACCCATCCACGAACCTCCTGCGGCAAGCGTAGTTAACCTTCGGCCCCGTGCGGTTGTTATAATTTAGCCACGTCCGCCTCGCCTACCCCACGTAAATACGGTTACCATGAATTCAGCACAAATTACTCTACCCGCCAGCGTTTGTCAGTCTTTGAAACAAAAACATCTGTTCCAAATTTTTACCGTGTAGGTAGGTATACCTATTGCACTTTTTCATGAAACAGCAGTTTTATTGAACTGAAAACTTCTTTAGGCGCGTTGGGCAATTTTTGAGATGGGAAAAAGCAGTTGAACTCGTGACACGTTTTTTGTAGATGTATTTTATTAATTTAAGTCTCAAAAGAATACTAATATCAAAACATTTTTTTGGATTTTGGTCACCCAACTGGCTGAACAGATTTGGATGAAATTTGCTACGGATAGTGTATACCTGCAGCAACACAGGATAGGTTATTTATCCCGGTAGTACGTTCCCGTGAGATAATTTTAAAAACGTACACACGGCTACACATCAAGTTATACATTTCCAGTATAAGCTGGTCTCGCATTGTATAGGATTTCCGTACAGTGCGAGATCAGCGTAAACTGGAAATGTATAGCTTGATGTGTAGCCGTGTGTACAAACTTTCAAGTTCATGAACGAAAAATAATATCAGCCAGTCTAGAATAATTTTCTGGATACACCGTGTAATGGCGATGAATGAAGACTAAAAATATCTAATTGATAAACTAGATATTTTTAGTTTTCATTCATCGCCCTGACAATACGTAGAAGCTATTACAGGTTATTAAGCCCCGATATCGTTAAAAAAGGCTCAAATGGAGCTATTTATGGTATGCCTTTGTGTAGCTAGTACCTATGTAAAGAAATATTGCTCTACGGGTCAATGCTTTCAAAATCCTTACCAGTTTATGAAAACATCTCACGGAATGTGAAAGTACTGTTTTTTTAAGTTATCTATTTATAAATAAAAAGACAAGTCCTGACTGACTGACTGATTGACTGACTCATCAACGCCCAGCCCAAACCCTTGGACCTAGAAAGCTGAAATTTTGCACAGAGGTTCCCTTTATAATGTAGACAAGGAATAAGGAAGGATTTTTTGGCACGAAAAATTCAAATTTTTGTAGTTTAAACCATGAAAATTGGTGTTTATCATTCTGATTAAAAATAACAAACCACGTGTTTCAGTGTTTTCGGGAAATCATCCTCTGAGAGCGTAAAATAGGGGATGAAAGTGGAAATGAGAAACCCGTTAGTTTTGTTGTTCGAACCATGAAAATTTGTATTTAGCCTTTTGGTTGGTGATAATTAATCATTACAATGTATCAGCGTTTTTAAAAAAATCATCCCAGAAGAGGGTAAAAATTTACAGAGGGGATGATTTTTTTCATAGGAAATCCGTAAATTTTAAAGCTTACCAATAAAATTGGTAATAAAAGCCTTTTGGCGTTGTTGTAAAATCATCCCCTAAGCGGTTAAAAACCCTACTAACTCATCATCGCTCAGCCCAACTTTGTGCCATCGCCAAAGACACCTTCGTAATTATGAGAACAATAACTTTACTAAGGGATCCAGTTAGTAATAAATACTTACATTTTCCTTATTTCCGTTATCATCATCATCATTTCAGCCGAAAGACGTCCACTGCTGGACATAGGCCTCCCCCAAGCTCCACCCCTTCAACCAGTTATGTGCTACCCGCATCCAGCGGATTCCTCCATTTCAATTGGTTCTGCGTTTATCGCATCCAGCGGATTCCTGCAGCCTTCACAAGGTCGTCGGTCCATTTTATGGGAGGCCTCCAGCGCTACGTTTTCCGGTACGCCGTCGCCACTCCAGAACATTTCGGCCCCATCGGTCATCTGTTCTGCGAGCAATATGCCCTGCCCATTGCCACTTAAGTTTGGTAATTCTTCGGGCAATGTCGGTTGCCTTGGTTCTCCCGCGGATCTCTTAGTTCCTGATTCGATCACGTAGGAAAACTCTGAGCATAGCCCTCTCCATTGCCCTTTGGGTGACTTTTAGCCTTCTGATAAGACCCATTGTGAGCGACCACGTTTCTGTACCATATGTTATCACTGGCAACACGCACTGATCAAAGACTTTCGTCTTGAGACACTGCGGGATGTGGGACGAGAAGATATTGCGTAGCTTCCCGAACGCTGCTCAGCCGAGTTGGATTCGACGATTGACCTCTTTCTCGAAGTTGGATCTACCTAACTAGACAGTGTGCCCTAGGTAAACATAATCTTATACAACTTCGAGTGTAGAGTCTCCGATCTTCATAAGAGTGCGTGTTACATGGACATTCGAAATTGAAAATGTTCATTTTGAGACCCACTCTTTCGGAAGCTCCACTGAGGTCATCGAGCATTGTACTGAGGTCCTTCATAGTATTAGCCATGACTACTAAATCATCGGCAAACCAACGGTGAGTGATGAACTCGCCATTGATGGTGATGCCAATCCCTTTCCAGTCCAGAACTTTGAAGACATCCTCCAGTGCAACGGAGAGATAACGTCTCCCTGTCTCACCCCTCGCTGCAGGAGGACAGGTTTCGAGGTCTGGTCCGGTATTTCTATACCTGTAATTATTTACGTAATGATTTTTTTTCTTATTCTCACAGGATAGAGAATAAAGAGGATTTAATATTTTAACTTTAAAGTTGCCTTCAAATTTGGCATGCAAGAAGGTTTTCCGTTCCGTTATTTATTCCGTTTCTATTATTATTTCTAAGTTATCACAGCCGCACGGGTCGATCGATCAGGTTAAGCTACGTAGGTAGGTTAGGCTACGATCTTTGACAGTCCTTACGGGTCGTCAGAAGCCCGAAAATCTGACAACCCGTCTTACCGGGGGTATCGTATTCCCCAGTACCTGGGTTGTGGAGGTCAGATAGGCAGTCGCTCCATGTAAAATAATGGTATTCAGTTACATCCAGTTAGACCGGATGGAACCGGAAGCCAATTCCAACATAGTTGGGAAAAGGCTAGGCAGATGATGATGATGATGATCCTCCATCAATTGTTTATCAATCCACGCGCAGCTCCTCGGATACTATATAAGCAATGCGAGAAGACATTTTTTACCTGGATTAACACATAGGGTACTTTTAATCCCGGTAGTACGTAACCGTGGGATATTTTCCGACATCCACGCGGGCGAAGCCGCGGGCAAAAGCTAGTGCTTAATACATTTAATACGTGTATGTATACATATTGTATGTGGTAACAAGCGTTTCTGTTCAGCATGGGGTTCTGGGTTCGATGCCCGAGTCGGGCAAAATGTTATTGAGTTTTCTATCTGGAATTTTTCGGAGTCTGGATTTGTGCACGTTTGATGGCAATGAGCTCGCCCTCTATTACATGGGACTTCAACATAACCGGCGAAATGTAGGAGTACTATAGGTAAACCTGTGTCTAACTCGTCGGGGAATATAAGGGTGATGTTATGTTATGTACATTTTTTTTTGTATTTTCTATCTCAAACAGCAGCCAGTGAATTAATTGTAGATATTCGTTGTCATCTGTGAAACATGCTCAAGATGTTATTTCCCATAAGAAAACAGTTTTCTTTTTGTACGTAATGAATGATGCTCTTTCATTGAAATACGTTCAACCGCTAAGACGTGATAAGGTAACAGAGAGGTAGACAAACAGGTACTCGTATACTTTCGCTTTAAAAAAATGGACATTATGGTATGTTTTCGTATGCGTAAGAAGTATGGATACATACACACATCAACACCGTCTAGGGAAGTTGTTAAACTTAAAAAATACTGGCCGTTTTTTAAATCTTTTGAAGACAGCTTATTTTGTAGTCCTTTTTGGATGATTCCAAATTTTAATTTGAAAAAGTTTAATTAAAAAGAAAATATTTGCGCGGCATAGCTTTAACGAAGTTCCAATGTCTCAATATACATATCACAGTTTTTGGTAATTTTCGGTGTCTTTAAGTTTTAAACCGAAAATACCTATTTTAAATCGAAAGGACCTATTCATAGTTTTTTTTCTCGATAGTATATACATAATTGTATAAGTTTTCTATGGTCTATAATAAGTATGTAAAGAAAATAATAGTCTTCGAGTCAATGCTTTCAAAATCAATACGTTAAGCTATATTTTTAAGACAGAGACATAAGATCATGCTTGTTATCTTCGAAGCCTCATACAGAGGTGTACGTATAGTCCTTACACCCATGCTCGTGTAACATGGTGCGACCCTATAGTCATCAACCGGGCTAAAATCTCCGGGCTGCTAGTGAGCAATTCTCGATTGAAAAACAAATACAACTTTGCCCGACCTGAGAATTAAACCCAGTACATCATGCTTAGCAGTACCTACTTAGCGTTTGCGAATTATTAAACTCCTAATGAAACATCTGGCTCGCTTAAGCAAAGAAGAACGTGGGAGAAGGAGGTATTTGAACTGCAGTGGAGCAATACACTCTCTAAAGAGATATGATTACTTGAAATCGAAAGTTATCTTTTACTTAACATACATAACATATTCAGCCTATAAACGTCCCCACTGCTGGGACACAGGCCTCCTCTCCATGAGAGGGAGTGGGCCGTTATCTACCACGCGGGCCCAGTGCGGGTTGGTAGATGTCACATGTCTTCGAATTTTTGGTTCCAGGACATGCCGGTTTCCTCACAACGTTTTCCTTCACCGTTTGAGAGCAGTGGTGATGAAATTATTTACTCAAAGTAATGCGCCTGGCTGGTAACTCGTAAGTCGCGGCCGTTACCACTGGGCCACCACTGCTCTCTCTTACTTAAGTAAAATAGTTAGTATCTTTTACTTAAGTAAAATTTAATATCAAGGCAGGATTTTTCGCGCTCTGAATTTACAACGCACTTCTTCACGCAGTCGGTTTTTTCAAGGCGTTGGGATGCACTCTGTCCGCCATTTGAACGGACTAGTGGTAATTTTATCACCACTGCTCTCAAACTAGTGAACGAAAACATCGTGACGAAACAGGCATGTCCAAGAACCCAAAATTCGAAGACATGTGACATCCACCATCCCGCACTAAGCCCGCATTGTAAATTGTGGCCCTGTCCCTCTCACTGATTGTGTGGTGGAAACCTAAGGTTTGTATTCATAATCATCGGCAGCCTTGTTCCACGTACTGCTGAGGATCGGTCTCCTCTCTGTTGTGCCATGCTTCCCTGTGCAAGTCTTATTCAGATCTTCTCCGCAATTTTCTGTAGGTCGTCCACCCACCTGGTTATTAGTCTACCCACGCTCCTTCTACCGTTTCTCGGCATCCATTCGCATCAATCACATTAATAATATCTAAACAATGTTATACAAGCAAATCTGAAAAAGAGCTGTCAGAATAGACTTTGAAGAATTGTATGTTTCATATTTATTTAGCTTCTCAAGATAAACTGACACTTAAGTGACTTTCAATGACTTATGTGCGTATATAACACGTCTTAATCCTATAATTTTGGTCCCGCGACTCTGTCTGTTAAGGCATCTATTCCATATAACATATCCTATTATACAAGCTGTAACCATTCGGTTCACCGACCGCAAGTCCTGAAAGTAGTTTGTTCATAGTTCATACTGAATCGATTTCAGTCATTTTTTTAATAGGTATTTTATAAAATTATGTTTTTCGCCAAACCTACAGAACCTACCAAACCTACCAAAGAAAATGCAATCTTATTTCAAAGTGATAAGACTCACTGTTAAATGCATGAAGTAATGCTTAAAATAAGTTTTATCTACGAATTTCGCACTCTCTAAGCACGAAATCCGTAGATTCCGCCAAAGTTACGGGCGTTTCCTACTTCGTATCACCTTCGGAAATAAAATAAGTTCGCAGCCCGAACTGAGAATGAATGACAACACGATTTAAGAGTCGTCCTTAGTCCTGATGTGTGTTTTGCCCGACCGATAAAGATAATTAATCATTAAGGCGCAGACAGCCGACTTTTAAGGGCTTTTTGTTGAAGATCACGTCTAAACGGCTTGTCTTATGTATTTGAAAAAATTATATGTGAAACTAGACAATTTTTTTCGTCATTTGATATGTGAATATTTTAAATAACATTATTATAACATAATGTAATTAATGGGTAAAGTAATGTCTATCGCGGACATAAAAACGATAATCACGCAAAAACCATCGGGTGTATTTCCATGAAACTTTCACCATCTAAAAGACAATTTAATCCCCCAAAATTTAGTATACGGTTTTAAATTGAATTGTGTTTGATAAATCAGCATGGGTTGTTTTTCGAAAAACTTGATGCGCGTTGAGGCGGGGTCTCTTGCGAGCGACGAGCGGCAGTGCATCGCTGTAGGTAGCTATCATCTATCGTCGCCTTAATACCAAACTATAGAACTACGTCCGTTTCTTCGTTGACGGACTTAGAGAATAGGGCCCTCTGGCTCGACAGATTGATTGAAACATAAGATAAAATTTAAACTCTTGTTGAAATTACTGCTCCTCTCTCTAACAAGTCGGGATACCTGTCATGATAAAATGATTATTTTCCGAAAATAGTGCCTTACAGTTCCTAATAGACTCTATTAATAGCTATTCGTTTTACATGCTTTTAAATAAGACGCAAAAGAAATATCATGTTCATGAAGTTCACACTAGGTCGAGCTTGTCTCGTGGAAAATATGCTGCGTAAAATCTATGTACCCTGATTGCCACGTGGAACGATCGATAGATGATCAGTAGACCAATGGTATCCTACACAAAGGACATAATATACTATGGGAGTATACTCGTATATAGACCACCATTAAACTGACAAAAGATGCCCTAACCGCCCTTTACAGAGATATACTCTGAATGGAAGTGACGGACGAAGGTAGATATTGAAATTATTATTATCTCATCCGCTTTTTATGGTGCTGTGAGCTAGATAGAACTTTTTAAATGGCAAGTTAGAAATTAACATTTTTAAACCGTTTATTTATAGGTAGGTAGATAGTAGGTTAATCTTTCCCGCAAAAAAGTAATCGCAGTTTATCAACTTAAAAAGTTTATTCTTAAAATAACATAAGTACCCAAATAATATCGTCTTACAAATTGTTCGGTCTCTGTCCACACTACATCGTAGCAGGAAATCTAGGAAATTTCAACTATCTAGTGATTTAACTTTGGATATCTGTTGTAAAATTACACCTTTGTCATGTATGTGAACCTGTGGGCCTAGTACGAACGCAAAGAGTAAACGTAACGTAAAAAAAATACTATAAGAATTCTTCTTACATATATTTATGGGTAATACGAATAATTGTGCTTATAGTTATGGCAAAAAAAAATACCAACATGCTATCGGATACCTAGTAGCTAGTTGTATTTTTGATTAAAAATTCATTTGATTTCACATTAAGTTTACGTTGCGAGTATTTGATAGGGTGTATGTATCTTTCTACTGTCTCGATGTCCGTTGACTAAAGTCTCTTGGCTAAAACTGCACGGGTCTATTGTAGGTTTCCATGATCAGTTCATTGATCCATGACATATCAAGACAAGACCCCTCCGTGCCTCGGAAAGCACGTTAAGCCCGTCGTCCCGGCTGTCATTCATAGATCATTGACAGCCAGAAGCACAAAAGTCTGACAACCAGTCTTATCGAAGGGTATTGTATTAAGGCGCAGACAGCCGACTTTTAAGGACTTTCTACTGAAGATCACGTCTAAACGGCTTGTCTTATGTATTTGAAAAAAAAAAAAATGTGAAACTAGACAATTTTCTTCGTCATTTTATACATATGTGAATATTTTAAATAATATTTTTAAAACATAATGTAATTAATTCTTAAAGTAAGGTCTATCGTGGACATAAAAACGATAATCACGCAAAAACCATCAAGTGTAGTTCCATGAAACTTTCACCATCTAAAAGGCAATTTCATCACTCAAAATTTAGTATACGGGTTTTCTTTGAATTGTGTTTGATAAATCAACATGGGTTGTTATTCGAAAAATTTGATGCGCGTTGAGGCGGAGTCTCTTGCGGGCGACGGGCGGCAGTGCATTGCTGCAGGTAGCTGTCAGCTATCGTCGCCTTAAGGCAGTGACTCCATGTTCAATAATGGTATTTAGATTCATCGGGTAACATAGTTGTGTAAAGGCTATGCAGACTTTTGTCTCGATGTCACTTCTAGAACTTTAGCATGTGTGTCCACAAAGCGATTCATATTTATTATCCGGCTGCCCCAATTCGACCAATCTTGAGCCGTTAACTGTTGCCACTTGATGACTCTATTTATCTTCATCCCTTTTCTATATTAGGGATAGCTGACGTGTGAGGTTTTATAACCGTTGGGGTTAAATCAAAGTCAAATGGGCTGGTAAATAGGACTGACCAGAAATAATGTCCAACCTGTTGGGAAGCGCCCACGAATGCCAGCCTCACCATTACTTTTTCTTCCCTTTCTTTTCAACCTGAGTGAAAACTGAAATTTCTGATATGCTTGCAATTTCAATAGCCCCTTAACATTGCAGAGCAGCGGTGGCCCAGTGGTAATAGCCGTGACTTACGAATTGTAGGACTTGGGTACGAATCGAAGCAGACACTCTACTTTGTTTAAATTATTTCATCACCACTGCTCTCAAGACGGTGAAGAAAAACTTCATGAGGAAACCGGCATGTCCTTGACCCAAAAATTCTACCTAGAATGAGTCCTATTGCAATGAAGTGTTCTTTGAGAATCATCACTAGATATTATAAATCAAAGTCTCCCGCCGCGATTGTTGGTCTGCACGCGATAAACTGAAAAACTGACGAACGGATTTTCATACAGTTTTCATCAATTGACGGGGTGTTTTGTGTGAATTGACTGAAATATGGTGACGATTGTTGAAGATGTCGGAAAACATAATGTTGACTGGGAGCTTGACTGGCGTCCGCCGCGTAAGCCAATTGCGGTTAACTGAAATTTGGCTAGCTTAATTATGGTTTATAACCTGAAGTAAAACAAAGGGAACTTTTAATGGTGGTCAAACATGGTGGTCAAACAAATCAACAGAAGTCCAAATTCGAGAGGGCTATGTAATGGAGTATTCTGGGTATCAAACTGTACCGCGTAGGCATATTAAATATCTTTAGTCTAAGGCAATAGTATGAAGTATCTTGTAAGTTAATTATAGGTCCTCTCAACCTCTGTTTATAACACCAGTCGTTCAGTAAACCTTCAATAGAGAACAAGCTCTTTCATTTGCCAAACCTTCTGATTACTTTCAATAAACAGGGTTATTGGAAAAACACCAACAATCTCTTAAGAGGTCATTGTACTCATCATGATGAACAGCAGATTTTTTTTTTCACGATCTCAGGTTTGTGCACATAAAAAAATTGTTCATAATGATGAGTACAATGACCTCTTAAGAGGTCGTTGGTGTTTTACCAATACCCCTGTATTTATTGGCAAAGTGGTGACCCCGAAAAAACTAACAGACTGGGTTAGGAATGCGACCATCCGCTCCATCACAAAGGTAACTGATGTCACCTGGAAGGGTGCCACGTTAAAATAGAATTGGGCTGGACACATGACGACCAATGGGCCAAACACGTCACGGTAGGCCCAGATGGAGATGGCAGGATGAGCTGGACTCCTTTAACAAGAACTGGTAACTAGCAGTTTTAAACAGAGAGAAGTGGAAGTAGGGTAGAGAGTCCTTTGCTCTGCAGTGGGACACCACTTTCTCTTAATAATAAATAGGTACGTTCCAGTGGGATATTTTCCGACAGCCACGTGGGCGAAGCCACGGGCAACATCTGCTATTAAAAGTTGAGGAAGCAATAATAACGCTTTGATTTGTTAAGATTACAAATAACTAAATAATATCCGTTCCACCGTTTGGTTTCCTGTAACAAATTTCAAACATTCCTAGGAATTGTTTTTATTCGATTCTTCAAACTTAGGAAGTACTTCTGCCCGTTCTCCTAACACTTGTCTAACTATACCTACCATCGGTTTTACAACTCCCACGAATCAATACTTTGCTAGCAGAAACCATATGGTCGTTGTTATAAATATAAATCATTGGAAAGTAAAAATAACCATCGAATTTAAAAATAATTATCTATATGAGCAGGCAAGTAACTTTTCGACCGTTTTGAGACGAGCGAATAACTCATACATAATATTAAGTGCAATTCATTACAATTAGGCCATTTAGGTTAAGATCATTGACCCGCGCGGGCCAATCATAAAAAGGTTTACAGCAGATATTTCATAAAGAATGATGACGTGAAACTTCTTTCATTCTCAAAGCCCGAAGGGATTCAATTTCAAATCAAATCATGAAAATAAATATAAATTTTAAAAGTCTCGGTTCGCCATGTTCGGGGAGTGAATTCATGCGAATCGACTAAGAAGTCGTTTATTACGGCCCAGTAAACGGGTTGGTTGCTGTCACATGTCGTCGAATTATTGGTTTTACCACATGCCAATTTTCTCACGATGTTTTCCTTCACCGTTTTGTGAAAATATCAGAAGAGCTTATGTGTCTATTTTAATTTCAGGCGAAAGGCGGCGTTAGAAGACGTAGCAGTCAAACCACTTACTCCTGCGCAGTTCCCCGTCGCGTTAGAAGAAGAGGTAAGTCTATCAGTAATATCTCAGCATATTAAATTAATTGTGTTTTGAACAGGTAACTTGCAAATAGGTCTTGCAAGTAAGTTTTAGAAGTAGGTAAGCATGCACGCAAGTATTTTTATGCAGGTTGAACTTGCGTGTTGCAATACAACGCAGTCTATTGGCACGCAGAAACGATGCAAGGCGTGCATGCGCGACGATGTACTTATTAGATCCCCTAGTTTATTATAACATAAATACACATAACATCACGCCTGTATTCCATGAAGGCTTAGTCAGAGGTCCACCAATATTACACCTACATTGCTCCAGTTATGGTGTCATAGGGGGCGAGCTTACCGCGCATAAATCCACACCCCTTGCTGCTACTGCAAAATTGCAGATGAGAAAAGTCAATAACACTTTGCCTGACCTGGGAACCGAATCCAGGACCTCATGCTCTGGATTAGTGATTAGTTTAGTATAATATAACCGATTCCAGCAAAATAAAATTAAATCTTTTCCCTTGTCTGTCTGTGTGACTGATAAGATCTTCTAAACTAAACAATGCATTTTGTCGCGATATTCACTATCATTAAGAGACTTTATTTCGTAAGGTTTATTTGTATAAACAGCACATTCATATTTAATTAAGATAATGCAAATCTCGATTTTGATATCTCGCCAGCCGTAGTTGAGTGCAAGCGTGCAAAACATGTCCCGTGTGGTGCCGGGCGTGAAAGAATAGCACCATCCCATTTCTCCCCATGTGTGTCGTAGAAGGCGACTAAGGGACTTACTAGAGAATGGCCAGCAGCGTTCTCTATGCATTTAATTGAACCCTTAATAATTTCTTTAATGCACTCCTACAAATAATTCCGTTTGGGAACCCAAAAACACTAAACACCGACAGACAAACGGATGGAAGCAGAGGCTTCGTAATAGAGTTCCGTTTGCACCCTTTGGGTACGGAGTCCTAAAAATTGTTTCCAGCATTAGAAGGTCAATAAGTTTTAACAAGATCATTTAAATATTTATAAACTAGATGGCACCGGTGACCTTGTTTTTTCATTGTCTCCTTACAGAATGTAGTCACTTGTCTATCACTCACACTCTACAATTAGAAGTTATTTATATACTTATAAATAATGGAAGCCGGTAAACATCAAGATTGTTGCATTATCAGTAAAAACATGATTTTCCTGCCTTTATTAGCTGAGAACTCAATGTGTAACTAATTACAGACATGGCACTCAGATTGTACATCATAATATTTACTCCCGTAATTATAATTAATGAAGTAGGTACCTTTATCTTCGCCCCTGCATTTTTGGAAGGTGCAGGCAGAGGTGTATCTGTATCGGGTGTAATAAAACGATTAACGAAGACTTTAGTTCTGGGCCATACCTGGGAAACTTCGTTACGGATATAGTGAAGGACAAAATTCCAAGTTTTACCGTAATTTTTTTAATGATAAAAAACAACTCTGAAAATTTTGACACCAAAAATAAAAGTCGTTTTTGCAATTATTTTTGTGCAATGTTATTGTAATATACAGAAAGTGTAGTTGACGGCTATGTGATGTGTCTTTTTACATATTGTATACCTAGTACACCCACATCGACAGTTAAGTCTCATGTAATATGGGACGAGCTTATTGCCATCAATCGACAACAAATCCTAAATTATTTCATCACCACTGTTCTCAAAACGGTGAAGGACACCATTGCGAGGAAACCAGTATGTCCTAGAACCAACATTTCTAAGACATGTGAAATTTACCAACCCGCACTAGGCCGGCGTGGTGGATTACGGCCCGCTCCCTCTCACAGAGAGGACGCATCTGTCCCAGCATTGGGAACGTTATAGACTGATTATGATGATGGGCATAAATTCAGATTTCAGCTTGGCACTGAAAGTTTTTATCAAAAAACCCAATAACACTTTGTTCGACCTGGAAATGAAACCCAGAAGAACCCACAAGCTCACGCTTTCTAGACCAAAAAAAAAAGGTACAATTCAGATCCTTAAATATCCTATTAACTTTATTTCTCTAAGTACTTCTAATTTGGCCAAAACGCATAAAACCCCTTAAGAAGCGTGCTGACAATATGGCGCCCACAAGATATGGTGTTATTTACCATAAAGTATTCTAAAGATAACAAGACACCCCCCCGAGTGGGTTCCCGCATTGTCGTTGCGGGGGGGCTTAGTAACCGTGGTCTCCCATCCACGGTGAAGCCAAGAGGAACCCAACGGTGGGGCCGCTCGTCAGGGCTTTTGCCTCAAAGCCGACGACGTAGCGGCCAAAAAGTAGGTTGCGGTGAGGTGCACCGCAACTGAGGTGGGCCGCGATGTCGAATGGGAGGCATCGCGGCTGAGGGTTACAGGCTGCGGTAGAGGAGGAGTGCCGGTGCTTTTGAGCAGCGCTCTTCCCTTCCGTGGCCTGGACGGGGCCGCCACCGTTTGATGGCGGACGCGGTGGGGCCGCAGGGGAAGAGGAGTGTCGGTATAGCGTCAGCCGCTCTCCCTATCCTCTGCGGCCGAAATGTGGTAGACGGGACGGCGCGTTGTGTTCCTCACGCGCGCCGTCAAAGATGTCAGCAACCACTGGTGGGGTCCGCAAGGGCCGATGCCTGCCAGGGGTGCGGGTTTGTTCGAAAGAGATACCACGGCCCCTGGCATACGGGCTACTGAGGGAACACGGGTGGGTTTTAGTCAGTAAAAGTCTGACACGCCCTCCTGCTCTACTCAGCAGGAGAAGTCATTTGATGATTTCCCACCCAAAAAAAAAAAAAAAAAAAAAAAAAGATAACAAGACAAGACTTATATTTTTATTACTGTTGTCTTTATAAATAAGAATGAAACTTAACGACGATGCCCATTTCTAGTAAATCTGGAGGGGCTCGTGGTTTAATAATAACAGCCATTTGGGTCGATCGAACGTTAAGCTACCCTTGCCCCGGTTGGATCGTGGATTGGTGACCATCCGTTATAATTAATATCTGGAACACCGAGCCTTGCTGGTTTTTTTTTGTTACACTTTTTCTAAAAATGAAACCTAGCTAGATCGATTAGTGCCCCCGAAACCCCGTGCAAACTAAATTGAAATGAAAATCGCTGGAGCCGTTTCCGAGGTTCAGATTATACCTAATTATGTCGTGGCCATATCATAAATTTGCTCACTTCATGAAACGCTCGATAATTTTTTCTCGAAAAGACTGTCGACGTCAGGGGCACCTCGAGATCCGGTTTAGTTAGGTTCCTTTAAACCCTGCAGACAGAAATAGAAGCCCCACGCAGTGGGGCCCCGTCAACTTGACGTCGATAGTCTTCTTCTGTAATATAAGAACCAGAAAAAGACGAGAATTTCATGAAATGCGACCATTTCATGAAATTCTCGAGCATTTCATGAAGTGAGCAAATCTACGATATGGCCATTTCTTGAAGGGAGCAAATTTACGATATGGCCACGCCACAAGAATTGCTTGTTTCAAGGTATTCGATATCGAACCCCACGTGGTGCCGGTGGTCGTGGCTACCATTCGTAGATCAATGACTATCGTTATGGGTAGTCAGAAGCTCATAAAGCCTGACAATCAGTCTTAACCAAGGGATGTTGTATTACCCAGTAACTGGACTGCGGAGGTCAGATAGGCAGTCAGTTCATGTAAAATACTGGTATTCAGTTGTATCCGGTTAGACTGAAACCCGACCCAACATACTTGGGAAAATATCAGACTGATGAATTGATCTTGGGCACTTGGGACCAGCGAGGTAGTAGCTAAAGAACTTACCCAGCTGGTCCCCTCAGGTTTCTACCCAAAACAGTTCTAAACATAGGATGCTTAGGGCATAAAAACTACTTCCAAAGCTTTTAGTCAGTGATATATTAAAACGGTCCAAGCAGGTTGTAACTTTTGTTCTTATGAATATTCAAGTGGTCAATAATTTGGCTGGTGATGTAATCAACATGAACTTTGTCACACATGTTTATCCATATAAGTATTTATGGTCCTATGTTTCGCCAGACAGACCACAATGAAAAACAAAAAGACCGGTTTAATTATCAACAAACATGGGTCTTGTGAGAACCGCTCGAAGTGGCGAAGCTTGGGGGAGGCCTATGTCCAACAGTGGACGTCTTTCGGCTGAAGTGATGATGTAAGTAATTTCGCACGAGCCGATCGATCAGGTTGAGCTACTCTTACCGCGGTTGGTCCGTAGACAGGTGGCTTTTCAAACCAAGACCGAGGGGTCTATTTCTTATTGCATAGTTTTGTTTTTAAGCACTATAACAACACAGTAACTGGGTTGTGGAGGTCAGATAGGCAGTCGCTCCATGTAAAATACTGGTATTCAGCTGCATCCGGTTAGACTGGAAGCAGACCCCAACATAGTTGGGAAAAGGCTAGGCAGATGATGAATGTTATTAAGCACTGTGTTTTAAACTTATAGGTATTCTTATGCAATTTAAGGGGCTCGTGGCTAGTTTATAACAGCCGCACGGGTCAATAGCAAGCTACGTTTACCGAGGACGGTTTATGGATGAGTGACTACACATCAATACTCCTTCGTGCCTCGAAAATCACGTTAAGCCAGCTGTCATTCGTGGATCTTTGACAATCGTTACGGGTCTTTAGAAGCCCAAAAGCCTGACAACCAGTCTTACCAAAGGCCAAAGTGGTTTCGTATAACCCATTAACTGGGTTGAAGATGTCAGATAGACAGGCGCTCCATTTAGGTAAAAGACTAGTATTCCGCTGCATCCGGTTAGACTGGAAACCGTTGGGAAAAACCTAAGCAGATGAAGAGCGTTGGAAGACTAATAGCCAAATAGATGGACGACCTACAGAAAACGTGGGTAAGACCTGGATGAGACTGGCACAGACCAGGGAAGCATGTTACAAAGGGTAGGAAGCCAATAATCAGCAGTAGGTGAAAAAAGGCTGCCGATGAAGATGATGATGATGATGAATGCAAATGTTAGATTGCTACTACTCCGTTGAAATAGTCAGACAGCAGTCTCATATGTAAGACCACGTCGGAACAGATTTAAAAAAACAGTGGCAGGATTCTTGCGCGCGATGCATTACGGATGGACAATAGGCTCCCAACCCAATGTTAATGATGACATGCAGAGTGAAACTTCCGACTACTTATTTACATTAAATTATCTGCACCTTGTATCGATATCCACTATTAGATAGCTGATAGCCTATTACATTCAAGAAATTACACTGAGTAGCAGATAAACAGCTGATACAATAATATGCTATGTTTTTCTCTTCGATTACCCACGTGTAGCAAAAACGTGTCGCCGCGAAACTATGCAATTCCACATAGTATACAACGCTATACATACTTAGATAAATACACTAGAAGTTATTTAAAAAATACCTCTTTCGTTCCAAACTAAAAACATACGGAATCAAAAAATTCTCAATTATTTATGAAGAACATTTACGTTATATTATTATATAAAACCAGTTTAATA
Organism: Polymixis flavicincta; assembly: GCA_949987655.1. Lineage (NCBI taxonomy): Eukaryota > Metazoa > Arthropoda > Insecta > Lepidoptera > Noctuidae > Polymixis > Polymixis flavicincta. The sequence continues at coordinate 20,134,269 of OX465195.1, forward strand.
TATGAGAAATAATTCTCAAACTTTATATTATTATGTGTTATGAAGCTGACCTTGTCGACATATTCCGTCTCTTTCGCACTCACGGATTACATGCCCCCGGAGATTTTCGAAGCGTTTTCCTAAGTGCCTCCCGCGGACAAATTTAAACTCTAAAATATTGCGTATAAAATTTATTATCGATCGCCTGTTACATTTTTCAGTGTTTATCTTTTGTACCGATTCGAGAATGACGCAAGTTGAACTCGGAAACAAAGGCAATGTAAACTTTATGTCATGAAAGATATGATTGATATTCAGCTGAATTGTTTAGTTGAGTTACGGTATTTGTAAGTGGGTGTATACTAAATGTATTATCTGGCATTTTAGCAGTGTCATATTGAAAACACTGTTAGTATTTAGTGCGATTTCGGAGACGAAGTACCGCGTTCCGATTTCAGTAACTTAACTAAAAAGAAACTTAAACAAAATACCTATAACGATACTTCAGGTATTAAAGTTGTTATTTAGTGATAAAGTGAAGTGGTACGTTAATTTAAATCAAGTGATAATAAGTGATACACAAAATAAATATTTAAATAGTGTTGTTTAACAGGTAAACTATAGTGCGGACCAGCGGATTTTGTGTTCGTATGTAATCAATATAAATATATACATAGATAGGTTTATTTTTGTCTTGTTTTAAGTTTATCCTGCTAGAGTATTGTTCGTTTAGCGGTGTTTTTAAAAGTGAATATCAAATATGTATTCGAAATACATATTTCATAATATCGTACAAGTTTTGAGTATGAATGTCGATGGCTACAAGAATAGGGGAAGACTAAAGAAACGATTGATGGACTGTGTGAATGATGATATGGATAGAAAGGGAGTGTCTACAGAGATGACGATTAATAGAGAAGAGTGGAAGAAAAAGACATGATATTATGCCGACCTCAAATAATTTGGAATGAGAACAGAAGAATGAAGACTTAATAATAACATTTTAAAATGACATTTGGCTTTTTATTGCATCTACTTTACTAATTTGTTCTTTTGTAGTTTACCTACTTTATTATTACATAGAGTTCCGCTGACGCCTCATTTCATTTTCTCATTCTCATAAACGTTACAAAGTAAATATCCAGTAATATCAAACATGATAACAAACTCGATAAAACGTCTTTAAGAATTATTCTGATTGTGGCCAGACTTGTAAATCCAGTTTAACCTAAAATAAGAACTGGAAAAAATCGACGATCGCAAAATGCTAATTAGTCTAAAGATAGTAAAAACCACGCTAAGGTTACATGGTCTTTAGGTACCTACTTAGTCCCGACTTAAACATAACTGGCGAAATGTGGGTGTACTATAGACCACACCTCTGCCTAACCCTTCAGCGTTTACAGATGTGATGTTATGTAATTATTACTAAGAAGCCTAAAGACCATGTAACCTTAGCCTTACATGGGTAGTAGGGAGCGAGTTTTTTACCATGAATCGGGCAGTAATCCAATTCAGAAATTATTATTTATAATAGGTAAACTTGTTTATAATTCTACAGTTGTAGGTACAATACTTGAGGATTCGATCAATTTCGTAGGTACACAAATAATCAGACAAAAAAATCTGCTACGCCATACAGATGTTTATTCCGAAGTAGCATTCTATTGTTTTAACAAGAAAATTATCATTAGCTTAAATTAAGAGGCAGGTTTTTACATTATGAGATGAAATCATCCCAAAGCTGGGCAAAGGCATTGCCCCGTACAGACAATGGACAAACACTGATCAACCAAGCTTGGACATTCGTCATCTACCTGCCTTTGCCCAACCATATTGTGGTTGGCTTTCAGTCTTTCAGCCAGGATGCAGCTCAATACGAGTATTTTACATGGAGCGATGACCTATTCAACCTGCACAATCCAGTAACTGGGCCATACGCTATTCTTTAGTAAGACTGCTTGTTAGACTTTCGTAACGATTGTAAAAGATCCGCGAATGTCAGACGGCACCTCAATTTCCGGGATTTAATCCCAGGACCTCGTGCTCATGCACTACACCAACGAGGCAGTCATTCAACTTATAAACTGCTTAAGAAACGAGGCACCACAAAAACACTTGGGAGTTTTTCTATCACATCTAAAAACCCCCATGACGAGATGAGGTCAATCTATTCTTAGGCATGAGTCAGTTCGCCAAATAATTAGTTACTATGGTCAAATTTATGCACATCTGTGTCAGTTTACTTTAAAACCGTTTAACATAATTATTATATCTTATATCTAACGGTTGTCGTGAGATTTGCCCCAGAAAACGTGCGGCTACTTTCAAGACATTTACTGTACAGGATAAGTTTCTAACCAGTGCACAAACTGTAACCATGAATTCAGCATATAACTCGGCGCAGAAGTTTTTCGTCTGTTATACAAAAAATAATAGTTTAAAAAAACTAAAAAACACTCTTTTTATAGAAAACCGAACTAAAAAATAGAAAATAAATTTTAATAAATTTAAATTAAGAATAGTGTTAAAAATTTCAATAAATATAAATTAATAACAGTGTGAATAAAAAATAAAAATAAAAAGCGTGGGGTGCATGGTATCAATAGTTATAAATATTTAATTGACAGATATGAGTAGAGTGATTATCATTTTGATAATATCTTAAAAAGCACACCAAGCTTTTTTTTAAAAAAAAATTTTATTCACACTGTTATTAATTTATATTTATTGAAATTTTTAACACTATTCTTAATTGGAATTTATTAAAATTTATTTTCTATTTTTTAGTTCGCTTTTCTATAAAAAGCGTGTTTTTTAGTTTTTTTAACTATTATTTATTTTCTACTTTTTAGTTTGGTTTATTTATAAAAGCGTGATTTTTTAGTTTTTTCTAAACTATTATTTGTTTTGTAGAGTTAAAATTCTCCTTAGTATTCGAAAATTTGTCAATATTAGAGAAATCGGCTAAAGATAATTATTGGAAATTAAAATTAACATCTGTCAAGTCCTGTCTTATCGACTGTAGAGAAAAATTATAAAAAATTAAAATTAAGAGTCTTACCTTATCGACTTAAATTAACAAAAATCATATTTTACAAATTGATAAATGGAATAATTTTATTAAATTATTGTCATCGGTCCTCGATAAATCTACAAAGTTTAAACGAAATCTGCCCGTTTAAAGTGGGTCAAAATCGCGCCCAAAGAAGTCAGTTACAAACATACATACAGGTGAAGCTAATAAAAAGTGTGTAAAAAAATCTGCTGTTTCATAGAAAAGTGCAATACCTACGGGTTCAAAATGTATGGAACAGCTGATTTTTTTTTGTATAACCGACGAAAACATTCTACGCTAGGGGGTTTAGAACGATAATATGCTGAATTCATGGTTACAGTTTGCGCACTGGTTAAACTTATCCTGTTTATACATAATCCGAGCATATTGTTTCCACTGCTGGAACACCAGTAAAATATGTAAACAATAAACTAGCACCTTCTTTACATGAACACAGGTTTTCGAAAAATTACCAAACATAACTTGGTTTTGCCAGCAGCTTCATCCATGTGGAGGTCGAAATTTATACCACGGGAACGTACTACCGAAATAAAAGTATCATATGTCCTAATCTAGGCCATGGTCTACCTATAGGCCAAATTTCATCGAAATACGTACAGCCATTAAGTCGTGAAAAGGTGACAGACACACAGAGTAACTTTGTTAATAAAGAATATAATTATTGATATTTTCAGTAAACACTAATTATTCATGATTAGTTGATAACACAGATATGCTTCGAATAAATGAACGAAGTCCTTTACAGGATAAATTCTGTAAAATATTTAAATGTTATGAATCGATATCAGTTCAATAATAAAGTCATTTCCTCGAATTTGTTATGTTTTCTGACAGAACCTAGGCAGCGTCAGGGCATATTGTTAGTAATGATATGAGCATAGTATTGATTACTAGCCTGCGTATTGTTTTACATCGTGAGAGCAATAATGTTGAACTAACTAATTGTATAGTAAACAATAAATATTTGCATCATACTCGTAAATCGACATCTGTGGCGCTTGTGGCTAAGTAATAGTAGCTAGGTTAAGCTACACTTGCCTCGGCTGATCAGTGGATGGGTGACCATCTTAACATACCAAGAAAGTTATGTGTACGAAGTTACCTGCCTCGGAAAGCACGTTCAGGCGTTGGTCCCAGCTGTCATTCGTGGATCTTTGACAGTCGTTTTGGGTCGTCAGAAGCCCAAAAATCTGACAACCAATCTTACTAAGGATTATCGTGTTACCCAGTAGCTGGGTCAATAGGCAGTCGCTCCACGTAAAATACTGGTATTCAGCAGTATTCGGTCAGACTTGAAGTTGACCTCAACGTAGTTGGGAAAAGGCTAGGCAGATGTTGACATTGACACCTGTGGCGCCTGACAGTGGGTTGAGAACTGTTCAAGGGTTGTCTTTTGATGGGGTACCATCATAGTTATTTCTTCCCCTAGGACCATTTTTTTACCGACGAAAAAACGGAGGAGGTTCTCAAGTCGACGCGTATTTTTAGGGTTCCGTACCTCTAAAGGAAAAAACGGAACCCTTATAAGATCACTTTGTTGTCCGTCCGTCCGTCCGTCCGTCTGTCAAGACCGTTTTTCTCAGGAACGCGTGGAGGTATCAAACTGAAATTTCTATATGATACTTAGTTCTACTGTCCCTGGAAGCTGTAGAAAAATCAACCTTCTAAGTCAACGCAATCAAAAGATACAGCCATTTAGGCCGCAAAATTCCGCAAATTTTCGAAACTCGCACGGGAATCAAAACCTATAGGGTACTTCCCGTGAACTTAGAATCTTGAAATTTTGTACGAAGTCACGTCTTATAGTACAGATATAGGAAAAATTACGAAAACCGAAAATTTTTAGTTTCGTCATATAAAAAATATATTTTTGACAATTTTGAACTTTTACTTATATACCCACAGGTTTGTACGGAACCCTCGGTGCGCGAGTCCAACTCGCACTTGACCGGTTTTTTTTTTTTTTATGTATGACCACGCATAACTTTTTCCAGAGTAGTCCGATTTTGATAATTCTTTATTATAATATAATGGATATATATTGGAAAGGGTATACCCCGAAGCTGGTCCACATAAATTTGGAAGAAAAATTCCAAACCTAAGGGTAAGAAAACAGGGGATGATTGATTGCATGTAGTAATTAGAAGATTATAGCCAAAAAAATTATAAAATAAAAACTGCAGCTAACTAAACTAAAAGCAGGTTTGTTATTTTTTACTTTTCGGTTTTTCGGCGGTTTAATTTTTTATCAATAAGTTTTTAATCTCGTCTGTGCTCTATAAAAGTCCGTAAAATTACTAGACTTTTGAACTTAGTTTCGTCCGTCTTTTTTTATTTTTTGCCTGGAGTATAGTTTCCAATATATTTGTTGGTATATTAATGGCTGTAATGATTATTCTTTATACTTACATTTTGTTAACATTAACCTTGAAATTTAAGCATTCTCTATGTACCTTCATACTCATTTTCTGGAAGGAAATATAGTATTTGCGTGTTACAATAACTATTTCTTTAATATCTGTAATAAAATAAAATTTGATCTTTGTAATTTTGTATGTTGTGACATGTATGTCAAGATTTGTCAAACTGTCAGTTACTTTTCTTTTTTCCCATAGAGTTTCTCACTAGTCTATAAAGAATTACTTTTTGGTTTAATTATTATAAATTATTTTTATCAATATTTTTAGCTGAAATATTGTATTTTATTAACTATGATTGTTTACTTCTTAATTTTAAATTATATCTTTAAATTCTTTACACACACATGGTTGTATAATATGTGCTGGCTGGTTACATGTGTCTGGCCACTGGAGGATATAATTTTAAAATGTAAAAAATGTTCTGGAACGGCTGAAACTAGTATAAATAGAGGACGAAGCGCAGAAAGCGGGACTACTACGAGAGGGAACTACGAAGAGGGACAGCGACGTAATTTGATGTATGGAGGTGCTGTTTTATCTTTCTGAAAAGCCTCCACTAACAATACTACTACTGCTGCGGCCCTACTATTGAGCTTCGGAGTTTTGTCGGGTCCCTCCTGTTTCCACTGCTCGTCTTACTAATGTTCTGGAACGGCTGAAACTAGTATAAATAGAGGACGAAGCGCAGAAAGCGGGACTACTACGAGAGGGAACTACGAAGAGGGACAGCGACGTAATTTGATGTATGGAGGTGCTGTTTTATCTTTCTGAAAAGCCTCCACTAACAATACTACTACTGCTGCGGCCCTACTATTGAGCTTCGGAGTTTTGTCGGGTCCCTCCTGTTTCCACTGCTCGTCTTACTACAACCAATAGACAACAAGGCGCTCATACCGGATCCTCCTCACGACATATCCTCCTCCCAGTGTGTGTGACTTAAGAACCCTCCTCACAATATATCCTCCTCCCAGTTTGTGATACTAAAGGACTCTAGTGAAATAGGTAATTTTTATAAAACTATTTGTATTTTTTTATTAATTTAAATTAAAAATGTACAAATCTACTTATAATCTTTATTTCCCTTAGGTTTAAGTTTGATTTGTTACATGGCATAACATAATATATTTGGTAAATAATTTAAAATAATGCTCTGTGTCTCATAATGTTAATTACTTTGCGCACCTACTATTACACAGGAAAAGTTTTTATCCAGTGCGCAAATTGTAACCATGAATTCAGCATATCATTCTAGAACCCCTACCGCAGAAATTTTTCGCCGGGTATAAAAAAAAAATCAGCTGTTCCATACATTTTGACCGCGTAGGTATTGCACTTTTGTATGAAAGACCAGATATTTTTTTGCATAATCGGCAAAAAAATCTACGCTAGGGGTTCTAGAATGATATGCTGAATTCATGGTTACAATTTGCGCACTGGATAAAAACTTACCCTGTATAGAATCAAGTTTTTCTGACTGAACGGACAGCTGTGCTGCTGCGGAGTTTGTTGCGCCACTTCTTCTTCCCAGCTAAAGCACTAGGAAGTGGTGATGAAGGGCGGGCGTTTTGGGGGACTGTCTTGTGTAATTATGACGTTTGAAAAGTCCTAGTTTTTAGCCTGATTTGGACATGACTTTTGATTTTGTTTGTAAAGATGAGCAACCAACATTTAACCTGTGCCCTAGGTGTTATTATTATGATTATAAAAATGTCTATGGTAGTGGACATAATTCTTTATCTTTTCCTGTCTTATCTTTACGATATACTGTCCTGATCTTTTTAAAGCCTTTTGTTATAAACTTTGTAGTCAGGGACGTTAACATAGTAATATCACTCCTATATTCCCCGATAGGCTAGGCAGATGTGTACTTTTAGTACACCCAAAATCGTCGCTCATGGTTTTAATTCCCCATGCCGTATGCCTATTGCTATCAATCAGGCATGGAAAAAACAAAATTATACTTTGTGTGACATGGGTATCGAACCCAGGACCTCATGCTCAGCAGTAGCGCTTGCGACCACTAGACCAACGAGGCGGTCAAAAGCCGTGTTTTTGTTTCAATTTTTCTCCCATTTCGGGAAAAGTTCGGTTTTCGGCAGTTTCTCTTCTGAAAATTGTTTACCTATCTAAAATGGCTGGTTACTACCCCTCTTCAAGCTTTAGACCAACCTTTAAAAAAAAAAGTCGCAAACACAAGAATCCTGCTAAGATCACTGCAGGGGGCCTACTCTCTAACACCGTCAACGAATATACGGGCCCGTACGAAAGTACCTAGTTTGAAACTTCTTAGTGAATCCTACAGTAAATTAACTAACTTTATCGGACCGGCAAAAACATATCAGGTGTTGGGACAGCGTTTAAATCGTGTTGTCATTAATTCTTCGTTCGGACTCCAAACTAATCTACTGTCCGTAAGTGATACGGAGTTGGAGCGCCCGTTACTTCGACCAAAACGTGTTTAAGGAGTAGGGCCCCAGCTACAGAATCGTATAAAAAGCTTAATTGTAGTTGCACTTTACATACAGATCTTCATGATAGTCAGTTATAGCCAGAACCTGTTTAGTGGCAATAAAAACTAGACCCTGACATTATGTGACGTCATGAGTGGCTGGTGGGAATACCCATTTGCATATTGAAATCTTATTCTGTTTTTTTTTTTTTATCATGTCGTATACTGTACCAGTTGACGTAATAGCGTCAACGCCGGCCGTCGCTGAAACCCAGCGCTGATGCTCTGTTTCGTAAAGGGTCGAAGCATTATGTTGATCGATGGCCGTTTTGCGTGAATGTGAAGCATATTTTCCCCTAACTTGTCCTTTTCTGTGTTTCCGTTCTTTTTCGGCGTCATGTTTACCGCAGATAAACGTATTATTTTTCTTCTTTCTTTAATTATTCTTCTTCGTGTCGCTGGCACGACTGTATGTCAGATCTTGTTGGCCCAAAACTTCGCCTATTCCACGGGGTCTTCGGTTGCAGTGCAGAAGTCACTTTGCCTGCATTTTTTGGGACCAAGGGGAAAAATAGGAGGTGGAGTATAGTTTGCGACACCTCCCTGCTGTTCTCGATTGGTTATTGAGTTTTATAGTGTCTTAATTTTGTTAAATACTACATTTTTTATCAGATATTCGTCTCGACAAGTTAAAGCAAGGTATGGAAACCTGGTCTTTGTTGTTTATGTGTGAACTTGATTTCTTTTGCGATTCCTATAAAACCTTCCTGCAAAATCAAAGAGACAAAGATGTAATTTTCGATTCTGTATTTTTTTATGTATGTACTTATGTATTCTTATATTTTATACCGTTAATACATTCCCGTGGGATAATTTCCGAAATCCACGCTGGCAAACGTTAGTTAAAGATTAAATTCCTGATGTGCCTGTCATTTCCACACCCATTTATTTGAAAGAAGAACATGTTTAGATAAGTACTTGACAACAGTAATAATAGTTCTGATGTTATGTTGTATGGTAACTTAACATCTCTTCTGAGCCCGTATGTCTTCCTTACCCCTCATCATGATCAGCTTATAATGTTTCCACTACTGGGACACACGCCTACTCTCTGGGAGAGGGAATGGGCCGTGTCCGTTGATAGAGGTCACATGTCTTCGAATTTTTGGTTCTAGGACATGATGGCGTCCTCACGATGTTGTCCTTTACCGTTTGCAGAGCACTAGTGATAAAATTAAATACTCAAAGTAAATTCCCTGTCTGGGTTCGACCTTACGACCTACAATTCTTATGAGTTTTGGGTCGGGGCCGATGCCACTGGGCCACCACTGATGCTCACCTTACTTCTTGCTGGGCCACCTTTGCTCCTGCTTTGGGAAAATAACAAGCTACTATTAATAATATAAAACAACAATGCATTCCACACGATAAAGTCCTTGAATTAAATGATCTCTCCGGATTATGTGGGCTTAACCAGTATAATGTTCTTACTTATCGGAGTGGACCAGCCTTATCGGGCGATACACGCGGCGACAGTGCGTAGGCGACATAATCGCATCCTCTGTGGCCAGCCTTAGATATCGACGTGTTATTCAGTGCTTCATAATCCAAGTTATTCGGGCACTGGGTGGATTGATAAACGCTGTTTTTAGGTTTTATCTTTATGGAAACATTTATGCCAGAACTTTATCGTTTAATATTGTTTTTTTTAGTCAGTCCGCGTAGGTATTATTTTGACGGCGTTCCGTTGGTCGCCTGCTTTCATTAATAGTTGACAGTCAGAAAAAAATTAAGGAGCTCTGTAGAATTTATTTTCTTTCGGTTACAGAGAGTTTTATTGTTAATCCTTCGGCAAAATAGCCATTCATATTAATAACCATCTATGAAAGTAAAACAGAAGAATTTCTTTTGAAAAAAACTTCCACATACACCGGCTTCCTCATACTTTAGAAATAGGTAATCTTAACCGACCCCAAAAGATGAATGCTAAATATCTTAATAGCCAATCTTTTATCTGTTACCACGCAGTTAGGCCGTTATGCTGTAAACCTTTCGTCATAAATCTCCTGGAAACGTAACTCGCAACAAACATCTGTTGGCCTCACATTTCATATAATGCGGGAAAAAAAAAGATTTAACTCGTTGGATCTACCATACACACATAGCTACGCTTGCCTTAGTTGGTCCGTTGACGGACCATCTTTACACATCAAGACCCCTCCGTCCTTGCTGTCATTCGTGGATTTTTGACATTCGTTACGAGTCGTCAGAAGCCCGAAAGTCTGACAACCAGTCTTACTTTAGGTATCGTATTACCCAATAATTAGGTTGTGGAGGTCAGATAGACCGCTCCATGTAAAATTAAAAATTTAAAAAACCCCCGACCCAAACAAAAACTCTAAAAAGTAAAAAATAATATTTTTAGGCCTTTTAATTTGAACGTAATATTTTGACCAGGGCATTGTCAAGTCGGGGGACGGTCAATGAAAACGCCAAACAGAGGCCTAGCCGTCCCCCGACTTGACAATGCCCTGGTCAAAATATTACGTTCAAATTAAAAGGCCTATAAATATTATTTTTTACTTTTTAGAGTTTTTGTTTGGGTCGGGGGTTTTTTAAATTTTTAATTTAATTTTTATTTCTTGCTTTTTAAACTTAATGTCTCCCTTAAATCACCATTTATCTATAATCTATTCATTGAGACCTTTTCAATGAGCCCAAACACGATACTCCTGCTGTTTGTTGGTGAATAACTTGGGTTTCCTTGAAATTCCGGGTGTTGCTACAGCATCAGTTCAAGGTTATTTTTTTCATCTAATATCATTGAAGTAATAGAATCCCAAATTTTGAGTTGATCAGACCCATGGAAGAGGCTAAAATCCCTTTTTCAACCAGAAAAGAGCTGATAATCTTCAAACGGCTGAACCGATTTTGATGAAACATGTCTAAGAACACTCCCGACTAATACACCTTTCAAACAAAAAAAACAAAATCAAAATCGGTTCATCCGTTCGGGAGCTACGTTGCCTCAGACAGACACAGACACACACACACACACACACACAGACACGTCAAACTTATAACACCCCGTCGTTTTTGCGTCGGGGGTTAAAAATACTGGTATTCAGCTGAATCCGATTTGATTGGAATCGGACGCTAACATAGATACTTAGTTGGGAAAAGGCTAAGTAAATGATGGTGACCCGCCATACTACGTCAAAACGTCGCTTTTCTCTTTCGTCGACAATGACTTTTGAATAGTGTTGTCCTACTCACTCATACTGAAAACCGTATCCATCGTTACATGAGGGCTGTGTGAGCTAACTCTTCTCAGAAGATCTAACCACGTTTTTGCGCGACATAGAGTACTGTAAGAGCACGTGTAACCGTCTAAATCTTTGGTTTAATTCGAATTAATTTAAGGATCCCGTTGACATGCACGACGTGACGGTGTGACGTGATTCTGTTAGAATCATTTCGCGCCTGTCTTCGGGAGCCTTTATGAGCTTCATATTTTCGATACTAGGATAGGTACTTTAAAGATTTCCCGATAATCGTGACATGTATGAAGTTAAGAGGACGACAACATTTGTAAGAGCAATAAGTTCTAAGTTGAATACGAATGATGTTTATTGGAAACGTGTATGTGGAGATTTTAGAAGGAGTATGAAACGAGTATGAAATAAGGAAAAATCATCTTAAAAATGAAACTACCTATCTATGTATTTATTTATGCAGCATTCATAGGTACCTACATAATCTAAAATTCAAGACTAAATATTTTGGCAATCTACCGAATACGTAATACCTACCGTATTAGGTATTCGGTAGATTTCCATAAAAAAGTTCTACAATAATTTAGTTAGATTTAGCCGAATAAATCTAAAGCCAAGTTTACAATATTTCGTATAAACAGAACATGGAAGCTGTTCTTTGAAAAAGTGGAAAAAAAACTATCTAACAGTGACAGTCAAAAAGTGGGACTTTATCTAATTCAAGAAAAACTTTTAATTTACCGTCTGCAGCAAAAAGTGCGACATAAAGAACCGATTACCACCAAAAAGTGAAACTATCCGAGTGCCACAAAAAAGTGCGACTTTTCCGACTACCACAAAAAAGTGCGATTTTCCCGACTGCCACAAAAAGTGCGACTACATCGTATACCACAGTGTGATGTTGTAACAAAGTGATGACTGTGATGACTGAGGTGCGCTCCCGGCGCCCCCTGTCGGAACAATATTGCATACCCTCCACATTTCTCAGGACAATATGGCGCCGGACGCTGTCATTCAAGAAGAGGAAGGTGAGTTTAACCGGTTTTAAATTAATAAAAATAAAATAAAACTATAAATAAATCGTTTAAAAGAGTTGGCTTTACAATGTGGTCAACAAAATAAACATAAATCATATGTAATTTTATTATTTCGCAACAAAATTATATCTTTTGAAATTATTACAGAGAAGGAAAATAAAATAATTACTAGTATGAAGCGCAAAAACCACAAAAGGTAAAAAGAGAACATAAAAAGAGTTAAAATGTGTGTGATTTTTAAGATTTTTTAATGCCTAATATTGTATCCGGCTACTTGGCAATCAATTCACTGAATGTCACTGTCTAGTTTTCCAGTAGCTAATGCATTTTGTTTTCAAGAAAGGCAAATGAAGTAAGGAAGATTTTCTATGTTCAACAAACTTATACTGGACCTGAAAGGTGTTTCATAGAATTTTGCATGATTTACATAAACAGGGTTATTGGAGAAACACTAACGACCTCTTAGAGGTCATTGTACATGAGTACAATGACATTATGAACAACTTTTACTATGAGACCAAAACTGAAATCAAGAAAATAAACTCAGCTGTTCCCAACATTTTGATGAGTTATACGAACATAATTGTAAGGAACAGCTGATTTTTTTGTCGATTTCACTTTTGGTCCCATAGTAAAAGTCGTTCATAATGATGAGTACAATGACCTCTTGAGAGGTTGTTGGTGTTTTTCCAATACCCCTGTATACTAGACTAAAAAGGCATTGCCAATAACTGCAAAATAGGTCCTATCTCTCTCTATACTCTTCAGGCTGCAGAGTTCTGCTATTAACCTTAAGTAAGTGAACTTTGTCCTTTCGCTTAGAGGTACCATCCAGGAATAATGCATTCAGCTCAAGACCTCCTCGTATATAAGCGGTTGATCAATTACACTTCTGACATAGTCAAAATTCAATATTGCTACATTCGAATTTTATGTCTATTTTGGTTTTTGACTTTTCCATTATGTTATTCAAACAATAATTGCTGGAAAAAATGGTGATATAAAATGTAAATACAGATAAATGTATTAGTAATTCCCTTTGTAATTTCGACAGAAAATTTTGGAAGCGATGTCCGAAACTATGCGACTAACAATACATAATTCTTCCACTATAAAATATTACCATTCGGTTTTTCTATGGCCCTCTTAAACATGCACAAATATGGCATGATAACAGCCTCCTATTGCTACGGTATCACTAAGCAAAGCATTCCGCCCGTATTTACAATGGTACTGACGTATGTAGGTGCTCATCTCTTGTACCTACATATATTATGGTGCAATGGGACACGCGTGCGAAGCGTGCAGTTTCTCCTATTGTTAATAATAATTTATGAAACAAGTAATCACATATACAGGATACAATTTTAACCAGTGCGCAAACTGACCATGAATTCAGCTTATGATACTAGACTATTTTAGCGTAGACATTTTTCGCCGGTTTTCAAACTAAAAACCAGCTGTTTCATACAAAAGTGCAATACCTACGCGGTCAAAACGTATGCACCGGCTGATTTTTATTTTGACAACCGACAAAAAATTACTACGCTACCCCGATCTAGAATCATATTATTTATGGTCACAGTTTGCGCACTGGTTTAAAAAAATCCTGTATAGGTAATATATGTTTAGTTGCAGTAAGTGTTACATTTATGGGAGCAGAGGTGCTCCAGTGGATTCGGCTGCGACTTACGAGTCCTAGGTTCGAACCCCGACAGGCGCTTTACTTTGCGTAAATTATTTCTTCACCGCTGCTCTCAAAACGGTGAAGACAAACATCTACAGGAAATCGGCATGTCCTAGAACCAAAAATTCGAAGACACGTGACATCAACCAACCCGCACTGGTCCCGTATGGTGGATTATGACCCACTCCCTCTCACAGAGCGTCTATGTAAGAGGGAGCAGACCCATCAGTAGGAAGCGGGAACATTGTAGGCTGCTTATATGTATGTTATGTATGTACCTATGTTTGTTAGTAAGACCAAGTGAAGTGCAATTCTTTCGGTCACCGTATATACTAAAATGAGAGTATTGTTGTTGTATCTTACTGAAAGACCACGAAAAAAAAAAAAAAAACTGACGCGTTAGAACTGTCAAAGTAAATAACGTGTTGAATTTGGCTTGATTTTAAGCAGGATGAAATGTTGAATTAAGTTTATCGTTGTTGCGTCTATGGAAATCTTAGTCAAATAAAATTTTACAGCTCGCATTTATTTCCTTCTCTTTCTTGTTTCATTAGAAGGAAAAAGATAGCAATAGCCTAAATTAAGTTTAGTTGGTACACAACAGATTCATCACCAAGGCCATGAGATGTAGCGATTAATAACTTATGTCTAAAGAAATATCATCCAGAAATAATGTTTGTGATATATAATCTACATAATAAGAATTTTAAATTAATTTATTCATTCCCTGACAGACAACGCACAGATGAAATCTCAGGGTGCGCCAAATTTCATGCTTCTAGAGCATGACATTTTACTCACCAAGTTTCTTGAGGCAGTTCCGTGACAATTTTCATGAAACATAGAAATTGGTCTAATAAAGTCACGTCTCGTCTGTCTGTGGGAGCCTGCACATGACGAAGACGAAATGCAGAAGACTTTTAGAAAACTCATTCTCAAAGGTGTGATACTCGTAAGAGTATAGGTATTCAGATTGTCAGCTAATTGTCTTCTAGATTCCATGTTTGGCATAATTATGACTTCATTGGAAACTAAAACCAATTCCGCTGAAGAGTTTGTGGCGCCAGGTCTTCTTCCCACCTAAAGCACTAGGAAGTAGTGAAGGGCGGGCATTTTGGGGGACTGTCTTATGTACTGTATGAATTCTGATCTTGGTTTTGAAAATGTTTTTTTAACATTATACTATTATTATCGCATCCTGTTAGTATCAAATTCAAAATCAAACTTAAAGTACTAAACCAAGACAGAGGCTATGTATTTATATACGTAATATTTCAGACAGTCATCTCATAAGACATAATTATAGCTAAAAAAACTAAAAAAAAACATTAGTTACCACTTGGCTTGGTTAGTTGAAGCTTTTATAATCGTCGTGTTTAAACGAGTTTGAGCGGATTATATAAATAATGTAGCTTTTAAATTTAAATAATTATTAATAACTGAGCAGTTTTTATACATTTTGACATTTAGCAATGACTTGATCATTTTTGTATCAATTTTATTAATCTGCATCGCTTTTGGATAATATAAATGTCATTTTTAAATACGTATTAGAATATAAATATAAAAATAGTAGCCCATTGGTATTGGGGACAGGGTCCAATCTACCGGTGGGTCAGGGTTCCAGAGAGAGGAATCTCCTAACAATGCGAGCCGTGTCCTTTCTAAATCAACTCCTTGATCCAGCCTCCACAGGTGTTAGTCGAGGCTCATGGCAATTAAGCCATTGGCTGTCACGACCATCAGCTCAATGATAGCTGAAGAAGTTGCGCGTAACATATATCATCATCATTCATTTCAGCCGAAAGACGTCCACTGCTGGACATAGGCCTCCCCCATAGCTCCGCCACTCGGACCGGTTCTGTGTTTCCCGCATCC
Source organism: Polymixis flavicincta (assembly GCA_949987655.1). Taxonomy (NCBI): domain Eukaryota; kingdom Metazoa; phylum Arthropoda; class Insecta; order Lepidoptera; family Noctuidae; genus Polymixis; species Polymixis flavicincta. The sequence continues at coordinate 20,150,073 of OX465195.1, forward strand.
AGCGGACTCCTGCGGCCCTCACAAGGTAATCGGCCCACTTTGTGGGAGGCCTTCCAACTTTACGCCTTCCGGTGCGCGGCCACTCCAGAACTTTTGGGTTCCATCGGCCATCTGTTCTGCGAGCAATGTGCCCTGTCCACTGCCACTCATGTTTGGCAATTTTTCGGGCTATGTCGGTTACCTTGGTTCTCCTGCGGATGTCTTCATTCCTGATTCGATCACGCAGGGACACTTCAAGCATAGCCTTCTCCATTTCCCTTTGGGTGACTTTAAGCCTTCTTATGAGGCCCATTGTGAGCGACCACGTTTCGGTTACATATGTCATCACTGGCAACACGCACTGGTCAAAGACTTTCATATTGAGGCATTGCGGTATGTGGGACGAGAAGATATTGCGAAGCTTCCCGAACACTGCCCAGCCGTGTCGGATTCGATGATTGACCTCTTTCTCGAAGTTGGACCTACCTAACTTAATAAATAAATAAAATGCGAATTCATATTCATAGTGAAGTCAGGACAACCCGTCTGTCGGGTCAGCTAGTGAAAAATAAATATAATGAATTAATTATCTCTGATTATATTGTACCTATCGAAATTGATAACATACATGCAAACCGATTACTACAAATTATGGTGAATATGAAACAGCATTAAAAATAGAAAAAAAATTTTTTTTTAATAAAGTGAACGCGATTCTGTTAAAGCTGTTATCAACGTAATGTAACAGATGTTTCAGATTAAACTAATATCATTATCTGCTGTGATAGTGATTTTTTCCGCTCTTTGATAAAGTAGTTTATCTATTTACTCTTGCAGGCACCTACATACACACCAACACATAACCCTCTCTCTCAGTAAGCTAACGGTACCGTAAAAAAATCTAACGCGTTGAACTTGCATAAGTACTTTTTATACAATTTTACATATTATATGATGACGTTCACTGTCAGCCTTCAAAGCTGACCAAATTAAAAACTTACCGTTACAATTTTTTTTAAAGCATTTCACAGAATTCCTTGTAGATAAATGTTATTATTCTGTGCAGGATTTCTTAAATGATGATTTTTTGTAATATCTTTATTATCCTTTCATTTGTATTAAATTAGCATTTTAATTCTACTTATTATATAACAATAAAGATAAAAAATGTTATTACTCGAAAAAGCTGCATGCTAAGACGACTTAATAGTCGAGACGCATGAGTTTATTCGCCCGAAACGGGCGAGTCGACAATTTTAAATAATATATTATTTGATGTAGACGATTCTTACAAAATTAATTTATTTGTTTGTGAATCGACAACTCCAGAGGTACGTATTAGGTAAGTGGCATGTTTTAAGTTTATGTATCTATGAAAAAAGAAAGAAGAAGAAAAACAGAAAAAGAATAAAATAGAGAATAGTAAAAAAAACTTGGATTTTTCTTGCTAGATCATAATAGGAAAAAATCGAACATATTATGTATTATTTTTATACAGGAAAAGTTTTTATCCAGTGCACAAATTTTAACCATGAATTCAGCTTATCATTCTAGCGCCGAAATTTTTCGCCAGTCAACAAAAAAAAAAAAAAACTGCTGTTTCATAGAAAAATGCAATACCTACGCTGTCAAAATGTATGGAACAGCTGATTTTTTTTTGTTTAACCGGCGAATAATGTCTGCAGTAGGGGTCTAGAATGATATGCTGAATTCATGGTTAAAATTTTCCTGTATTTATTTCTTTAAAACGTGAACATCAAAATGACATAAGACAGTTCCTCAAAACGGCCCTTTACCACTTCCTAGTGCTGGGAAAATAAAATAAATAAAAAAAAAATAAAAAGGTTTATTTCAGAAACTTGTACAACTTTTACATTTAATCTTACACTGGGATCTCCTTTTAAGTAAAAGATATACCTGTGCTAGGAGATCCCGCTCTCCTATAACAAAATTATAAAAAAGTAAAAGTGGTGTACAAAAACAAAAAAATACTAGTAAAATTTAAACTAAACAAGACAAGATTTGAATTATACCTAAAACTAAATAAATGAGCAAGGAACCTAAACTTAGAGATACATTCTAAAATAGTGTGAAAGAGTGAGTGTGAAAGTGTGTGTGTGGGTGTGTGTGTTGGTGTGTGTGAGTGTGTGAGTCCGTATGTATCTTTTCAACTCATATTGACGATGCTTGCAGTAATAATTCAATGTCGTCATAAGTCTTGAGTTTTAGCCATTGAACTATTGCCTTTTTACAGTCTTTATTAGTCATAGGATAGATGTTAATTATTTTATTAAGATTATTATAAAGGACAGCGGACTTTGTATTGAATTGCCTTTTGGCGTATGCAGTTTTAACGAATTTCACTGGTGCTACTCTGTATTTTCGTCTTTTTTCCTGATGGTGAGGGTCATAGGGCAGGGCTTTATGTAATTTTAATACAGCATGTAGTATATATAGCTTCCTGACTGTGAGAATACCGCTAAGGGAGTATAGCTCATTGGTTGGGAATCTGTACGGTTTAGTAAACATGACCTTGATAAGAGATCTCTGTGCTCTCTCTAGCTCAATAAACTTCGTTTTTGTCGCACCGCCCCACACGGGTATGCAGTAGGTAAGAATTGATTGAGCCAGAGAAACATAGATTTCAGTTAACATTTTTTAGTTGTCACATGTCTTAGGTTCTTAAATATCCAGATAAGTTTTCTCATGCGGGCCATGACCATATCTGTATGTGTATGCCAAGATAACCGCTGATCAACGATTATACCAAGGTATTTGATATGAGTCACTTTTTCAATATTTTCACAGGAACAGTTTGTGCTAGATACATTATGACAAGTGTGGATTTTGAGAGATACGTTAGGTCCAGGTTGAGTGTTGTTGTAGATGGTAAATGTAACATATTTTGTTTTAGAGATGTTTAATGTAAGAAGATGTGAGTTCAGCCAGTCAGCAATTTTGGAAAGACCTTCTTCAGCAGATTTGTATACGGATTCCCATGTATCGCCAGAAAAAGCAATAGCCGTGTCATCTGCATATGAGAAAACGCGGCCGTTTTGTAGCATCATTTTGCAGAGATGATTTATGTATATTATGAATAGAGTCGGGCCCAATACGCTACCCTGAGGGACGCCGTAGGTCACACAAGACTCTTTGCTAATATAATCTCCTACCTTAACCTTTTGCCTACGGTCCCGCAGATAATCCATTAGTAATGCCAACGGGTTACCTCTTATGCCTATACCCTCCAGACTACGCACAAGAATGGGGACAGAAACGGTATCGAAAGCTTTTTTCAGATCAAGAAATACTGTTAGACATTTTTTTCCTGAATCTACTAGGGTAACAATATGAGTGGTTAGTGCTGTAACTGCGTCTTCTGTTGACAATTTTTGTCTGAAACCGTATTGTGCTTGTGAAATAATATTATATTTGTTAGTATAGCTGGTTAGTCTTATATTAATTAGCTTTTCAATAACTTTAGATATTGCAGGCAAGACTGAGATAGGTCTGTAGTTGTTAACGTCATCCCTGTCTCCACCCTTGTGCACAGGAGTAATTATGGCTTGCTTCAGAGCTGGTGGAAATTTTCCTTGGCTAAAACACAAGTTAGCAAGATGCGAGATTATGGGTACGACTAATTCATGGGCAGTTTTTAAAAATTTTGTTGTAATATTATCCCACCCTGGGGCGCTTTCAGATTTAAGACCCATTAGCACGTTATAGACTTCCTCAGGATCCGTTTCGAGAAGCACGAAGGAGGAAGCCTGTGAATTTAATATATGATCAGAAACGTGTTGAAATTGTGATCGGTTTGCGAAGGTAATATCTTCAGCCAAGGTTTTTCCAATGTTAGAAAAGTAATCGTTTATGTGGTCTACTGAAGTTTGAGGGGATGTCTTTATTTCCAGTAGTTCCGAGTTAGGTTTTTTTTTAGGTTTGCGATGAGTTATGTTATTAATTGTGTTCCATATCTGTTTCGTGTTCTTGTTAGCCTTTAGTAGTTTTTCCTTATCATATTTTCTTTTAAGCTTTTTAACTAAACTATTGCAATAGTTGCGATATCTTCGGTAGGTAATTTGTAATATATTGTTTTGTGGATCAGATCGTAGCTTTCTTTGCATATTATTTCTGTTTTGAATACAGCGCAAAATTCCTAAGGTTATCCACGGTTTAATAATACGATTATTTCTCGGAACTAAAGTAGTAATAGTATTTTGCTGCAGGCAATTTTGAAGTTTATCTATCAATTGTACAGATAAAAAGACTGGATCATCGAATAAAATAAGTTCAGAAATATTATTTCGTTTTAAGGCTGTTATTGCTTTATCAAAGTCCACCTTAATTTTAGTTTTCGAGCATTTGTAGGAATTTACTAAATTTGATAATTTAAGGATAATCATGAAGTGATCCGTGATAGTGGTATTCAATACAGCAACTGAAGCAGCGTTTTTAATATTGTCTAGTTTTATAATAAAATGGTCCAAACAATTTTCGCCTCTGGTAGGTAAGGAATGACCCGGTAACAAGCCATGCATTGCAAGCATATTTAGGTAGTTTAATCTGTTTGAGCGCTCATTCGTTTGTTCAGTAGGTTTATTTATTATGTTAATGTTTATATCGCCTGTTATAATAATATTCTTATATGATTTAAGTGAATCTAGGTGATTATTTAGCGAGTCTATGAAACTGTCAGCATTATTATTTGAGGGGGATCGATAAATAGCAAGGACAACAAGATTAGGCATTATTATTTGTAGGCATGATGCGTGAGTTAATATTATTTCCTTAACAGTAACCTTGCGATCACACTTAACATATACTGCCACGCCATCACACTGGTTTATATGGTTACTCGTAGTAAAAGAATAATAGTTTTTGATTTCAGGGGTGGGTTTATTTACGTCTAGCCTACATTCATTTAAGATCAAAAGGTCAACACTAAACTTAAATTGTGTTAAAGTGATTAGTAAATCATCTAAATTACTATATAAACTTCTAATATTTTGCGATATTATTGTAAGATCCGATTTATGTACATGGAATTGTTTTAAAAAATCACACACGTGAAATTCCTTAGATTGCGCTACATCTATGTTGTCTATTTCTTGCATTATTGTGTGTGTGCTATCCATAATTAAGGTGAATAGCCAGTCTAAGATTTAATTCCATATGGTTTACGTAAACGTATTTTGCTCGATCCTCAATAACAAGTTTTATGAAAATTATGATAGAGAAGAGTACATCATTATAACTGCTGATGAATTTTTTTACGTTGTATGCAATATTTATTCTATAAGCATTGTTTAGAGAATCCGATATGAGTGTGAATGAGTTTTTGACGCCCATGTATTTGGGAGTTTCTAGAGTTCGCAAGTAGTCATGTATCAGATAATTTAATTTAAAGACTTTTGTTTTGTAATTGCATAGATAGAGTTTACGGTGTAGAGGTAAGTGAGTGTGAATTTTAAGTAAACTGACAAGTATGCATTTTATTTGCGTGAAAGTGTATGTAAGGTTATGTGTGATAGGGTAATTGTTCTGTAAAGAGTATTGGACGTGTACATATGTGTTTAATTTGAGTGTATGTAAATTGAGAGAAATACAAGTATTCAAAAAAAGGTTGAATAAGCTAAATAAAATAATCATAAAAAACATGCAGTATAGACAATTTAATAGTAGTCACGCTTCTTGCATTAGGCTTTGTATTTGCGACTCATTTCTAATTATGTATGTAGGTGATTCGTCGTGTTTCTTAACATAAACTTTACCATAAGCGGTCCAGCAGTACTTATATCCTTTTGACTTAGCGAGGTCGCGTGCAAGGAAGTGTAGTCTTGAGCCTTTTGCAGTGAGCTGCTCGGATACGAAGATGGGTGTGTCTTCGCTACTTTTGAAACCTAGATGCTTAGCGCAGAGCTTTGCTTTATGCTTGGTGTTGAAAGACTTACACATCTTAAGAACTTCAGTCTTTAGTAACAACAATTTGGAACCGTGCACCTAGCTTCTGACGTTTCATAAGTGCCCATGCAGGTTTATATGAAATAAAAATATTTTGATTTGATTTGATTGAGTATTGTAGAGGACAGTTCCACTATTATAGGGGTGTTGGTCATACCCTGCTTCTTCCCCTTAATTCTGTAAATATCACGTATATCCGACTTCGCGACTACAATGTTTACGGTCTCTGTTAAACATTTTACCATCTCAATAAGGTCTTCCTTATTTTCCTTCATTTGCTTGGGAACGTTTTTAATCTCAATGTTAGATTTTCTACTACCACGCTGAAGATCCTCGACTTTTTCTTCCAGAATGGTTATATATTCTTTGTCCTTCTTAGCCTGTATCTCCATCTGTTCTATTTTCCTCTGGAACTCTTCATTTTGCTGAGCCATGGCGGCTACTGAGTTTTCTATATTGGAATTAGTGAGTTTTATTTCCATGAGCGTAGGTGTTATTTTTTTGAGCTCCATTTCTTAAGTTAATAACATAGACTTAATCATTTTAATCATATCTTCTCTAAACCCGTCTAGGTCAGACTCCTCTCTTCTTCTTTTGGATCTTTGGGAGACATGACTCAGTGGTGAGTCATATCTCTCTTCTTGGGTAGCTAGGTTCGATTCAGAGACTGACTTGTCCATAATTGTACTAGGGTAGTATAAGCAATTAGGATGATACTTTTATAGTCAACTCCGTATTGGGTTAGCACTGTTGGGTGTAAAGCGTTAGTTATAAAAACGCTCACCAGGTTTTCCTGTCAGCCAGAAAGCATACGAAGTACCAGGGCAGCAGTGATTGAGAAGAGGTACAGATTGTCTAATGTCCAGTAGGTACCAGAGGCGTGGTCACAGTGATAGTCTTCAAATTGCAGCCAAAGAGGGCGTGTCCAGGGCGTAGCCGAGGGCAGGTACGACGCGAGTACGTAGGCGGGGATTAATATCCTTGGCCAATACGCATAGGCCAGGTACCAGGGTATTATGACAAGCTTCGTTTGCCGCGATACACTGAGTTTATTTGAATACCTCTTCTTAATTTATGCACTCCTATTTTTACGATGGAATTAAATTTACTTTAATTATTTATAACCCTTTATTTGAATGGTCTATGGCACTGAGTACACGTCAACACCTTGCGGCGGTCCGGAGGGAGGGGAAAGAGCGCTAGAAACTCCCCAGTAGCACAGCTGTCTGTTCAGTTAGAAGAACTTAGACAATTTGGCTCTAAACAATGGTATGCAAAGTAATAATTAACATTACGAAACAAAGTAACACAAAACCATAAATTAAGTTTTCATTATCAGTTACGAGTATCATTGGAGTAAACTTTTCACATCTATTTATAGTAAGGGGGATAAATAAAGTAATATTGACATCCGATCACAAAGAAAATACATCTGAAAGAACGCTAAGCGAAAACGCGGGCGACGCCGACGGCGCGGGCAAAAGCTAGTTCTTTTATTTAAATAGCCACTACCGTGGAAGATAAATTAAAATGATGTATTATCATTATTTATCATTTATCTAACAATGAAGTCGTAACTGCCAAAAATATCGACAAACGAATGAGTATCTTTTCTCAATATCTTTGATAAACCAATCTCAATTTTTAACCTTCAAATTGTCCGTGATGTTACTATTCATAACTGTTTGATGCTGCCCTACACATGTACCACAAACACAGCCGTTTTACACAAAAACAAAGCGTTACAGAGCCGGGAATACAACCCGGAACTAAACGCACCACCACAACGTAAGGCAATGCAGAAGGCACACTAGTAATACGCGCAATACTGATACGCAAGGCACGCAAAATACTGATATTACTTGGTACTGCAGGTAAAGGAAATTAAGAACCGGAAAACTAGCTACCAAGAGACTGGCATTTTTTGTTGTCGATTCTAAAATAAAACTAGCCGGTTTGGTTAGTGACTTTTAATAAAAGGAATTTAGTGATCTCAGTGATATTTTATTATTGAACAGGCCAAGTGCCAGTAATACACTATCAAATAGATTCTGAAATATTTTGATGGGTATTGATAGTCCATTGTTTCATATGTTCAAAAAAAGATTGTTTACTTAACAACGTAAATAACGAAATAAATGTTGTTCAACATTTGCATGCATTCCTACTGTTAGTGCGTTAGTGAATTGCAAAACCGTCATTGACAGTAAACAGTTTTTTTAACTGTCAATTCTAAAAAAACAAGCCGGGATGGTCGGCGACTTATAACTAAAAGGGATTTTGTTGATTTCAGTGAAATTTTATTATTGTTCAAGCCGAGTGCCTGATGTACTTAGGAAGGTGTTAATTTTTCAAGCCTTGTACCGCTTTGGTTACTATTACCTACTAGCGACCCGCCCTTGTTCGGCAATGCGCACGAAATGTTTTACCCACCACATTAAAAACGGTCTGTTGTCAAGAAATTAAACGCGATCACAGACAGACACGAAAAACGACTCATTTATATTATTATGTTACATGGAAAAAATAAAACAAAACAGTCCTAACGACTATTTCGATGTTAAACTATTTTTGCCCTTGCACCCACTGCCTGAACATCAGTGACTTTGTTATCAGTATCACGCATCACATAAAGTGGGTCTTCTGACCACTTGCTATGCAGTGTACATGACTCACAGCACACAGTGTTACATAAGCGTGTTAATAAAAACATTATTTATGCGTAATTTATGCACGAGATTCGTCGATTAGTTTGTGATATGTTTCACTGTTGGAAAACAGCTGTTTTTTTAAGTTCTATGTGGCTGTTTTCTGGGGCTTCTGGTTAAATAATAACAGCTGCCCGGGGGGATCGAAGGTTGTGATATGACAGTGACCATCCATTATAATAATTTATAACGAGACGCCTCCGTGATGCGTCGTAAAGCGTCTTCGAACTTTTGGCTCTAGGGCATTTTTCACGGAGTTTCCTCACGATGTTTTCCTTCACCGTTTCGATAGCAGTGTTGATGAAATTAAATACACTAAGTACTTACTAAGTTCGAACACAGGCAGGCACTTGCCTGCCTGTGTTCGAACTTACGACTTGCAACTCGTTAGTCGGGGCCGATATCACTCCTCCACCATTGCATTGTTCGTAATTACGTATACCTAATTACAGGCGAAATATTATTTTGGGGGTACAGATGCGAAAAGCACAGAACGGTTCGAAATGGCGATGCTTGCGGGAGCCCTATGTCCAGCAGGGGACGTCTTTCTGCTGAAATTATGAGATGACTAATTGGGCCTGCTCTTCACCTCGATCACGCCTCATTGAAAGCGATGGATGAGGTCTATGATGAAACGAGCGTACCCAGAATATATCTGTTCACTCTTGATTTGAAGATTTAATGTGGAAGGGTACAAAGACGCTTGCAGAGAGTTCAACGCTTTGGCTGTATGCATAATTAATGTGGAGGAGAAGCGCTGAGTACGACTAGTCGGGATATCAACCAAGTGCGGATGATACCCTGCAGTACATCTGATAGTCCAGTAGTAGAAGGGTGATGGTGGGATCAGATCGTGGTACTACTGTGCGTACGCGCATATCGCTGAGATAACTAATATTTCAGCTTTGTCTATGGATTGGCGATGGTCATATATACAATGCTTCTGGTAATGCTTATGTCCATGGGCGGCACTCATCAAGAATCGAGACCAAATGGCGATTGTAGACACCTAGGTTCAGTAATGGGCTAGTATAAACTGGATGAGACGATTATGATGATCCGCGGTCTTGAGTTCGATGTCCAGGTCGGACAAAGTATTATTGGGTTTTCGGATTTGGGATTTCTCAATAACACCCTGGAGTTTGGAAGTTGGCGGTGTGAAAACTCCGTACCTCGGAAAATACGTCGTTCAGCCGTTGGTTGTACGCCTAATTTCTCTATGTCGGATTGCTGTCCCATATGACGGCGAGGGCAGAGAGGGGCACCTGTATCTGCGCACTTGAGCACTATATAATTTCTCCCGCGTCGATGGCTAGTCTAGTTTATGATTGGCTGCAATGGACATCGTCGGAAATGGCCCCAGGACCAACAGACATCTGACCTACCTAATAATTATAAATATATTTTATTAGACTAATTGCGAGTATCTGTATGAAACGGACATTCTGCGTTCCATAATGAATAATTAAAAGAGCGACTATTGGTGCCGATTCTGTTGTACACCGAACTAAACTAACTAAACTATAACTAAAATTCCTTACTTTTTACTATGAGAATCTAAACGCTATTCTGCAAAAAAATATCTCTAAATTTAAAAACTATTTTGACACAACTAAAATCGAATTTGACAATCGCGACTCGCACGTGGTATGTTTTGGCTTCGCAACGTGGTACTTGTTTGCCCTACCCCGTGTTTTTTTTAGAGCCAGCAGCGCGCCGGGGTCGGCAGCCTCGACGTGATTTATTATGGAATTTTTAATTTTTTTCATGGAAAATATGAAAAATTATTATGCACATGTTGAGTTTTAGAGGTGTTTGGGGTTCTATAAAGGGGGTCGAAATTTTCATTATTTTTGCGATAGGACACACCGTTTTCGAGATATAAGCAAAAGAAAAGAAAAAAATACAGTACTATTTTTGCACCAGAAGTCGAGGTGTCGGTGTGAATTTTAATTCTTGACAACTAATTTTATTCCACACCTATTTAATCGCGATTAAAAATAGTCAGATTTAGTTAGACAAACAAAATTTTAGATCGAATAGAATAATGAAATTGACAACAACAGAATAGCAAAATTACCATTTTCACTAAACTAATAATTCAGTGCAATCTTAGTGCTGTCAAACTAAAATATAGTTAAGTTGTATCACTTTAGTCAATTTCAGAATAGGAAATCGTCGTTTGACAGGAATAAACTAAATTTTGGTGATTTTTAGTCTAGTTTTTTTTTTTTTTTTTTTTTTTTTTATGGCAATTTGCCGAAGACTACGGCAATTTCTGCCAGTGTCACGTAGTGACTATACATGGGTATAAAATAATTAATAAATATTTACAAAGAGAATATGAACTTAAAACTTCTTGTGGCGATCCTTTTAGCCCTGAAACAAACACAAAACCTAGGAGTTAGTTAGTTAGTAACATAAAATATATACGTCTAAACAATATATTAATATAATTAGACTACATAGGTATGTCTGAAAATTATAGTTTAATATTGTTATTGGAAATAAATTTAATAAAAGCACGTATAATTTGGGGATTAGGGAAAAATGAGAGGAGATGGCGGACATTAATGGGTTTTTGTATTTTCAATTTTGTAATAACCTTATCAAAAGAGGAAACATTGTTCAAAGGGCAATTTAAAAATATGTGATCTAACGTACCATCATCCAGCCCACACTCACACAAAGAACTGTCCCGGACCCTAATTTTATGGAGAAAAACTGGGGTACAGCAGTGGCCAATACGGATTCTGCATATAACGGATGTGACGGTTTTGGAAGCTTCTTTGTATTTGTAAAACCAAGGCTTGGAAGGAATGGTTGGCTGTATGGATGCAAACAAGCTAGCTTTTGACTTGCTGGATTGGGACCAGTGTTCTTGCCAGGATTCAAAGAGATCTACTTTGGCCTTGTGAATCAAGTCATAGACCTGAACAGTATAATGTTTTTTATCTGCCAGATTGCCACTGACGGCATTCTTAGCTGCTATATCTACCAACTCATTGCCCGTAATACCCATATGGCTAGGAATCCATACTAATATTATCTCAACGTTTTTTTTAAAACAAGAATGTAGGACAGTTTTGATTTCAACAATGATTAAGCTACGTAGGTTATCTTTAAATGAATTTTTAACTATTGCCTCCAGAGCACTCCTGGAATCAGAGAAGATTACTGCTTTTGTAATAGCTGAATGAGAGGAAATAAATAAACACGCCTCCAGAATTCCAATGCATTCCCCAGTAAAAACCGAAGACTCGGGAGGGCACTGGAAATGAAGGAATATCTGGGAGTTGGAATTATATACAGCAATGCCTGTATTACCTTCGGTAGTCAATTTGGAAGCGTCTGTATAAAATTTGTAGTGATCAGGCCAGTTGTTATTAACAGACGAAAGAAAATGGTCATTAGCATTGGTGGTGTCCCTATTTATTCCAATATAAGAGATTTTTGGAACAAAATTTAGAATTTCATACGGACATGTGTATAGTGGGTATTTATTACACTGAGGAATAGGAGATTTGACTTCCGCATTCCGGATATTTCTAAATGAATTAAGGATCAAAGGGGGGTCTTTATGTTTCCAGTAGTCGCTTTGTCTACATAAATTATCTAGTATGGAAAGCTTAGAGAGAACAATGTGATTACTAAGAAAATATGCTTTGTACATATATTTATCAGCTAGGTATTGTCTACGGAGAAGAAGGGGAGGGTCGCCACTCTCAACTTGCAGAGCATTGGTAGGAGTGGATCTCATGCAACCTAGTACAATGCGGAGGGATTTAGACTGAATGGTTTCCAGCTTGGCCAATGCAACTTTACCACAGGGTTCCAGGAGGAAAGACCCATAGTCCAGTAAGCTTCTTATTGTAGCATTGTATATGAGTTTCAAAGTAAAGGGATGAGCACCCCACCAAACCCCTGCTAGGGCACGTAGCATATTAAGGTTCTTCTCACATTTATTAATAATATAATTGAGATGAAAGACACCAGATAATTTACAGTCCAAAATGACCCCAAGGAATTTCACATTATCCTCGACCTTGATCGGGGCTCCTTCAATTTCAAGGTGGACATATGGAGTTAGACGTTTACGTGAGAAAACTACAACGGAGCTTTTAGGAGCTGACAAGCTAAGACCATGAGAGATTAACCACTGGTTTAGGGAGTTAAGGGATATTTGCATGGATTCCGTAGCACGTTCCACGGACGAGGTAGGAATATATAAGCATAGGTCGTCTGCATATTGTAAAATCTGACAGTCGCTATTAAGGGACTTGTGGAGATCACAGGTGTAAATACTGTATAGAAGAGGACTTAGTACTGAACCCTGGGGTAACCCACGCCAGACAGTTCTGGGGTCATGTGACTCTCCTGGAACATGGAGTTTAATACTACGACCAGCCAACAAGTTACAGATACAATTAAGAATCTTTACCGGGATACTCAGCTGGCGTAATTTACTTCTGAGTACCGAAAGAAGGACACTGTCGTAAGCTGCTGAAATGTCGAGAAAGACCGCCAGAACGGACTCGTTTTTGCTGAAGGCAATCCGGGCATCTGTCATAAGAATACCAATACTGTCCATTGTACTGGCTCCCTTTCGGAAACCAAATTGAGATTTAGCTAGAAGACTACGGCTTTCAACGAACCACTCCAATCTATTTTTTATAAGGTGTTCCAATATTTTACTTATAACAGGTGATAGAGCAATGGGTCGAAAATTATCAGGGCAATCAGGAGGTTTCCCTGGTTTTAGTATAGGAATTATCAGCTGTGTTTTCCAAGTTTCAGGGATATGTGAGAGAATAAAACATGCGTTGATTAATGATAAAAGGTATTGGCGACTGCGGGGCCCCAATTTTTTTAAAAACGAGTATGGATGGCCATCTATACCTGGGGCGGAGTCGTGTACGTGTTTGAGCACTGCATCCAGTTCGCTTAGTAAGAAGGGGGCATCTAAGGGGTCATTGGAAATTTCCCCCCCCTCAGAAGTTGAGGGGCACTCTCCCAAAAGAGGAGCGAAAGGGGGAGCAAGTTTGTTCAGGAAAGGTTCTGCAATGTCGCTAGGCATAGGAGAGGAGTTTCGGACGGAGCAGCCACGTTTAAATCGTTTAAAGTTTTGCCAAACAAGAGAGGAAGGGGTTGTAGGGGAAAGTGAAGAGCAGAATTTCTTCCATCCTTCATATTTTCTTTTTTTGAGTAGACGCCTGGATCTCGCAACAATCCGGTTGTACTCGATCAGGTTTTCAGTGGACATATTTTCAACATAATTAAGTTCCGCTTCATTTCGAGACTTAATCATGTTGGAACATTCCCGATCCCACCAGGGGGGAGATGACAGTTTTCCAGAGGCTGAATTTTTAAGTGGTATGCTGTCATCCGCGGCTGAAGAAATCGCACTGGAAAATTTCGATATACAGTCATCTATGTTGGCTGGGGAGACTTGGGGCAAAGTGGAAATTATATCCTCAAGAGTTTGAGAGTATGAGTCCCAGTCCGCGCCTGTAAGCCTATATTTTAAAAGAGGAGGATTATCCTTATGAGGTAAGGACCTATTGATAAGGGTAGTGCATATTGGGTAGTGGTCACTACCGTACGTGAGGTTTAGTCGTTTCCATTCCAACTGGGCGGTCAAACTAGCTGAACACAGGGTAAGGTCTACACAGCTTCTACTCTGGCCAGGTCTTGGTAGGCGAGTGACGGAACCATCGTTGACAACACACAAACCCAAGTCATCCAAGAGATCAACCAACTCAGAACCTGGTGTATCGGAATGGTCAGAGCCCCACAGGGAATGATGGCAATTAAAATCACCCAAAATTATAACAGGATTCAATGAAGAACATATATTATGAATGTATTGAAAGCAGGAGGGATTAGGGGAGGGAATATAGACAGATATAAAATTAATGCCAAGGATATTAACACCTACAGCATTAATCTCATCTCCGTGGGGAGGAAGGGATAAAGGGGAGGAAGAAAGAAGGTTGTTCACTAGCATAGCAGCCCCGCCGTAACCGTCAGAGCGGTCATCCCGGAGAGTGCTATAACCAGGAATATTAAAATTGAGTCGTGGAGTTAGCCACGACTCTGAGATAGCAAAAATTGCAGGGTTATGCAAATTAATAAGGTGGCAGATTTCATGTTTTTTGGGGAGTGCACTTCTGGTGTTCCACTGCATGAGATGGAATGTTACGGTTTTTAATTTTATTGACTATGTTGTCGGCAACGTGGTCTGGTAAAGTGTAATTTGAAAGTAAGGTGGAAAGCAAAGAAATAATAGTGTTAATAGTCTCTTCATTCTCATTATGAGTGGGAGGGTGGTCCATCAGAGCGCAACCATTAGGAGAGGGGGGGAAAGAATAACTGTTAATAATATCCTGGTGGGCCCTACGGTCATAACCAGGGTGGAGGGGAGTGTGGGGTTTTGGACGGGATGTAACAATTTTTTTGCTGGAGGAAGAAGTAGGGAGTTGGGGATGGGAGGTATAATTAGGAATTGGGAGGCGGGGAGGACGGGGATCATGGTTAAGGGTCCGGTGGATAGTCAGTGCAGCGGGGGCTGATGCCGTAACATCTGCAAAAGATCGGTAGGAGGGAGTAAAACGTTTGGCTGCTTCAGAATAGGATATATTGTCCTTAGCCATGGTGGACTTGATGTTCCGCTGACGCAGGTGTTCCGGGCATTGACGACTGTTCGCAGGGTGGGCACCCGTACAATAAAAGCACTTAGGCTCTTCAATGGTACACCCGTCCCCAAAGTGGTCACCACCACAACGGTAGCACCGTGGCTTTGACCGGCATTGAGTTCTGGTGTGTCCGTATTTGCAGCACCCGAAACACTGGACAGTGGGAAAATTATAGATCTCTACTGGAAGGGAATTGAAACAGCAGAAAACACGATCCGGGAGGTTCTGACCATCAAATGTGATTACCACGCTTGATGTAGCAATCCATTCCGATTTCCCATCATTGGAAACTCTGCGGTTCAGTCTCCTCACCTTCAAAACCTTGCCAAGTGGGGACTTCAGGGCATCCAGGACTTCAATGTCAGTCCAATCAGTAGGGACGCCCCTCACAACACCCATCCTGGTGATGTTGAATGTGGGAATGATCATTGAGTAACCTTTTTGTTTGATAGACTCATTGTCGATAAATGCATTGGCATCTTCTGGGCCCTTGAACTCTACTGATACCCTGTTTCTTCCTATTCTCTTTATACCCCCATCTACAATATTCAGAACATTCAGTTTCTGTAATAATTTACCGAATTTTATAGGATGGAGGGTAGTGCCAGAGGTTGGATCGGATTCGGAAAGAGATGCGTATACTAAAAATGGTTGTCTATCTAAATGCGAGTACTTTGTGCGTGAGATCAACGACGGGGCCGTGACCCGATCGCGTTTCGTCGTTGGAGCATTTTCGTCAGTGCCATTCGTAGGTTCGTTGTGGAGATGATTTTCAATGAGTTTCCTCTTTTGAGAAGCTACTGAAACTTCCATCATCTCAAATTGAGACAGTGGAGCCGTCAGAATAGGCGCATGTGAAAAGAGGTCTTGCGATTGTAGCTGAGCGGGATGGGGGGGATCAGGCGGGCGGCCAGGAGGCCGATCGTCATCCGCCATAGTCACTCAGCATAGGCCAGTAAAAATTTAAATAAATAGAAAGATTAAAAACTTACCAAATGTAAGATCACGTACATACACAAACAAAAATAAACACAGGACGAGCACAAACACGTAAAATACACCCAAAAACCACCAAAGAAAGCAGAGAAAGAGTAAAAATCGGTGCGAGAAACAAAACCACATGTACTCGCCACAAACGCTCCCACGCTTCCCTTAGTCTAGTTTAGAGAATTTTGTGACAACAGAATCGGCACCATTGACATCATATACAATATGCCGCCATCTTTGGCCGCATTCCGAATTAGAAAAATAGCGCTGTAGCGATATTTTGCGTTCCGAGTTATATATCACGATTCTGAAAGCTAGGAACCGTCATTTTTGTCATCAAAACGGAACGCTCGTGACTATCTAAGTTAGTTAAAGATTCGATGCGACTCAAAACAAAACAGCACAACTGTCATTTTTGACACCGCCCACGGTGATATTAGTATCGCAAGATGGCGCATGTCATGACGTCATCTATGGCGATTCGCGGGACATCGTTATCGCGCTCACGCCATGCCAATTCGGAAAGGGCGTGAGCGCGCTCAAATCGATATTATCGTAACTCGGAACGTGGCCTTTGACAATTAGATTAGATGACAATTAGTGATGTCCAATCTTTCATTTCACACACATCGAAAGCGAGATTACTTCTGTTCGCCACCTGCTCAAGGATTTTACACGCATTCAAACGTACTTTCTTTTCAACCTTTTTCGCTGTAGGTTGGGTGACTCAGAAGTGTATGACGCTTCTGTAGGAACTTTTGCGCCGCTTTTATTGGTACCGTACTATATACTCTAGGTACGAAAAGAATTCAACGACAAAACCAATTTTTATATCTTAATCCATACATCCTAAGTAATAATCCTTTTAAACAATTACTACACATAAGTGAGATGCATTGTAATATTCCAAATATAAATAACTCACTGGGTACTAAATGGTATCGATTTTATTTAAAATAATCGATCTAATGTATTGGCATCCTTAAGGATCACCATCATTGTCACATCTGTCAATCAACTCAACTGTCAAAAGTGTCAAAGTGGTAATGCAGTCAAGTAACACTCGCGCGCATTTCTTCGTGATTGCTTTGTGTACCTAGTGATTTCAATTTGCTTTTATTTTCGGAATACATTCGACGACCTTGCTATTTTTTACGGACTCTGATTGCTTTCACTAACGTGTTACAAGCATTTATTAGCATGTATTTCGAAGTATTGAAAGCATTGTTTCTTACTAAATATAACCTCAAAATCTTTATTTTCTTTTGAAATATATCCTTTCTGCAAGTTGTCCGTCATTAAACTTTGTCTTCATAGGGATAGACTTGTAATTTAGAACACGCAAAGTAATTTTCCTTTGCTGTTGGTTCTGGGGCGAACGATGTATGGATGCAGAACAATCTCCTTTGGGCTGGAGGACTATTAAACAAGGTATGAGTTCGTGCAAAGCAATGCCAACTTTAAAGACGAAGACGAAAGGTTACTTGTGCCTTGCTGCCATGCATCACATAGTTTTCAACCCGAAAAATAGCATGGGAGTGATATTTCAAGAGGTCTAATATAATGTATAGCTACTCGAATATTCGACAGCGATGCATAATCATGTTAACAGTTTGATAAGTTAAAAATAATGTATTGAACATTCACGGGCCAATCGTGTGAATAATATCAAGTTTATTTTAGCAATTTACCCTTTCAGTGTACGTTGTATTAGTAGGTATTTAATATTTATATTTTTAATTTCACACTGTACAGGAAAACGTGGCGGGAAACACCATTAGTTAATAATAATATGCTTTTGCATACCTACTAGCTGATTTTGCAGCATCAATAATAATTCTAAGTCGGCATTCACAGTGACGTGATTTTTGTGCGCACTGGATCTTCTAGCGCCGAGGGTTGAAAATCAAACACTGTGTTTTTCCGATCCGCTGGTATGCACTCCGTTGGATTTTCAAAGCTCGTTTTAACACCGACTGTTGAAAATCCATTGCGCGGTAAAATCCCGCCACGATAATTTTACGTCCGTGTGATTGTCAATGCATTCCACAACTTTTTTCGACAAATCTTATTCTGTTCAGAGGTCTTAGTGCAAATTTCATTTTAATCATCTCGTTCAAACGCATCGAGCGTGTTCGACGTTCCGATTAACTCTGGATTAGAGACGGACCAACAAGAGCGCCGAACGCGCTCGAAGCGTTTGATCAAGATGGTTAAATAAAACTCACTCTAGGGCCACTGGCCGCTCGTTTCTAAAATGCATTGCCAGTTCAAATAAAACGCGCGCAATCGTTACCTATCTATATATAAATAAAAAGAAAAGTCCTAACTGACTCATCAACGCCCAGACCAAACCCTTGGACCTAGAAAGCTGAAATTTTGCACAGAGGTTCCCTTTATAATGTAGACAAGGAATAAGGAAGGATTTTTTGCCTAAGGGAGTTAAATAGGGGATGAAAGTTGCGCGCGGACGAAGCCGCTGGCAAAATCTAGTGTTCAATAGATTGGTGAAGGAGCATTACTTGTTGTTGTGATTTTGTTGTAGCTATTATAATCTGTAGTCGTCATTTATTTTCTTTGCTTCTAGGAGTTTTTGGCGGGATCGCTTTGGAACATGTCGCATGAATTTTCATTATCATTAAATTTTGTGAAATAGCGAATTAAATTGTATAATTTTGGTAGTGAATTATCCAATTTAGTTACGTGTGAGTGCACAAGTGTAGTGACGGTGAAAATAAGTGACTAACGTGGACTTTTCGTGTTCCCCCAAAAACTCCTAATAGGTTATTGTAAAGTTACTACCGCTTTACAATAACTTTGTTATGACTATGATACGTTCTTAATAAAGACTTGGCTAAAAGGTCTCTGAAACCAGGCCATAAAACTAATTAAAAAAAAAAAAACTTTGCTTCTAAAGTTAGTATGTATGTATTTAAGTATCTATTATACAACATAGGTATATGAATATATAGTAAATAATCTATTATGGTAAACTGGATCTTTATTTTGCACCAATAGCAACCCCATTTTTATGTCCACGCAAACACTGTCCATACCATGGTTGCCTGGAAGCGATCGCAGAAAGCGATAAGGCCGCCCATTGTATTTTGTTAATGTTAAACGTTTTATTTTTGTCATGTTTTTTCTGGTGTAGAGAGGCCAGCACATCAAGCTACCCCAATCTGTCAAATTTCTTTGATAGTTTTTCAACTTTATCACAAAGGAATAAGGTTTATGTTCAATTGGGAAAATTTGACAGTTTAGGGTAGGTTGACCTGCTGGCGTCTGTACAATAAAGCATATTTAAAAAAAAATGGGAACTAAAAGACATGAGGACCAAGTGCTGAGCATCAGCTCCTCGGGTGTCATTGGGTTTATCCATCTGGAATTTTCCAATAGCAATCTGGAGTCTGGATTTGTGCTCGGTTGGTGGAAACAGGGTCGCTCCATGTTTTAGGGGACTTAAATATAACAGGTGAAATGTGGGTTAACTTTAAGTACCTATATATCTGCCTAGCCCTTAGGGAAATACAGGCATGATGGTATGCCACCTATGTATTTCTAAAGAAACCTTTAACAAAATAATGTGGGTAAGATTTTAAAGGATTAAAGTATAGTTGAGACTCGTTGGTCTAGTGGTCGCGAGCAATACTGCTGCATGAGGTCCTGGATCCATCCTGACGGTAATTTAAAATATGGTAATAATAAAAAGGAGGTTATCAATTTGACATGTTTTTTTAAATGTATGTTCGGGCAAAACTCCGTCATGTATAGAAGACGGATTTACCAAATTCATTTTTGTTCGAATGATGCTTATTTCGAAATGGTCCCATTAAAATTTCATATAGACCTGATGATGAGTTTCGGTGATAGACAACGGAATTTTTTAAAAAATGACAACAAATCAACCGCGATTGCTGCTATAGCATAAATTTGCATTGTTTTGACGGGGTGGTAGGTACAATCGCGACTTCTTCCGCACGCTCACCTTTAAGGCGATAATCGCGTAGCAAGGCTCACGACTCGATCGCACAATGCATGCGTTTTGACCAATAGAATGCATGAAACATATTTTAGTAGTGTTCGTAGTAATGGTGTATAGAAGTGTGACACTCACACAGGCGCGTGCTATGTTCACTAGTTTGTGAGATTATTTTTGAATAGGCACGGCCGGTATGAGCTCTTTATGAATTATTGTTGTTGACAAGAAGTAATTTCGTACTCATATTTATCTTCTTTTTGGTTTAGAAAATGTATTATTGCTATTGCTTTAAGTTAAATGTAATAATTGTTAGGTTCTTAATGTGTTTTATTTTTGTAGGTTTTAGGTTTGTTTTTATTAGCAGAGGAGAATAAAACTAATTCATGCCTTGCTTGATACGAGACCAGAGAGACGGTGTCAATTTTTTTTTACCACAGGCAATAAGACATCACAACAGATCAAACAGTAATTGTAAACAGAATCTTATAGATTAGCTCAATGTTTTTTTTTTTGTTAGTTTTTCTATTTATTCAGCTACTTACTAGCAGCGCTCCGCGATTTCAACAGAGTAGTTCCCGTTACCGTGAGAATATGGGGATAAAATATAGCCTTTGTCACCCGGAGATAGTGTAGCTTCCCAACAGTGAAATAAATTTTCAAATCGGTACAGTAGTTTCGGGGCCTATTCAATGCAAACAAACAAACAATCAAATCTTTCCTCTTTATTATTAGTATAGATAGATTATTTATCAATAATTTGGAATAAAAATGTCAAACAACAATTTATATCTATTCTATCAACTTTAATATTTTCCTCTCTCCGACATAATAATGTTCCGTCAGGTCTATAAGTTTTGTTATATATGAACACTTTCACTGCCTCCCCAATTTTCATGATGTCCAATGGTTATGCGATACCGCCGCCATACAAAACGCAGCGGACGCGCTAGGCACGTTGACTGGCACTGCATAAAGGTATAAAATGTTAATAATTATTGTCATTTCTGTAAATTCCGGTTAAGAAGTTACAGCCTTTCAAGGTCAACTTATTAATGCCACTTAAAAAAAAAAACCTGTATTATCGGCGCGGCGCGGGCGTAAGAGGGACTTGTTACTTGCGCAGTTCTATTGAAAAGTAAAAATCTTCATTACAATGTGTTATAAACTTGAAAATATACAAAAACGAAGCAAGTTAGATATTTTGTTGGAAATTTGCAACATTTGTTATTATCTTTTTATTTTATTGCTCTATATTATGATTGGAATAACACAAATAGGTATACTTTGCGCATTTCATACAATGTTATCAGAGATTTTTGTTTACTGTTGTCGGAACTTTTGCAACTGCAATAATAATACGTTCATTATCTATACCATTGTTATTTAGTGGGAACTTCTGAAAATCCGGTTTAACAATAGAATGGCTTAAAAACATACTTTATGGCCCTTCTATTGAAGGACCATAAAATACGTTCGCGAAATATTACAAAGAATTTTAAGGTATGCCTACTATTTTATTACCATGTTACCTATCTCGAATGTTTTGCAGGTGTTCCTTATAGGTATGTATATTTTGAATACTTTTAATAGTTCTAATATTCGTTTTATCCATTTATTTATCACACCTTTGATTTTTTATTTAATCATAACAGCAGTTTGTGCAGAGGTTGATTGGTACTAACACTAGATAATAAGTTGTTTTCATATTATGTTACTAACACTCTATGGATTTCTTTTCCGAAATAAAATAAATATTATTATTATTTATTATTATAAACAGGCGGCTGTCCCTTTAGTGCACTCGTGCGCTGAACTACCAGATTTTAATAGATGTAGAAAGAATCACACAATGTTTAATAATCGCATTGTGGCCACTGGTTGTGGTCTACGAAATATTAACAAAACTGAGGAAACAATATAAGCTCTTTGCTAAACCATTAAGACTCATTTTCGCGGTACAGAAGATCTACAGTGAATGCTCATACATTTCTATGAGATCCGAGCTAAAACGCCTAGCGCGTGAGACAGAAGATCGTTGAGATAACTGTATGGAGCGTTATGGAGTAATTTGTCGATTCTCGTGCGCCGCACGGGGAACCGAAGTTTGTCGAATATTACCGAACGTCGCGTCGATTAGCGAGAGCGCCCGAGGTTTGGCAAAGTTTGCATGCCGGCCATAATGAATGACCGACTCATTATTGTCACTGCGAAGTTTAGTTTACGTGGAATTGAATACTATTGTTTATTTTTTATTCGTCTAGATTTAAATTACTTACCTATCTGAAATAAATAAATTATATTTATTTACTTATTACCCCTAATACTTAGTGAGCTAGTAAAGTGCACCACCAGTTCCATGACCTACCAGCCGCCACTGCCGCCACACGATCATAAATAAACGAGATTACACAAACAAGGTATCTTTCCAATGTCCGGGGCATGCTTTGCAGGATGCTTACCGTTGGGTGGTTCACAAAAGGCTTGCAAAAGGCAATACGTTAAGATTGGAGTTTATGAGTGGGCCGTCTTTTAATAAAAGGTTGACAAACCATGCTATAATCAACGAGACAAGCGCGTTGCCCGCATTGCGTACGACAAGTATATTTTGACAAATATAACAATAACTCAGTTCATAGGCAACTTTAAAATTCGGAAGCATAACAAGTAATTAAACTGAACTATAATTTTCAATAAGAAATACTCCTTCATTTCTGAAATATAACAGAAATATTTTCAAAAAGCCAGGCCTGTGGGCTCCTGAAAAAATAAAACTGTCACTGTGACCGCAGTGAGAGTGAAAGGATTGAAAAAAAGAAATATTAGCTATTAGTGAAATATATATTTTTCAGTTCGTGTTCATTTAATAATAAGCTGTTCAGGATTAAAGATTTCTTATGGTTGATATTTAAACCGTATCTGTATATTAAAACATTTTAGTAAAACATTTTTGTTTAAAGCGAAACTGTCGTCTGCAATCTTCGTGTGAAATCATACAAAATGTGTTAAAAATTTAAGAACAATTTTAAGGATTTGTAGTTGTGGAAAAGAAGCAATTTAATTTAGTTGAACTTATTTATTTTTAATAGAGTGTTTCAAGATTTCAAAAGGAAATTTTAAAGATTCACCCAGAAATTAATATAAAAAATTACACAGAAATTATCATCAACTTGTATTTATCTACACTCATATCGTAAAGTTATTATTAATAAATCAAAAATAGTGTCATAATGACAGACTTTAAGCACGGGCAATTCTAATGAAATTAAAAAGTTTTATTATAAATTTATAATTTTAGCACACCTTCCTTATGTTCACGTATTTGTGTTTTTTGCAATGTCTTCGCTACTTCTTCTAATACTCCTAGTAATTGTTCTAACTGAGACATTTTTTGTAAACAACAAAAAAACGTGATATTCTTCAAAATAACGTGACGTTGATGCGTAGATTCCTTTTGTAATAATATTGTAAATAACTTGCACAAAAAACCCTCAAACACTGCTAATGACGGTCCGGGCTCGCTTCTTATCTAAGGAATGCAATGTCTTTTGTTCTCGACGCTCAGTACGGTGCACTGTAATCCGGCTCGATTTCGACCATGTTTTGATGGTTGTAAGGTTGAAAATTGTTTGTATGGATTTTTGTGGGAACGAAATGCGTGCTTTGTTGACGACTCCTTTATTGCGACTAAAAAAATGGACATTGGTTTGCGTCTCTATACGTCATGCATTCAACAGACAATATGGATTTGTGTGAATACACTCACACAAATACATGTTGTTTCTAATTGGGCGAAACCAGGAAGGGGTGTGGTTTGTCACTAGATGCGCTGCCACAGAAATATTTTCTTAAGTGAGCATGCTTAAAGTTTGTCGATTGTACATACTATAACTAAAAAGATAAAAACGTTCGCCATAAAAAAAAAACTTCCGCTTTCCGGAAAAACACCACAAAGTGAAAAATTACTTTAATTTTGGAAGCCGGTGACTTATTACGGGAAATGTATTTAAATTTTTTGTCACCGAAGTCGGTAGTTCTTTTTTTGGAAAAGTTTTTTTACCAGACATTTCTCAATCAGTTTCTCTCGCCCGGAGTCTCGATCTGTGCCTAATTGATGGCAATAGGTTAGCCCCTTAAAATCACGCCGGGATTTTTAACGTCCGTGCGGACGTGAGCTGGATGGATTTTAATGCATGTCGTTTAGAACGCATCAAATCTGAGATTGAAATAAAACGAGCCAAGAATCTACAACCGACCGTTCTAAAAGTGATCTTGTTTTAAACGTTTTAGCCACAGTCGGGATTTTTATTTAAAATTATACTTCCGGTCTACACGGTGATGATGACCTAACTTTTTAATAAGAAAAAGAAAAGCCAGGTGTTTATAAATCCAGCCATCTAGGTATTTTTTTTAATAATTATGTTGTTATTGTCTATCTATCGTCCCGTGTGGTGTTCGGGCGTAAAAGAATAGCACCATCCCATTTCTTCCAGTGGGTGTCGTAGAAGGCGACTAAGGGACTTACTAGAGAGTGGGCAGTAGCGTTCTCTATGCATTTTACCACCATACTGCGATCGCCAACCCGCCTACCAAGCGTGGCGATTATGGCAAACACCCCCCCCCCCCCCCCCCGAAAAATGACAAGCACCATAAATAAATGGCCCCTAGTGCCCGGCGGCCCACCTACCCTTGGCTACGGTAGCGGTCAAGGCCACGGTGAGGCAAGGGGGATGACCTTGTGAGGGCCGCGGGAGTCCGCTGGATGCGAGAAGCACAAAACCGGTCGAAGTGGCGGAGCTTGGGGGAGGCCTATGTCCAGCAGTGGAC
Source organism: Polymixis flavicincta (assembly GCA_949987655.1). Taxonomy (NCBI): domain Eukaryota; kingdom Metazoa; phylum Arthropoda; class Insecta; order Lepidoptera; family Noctuidae; genus Polymixis; species Polymixis flavicincta. Next base: position 20,175,209 of record OX465195.1, read on the forward strand.
GTCTTTCGGCTGAAATGATGATGATGATGATGATTGTCCATCTGGCCAATCTCCGAAACGGCTGGACCGTTTTTTATCTCTGGTAGAAAGCTGATGTTAGACGGACCAACAAGGGCTTATTTTTTACCCAGTAGCACGTGTCCGTGGAGTAATTTCACAACATCCATAAGGGCGAAGTCACGGTCACAGCTAGCACCTAATATTTGTTTATACAGCGCTTTGTCTTTGGTAGTTTGTACTAAACGAAAGGGCTTGATATATTTTGTGCTCACATGTCTTTAAATAGAATAAATGTATGTAGATAAAAACAATTGTTCAAACATTGGCATCGTAGCTTGTATCCATCTTACGTAAAAAGTAATACAATCTGTCAATACACGTATTTTGTGTATGGATGGGAAAACCTATTATTCTATCCACTCCAACTCCTCACGGAAAGCCAGCAACGCCTTGGTATTACTGAAAATCTCATGGAGGGTGAATGAATCCATCTTAGAAACAATACAGTGAAGCTAAATAAAATACACACAGTAGCAGTACGGAGTCTGGACGTGTTCCCGGTTGATGGCAAAAGGCTCCCTATTGTCCATACAATAGGGAGTCTTTTGCTCCAGTCCCATGACTTAAACATAACTGGCGAAATGCGGGTGTTACTATAGGTACACCTCTTCCTAACTCTTGGGAGATTACAGGCGTCTTCTTCGTTTTAGCGTGTCGATATGCAGTCAACCCAGAATTTGTCTACGAGTTTAGCACGTTCAGCAGCGTCCATCAACTCCTGTAGCGTGCAGAGAACAGTACACGCTGGACAAGATATTAACTGTCCCATTGTGCGTAGGACAGCACCACATTTACACTCCAGAGCGGAGTCTTCGGTGAATCTCCACCTGAGCAGGTTTTCTTCACTTCGGTCCACCTGAGTTCGGAGTCTATTTAAAGGCGTCATGTTATGTTATGATTACATACATAAACGAATGCGTTCTTCCCATGGTCACTATAAATCTATATCTATATAAATAAAAAGAAAAGCCCTGACTGACTGACTCATCATCGCCCAGCCTAAACCTTTGAACCTAGAAAGCCGAAGTTTTGTACAGAGGTTCACTTTATAATGTAGACGAGGAATAAGGAAGGATTTTTCGAAACTCAACCCCTAAGAGAGTTAAAAAGGGGATGAAAGCTCCGCGCGGGCGAAGCCGCTGGCAAAAGCTAGTTATCTATATAAATAAAAAGAGAAGTCCTGACTGACTGACTGACTGACTCATCAACGCCCAGCCCTATCCTTTAGCCCTAGAAAGCTGAAATTTTGCACAGAGGTTCCCTTAATAATGTAGACAAGGAATAAGAAAGGATTTTTCGAAATTCAATCCCTAAGGGATTTAAATAGGGGAACAAAGTTCCGCGCGGGCGAAGCCGCTGGCAAAAGCTAGTAACATTATAATTAAATAGATGTTATTGTTTGTTTCAGTCATCGGAGGATCGGTTCGCTGGCTACAAAGGAGTCAGGGATATCACAATCAAAAAGGTGAGAACAATTTCATTTACATTTCCGCTCTCATCATACTTATTCATTTATAATTATGTGCTTCGGTACTATTATAATTTTCCTAGTCCTTATTTTTAGGGTTTCGTACCTCAAAAGGAAAAAAGGAACCCATATAAGATCACTGTCTCGTGTCTGTCTTGACTTTTTTTATTTTTCGGAATTTTCCATTTACTTGTGCTTATAAGACCTTGCTTTTTACCAAAATTGCCAATTCTAGGTCAACCGGAAGTACCCTATAGGTTTTGGGTCGAAAACCTATATGGTACGAGTAGTTCCCGTTGACCTAGAATCACAAAATTTAGCAAAAAGCAAGGTCTTATAGCACAAAATAAAAAAAGTTGAAAACTAAGGTAAATTTTTGCACTTACAAGTTTTCGCGAAAATCTAAATTTGCCCATATATATTTTTTTAGGTATGAAACCCTCGGCGCACGAGTTCGACTCGCACTTGACTGGTTTTTTTTTAAATGTGGAGATATCAAAATCAAAAGTCATTTATTCTAACTAGGCTGAGAATCAGCGATTTTTGACGTCAAAATTACTTAAGACGATTCACCACATCCTAGTGCTGAAGACGGCAAGAAGTGGCACAGCAAAACACTGCTTTCTGAGGAAATCATTAAAAATAAGCTAGTAACCGTATAAAGTCACTTGGCATGAGTGAGGAAGCCTGCTTACAAAATAAACTGAGTGTTTTAGACCATTAACAGTTTAAACCGCAAGCAATTTTTTTTGTAGTTAGAAGCACCATATACCAGGGGGCCAGACTTACCAATCGGTATTCTAAGTTGAGAAAATCACATATACATTCGCTTCACGTATAATACTTGTGTTCATCTGCATGCAGTTAAATTAGAAGTCAACTCCAACATACGAGTATGTAGTTGGGAAAACATTAGGAAAGTGAATGACGATGTTGATTGTCATAAATTAGGAGTTGATAGTCCATCTAGATACCATCTTTGTAGGATGGCTGGTAGCAGCTGGATGACAGTTGCCGAAAATCAAACTAACTGGCGCGTAATTGGAGAGGCGTATATCCAGAAGTGAAGTCCTGTGAGCTGATGATAATGATGATTATGAGGAGTTTCTATAGCAACTGCAGTAGTCCCAACATTTTTTAAATTTTTAGTTACTAAGTTTTAGATTTTAAGTAATAGATCATATAAATACCTTTTGCTGTGCCCTAACAGGGTCTACAAAGGCTCTTAGCTCTAAGCTTTGTTTTAACATCTTTTTTTACCATGTAGAACGCAATGAATTATATAAATAAATAGATTTGTTCTAATATACCAACGTGAATATTCCAGGGTCCATCCGGTCTCGGCATCATGATAATCGAGGGTCGTCACACGGAGGCGGGCCGAGGTATCTTCGTGTCAGATCTTCAGGAAGGCAGTGCTGCGGAACAGGTCAGTAGATACGCTTGACTTCTGTGTGGTTTGATCTACATCATAAATATAAGGTGATAAAGTCCAAAGGAGGAACACAGTCGTGTCTAAAAGCTTCTGAAATGGAGAGGTGAGCCTATTGCCATCAATCGGGCATAAATATAAACTACAAGCTGCTACTGTGAAATTCTAAATTGTAATAAAATTTGCCGAACCTTGCCCACTGACTGAACTGGGAATCGAACCCAGGACCTGATGCTTGGCAGTAGCGCTTGCGACCTAGACCAAGTATCCTTACTATATCCTTACTAATAATATAAACACGAAAGGTTGTATCTAAGGATGTATGGATGTTTGTTACTCTTTCACGCAAAAACTGCTGAATGGATTTGCATGAAATTTGGCACACAGATAGATTATAAGCTAGATTAACACATAGGATGCTTTATATTCCGGTAGTACGTTCCCGCGGGATAAATTCTGACTTCCACGCGGGCGAAGCCGCAGGTGGAAGCAAGTAATTTATATGTTCAAAATATACAACAATTTAGTAGTATGGTGATAAACTTAATGTACAACACTTATTTCTATGAATAGATTTTGAACATCTGTGTCTGATTTAGATAGTAATATCTGGATGACCTAGATCGATTTATCGCCCCCTGCATACTAAATTTCATGAAAATCGTTGACATTTTCCAAAAATGAAACCTAGCGAGATCGATTTATCACCCCCGAAAGCCCCTGCGTACTAAATTTCATGAAAATCGTTGGAGCCGTTTCCGAGATTCCGATTATATATGTATATACATATATACAAGAATTGCTCATTTAAAGGTATTATATAAAATATCTGTATTTCAAACATCAGCGGTCTTCCCCTTTTGAAGGCGACACTTAGCAATTAACAAAAGTCCACACACAATCATATAGGTAACCTCTAACAATAATGATGGTATCCTAAAAGGCTTGTGGCTAAGTAATCGATCGATCAGGTTAAGCTCTGCTTGCCGCGATTTGTCCGTGGATGGGTGACCATCTTTACATACCAAGACCCCTCCGTGCCTCGGAAAGCACGTTAAGCCGTTGGTCCCTGCTGTCATTCGTAGATTTTTGACAGTCTTTATGGGTCGTCAGAAGCCTGAAAGTCCGACAATTCAGCTGCATCCGGTTAGACTGGAAGCCAACCCCGACATAGTTGGGAAAAGGCTAGGCAGATCATGATGAAGAAGTAATAATGTTATCCTACGCCAACCGGAGGTTGTCCTTGGGTGCACTTGCATAGTGCATACAGGAGTAATTGTTGGTCATGGTGCCTCATTTTATTTAATTGTAACGGGCCTCTGCGAGCTAGCTTCGGCCCCTAGTATGCCTTCCAAAAGTCCAATACCTCACGAAAGATATCAGAAATTATGTTTATATGTTTTTGTAAAAAACTTTTATAATGGGACCAATAAAAGATTGCAAACGCATCCAAAACACGCATTCCGATTCGCACGTTTATGTTCGCTTCAAACTTGCGAATCGACACTACGCGATGTAGGCGATTCGCATGGGCGAATCGACAAATCGACAACTCTTGAAAAACATATTAGGCAAATAGCACGTTTTGAATATTCTTGAAAGAATCGACTAATAAGCTGGACGGATAATTCAGCTTTAAAAAAAAAATGTTTAGGTACAAAAAAATTTATTGTGAATTAGATGAATTATTCGTCCGTGTTTACCTTACAAAGCATTAAGAATGCAGGAAGTAGGTATATAGGTACGTTAGGTTATATAGGTACGTAATTGTTTCTACAATGTGGAGACAACAATACGACAGTAAATTAAAATACTAGCATACTAGATAGAGCATAGGAGTTTTTTTTAAATTATCAAATCAACCTTTTATTTGGGCGGGAAATAACTTCTCCCGCTCTGGATGGAGTAGGAGGGCGTGTCAGACTTCTACTGACTAAAGCCCACTCGTGTTCCCTCAGTAGCCTGTGTGCCAGGAGCGGCGGTATCTCTTTCAAACAACACGCACCCCTGACAGGCATCGGCACTTGCGGGCCCCGTCAGGTTGTGCTGACATATTTTTGAGGCGCGCGTGGAAAACAACGCGCCGCCGTCTACCTGGGCTTGGCCCTTACCGGACAGCGAGCTACCCATTACTCGCCGTCCGCAAGCCCACGCCTACGGTGGCCGGGAATCAGCCCGGGGTTCCCGACGCCCAGGGCGTCTCCTGCTGAGGTTAGGGCCGTGTGGGCGCATATACTGCCCCTCCCTCACGTGTGCCGCCTCCTTCTTCGCGAGCATTACTGCTTCGCAGAAGGAGGTGACTGCTACCCATGCACTCTCACTCCGTACCATGGCCTGGACCAGGACCGGACGCGGAGAGACCGCCGCCGGCGATCGCCTCCACGAGGACTCGGCGGTGCTCCGCCCAAGCCAGGCAGACCTCCACCGTATGCTCCACCATGTCCTCAGGGTGATCTTCGCAGTGGAAACACCCGGGCGTTTCCTCCCGCCTTATGCGAAACAGGAACCTCCCGAAACAACCGTGTCCGGTGAGGACCTGCGTCAGGCGGAAGGTGAGGACGCCATGCCGCCATGTCTCAAGGCACTCCTCAGAGAGGGGACTTACCGCCGCAATCGTGGCGTGCCCAATCAAATTAACCTTAACATTCAATTTTGTAATTTATTTCAAACAAACTTACTAAAAACGAATGAATTATAAGTTGATTAGAGTAGGTATCTAGTGACTAAACTATTGGATATTTCTGATTGAATATTTAAATGAATATTGGGTACGGCAATACATACCGGGTTGGTTTCAGACAAAATTGCTGAGTCGGTCTCAATTATAAAGCACAGGCAAATCTGCTGTTCCCGATTCATAACTTTTAAATAAGACGAAGAAAACCATTTCACATTAACGGAGTTCGCTGAATTTTGGGCTAATATTATACAAGGTGGCATCCCGACACTGACGCGAAAACTGTAACCCATAGAAATTGTACTAAGATTATCAACAAAAAAAAAACACGGTTGTTTCATAGAAAAGTGCAATAATACCTACGCGGTCAAAATGTTAGGAACAGCATTTTTTTATAAATAACTGACAACAATTTCAAGGGTCTCAGAATAATTCAGGTGGATCCGTGATAACAAGTTGCGCGTCGTAGTCCCTGCCACCACATAGTACGAAGTTATAATTGATGTTGTATCGTCGTTCCCACATTGTTTAAATACACACAAATATGAGGTAATTTTTAGAACCCGAAATAATTACCTATTTGCAGATTCATCATCATCATCATTTCAGCCGAAAGACGTCCAGTGCTGGACACAGGCCTCCCCCAGGCTCCTTGTCATTTTTGGGGGGTTTTGCCATAATCGCCACGCTTGGCAGGCGGGTTGGCGATCGCAGTATGGTGGTAAAATGCATAGAGAACGCTGCTGCCCATTCTCTAGTAAGTCCCTTAGTCGCCTTCTACGACACCCACTGGAAGAAATGGGATGATGCTATTCTTTTACGCCCGGCGACACATACGGGACCAGATGATTTGCAGATTATATCATGAATTCTCTTCGCGAGACAAATACCTACCTACATAATTAGATTTAAAATACTGGTTTCCTAAACCACACTATAACAATTGTTTAAAAAAACCTAAACCTATTGAAATCGCAAACAACATAAATAATTTAAAGCCTAAATACAGGTAAATGGTTATAATTTTAAATAAACCGTGACTAAGAAGGCATTGATATTCAACAATACAATGATGTTGTTAATTTGATTTATTTTTAGCTGATGTGGCGGTGGTTTTGTTACATTTCCATAGCTGTCAAAATCACTTGAAGGGACTTTGTCATTCTGTCGTATAGATCAAAGACTGTATGTCTGTTCTGCAAGAATCTTACACATACATACGACACGCCATCGTGGCACATTAGCGATGCGCGATGGCGAGAGGTTTTATTCGATTGTTTCGATTGTTCGAACATCTCGATGGTTCTCGATTGTTTCGATTTGGACTCGAGTCCGACTCGGTTTGTTATAGCGACTGGCGCATGACGCGTTCTTTCGAGTCGAGAGTTTTTCCTCGATGGTTTAGGGTTTCGCGAGTTGGTTGGTTGGCGCAATTGTTTAAAAATCCGTGATAAATGATTTTATTTCTGTAAGTAGGTTTGTACAAACACTTTTACACGTCAATCATATTTTTTTAAACTAGATGGTGTCGGCGTTTCCTATATGACTACTCTGAGAAGAAAGGCCAAATCAAACTCAGAGGTCACAGTCTCTTTTAAAGTCCAGACATAATCTTGGTCAGATCATGTGAAGACCATGTGGATTGGTGTCTGAAATGGTCTTTTGAGGAAGGAACCACACAGATTGAGTGGACCTGTCCATTCAGTGCACGCATATATCAGTAAATCATAGGGCTCAACTCAGAACTTGAGGAGCTCAACGATTTGACGAACAATACCAAAGGACATTTGGATAGGCCGCATAAAGTATGTGGTGGTAAAGTACGTGGCATTTTGATGAATTTAAAAACTAGTTAAAAATAAAACAGTGCATCGTAATCGTAAATAAAGGTAAACGTTCACAAATTACGCGCAGCTCGCTTGACTCGAGTCTGGCACGCTCTCGCCTCTAACTAGCATGCGCCTCGACTCGATGCATGCAATCGACTGACCTCGGGGACCGAGCGATATTCCGTGACCGATTCGAACAATCGTCGATTCCACTGACTCGAAACAATCGAAAACTAGCGGTCGATTCCACTGACTCGAAACAATCAAAAACTAGCGGTCGATTCCACTGACTCGAAACAATCGACGACTAGCGGTCGATTCCACTGACTCGAAACAATCGAAAAACATCTCGATTGTTTTGTAGAACGGCGAGTCGATGGTTGACTCGATGGTTTATTTTAACGACTTCGATTCTTTCGATTGTTAAAACATCTCGGAATCGCCCATCGCTATGGCACATTGCGACTTCGTGTCACGATGCGTGTTCGCATCGTGGTACAATGCACGGCAATTTGTCGTGTCGTGATAACTGTATGAATTATAGGGCTAAAACATATACATACACACGACACGATGTCGCATCGTTGTACGATGCACGAAATTTCGTCGTGTTGTAAAAACAACTTATGTGCGTACTATAGGACCAAAACACATTCTCATGACACGAAGTCGCATCGTGGCACAACGTCGCAACGTGCCACGATGCGAAGTCGTATCGTGTGTATGTTTTTTGCTGCCAATTGTGTCAATACCAAGCATAAACAATAAACTACGCACCCGATTGTACTTAGCTTCGGTAGAATGCGTGTTCCCGAATGAATTCATCGCCCAACTAACGTCGAAACCCTCTGCGTGCACATACCATTCTACGAAGCAATGTGGACGGTATATTTTATCTATTTGGAAAACATATCACTATAATGTAATTTTTTATGCTTCCAGGGAGGACTGCAGATTGGTGACATGCTGTTAGCAGTAAATAGAGACTCCCTACTAAACTGCAGTTACGATGCAGTAAGTACTAAAGGCTTTACTTTTAAACTAATGGCTGAACTAGAGCTTAAAAGCGTTAATCTTCAAACTATTGAGTAATTTACCTAATTATTGTCTGCTGACCAAATAGTATGTAAATTAAAATTTTCAGTCGTACACAACCTGAAGATAAATTAATGAATTATAGGGTCAAAGAGAGAATTGCCATAAGAGTAACGCTATTGCTTTCTTTTTACTTCAAATCACGCAAAATTGTGGGTAATCGTGACGTAATTTGTTTGACAGATCTAGAGAATCACTTGTCTTTTTCTTTCGCGGTACATCAGTAAGAGATAGCAATACTGTTATTTTAGTTTAGGTGGTAAATAAAAGAATCAGCACCACTGTCCATCTTATTGACCCATTGTCGAAGTAAACTATGAGTGAGAAAGGATCACTCTCCTATAGTCAGTTAGTACTGTGTGCAATATACAGGGTAAATTTTTATCCAGTGCGCAAACTGTAACTATGGATTCAGCTTATCATTCTAGATCCCCTAGCGTAGAAATTTTTCATTGGTAATACAAAAAAAGTAGCTATTACGTAGAAAAGTACAGTATCGACGCAGTTAAAATGTATGGAACAGCTTATTTTTTTGTATAACCAACGAAAAACTTCTACGCCAGGGGGTCCAGAATGATAAGCTGAATTCATGGTTACAGTTAGCGCACTCGATAAAAAAATATCCTGTATTTTCATGATATTGTTTGAACCAGCTGATAGACTAGGTGCTTGGGGGAGGCTTATGTCCAACAGTGGAGTTCACAATCTTTTTTAGTTCCTAGCTAATCTATCCGCCTTATCTTTCCAGGCCGCAGCGAAGCTCAAGCAGACAGAAGGCGTGGTGGTCCTCACGGTGTGCACGCCAAACCTGAAGGACCCGGGAGACGAGTCCACCGCCACCACCCCCGGCACTCCTGGGGCTGGTCAGTTCACTATTAGTAACTATATTAAGGCAGAGATTGAATAATCATCATCTGCCTAGCTTTTCCCAGAGTATCTATGTTGGGGTAGACTTCCAGTCTGACCGGATGCAACTGAATAATTATATTTGGAGCAACTACCTTTCTGATCTCTACAACCCAGTTATTGGGTAATACGATACCCCTTGGTAAGACTGGTTGTCAGACTTTCGGGCTTCTGCCGACCTGTAACGACTGTCAAAGATCCACGAATGACAGCCGGTACTAAGAACTTATCGTTTTCCGAGGCAGGAGGAGAGATTTTGGTATGTAAAGATGGTCACCCTTCCACGGACCAACCGCGGCAAGCGTACCGTAACCTGATCGATCTTACCATGTGGCTGTTTTAACTTAGCCACAAGCCCTTCAAGGCCGATATTAAACATAAATGGAATGCTTGTTATTTTCAGGAGGACCCTCAGGTCCCGGAGGTACGTCCCGTCCCGCCAGTAGGAATGCCAACGATGCCCTCGCAGCTAGCAGACCGCAGACACCGCGACCTACACCCTCACCTGTCAAAGGTATGTAGATATTATCACGATGGAAAAAGGCTTATTTCCTATTTCTGCTAGCAGGCCACAGACCGAATTTCTCAGTAGCTGCCCAGAATCTAAAATGCCAAGAGTCTATGATTGCATCTGTCAAAACAGAACCAACGGCTAAACGTTCTTTTGGAGAGGTCTTGGTATGAAATAGATGGACACCAAACTACGATAGAAACTCTGCAAGTGACCTACACTACCCCTTCAGAAATATATTGCCGTGTTGCAATTAAAATTAATGAATGTTCTTTATATTTTCCCAGTGGAGCCACCTCCGGACCCTGCAACAGCACCAGTGGCTCCCAACGTGGACACCGTCATAGAGATCAACTCGGCCAACGAAGTGCTGGGAGTACTGCTGCTGGGGGGCAGCGATACGTTGATCAATGTGAGTATTATGCCTTAATATACCAGGCCTTGTATTATAGTCGAACAAGTACCTTAACATCATCTTCCTGCTCTTAGTCATGTTTATTCTTCCATTCTCAACCGTCACGCCAGCATACAATCTGGCCATCGTTTCTTTGGCCTTCCTCTACCGCTCCACACAACTGATAAAACAATTAAAACCTATTCTCAAGCTCATCCATTAGGACCGTTGTCATGACTTAAGTATACATAATTACAGATGATTGAGATCCTTAAACTGGAGGTAAACCGAAATCGAAACGTCCAGAGTGAAGTTAGGGCATTACAATTATACGGCACTACAATGCTGAATACCCTTGCAACAGAAGTATAGGAAGAATCTCTTGTTCGTGACTTTACCATACCAATTTAGCCTAAAGTGCACTGGATACTCAACGTACTGCTTAACGCTGAGAGCTAAAAATCCAACAGTGTTTTTTTGGTGCGCGTTGGGATGCACTCTGCTAGATTTTCAATACTTAAGCAAGTAGTAAGTTAAGCAGTACGTTGAGTATCCAGTGCACTTTAGGCTAAATTGGTATGGTAATGGTGTGTTGAGACACAGAGAGATCGAAATCCAGTAAGACAAAAAAAAGTTGCAAAAAAAAAAAAACAACCGTGGGTAATAAAGCTGTAATTTTTTATCGCGCTTTATATATCCATTGCAGGGAGCGGCAGCAATTATCCTAGATGTCTACAACAACGGCGCGATCGCAAAGGACGGTCGACTCAAGCCCGGCGACCAGATCCTCGAGTGCAACGGCATAGCTATCACTAAGGAGATGGCGCACGAAAGAGTCTGTCTTTCCATCAAGCAGAAAACTGCTAAGGTACGTAAAATCTATGTAATATTACTTTTACAATATACCTAGCCTTTTCCCAACTATCTTGTGGTCGATTTCGAGTCGAACCGGATGCAGCTGAATGCTATTATTTTACATGGAGCGAGTGCAGACTTTGACAACACAGTTATTTTGTAACAGGATACCCTTTATTAAGATTGGTTGGCATACTTTTGGGTCTCTGATTACATTTAACGACTGTCAAAGATTTACGAATGACAGCCGGGACCAACGGCTCTAGTGATGGTCACCATGTTACACTATTGATTTGACACGTGATAATGATTCAAAGTCATGTCACTCAGTGAGGGTAGTCACAAGTAGAAACAAACTTAAGAAATACATAAAAAATATAAATACATTGTTAAAACAAAAAGGTTGGTTAAAAGACATAAGTTCTTCATTAAAAATGTTAAACTCAATAGAGAACGACTAAACTTACTCAAACTTTTAGTTATGTATTCATCTAATTTGGAACAAAGTACTAGGAGGTACGATATTGACACGAGTACTTGCAATCTGAACTTGACCATTTACAGGACAAACTTAGTTAATGACTAAAAGATATAATAGGTACCTCAGAAGATCTCATGAGGGAATATGTGTGCCAACACATGCTGGTAAACTCAAAAACAAACAATTGTGAGCAGTGTCAAACCCCATCCAATATACCTACACCGGACCATGTAAATGACAACATGTAAATCCACCTTACCGCTCCCCTGTGATAGGCGTTGGCTAGTTGATACTAACAATTATGTTGGTAATAATTTGCTAACTATCTTAAAAGACAGATAGCTGTGTCGCTATTATATATTTTTTCCATTACAGCCAAGAATTTGGCTAAACAACTTGCTCCTTTTGAGCAATGCAATGACATAGTTAACTTTTCTGCCAATAATTTGGCAAATAACAATGACATTGATCTTCATTGAATAAATTAGAAATTAAGACAACAGAGGTGACCTCTTGCAAAAATGTAAGGATGGCAAATGAAAGTTTAAAAGTCTGGTAAAAGTATTACATAGTATCAACCTGGTGCATCAAAACATTCAAGGGTTTTTAAACAAAGATTTAGAAGTAGATTTATTTCTTAACTGTAACAATATAGATATTATGTGTATGATAGAACATTGGCTTAAAAGCTACCAGTTCATGTTTAATTTTAATCATCACCAGGTTGGTAGGGCTCATTAATTTTTAGTAAGAAACCTGTTAAAATTTAAAGAATGTAAGGATATTTTGAGCCTCTCTCGTGAGCGTACAGTTGAAATAGCCTGTTTAGAATTGAAGCAGTTTGTTGTATTAAGTGTGTACAGACCACCTTCAGGATTTTATGACTGCTTTGAAAGGCTAATGGAAGAAGACACAAGATTTGTAACTCGAACAAGTCTATTATTGTTTGCGGTGATTTAAATGATAAATTATTAGATATCTCAGGTTATAGTAGTAAAATAATAAGTTTATTTCAGTCGTACAATCTTGTAAACTTATCTCAGGTTATAGTAGTAAAATAATAAGTTTATTTCAGTCGTACAATCTTGTAAACTTATGGAGCCCACAAGAATAACCCCTTGCCTAGATAATATTTATACAGATGTTGTACCGAGCCACAAAGAAATTATTAATTTATTAGTTTCTGATCATTGCGGGCAACGGATTACCATTCAAACTCAAAATAAAAAAAATTGGTAAAAAGGATATCATTGTTAACCCCAAAACTGTGTTTCGCCTAGAAGCCTTTAAAGTTAAACTCGAAAATAAATTACCAGTTTTGTCTGCAAATGCTGATCCTAATCATCTATATGATGATTTTTTTAAAGATATATTGTAAACAATTTCATTCCACTTTTATTCCCAAGATTATCTCGATTAATAGTAACGTCTCTTTCAGTGATTGGGCTACCATTGGTATTCATAAAAGCAGAACACGACTTTATGAGCTGTAAAATGAAAAGACTTCTGTAAACACTGCTGAATTTGATTTATATGTAGATAAATTATTCCAAATTTTTTAAAAAGTTTGTTGGTTGGCGTTATTTGAGTTCAAAGACTAACAGTAGTAATGTAATTAAAACGACTTGGAATATTATTAATAGTGAAACGGGGAGTTCTAGCAACCGAAATACTGACTAGAGCCTGTCTATCAACTATAAATGTTTGTGATTTGAGAATTATACATAGAATTTCATTTTGAACATATTAGCTGTAGATATATAATTAAAACCTTTCACACTTAAAATGTAAAAAAGACTGCAGATCTGTGGGGTAATTCTGTAGAAGTGGCTAAGTCTATTATTGACATTGTAGCACCTACTTTAGCTCTTATATTTAATAATTGTATAGACTGTGGGGAGTTTCCTGACCTAATGAAGACTAGTAAAATAATACCTTTGTATACATCAGGTAGTACATCAGACCCCTCTAATTATAGACCTATTTCAGTACTACCTACCTTTAGTAAAAATTTTGGGAAATTAATTTTAGACCAGTTGCAAAGATTTTTTAATAATCATAATTTATTACATTGCAAACAGTTAGGTTTTACAAGGGGTCGTTCAACTACCGATGCCGGGTGTTGAACTCTTAGGGCATATTTACAATGCATGGGAACATAAACACGATGCCTTGGGCGTCTTTTGTGATTTATCTAAAGTATTCGATTGCATGGTTCATGAAACTTTAATCAGGAAACTCCGCCACTACGGGATCCGGAACACCGCTCTGGATCTTCTTATTTCATACTTGTGTAATAGGATTCAGTATGTTGATGTAAACGGAAAAAGATCTCGCAGATCCGTAGTATCAGTCGGAGTCCCACAAGGCTCAATTATTGGTCCTTTCTTGTTTCTTATTTATATTAATGACATGCCTTACCTCATAAGAGATAATCATGACATAGTGTTATTTGCGGATGACACTTCACTTTTGTTTAAACTTAAACGTCAGCAACTTGGTTATTGACGATGTAAATAGCGCAATCTCAAAAGTAGGTCACTGATTCAATGTTAATAATTTACTTCTTAATGATGAAAAAAAACCAAACGCATTAAGTTTACGCTACCTCACGTTAAGCAGGTGAAAAGTAATGTGTGGATAAAGGGCGAAGAATTGAATTCTGAAGATAGCACTGTATGCTTGGGCTTAACTTTGTATACCAAGCTTCAGTGGGGCCCACATATAGCTAAATTGTCGAAAAAGCTAAGCTCTGCAGCATACGCTGTTACGAAAATTCGTAATTTAACTGATATAGAAACAGCCCGCTTAGTGTACTTTAGCTATTTTCATAGTGTGTTGTGCCTGAAAGCCTTTTATACCGTTAAAGATTATATTGAGAACAAAAAAGCTTGGGATTGACCTGCTTCAATTTTGTGTACTGAATGTTGGTTTTTGTATATTTTTTTTGCTCTTTGTCATTTCATTATTATTATAATTTTATTATTATATACACTTTGACATGAATATTTACTTTGAGAAGTATAATATTATTATTGTTTTAATTATTGTGAATGTGAGGACTGTGTGGCAATTTTGTTTTTGTGTTTCATCTCTTTCTCAGTTCGTCTTTAATGTTAATCTGGCAGTTTGAGTACTTTATGCGACCTACCCAAATGTCCTTTCTTTGGTATTGTTCGTCAAATCGTTGAGCTCCTCAAGTTCTGAGTTAAGCCGTATGATTACTGATACATGCGTGCACTGAATGGACAGGTCCACTCAATCTGTGTAGTTCTTTCCTCAGAAGACCATTTCAGACACCAATTCACATGGTCTTCACATGATCTGACCAAGATTTAATCTGGACTTTAAAAGAGACTGTGACCTCTGAGTTTGTTTCGGCCTTTCTTCTCAGAGTATTCAGATAGGAAACGCCGACCTCACCTAGTTTAAAAAAATATGATTGACGTGTAAAAGTGTTTGTACAAACCTACTTACAGAAATAAATCATTTATCATTTACTTATTAACGAACCGACCGCGGGAAGCATAGATGCGATTGGCTGTTATTATTTATATACGAGCCCTTCCTGTTTATCAAAGAAACACGTGCGTATAAAAAACACATCATCATCAACGTCTATGTCGTAGGTGGGCGTCAGCCTGGTCAAATATACCAGGCCACTCGGAAAGCTTTGCGAAAAAAAGTTTTAATGTATGTGAGACTGGTCAGTTATAATTTATTTCGAAAATATGATTATTCGTAAGTAAAAATAGTTACGTTCCAATTTCCAAATTTCCCTCCACATTGTTTGCGAGCTAATTTAAATTATCGTGTCTCATAAAAAATGGATCTGTGCCGAGAACATTTTCGCGCTATGATTTTGTACGATTTCAATTGTCGCCTGAAACCGGCCGAATCGGACGATAGACTTTCAATGGCATTTATGGATTTAGGCCCTTATGCAATAGTGTATCGTTGGTGTAACGAACTCAAGCGCAGTCGTCTAACTTTGGGGGATGAAGAAAGAAGTGGTCGCCTTTGACGGCTGTTACGGAAGAAAACGTGCTAGCAGTGAAAAAATTAATCCATGATAATAATAGGCTAGTTACGTATCAAGAGATTCAGCCCATACTACAGGTTGGATCGGGAACCCTTTACAAAATTCTACACGTGCATCTTATCGTGAGGAGGATAGTTTAACGCTGGGTGCCGCACAACATCACCGATGCTCAGAAGCAGGCCCGGGTGGAATGGTGCCGGGATGTGATTAAAAAACTTGAAGCAGGCTCGTCTCGGCTTGTTTACGACATCATTACAGGTGATGAGTCTTGGATTTATCAATACCATCCAGAAACAAAGCGCCAGTCGACGGTTTGGGTGTCAAAACGAATCAACGCCTACCAAAGTGAAGCGATCTAGAAGCGGAAGGAATTAAGATTTTGATCACGAACTTTTTCAATTTGACTGAGTTTTTGGCACCAGACACAATACCCGTCTGGTCGGAGGATCCTCCTTTACCATCATGGGTATGAGTGAAATTTACAGCCTGTTCCTTATACCTCTATACTGGTGACCCCAAGAAAGACCGTCAGCGTAGCCTTCGTGCAACACTTCGCCGTGACGTCATCATCACCATCAAGACCACTTCCTCAAGCTTTCGAGCGGGCGAGTCACACAGCCAGTCAACACCCACGGCTTCAACGGGTATCCTGACCAACTGCATGCAGCGAACCGCATGCCTGGTCATCACCCACAGCCTCATCCGCAACAAGCTACCACGGCTCTACTGCTCATCGGCCGGTCGACAGCTCAATCTCCCGTTTGACAACAGCAGTCAGCCACATCGCGGCGCTGTTCCACGACGCACCGCAGCAGCGCCCGCCCCTACTCACTGGGGTTCGCACCACCGGAGACAGTTCCGACTCATCGCGAACTATGCGATGCGCGGTTCCGACTCACTGGAACCACAGCTGGCAGTGGCAAGCATCACAATATGCACTGACTCAGCCTACTATCGACCTCCGGTTATCGGGGGGGAGTGATGTAGCGGCACTACAAAATAAATGCTTCGCAACAAATATCGAAAAACGCAAAAAGAGAAGTGGCATCTACAATGCCACAGGCGAACTATTCTAAGAAATTCTACATCGAACATATACAGAATCCCGACATCAACTGTCGGGCAGTTGCCCATCAGACACAATACCTGTCTGGTCGGAGGATTTTCCCCACCACCATCAACTTTACACCCTGTTCCTCTTACCTCTATAAGATGAAAAAAAATACTAATAGAACATTTTGATTTTATTTTCGCAAATCTTTCTGAGTGTCCCACGTATTTCTGCAACGTTATCTATTTCTCGGGTGTTTTTTTTTTTCACTCCAACAGTTCTAAAATCTTGGTGTACGCTACCCAACCATCTGAGCTTGGAACACCCTCAACTTCTTCGGTCATCCGGTTTACTATCCAGTAAACGTTTGGGTGTTCGGATCTCGTCCATTCTTGCGACATGTCCAGCCCATCGAAAACGTACCATTTTAATTGTTTTAGTAACATTGAGCTCGTCGTACATCTCGTATAGCTAACTTTATATCTGCCTGTTCCAGCTAAAACTGACAGTACACCGACCAGAGCCGCTGAAGTACGAGGAGGTGGAGATCGACCTCAGCCGCAAGGCGGGCAAGGCGCTGGGCCTCACGTGTGTGGCGCCCGTGGCTGCGCCCGGCGTGTACCTGGGAGCGCTCGTGAGTATACACCACGTCACACCTGGTCTCGGAGAAGGATAAAACCGAAATGTATCGTCACCTCACACTTCAAATCCATTTGAAAAGCACTAGTTGTTTGGCATGTTTGCTTAACTGGACCTTTTTACCAACCCGCACTGGGCTCGCATGGTGGTTTACAGCCCACTCTGCTTAACCAACGACACAGTATTAATATTTATCAAAGATTCTTGAAGGTTGAGACTACGAGTAACTGTGGAATATCAGTCACGTAATTTCGAACCATGCGGGGCACCGCGGGTTGACCGCTTTAAATTTTGATGTCTGTGAAATCCGTTGGATGAGAATAGCACAGAATTGATTATGGCGATGCTTGGGGGAAGCCAACCAGCAGTGCAAGAAGCATTATAAAAACAGGGAATGTTTTAGATATTTCAAGCCTACATTCTTAAATTGTTTCTTAATCTAATCCAGAATCTCCTCATTCCAGCTTCCTGGCACCCCTGCAGACCTGGACGGTCGCATCCAGAGAGGCGACTTCCTGGTGGCAGTGGATGGCAAGGACGTGTCGTCGGCAGACCTGCTGGGCTGCGCCACCGCCCTGAAGCTATGCGCCAACAAGGCCACCATTAAGATCAAGCGGTTCAAGACAGTTAGGTAAATGTAGCGTAGAAGACGTTTTGGTGTCACCGTTTTTCGGATGGAAAGACCAAAATTCTAAGGACTATATTTGTGATGAATAGTTTACAGACTATAAAAGTGTTGTTTTATTATTCGCTTAAGTAATTGAAGATAATGCGGAAGATAAAGAAGGAGTTGTAAATATGAATTTGGAAAAAAGGGAATAATTGAACATCATGGTAGGAATGCCATAAAACTAAGGATTTGAACATCGAGGATGTGTTAGACCGAGCCAAGGAGAAGAGACATCGAAAGGTTTATAGAAAAGGAAGAAAATCTGATGCATTTTATAATTGTTTTGTTTTTTTCATACTACAAACTTGTGTGTCACACGTTATTCGTATTTTTACAGACAGATAACTTATTTATGTCGTTGATAGCGAGCGGTACTACTCAAGATAACGTCACTTCTGATGATTTTATCTGGTAAAGAGATTACTCGAAATAATTATATAGCTTCTTACTCGAATATAACATACCTGCTTGAACTCTGATAGGTATTAAATACTTGAACTTAGCAAACTGTGACACCAAAACTAGGATAACTAGTATTTTCGATAGTTTGCAGCCCAAAATACTGATGAAATTATTTATTGAAAATCTATCTTCCGTTCAAAATATGTAGGATTTTTATTATCAAAACAGCTGGGGATCTACTCTCTAAGCATTAAATCTGTAACTTTCTATCACTTACGGACAATTATGATTCTATTTTATTCTATTTTTTATTATGGCAAGCAAAGCCGATGTCGACTATTCTGCCAATGTCTAAAGTGAATTGGAAAAGCATGTGTCCGTTAGTAAAAATAAATAAAGAAGAACGATAATAATTTTGAGGATAATCTTCAATCTGATGATATAGTTGGGCTTAATGTTGATCTTGCGCGGATAGTACTGGACTGAAACAAAGACAACTATGATTAGTTCAGGATCAGAACTAAGATCGAATGACAACATGAATTGACCGTTGTCCCCATGCCCGATGTGTCACCCGTCCGAAAAAAAAAAATTGTTACATGTTTTGAAAGATCAACCACTTTCGGACGGGCCCAAATTTTCGTTGACGAACTTAGAAAGTAGACCCCCTGGTGGGTGGTGCATTGCAAGTACAATTTGCTTTAAGAGGAGCGATTTTGATCTGCAAATATATCAGTTAGTAACTTAGAATAAAATCTAGGCCAAATATAATAATTCTAACCTAGTTATTCAGTAGTTAACATCGGGTGTTGACAAGTGATTAGACAATAAATTACACTCATTCGATACATTCGTTAAGTTATACCGATTGCAACATTTAATGCAGGTATTTTAATAAATTATTGTAATTTGGGAGTTTTTGCTTATTTATATGAAATTTTAGTCGTTGTAGGAGAGCATAGATTATGTTAATATTTAGCCAGCAATAAAGAACCACAGTCATGATTTTAAAAAAAATGTACAAGTCATTGACAGGTAACATTGTTATAAAGTATAAATTATAACGATTGCCGAGAATTGTATAAAATGTCAAAGCATCATTTAATTTTTTACTGTATTGAAAATGTTATAAGAGTTACAATGCAATAATGGCTTTGTGTTTCTTAAATAATTGTTATCCATCTAATATAGCTGCTGGTTCTCCTATGAATGAATAAATAAATAACTTGCGAAGGGCTTGACGTAAAAAATATATCGTGAATTTACAAGATTCTGCTCTCGACGCCATATGGGATTTTTTTATTAGTTCAAGCCTTTACCATTAATTTATTTATGTATATTAAATTAAAAGTATAATTTTGTTGGTGCAATTACGATAATGGATACCTGTAGTTCGATTGATGATAATTTCCACCAAAAGCAGTGGATTATTTATACTGTGACAGTGAAAGGGACGGCAAGTGATAAAATACCGTCTAATAATTGTGTTGCCAATACAAAAATATAATTGTGTTTGGTAGAAATTATCATCAAACGAAATATACCCACTGTCGTAGTTTACATAAAGCACCTTAAACGGTATACGTCTATAAGATTTTGTTTATAAGTTTTGTATTTTAGAAAATCTGTTCATTGTAAAAAGTTTTGTGTCAATTAAGTTTAGATCAAAAATATTTGCCATTCAATTTTGTATTTAGTTTTGCGTAGTATAAGATGTTTTGAGATTTAGATTTATTTACTAAGGCCGATAAAACCCTTGGTTTGTAGCTCAGACGATGCCTCAGTATTTTAGATTTGCAGTTTTAAGTACTACTTAATTCGGTACAAGAAAGTAGATTGTAGGAGTTCTAAATAGGGAGAAAATTTAGCAGTCGTGCTTTTTTTTTGCAAACATTTTATTTGTTTCTTTTTGACAATACAACAGTAAATAAAAACACTTGCAATGCCAATGCGTAGGAGTATTTTGAAACTATCCAAAATAATCCAAAATAGAAATAATAAAACCGTTTTTATTTTAAAGAAAATAATAGTAGCGATGGGTCTTGCCAATGTTTGACTAGCTATGGTGACTAATCTATTGGATTATTGGGTTGAATTTTGATTATGCATTGGCAATATATTATTGTTTTAATTTGGTTGTTAATGTTATAGTTTTATTTACTGTCGTATTGTTTCTGCTTATTTAATGAGAATTATTTATAATTTTACA
Organism: Polymixis flavicincta; assembly: GCA_949987655.1. Lineage (NCBI taxonomy): Eukaryota > Metazoa > Arthropoda > Insecta > Lepidoptera > Noctuidae > Polymixis > Polymixis flavicincta. The sequence goes on from OX465195.1 coordinate 20,195,930, forward strand.
TTTTGTTTTGTTGAATAAGTATAGTAAATGCATTCTAATATGAGTTAAACAAAGATAGCGATATTTACTTATTCCAATTGTTTTTCTGTTTTTTTTAATAAGTAAGTAGGTATTTTAAAATCGATTTTTTTATTCTTTTTAAATTTTTTTTCGTAGTATCGCAATAATTTCGGAACACACCTAACTATGTAGTCATACTTACACATTATTATTAAATAGTAATAATAAAAGTACACTATCGGCCATTTTCACTAACACTAGGTGACACCTAAGTGAATGCATAGTGTTTCTGAAAACAGGAATAAATCTAGTCGTATCTATTAGGTGTCATCTAAGTTGCCTTTTAGCGTAGGCTTCTCCACTATCATCGCTAGAACCTAGTGTCCTACATAGTACTTTAAGTACCAAAATAGCACTATTAGGTGACGCACTTAGCACCAAGAAAATTAAGCTCTTGTCACACAAACAGTGAACCCGAAGCGAGGCGCTGTAGAAATATGAAACCGATTTTTATATGATAAAAATAAAGCGTGTATTAGAAATGATGTCTGGTCATATTTAAGGGCTTGGTACAGATCATCAAATTAAATAATTTTCTTCATGAGAAGAGAACAACTTCGTAATCGTGGAAGATAAATCAGCAGCTTGTTGAGCTGTTGGGGAAGTTTTGAATGGGACAGCTGATTTATTTTCTCGCAATTACGATGTTGGTTCCATGGGAAAAGTTGTTCTTTATGGTTGTTACCACACCCATAAATATGACCACGCATTTTGATACACGCTGTAGAAATGTTTACAAAGCTGATTGCCATGTGTGCCAAGAGCTAAGTACACGTCATACAGAAGGCAGGGCGATTTTTATCAATTAATTGACTGAGTTTGAAAGATAGAAGCCAATGTACTGTCAATTAAGTAGAAGGTATGTAAAGATCTTAAAGAAGGCTTTAGAAAAATTAATGATGAAACAAGGCAGATTTTATTCTCTCTTTGGTCTGGAGGTTATGAGGTCCTGGGTTTGATTTCCAGGTTATTGGGTTTTTCCATTTGGAATTTCTCAGTAGCCCGGAGTCTGGATTTGTACCTGGTGGATGGCAATAGGCAATGCCCCTATTGCGTGGCACTTAAAACGTGAGTGTACACACAGCTCCACAGAAAACTCATCCCCTACAAAGGCGACATGCCTTTACTATAGGTGCACCTCTACGTAACCCTTTGGGACATACAGGCGTGATATTGTTATGTTGATTTGAGTTTGTATTTACGTGACCAGCCTGATGTATGACGTGAATTTTCTTTAAAATAAAATTATTTATCTTTAACTTTCTACGTAAACAACTCTTCATTGAAATTTAACTGTAAAGGGATTTTTCCTCGGATTGTATAATTATTTAAAGTCCTAAAAGTTTGATGTGAGGGTTATAATAAGATTTTTGGAACACCGTCCCACATTTAGGAAACAAAATGGTTAAAAACTGTAATGAAGAAGCATACCAAATTTTATTTGAATTTAAAATAAGTTTTGCCAAAAAAAATATTGAAATTAGTACAGCATTAACGGAAAGGTGTAGTGCACCCTTAAATATATCCACACCTTTCTGAAACATGCTGTATATTTTTTTTAAATGGTGACGGTGTTCAAAACTATAATTATGTAAAAATACTATTTCATAACTATTCAAACTTCGCTGATAGCTAATATATAAACAAAATATTATGAAAAAGCAAAACTTGCTACTTTTTTATAAAAATTAAAATTTAAAATAATGCATTTAAATAATGAATGGATTGCGTAGCATAATTCTAAAACATTGTAAAGTGTATAAAGTCTTTTCCCTTTTAAATAACTACATATTTAGAAAAAAAGTACTGTTAGCCTAAACGTAGTCGATTTTTTATTACGTTTCTAGTACACCAGGACCAAGTATTAAGAAAAAAAAAATGTAAAGTTACTACCAAATGGTAGAAATAAAAAAACAAAGCAAACGCGAAATATCGCAGTTCAAACGAAATAATCAAGCTACGGCTTAGCTGGCAAAAATGCATCATTTAAGTACATTTTTAACCGACTATTATAATTGGTATCTTGTAATACAAAATAAGCAATTGACGTCGAGCTTGCTAATTTTGGTCCTTTGGTACTAGAATCGTTTAGATTTTGGTAGTACGGCCTCACTTATAGCTAAATCTTGTATTATATAGCATATTTATATTTTTTAAAGCTTTTCGAAAGTAACATGAAACTGTGCCACGACAAAATTTTACATTTTAGACGAATTATATACCCTAAACGAATTATATAAATGTTTCCTTTAGACGAATTATATAAATGTTTTCTACTTAGAATTCATTTTGTTTAATAAATTGTAGTCGACTGCATTCAGTCAGTTATCACTTAAAATTATTTAAAACGAATTGAGTTTTGCAAAAACCAAATTAAAAAAATACTATTTTACATGCGAATAAAAAATAAATCTCTTTTTTGTGAAAATATTGTAAGTTCAACTTAAGGTGCTTCCGAGCGTTCTAATTTTAAACCTCATTCACAAGGCATTTTTAAATGTAGCCTCTTTTATAATTTTTTAAACGGTTATTCGAATTCCGAAATAAGTACAAGAGCAGCCGATCTATTCTAAAACTTATGTGAAGTAACCTGTCATTCCACATACTACAGATTGACATAGACGGCTTACTTCACCTGAGTTTTCACAGTGATATTCTTAAAGAATAGGTCGTCAGCTATGAAATTGGGACGTTTTTTAGGCAATCCTACCGTGTTAATGCTATTTACTTATACCAATCTAAATAGTATTCCCTTAGATGTAAGTAGAAATTTGTGATCTTCATTATTATATATAATATAAACTCCTTACAATTATTGTAAATGATCTAACTTTAGAGTAATGTAACTAACTCTTTTCAGTACTTATTTAGTTGTATACCCTTTTTCCCTGTCGTCTAAGATTCGCCTTGATAAAGTAATTTTAAACTCTATTGTAATGAAGTTTAGGTGTATATTAGAATAGTTTCAGTTTTACTAGACGCGTTCTACTGTAGGGTCTTAAGATTTTAATAAAGTTTTATTGTTGGAGTTTACCTAATAATATAATATAAACGGAAATTGTATGAGATAGTGATACTGTAATAAAACGTGCGCTTTTTTAAATAATTGTTTTATTTTATGTACATAAATATTAGCTGCCCCGGTGAACTTCGACTCTTCATGTGACCAAAGGGCTGGCCTATTGTTAGGTCAAAGAATCAGCATTGCCATCCAACGTGGCAACGATGTTAGCCTTTTGGGCACTTAACCCACTGACAGCCGATGGGGCCCGCAAGGGCCGATGCCTGCCAGGGGTGCGGGTTTGTTCGAAAGAGATACCGCTGACATACAGGCTACTGAGGGAACACGGGTGGGTTTTAGTCAATAAAAGTCTGACACGCCTCCTGCTCCACCCAGAGCGGGAGAAGTTATTTGATGATATCCCAACCAAAAAAAAAAAACCACTGACAGCGATGTGGATGAAATTCTTTGATGCCCAGTGAGCAAATAATTAGATAAGTACAATGTCTAATTATTTATGTTAAGACCAACATTGTAATGTAATATCTATATCTATATTCTATATATAAAAGAAAGTCGTGTTAGTTACACTATTTATAACTCAAGAACGGCTGAACCGAATTGGCTGAGTGAGGAGATAGCTTAGAACCAGGAGACGGACATAGGTTACGTTCCCGGAGAACGTGACATAAAACATGGTAGAACCAAGTCGGTAAATAAATGTTGTTAGTCAGCTTTTTAACTGCTTTAAGCCTTCGAAGTACCAGGTTGTCATAATTTGATTACAGCATACGTAACATAGTTGTCAGCTAGAAAGCGATATAAATGCCGTCGAAGTACCAGATTATCATAACTCGGTAGGAACACACCTAATATAGATAAATTTATACAGTCTTAACTACCAGGCCCTCATAACTCGGTAGGAGTAGGACACACCTAACATAGTTGTGTCGGCTGGAAAACGCCATAGGCCGTTGAAGTAGGTGCTCTCGGGGCATGGTTGCTTCGGGAAGTACCTGTGTCGCATAAACAGGGAGCCGGACGCTCGGTGTCACCACTGCGTCGACTGTCGGGAGGACACGGCGTGGCACACGCTGGCAGAGTGTGCCGCTTGGACGGAGCCGCGCCGTGCCCTCATCTCAGGAGTAGGCAGTGACCTGTCGCTGCCGGCCGTTGTCGACTCGATGGTCGACAGCGAGGAGTCCTGGGACGCGGTGGTGTCCTTCTGCGAGACAGTCATCTCACAGAAGGAGGCTGCGGAGAGGGAGCGGGAGATCGCTTCCGCTAACCCGATCCGCAGCAGACGCACCGGGCGTCGGCGGAGGGCGGACAACGCCCTCTTCCAGCCCCCCTAAATGGGTCCAGGGGCGACGGACTGGGGAATCCGTCGCCCCCTACTTCTTAGGACCCGAGATGGCGGCGCGTAGTGTTCCACGCGCGCCTCTCATTGATGTGGGGGGGGAGTTTAACACCTCACTCCCCCCCTATCGCGAGGTGGCCCGCATAGGCGGGCCGGCACTAGTCGGGGATCGCGGAAGACTTACTAGTTCCCGTGATCCCCGGTGTACGTGAGAGACGGAACACCGGGGTGGTTTTAGTCAGTAAGAGTCTGACAGACCCCTCCGCCCTCCCCGGGGCGGAGGACATCCATGAGGACTTCCCCCCGTAATCAAAAAAAAAAAAAAAAAAAAGGTGCCAGGTTGGCATAACACGGTAGGAGCACACCTTTTTTTAAGCTTTCTCAATACATATTTAAATGCAAGCGCTTTCTAGCTGAGAACTATGTTTGGTGTGCTCCTACCGAGTTATAACAACTTGGTACTACGAAGACATAAAGCGTTTTCTAGCTGACACAGCTACCTAGTATGTTAGGTGTGTTCCTACCAAGTTATGACAACCTGGTACATCGACGGCATAAAGCATTTTCTAGCTGACACATCTACATAATTATGTTAGGTAAGCTCCTACCGAGTTATAAAAACCCGGTACTTCGAAGGCATACAGTATTTTCTAGCTGATCCATACACATAAAATGCTTGGTCCTGAATGACTGATTGACGGATCAACGCACAGCCTAAACCACTGATCGTAGAAACCTGTTTGGAGGGTGTGTTCTGTGTATGACGTAGACATCCGATAAGAAAGGATTTTCCGAAATTCTACACCCTTTTTAGGGGGTGTAAAACGGGGGCAAAGTCCTCAATATATTTTGTTAGTCACCTTTTTAAACGTTTAATGCATTCGAAGTACCAGGTTGTCATAACTTGGTAGGAGCATACTGTTACGAGCTTGGGGTTCGTGACAATTAAAAACTGCCGATATGAATTACCAAAAATAACACTTTAATTAAACAGTCTAATTACACCACACAATTACACTATTGATCACTCTTAAGTCGCACTTGAAGATCGCTTTCGATGTTCTCGCATGTATCGCTTCCAATAAACTACCCCGAGACGCGCTCCGTTCCCGCTTATATAGGGCCCTCGGATAGTTCCAGAACCTTCTACCGTAGAAGCATCTAGAATGTTCGAGTACATATCGGCCCTGACCGAACACATGTCGATAGTTCCAGAGTGTTCTAGCATCGAACTTTCTAGAAAGCTCCTGACCATTAATTCCGCTATTCGATAAGAGATGGCGCTAGTGGCAACCAAACATTAATTGTGCGTCGCAAAAATACCTAACATAGTTGTCAGCTAGAGAGCGTTATATGTCGTCGAAGTACCAGGTTGTCGTAACTCTGTAGGAACACACCTAATGTAGGTAGGTAATTGTGTCAGCTAGAAAACGTTTTATAGGTATAGTCAAAGTACTATTAGGCTGTCATAACTCGGTAGGAGCACACCTAACATAGTTGTGTCAGCTAGAAAGCGCTTTATGTCGTTAAAATACCAGGTTGGCATAACACGGTAGGAGCACAACAAAATTAATAACGTAAAAACCGAATTCAAAATCCTATTAGAACCATTTTCAACTTCTACGCGGACGAAGTCTTATTAAAATATTTCTAGTTGGCACACCCTGTATAAGGTGAGCTTCTACCGAGTTGTGGCAACCTAATACTTCGAAAGCATAAACCGTTTTCTACCTGACACACCTAATATTATGACAACCTTACTTCGAAGACATAAATATTTTCTAGCTGATACACCTATGTATATTAGGTGAGCTCCTACTAAGTTATGACAACCTGGTACATAGACAGCATAAATCATTTTCTAGCGGACACATCTACATAATATTAGGTAAGCTCCTATTGAGTTATGGCAACCTAGTACATCGAAGGCGTAGACAGAGAATGCCCCAACACGGTATTGGCGATGATTGCGGGAAGACTGGACTGCCCCTTCATCCGACATTGTTCCAGCAGACATGTTGCTGTACCAGTGTCGGAGAGAATGTATTAATTTTATTGTTTTAATTACGTTGGTATTTTGATTGAATATAATTGTGATTTGATTTAATTTAGTTTATGTTGCTTTGATTTTAATTTAATTTTACTTATTTTAATTGATTTTATTTATTTGACATTACTTATTTTATTTTTATATGGTTTAGTTAGTTGCGTTTGATGTATGTATTTATTTAGTTTTTATCTGTAAGATTTGTGTTAATTTATGTCTGGCAATGGGTATTATTTACCTGAAATAAATGAATTTATTTATTTTAATTTATTTATTATGGACAAATTGATGCTTTTTGTCGCATTCACACAAGAAAAATAGCAAGTTACGCCGATGTCGTGGAAAGAAATGAGACAGAACGATGAGACCTTTTTTTTTTTTTCTTTTGTTTCAGCGCGCGTGCAACGATTTTGAAGGTTTAGCATAGCACTTTGCTAAACAAAGTTTGACAGTTAACGTGCAGATAGCCATTGTCTTCTTGTAAAATTCAGTTTTATGTACTTTATGTTTAGTAATTTATGAATTTTTATGTTGGGAACAATGTAAACTTAACATTTTAACCATATAAAAAAAGAAATATGGTGCGGTGTAGCGTTTTAAGGTGTAAAAGTGATAGTGGCAGGAAAGTGCCAGTCTTGTCATTTCATTCGCAAGTATAGCACTTTTTATCAGTAACTAGGCTATCAAAAACATTTTAGTGTGTTCATACATTGTGTATAATATACCCCAGACGTAATTTCATCGATAAAAGCACTAACAATTATTAATTATTTTAACAATTAATAAATTCTAACGTTCAACTAAAGTTGGTTTGTTTGTTACGCTTTCACGCTAAAACAGTTGAACGGATTTGGATAAAATTTGGCATATCGGTAAACTATGACCTGGATTAGGACATGATACTTTTTATCGCAATATTCTCACGGAACCAAGACACATGCGGGTGAAAGCGCTGGGCGCAGCTACTTAATTATATGTATATCTGAAAGATTTAATGGCTTGTTGCAGTATTCCTGAAGCTGATAATTTACGTCGGAATTGAATCGTAGCTACAGGACGAACAAATTGGACACATTCATACGATGCTTGTTTAATTTTAAGGACAATAACGTGTAAAATCAATAAAAGCTACTTAAAAATAAACTTGTTGTATTATTTACTCACAAAGCCAGATACTACTACAACGCAATTTATTTGAGTTCATGAGCATGTCTTGTTCCATACATCATATGCTTATACCGATGATAATCGATTTATCAGTGTCACTTTCAGGCTTTCTATTCTTGTTTTCCACTTTCACAAATTGTGGGGTAAATTTTTCCTCACACGGTAACCCTAAATATGTGACGTATTTTGTGTTTTGTCTCTTTCTGCGACACGCTTTGCAGGCGTCTATAGCATTCTCTGTCTAACATCGAAGGCATAAACCGTTTTCTACCTGATAACTATGTTATGTAGGCTCCTACTAAATTATGACAACCTGGTACTTCGAAGGCATAAAGTATTTTCTAGTTGATACACCTTTATTAGGTGTGCTCAACCAAGATATGACAACTTGGTACTTCTAAAGCATAAGTCAATATTCACACGGACGTAATAAATTCGCGCACTGGATTTGCAAATCTCGGTGTAGAGCCGAGCATTGAGAAACCCACAGAGTGCAGTGCGAGAGAGTGTCAGCGCTTCGAAAATACACAATGGTCACAATCAGCCTCGATCCCGGAAAGGAAAAAAGATAAGCAAATTAAAAGAAATCCAGATATCTTCATAATCACTTTATTTGGAAACTTCAAAACTTAACAGTAAGTATGTACAGGGTTAAGTTAAGTATTAAGTTATTATTAACAATGAAAATTATGCAGATCTTAATTGTTATTTTGTTCGAAAATCTACGTTTTAGGGGCGAAACACATCAAAGTAAGTACCTACAAATGAACATAATTTCAATACATTCTTACTGATACAAAGGACAACTAGGTTTTTATTGGTCAAAACACGTCCTGGAAGACTTTATTATATTTTTACGTAAAAAAATATGTAGTCACAAACTTCGTTTTGCTTAGTGTGCATACACACAAGCAACACGCGTCGTCGGCGGCTGCAGATGACCCTGCCGTTGAAGCTCGTCACTCGTGTGTATGAGCATATAATAAAACTTAAACATATGTATTTAAGGCCTACCCATGTAGCCCGTGAAATTCAAAACTTCATAAGTTTCTCGCAATGTCAGACTGTATTTTTATCAAATTATATGAATTTCATTTTTCAATTGATACGGTGTCAATTAAATGAAAAATTGAGTTCAATTTCGTGAGCTACCCTGGCACTTTCACCTTAACTAAACTTTACAGATTCGCCGCACTTGGTGTACTATATACCAAATACGGCGAATGATCCTACGAATATTAAAGCTGTGTTCACTTCTAAAAAAGTTTGGTAAAGCTTAATTGGTCTAGTTTAGGTACAGACGCCAGCAGGTCAACCTATGCTAAACTGTCAAATTTTCCCAATTAAATTGAAACTATCAAAGAAATTTGACAGATTGGGGTAGCTAGATGTGCTGGCCTGTGTACAAAACTAAAATAATTTATTTTATTTTATTCAAATCATCAATAAAAGTGTTTCGCCTTAGCAATGTGATGCAATGACTAGACAGGAAAATAATTACTAACAATTAAATAATAGGTAGGGTCATAGTGCTAACTTAAATCTAACAATAATTAATTTAAATCACAAATTGTTCTGGGCAACAATTATTTTTAAGTTATTTTGGTAATTTGCTTAGATTTGTAGTAAACGAAAGTTTGAAACGCGTCACTGGTAAAGAATAGAAGTAGAACAAGTAAAAGATGGGTATTGAAATATAGAACAATCCTAAAATGGTCCATTAAGGACAATTTACGACATGAAACTACAGACTAAGGTAAATTGTGAAAATAACCTTGAGCAAAATACAACAACACACATCATTGGTGTTCATAAAGTTATAGTCACTTTCTCGTAGTCCATAAACTCTTAATTGACTGATGACATAAACTGCAATTATGATAAAATAATAAATAAATTGACCAACAATACTTAAGTCTTTTCAATTTTAACATTTAAGTACACAACCTTGTCAAGAGCCTGCTTCAAGGTCAAAACATATCATAATCTAAATGAATTCATGCGTTCCTGAATACACACAACCTTCAATAATTCTTCATAATTTACATAAAATATAGCAACGGAATGAAAGTCTTACAAAGGCACAGATTTAAAACTAATTTACAATCTCTCATTAGAATTCTTCTTAATGACCAAAGGCTTTAGTCTACTGCGAAGCTTTACTAGGCGCTTGCTTACTTTCCCAGAAGAATTTGTCGTTGGGTTCCTCAAATCAGGCATCGACTTACTTTCGTGGACTGGCAACTGTTCGGTTAACTTTGATCCAGTTCCGTAGTACCTTGGCATACTGTAGTCTTCCTGGTACATCAAAGCTGACTGCTGTTTTATACTCTGTAAGCTCGTCTCTCCTTTGTATTCCGGCAATGATGGAACCTCAGCAAAGAATCTTGGGAGATTGTTACTCTTTATTATTGGAGTGTCCGGCAGTTGACTCAGTTTCAATTCTTCCGTGGCTAACATTCCAACCATTGATTTACTCTTGATTAATGGCGGTTTTTCTGGTACCAAATGATCCGCAATATTTAAGAACGATGCACTTCGGTGTGGTACTCTTGATAATACTTTGTTCAATTTGTTCGGATCTATGTTTTTCAAGCTATCGACCCTGCTTATCATTGGTCTCGATAATTTTCCGCTGCTGTCCACTCTATCCAAAGTCTTAGAGCTATTACTTCTAGGGAACTCATTATCTGATCTTATCCTTAGAATACCTTTCACATTCTCGACTCTTGGTAAAGAGAAAGCAGATGGTAAAGCCATAGAAGAAACTGGATCATACTTGTAAATAGGACTGACTGTTGTGATCTTAGTTTCATCTTTAATAGTAATAGTACTGGGTTTAATAACGTCTTGTTTCTTAATTTCTACGTTCATCGTCAAGCCTTCCTCGGTATCCTGGCTTTGACGATCACTGTCGTCTTCTTCGTCAATCTTGAACATGTCGTGGTTAGCAAGAAGTTCATCTTTAAACATAATTTCGAAGTCAGTGACTGGTGAATTGATCTCATCTTCGAAGTAGACCTTAGTCCTATTGGGCCTGTCTGATAAGTAATCGGGTTCTGATTTGGTCTCCAGCTCATCCAGTGAGCTTGTGCTGGCCGTTTTAGCTTTCAATTCCTGGTCGTCTCTAAATATTAGAGATTTAGAGAATACCTGAAAACCAAAAAAGAAAATGTCAGTGTGGAATACTAGAAATTATCTTTAGTTTTACAAAAATTTAGGTTTACATAAATTATTGTGAAACTTGAACTTATTTCACAGTTCAGTTCACATCATCGTATTATTATTGTGTCAGGTGTCGGTGTCATGACTATCAGCCATGTACATGTCGTCAATATCAAGTGTCATGAGTGTCGGTATCGCGAGAGTCATGAGTTGGTGTTGTGAATGTCAGGTGTTAATGTCAAAAGAATCACGTGTTGGTATTGGTGACAGTGTTATGAAAGTCCCGTTGGTGTCGTGACTTTCAGGTGTCAGTGTCGCGGTGGTGTCGCGAGTGACAGGTCTCAGTGTTGCGAGAGTCATGTCTCGGTATCACAAGGGCCGGGTCACTTGAGTTGCCAGTAATCCTGCACCAGTGTCTCACCTCGTAAAGCTTGTCAGCATGCAGGGGTACTTCGTTGGTCTCTCTGCCAGTGATGGCTCGCGGAGGCAGGTGATTGTTGTTGACTGGTTGCTCGGTGACCACATTCTCGAGGCTCGCACCATTGTTGACGTAGCCGTTTGTGTGAGCTGCATCTTCTTCTAGTCTGGAAAGAGACGAAAGAAAATGTTAAAAAGATGTTGTCATGTTGCTGGTGATGAAGATGTCATGTATTTTTGATAGTTTTTAGAGCGATTTTGATAAGATGGTAGTTAATAAAAGTCGCGGCTATCCCGTGTGTTTATTCGTCTATCTTTCTATAGGTACATACATGTGACGGTTCCGATTAAGAATTGATTATATCGTAAGCGTTATCGATTACGTATTCATTGTTCCTAATTATGTTCATATCAGTGCTAAGATCCGCTTCCCCTGAAGGAAAGGGAACGTATGAGTACTCCTCTGTCCGCACGTTAAGCCGTTGGTACCGACTGTTATTCGTGGATCTATTGCAGTCGCTACCAGAAGCGCCAAAGGCTGTCAGTTGACAACCACTCCAACCAAGGAGTATCGTATTACCCAATAACTGGGTTTTGGAGGTCAGATAGGCAGTCACTACATGAAAAATACTGGTATTCAGCTGCATCCAGTAAGGCTGGAAGCTAATCCCATCATAGTTGGGAAAAGGCTAGGCAAATGATGAGTGTTTTTTGACGTGACAACGTCTTATAATTCGATGGAGCCGGCTGCACGCACGAAAAAACATGACTCATGCGGCGTTACCTCGCGCTGAGGCGTTCCATTTAAGGCTTGAAGTGCAAGCGAGAGCGCGGAACGAGCGACAAAGAGGCACAATCGGCCTCCGCGTTCAGCAGCGTTCGACATCAGTCTCTCTCCTACTTGAGTAAGCGATGCGTCTGCGTGGACAGCTGCTATACAATAATACAATAATAAACAATAGTATTATCTTATGACGTTGTCACGTTCAACTATCGTCAGTAAACCGACTTTACAGACAATCGATTTTTTTCGAAATCTGTTGACTTTGTAATAAAAATCATAAAGATTTGATAATGATTAACTTCAAGCATCATGCTAAAGTTATCTATACTATTTCTAGATTTGATTGTTTGTTTGTTTGTTTGCATTGAATAGGCTCCGAAACTACTGAACCGATTTAAAAAATTCTTCCACTGTTGGGAAGCTACACTATTCCCGGGTGACATAGGCTATATTTTATCCCCGTATTCCCACGGGAACGGGAACTACGCGGGTGAAACCGCGGAGTGCTGTTAGTTTGCTACAAAATGTATCATCTTCAGTAACTCACAAGTCACAACTATGATAATAAATACATCATTTACAACTGAAGTAAATGTTAGCATAACAACTGACTGACAAGATCATTGCATGTTTGCGCACGGATTGACGCGGCTTGTGACGACGGGGAAATCTGTAAGTGTGATTATGTATGTATGTGTTGTCGTGTCTACCTATTCCTAACAAACAAAATGATAAAAACAGAGTACACAATTAAATTTAATAAGAGAGAAAACAAAAATACTTAGTGAAGTTTTAAAAAAGGGTCAAGGAAGAGGTGAGGAAAGTAGTAGGTAAAACTTGATAATGGGGTCAGGCCAGGTCTGCAGTTAAATGTCAAATAGTGCGATCCACTTAGTCCATATTTTTGAAATGCCACTCTAGGAGCCGGTCCACCTTTTCAAGGTTATTTTCAGAGAACTTCGCTAGTAACCGTTGTCTTTGGCTGCCTTGGCAATTGCGTAACTTGATGCAATTATGGAAGCAACGTGTTCTTCATGTTGATAGAATATCTTTATCTTTGATCCGACGCTCAATCCCTTAAGGTCAGACCCCGAATTCTTTTCAGCTTAGAAATCTTTTACCACTTTACTTCTCTTCTGTCATCCCTCTTTTCTCCTTCCAATCCCTTAAGTTTTTGTTATTCTTGCAGCCATATATCATCTCACCTGCCGGTCTAGTCGGCCAAGACGTATGTAGCCTCCTTGATAAAAACCGAGAGTGCGTTTAAGAATCTTAAAATTAGAATTTAGAATTCCGTTATTTAGTAGACAACGTAATTAGGTAGAAAAAAACAAATTTAGGCTATCCATAACGATGTAAAATTATTTTTAGTAAATACAGTCTTATTGCAACCTTCCTTGAATAGACTGCATAGATAATTAGAGACTTAAATGTCGTAACAATAATATTATTATGTAAAACGATGGAAAATTCTAATGTAAAATCAGGTAATTATAAATAGACGAATCGTTTAAGACCGATTCGCACAGTACAACCACAGAAAACAAAGTGCGAAATATAATAATGTAAAAGGATAAGTCGTAAAAGGATACTAAAACACAATGTGGATGAATGAAAAAGAAGCGTAAGTACTCGTACAGTATCAGTAATAAACAGATACTATAGTGTGTATATTTATTTGTATCTAGTAATAACTGAAAATGCTGGGAATAATTTTTAATTTCTTACTTCGTCATTGGTCCAGTGGTCGCAATTGGTAGTGCTGAGTGCGGTAGGGACCATCAAACTGAACAAATTTTTCCAAGAAGCTCATCATAAACAGCTTTCACGCCCTTTGTCTGGAGGCTTTTATTTTAGTATTAAGCTTTGTTTACTTATTTAGTTTGTTTTAATTTTAATAGTAGGTTTTTTTAACATTATGGCTAGTGATTAAATGTTATGTGGCTTCTATTCTAATCAATAGTAGGTATGCAAATTAACATTACGTAATTTGCATACCTACTATTGATTAGAATCATCAGGAACAGACAGCTGTGCTGCTGAGGAGTTTGTTGCGCTACTGTTTCCAGCCCTTCAACACTTTCTAGTGCTTAAAATTATAAATTATGTAATTTTGTGGTTCGAAAAGTGCTGATAGATGCCTAATTACTTTTTATTTTGGTCGTAATCGTGATAAAAAATCAACTGTCCCATACAAAACTTACCTACTCGACCCAAATATATGACACGGCTGACTATTTCTCCTAGCCTGTGAAAAACCTACCACACCTTTGTGAAAAACGCTGTAAAGTGTTTAAAGTGTCCGTTATTTTCCTAATTTCATAAAAAAAAAATATAATCTCTGTTTGTCTTAACGAGACTTAGTTATTTCGTCTCGCTTGTCCGAATAGTCTACGTAAAAACTGTAAAATTTCATGAAAGTTATACTGGCACTGAATGCTAGAAACACATCTTTTATAGTCGACAGTTTGTACGGTTACACTTATGTTCTCAGAGACATTATATTTTATTGTTAAAGACCGATGGATGGACTATACCCATTTCTTCCCGTATAACTTACTTACTACTTATAACTTTCTCATCACTATCACTCTCTTGAATCAAATCGTTTAAACGTTGCATTTTATGTTTTTGAAACGATAATTCCTTGTGTTGAGTTGAAATGACAGCACAAAACAACAGAACCCCATTTTGTTATTCTTGGAATAGCTCTTTTAATCCATGCATATTGGTGGTATAGTGACTATTCCCGAATAGACTCGCTATTCTTCGAATTGTAGTTGGTTAAACGCAAAATTGATTTACTCTCGAGTAAGTAGCGATTTATTCCGAGAATAAAATTTATTCCTGTTTGGTCGAACCCGCCCTAAGGGACTTACTACAGAATGGTCAGCAGCGTTCTCTATGCATTTGACCACCATACTGCGATCGCCAATCCGCCTGCCAAGCGTGGCGGTTATGGCAAAACCCCCCTTTTGGGGGAGGCCTATGTCCAGCAGTGGACGTCTTTCGGCTGAAATGATGATGATGGATGGACTGATATATGATGTGAATGATGATGATAGGTTTGGTTAAAAAGGGGGTGACTACCGAGCTGATGGTTAATAGAGAAGAAAAAAGACATCAACATGTCTTTTTCTTCCAGACTTAGAATGTTTTTTTTTGAGAATGACAATGATGAGTATAATAATCTATACTAATAATAAATTGGGAGAGTTTGTTTAGCTGCGCTAATCTCTGTAACTGCAATTCGGATTTGTATAATTCGTTTTGCATTTGATATCCCAATTTTTAAGAAAAGCTGCTGAGGGATGCTATTTACAATATTAATAATATTTTTATAACCGACGATAATTTTCAACACAGTTAGACTATTTAGTCAATAAAATTATGTAACTTATTCACAAGCAAGTGAAATGCTATATCCGATATTCGTAATCTACATTGTAACATTGAGATCAGTAGGTAATATTTAATATCCGCATGTAAACCCACTCTTATCTCTTGAGTGACAACTAAGCGACTGTTGACGTTGGTTTTTACATGGTGCCCCTCTGCAAACAAGCACATACAATGATTTATAACACAATACTACATTTTACAATGCTATTTACATATCTTTTACTGAGGAACATGCATGTTTTACATGTCCATCAATTATAACGCTTGATGTTTTCCGGGTACCTACTCGGAGATATGATTACAGGTTGGGCTCATATGTAAATTGTGGCGAAAAGTAAAAAAAAAACCAGGCTGGATTTTTTCAGAGCCGTAACGTTTCTCAAACATCCCACTACATGACAGCAGCTCTTGTGCGGCACGATTAAAACTGTCGCTTCTTAAACATTGCTCTCCAGCTGACTATATTGAGCCTGTAGAAAAGCTTTCAGCGCGCCAGCACCTACCATGGCACACCCGTACATCTCAACACACAACTTGGTCAGGTGGTGGAGCCACATCGCAAACTATGCCTAACCTCTTGTTGTCCTCTCTGTGCTCTATGGAACACCTATGCTAGGCCTATTGGCCTCGGATAAGCTTCAACCAGCAATTATTCTGGTTGAAGCTTATACTAAAGGGGTCAACGATACGACGAAGTAATCCTCACCTTAATCTGACGGTTTCGATTCTATGCCTTTGTCAGAAAATGTTGCATAATTTTATCATCAACTATTTTGGGGTCCGCTTCCATTATGACTGGATGCAGCCGAATACCAGTATTTCACATGGGGCGACTGCCTATCTGGTCTCAACAACCCAGTTACTGGGTAATACGATACCTCTTGGTAAGACTGGTTGTCAGACTATTGGGCTTCTGGCGACCCGTAACAATTGTCAAAGATCCACTAGTGACATCCACGACTAACTGCTTAACGTGTTTTCTGAGGCTCGGAGGGGTCTTGTTTTATGTAGATGGTCAACGATCCACGGACCAACCGTAACTTAACTAGATCAATCGACCTGTGCGGCTGTGATTACTTAGCCACAAACCCCTTCGTGTTGTTTTTATTTATTTCATAATCAATTTTCATGTTTCATAATTAAATATCATTATTAATTAACTGTTTATAACATAATGTAAAAGGTTTGCAATTATTTGATAGACGTCTAGGGGTTTTTAGTGGTAATTGAATAGGAATGAACATGATGGCGTCTTTTGTACTTATTAAAATTAATTTATTCTATTACGGGGTTCTATTAGCTATATTTTATAAATGTATAGTTAACGATTTAGCTAAACTACATCTGATGTAAGAAGATGCGTGGAAGATGTCATGTTTGTATCAATTATATTATTAATGGTCTCAACGTGACTGCATGTTAGATTGTATGACGTGATAGTCATAATACCTGCATTTAATGTTAGCGACAATTAAGAGGTACACACAATATTACTAGAGAATGGGCAGCAGCGTTCTCTATGCATTTTACCATCATACTGCGATTGCCAACCCGCCAGCCAAGCGTGGCGATTATGGCAATTCCCTCCCCGTTTGGAGGAGGCCTATGTCCAACAGTGGACGTCTTTCGGCTGAAATGATGATGATGATGACACAGTATTATAAAGTAGTTATACAAAATATTGTAAAAACAGTAACGGTGGAGTTTCTTGCCCAATCTTCCATGCGTAAGCTTTGGAAGGGGCAACTAGAATGAGTAATTTTTCTTGTACATTTTGCCGTTCAAAAGTATCATTTAATAGCCTACTGGGAATAAATGATATGGCTTTGACTTTGATGTGACATGGTTTGTCATGGTCTTGAGACCGAGTCAGTACAAAGTCAAATAGCACTGGCAAATCTTCTATTGCAGATCCAATAACGAAATAAGCCAGAGAAAACCACTTTACACGAACAGAGTTCGCGGGGCTGAATTTTTCACTAAACGTGTGTTTAAATTTTCATTATAAATTTCTTATCTGCCATCGATACACTAAGAAGTCTATGTGGAAAAATTACTGGGACTCAAGTAATCAGTATAAATAAACATTTAAGTCTTACAAAAAAATACTAAGTAAACTACGTAAATTCCTCGCTGTATAAATAGTTTGTTCTAGCTTCTGGGTAAGTCCATCTGTTTGTTTTATTATCAGACGAGAGAAAAATGATTTATTGTTGGAAGCTGAATCAGCATTTTCATCATGTGAACGTTTTTTCGAAGATCTCATGTTTCCCAATTCCAAAATACCAATGGAGGAGGATGTAACATAGTAAAACAGTACGACTGTATTCCCTGAAAAGTTAGACAGAGGTGTACCATGTGTTGTAACACCCACATTTCGACATCATGTTTAAGTCCCATGGGGGCGACCCTATATCCATCAACCGGGTGCAAATTTAGACTCCGGGGTGCTACTAAGAAATTCCTGATGATAAAACCCAATAATGCTTTGTTTGTCAACCTGAGAATCGACTACATGTGATATGTCAGAATGAGAAAATAAGAAACGATAAATACGAGGGGTGTTCAATAGAAAGTAGGTAATAATGGCATATAAACTCTTGAACAACAAAAAAGTAAATACTGGCAGGTAAAGCCCAGACATTTGATAAAATAAAAAAATATTGATTCCATTTTCATATTTTAAAAATAGAAGTCATTTGTTTTCGTCGTGTCGGAGCGTGTTATGCAAAATGGATAAAATTGAAATTCGCGCCGCAATAAAATATCTCTGCTTGAAAAAAAAATACAACTGAGCAAGTAAATCTAGACTTGAAAGGAGCATTCGAGGTTAATGCTCCTCCGTACTCTACGGTTGCGCGGTGGTGTGCCGAGTTTAAGAGAGGACACGACCTGCACTCGGGACGTCCCACGACGGCAGTTACCGAACAAATGATGAAAAAGTTTTTTTTTTTTTTGGCAGATCGTCGTGTTAGGTACTGTTCGTTTTGTAGCTGAAGAGCTAAAGATTTCGATATCCATGGTATTATACATGAACATTTGGGCATTTGGGCATGGGCATTTGGGATGCTTACAGACGAGGATAAACAAACAAGATCGCGGATTTCTCAAATTCTTACAACAAGATCCTGACCGAGTTGTGCGAGGGCCAATTGAATTTATGCGAGGGCCAATTCCGTACAACTTTAAAAATTTTGTGATAAATTCTAGGTGATTGAAACATGTTTTTTTTCAACGTCTAATTTTAGAATAGTCCCACACAAAAACTCATTCTATGCTTATTTTACTTACCATCTTAAAGTCCCCAAGGTCACTGACAGTCAATGTCCATTCAGTCATCATCTGTGCTATCAGTGATCGTTACCTATTGCTAATCTAACCGCGACCACACGACAGTTGACGTCACACTATTGTCAATCTTTAAGTCAACACATCTCTGTATCAAACCATGAACATTATCGTTAGGAAAAGGCTTTCTGACGGGATAACCGTCATATTTTTGCCACTGACGCTTTCATTTTTAGATCGTTTTTTTTTTAAAGGTTGCTTCAAAGTTCTTGTATTGCATAGCGTTCATGTTTCTTTGACTGACAGTTATTGTGAAATGTGAATAAGATGAAGGTAATGGTGTTTAAAAAGGAAGAGGATATTATGTGAGTTTCATCATCATCATCATCATTTCAGCCAAAACGTCCACTGCTGGACATAGGCCTCCCCCAGGTTTGCGGGGGTTTTAACATAATCGCCACGCTTGGCAGGCGGGTTGGCGATCGCAGTATGGTGGTAAAATGCATAGAGAACGCTGCTGCACATTCTCTAGTAAGTCCCTTAGTCGTTTTCTACGACACCCACGGGAAGAAATGGGATGGTGCTATTCTTTTACGCCCGGCGACACATACGGGACGATGAGGGATATGAGTTTAGTGATGTGAAATTGTGAGAGTGTTAGAAAGTGAATGAGTTTGTAAAATTGGGGAGTCTATTCACAAGATAAGGAAATATTAATAAAGATTTTGGAAGGAGCGTGAATGCGGGAAATAAATTGAATCGTGGTAATAACAATGAATCAAAAAACATAATACATAATTAATAAAAAAAAATGTACACAAAGTAAAGCTAGTATTGGTTAGTATGCTCGTATCGCCTTTAAAATAATTACTAGATGCATCCAATGTGGATCTCTATAATGTTTTTCGGTCTTCCATCATTAGCCATCGCAAAACGGTGAAACAAAAACTTCGAAGACATATGGCATCTACCAACCTGCACTAGGCTCGCATGGTGGATTATGGCCTACTCCTATCTCACAGAAAGGAGGTCTGTATCCCACCAATGGGAAAAATATAGGCTGATTATGCAATTACAGGCACTTTCAAATTGTCAAGGACTCGGTCAGTCCGAAATATTAGTAAGTAAGTAAGTTAGGTACGGAAAAATATAATGGAATGGAATTATAACCTGATTTGGTTCCTTGATCGGTTGTATTGAAATGTAGATAGAAGAAGTTGATACTTACTTGTAGGTCGCGATCTTCTTGTCGAAACAGAACCTCTCCTCGCAGCAGTTCCAGTACATTGTCTCCAGACAGCTGTGGATAAGAAGACATCACTGTTACTTCTGGGTCTAAGATAGGTAACTCCATGTGATATCACTCACACATTGTAAGTGATATCACATGGAGGATCAAGATCTGAAGACAAAGTCAATGCAGAAGTAGAAGAATGGGCTAGGAAATCTATAACTTTTCTGAAACTCGTTAGAGAATGTTGGGGTTAGTTCGTATCGAGTCAAATCCCCGGGAAATTTCGCAATATTTTAATAGTGACAACTTTGTGTCCTGCATTATTTTACTCTTCGTCGGGGCAGAATAAAATAGCGTGAAATTCGTTATAATACGGTTTTATTCTAGCACCAAAGCAACCATAACAAACTTTACCCAATTCAAGTAGCCATTCTGTTAGATACTTATCTGTTTAGCGGCTAGTTATTAAAAGATTTAGGTATCATATTTACAGATGGTAAACGAAAATATTACGAAATACACGCTTGCATAAGAGGTAACTAGCGTCAGAAGCCTGAAAGTCTGACACTCAGTCTCACCAAGGGGTATCGTAATACTTTACTCAGTAACTAGATTGCGCAGGTCAAAACGCAGGAAAAAAACAAAAAAAAAAACAACAGACTTCCAAAAAACACTAGAAAGCGAAAAATAACTTCAATTTCGGAAGGCGGTGACAAGAAATTAATAAAATACATATCCAAAGTCACCGACTTTTTGTTTTTTAACTTTTTATTTTTAACTTTTTTCACGGAGTGATGCCCGAACCTCCACCTAACTCTTAAAGAGTTGTACTTTCTTTCATCAGGTCAGCGTCAAGAGACGATGATGACCATACGCAAATGTCCTCAATAGCTTTAGAAAATATATGAAAAACATTGTTAATACCTACAAAATTTGAGGGTTGCCCTCGATTTCCGTGGGATTCCATCATCAGATCCTGACTTGGTGCCAATGGGACCACATCAGGAGTATATTCTTTCAAACAAAAAAATAATTTTGAGAATCGGTCCACAAATGGGGGAGAAATCGAGGAACATACATAAAAAAATGCATACAGTGGAAATATAACCTCCTCCTTTTTTGGAAGTCGGTTAGACTGGAAGACGACCCCGACATAGTCGGGAAAAGGTTGGGCAGATTCATAGAGATACACTACAATGAGAAGAAGCCTCTGCTCTGCAGTGAGACTTACAGGCTGGTATACCATTTATTATCAATATGTTTGATTGATAATAAATAGTACATAAAATCATGATTGTTTCTCTAGAAGGGATTGGACAAAGGTGTATGATATACTTGTCTTATTAACCATTTGCGGCGCTATAGCGATTTTTTTTCTCAGAAACTGCTATCACAATTACTCAGTACTATACGCGCAATTTGTTTTAAGAAATATGTTATACAAGTAATTTTTTCTCACTACAACACGTCATGCAACGGCATTGATAACTATCATCATTATCTAAACCTTATCCCAAATTATTTCGGGTCGGCGCAACATGACTTTCCTTCCGTATTTTTCTGTCGTCTTTTCGGTAGTTACTCCATTTATCGCCATATAATGTTTTACACAATCCATCCATCGATTCTATGGTCTTCCCCTACTCGTATAGCCATCCGCATTCATATACTCAAAACTTTCCTGATGACTTTTTCCTCATTCCTCTGCATCACACGATGACATCATCATCATACGATGACAACCATTTTCAACATACATAACAATCTGATACATTAATATCACTGTGATTCATTATCAAAACTTCATCGAATTTGACTCACCTGTTTACGACTTAAGGTTAAACAAACTGACACACACAATTGATATTTAGGTATACATTGCAGATAGCGTATGTAAAAGCGTATAACAGTAAATTATGTTTAAAAACGCGTCTTTTCCGTGTTGCCGTGACAAGAGAACTGAATCGTAGACAATAAAAAAAAAACATAATGGGCAAATATACGTAGTTGACAGTTCTCGGTAGTTAGTTATTTTAGAAGTACAGTCATTAAGTTTTTACATTCGTACATACATTCACGCCTTCTTCTCATGGAGGTAGGCAGACACTAAAGAACGCCGCCCGCTACGATCCTCACTTACTCCGTTTTCTTCATACACATTTAAACATCTTTTTATGTACGGACAGGGCATGCGTATACACGAAAAGTTTTTATCCAGTGCGCGAATTGTAACCATGAATTCAGCATATCATTCTAGACCCCCTAGCGCAGAAATTTTTCGCCGGATACACAAACAAAAATCAGCTGTTCCATACATTTTGACCGCGTAGGTATTGCACTTTTCTATGAAACAGCAGATTTTTTTTTGTACAACCGGCGAAAAATTTCTGCGCTAGAGGTTCTAGAATGATATGCTGAATTCATGGTTACAATTTGCGCACTGGATAAAAACTTACTCTGTATATAAAAGTCGTGCATCGCGACTATAGGCACCTGCCTTTTTGAAAAATATCACCAATATGTCCTTCTAAGGCGTCCCGTCCAGGCATTTCTACTTTCCTGGTAAATACCCTTTGTTACTCGCCTTTCAAAATGCCTTCTTCTCAAAATGGCCAAACCGCCAGCCAAAAAATGATGTTTTTGTAATAGTGAAAATAATGTCATTTGGTTTGTTTAGTTCGACTTGTTGAAAATTTTCTATTTTGTTAAGTACGTTCTTGTTGCCAGGTCTACGCTGCTCTCCCATGCCTATTAACACGGTAGTTTGAAAACATTGAATCAAAGCCCATTACCCATTATTTTACAAATGTAACTGTGGGGTTACTTGCCGGCTCTTCTCCATAGGAATCGACCAATAAATTGGAACCGTGCACCTAGCTTCTGACGTTATATAAGTGCCCAGGTATGTACCTAGGTTTATGTGAAAATAATAATATACCTAATCGGAATTTTTATATATTTCGAACGATGGAATACAGGCAGGCACTACAGCTACTTTGAGCCATTGTAAATAATGTAATTAGGAGGCCTATGTTTGCTAGAATTCCGCTCGCATATTTAACAAAGGAAAGGTTTTAATCCTGACGGAAAACAATGAAATAAATTAAATTCCAAGCAACACACTATTTCATCCAATTATACACATAATATTCCAACACATATTTAAATACATACTTAATAATGACGATAAAAGGAAAACCGCAAGATATGACATATATCCTTCTCTCAAATACACTCAGAACTTGTGGAGGGATTTCTAATTAAGTTTATCATAGGCTGGTGCGAAAGATCTTTGAAGGGCTTAGTAATAACAGCTGTACGAGTTGATCGATCAGGTTAAGCTGCACTTATGGCGGTTGATCCGTAAAGGGGTGGCCATCTTTACATACCAAGACCCCTGGGTGAATTGGTGCGTGCTCTTATTAGTAGTACATGCATCATCATAATCAGCTTACAAGGTTCCACTGCTGCACTGCCGCGACACAGACCTTCTGTTTTGAGAAGGAGTGGGCTGTAATCTACCACGGGCCCAGTGGGGGTTTGTAGATGTCACATGTCTTCGGAGTTTTTGCTATAGGACATGCCGGTTTCCTCACGATGTTTTCCTTCACCGTTTTGAGAGCAGTGGTGATGAAATTATTTCCAGCCTGTGTTCGAACTCGTACCTACATAACCGTAACCACTGCTCGTTGGTAGTTCTATTTCAAAAATCATTTTGACATATCAGGATTATTTCAGAAACAGTACAATATGTGATTTACGATGGTAGAATGGTACTCTTACTTTGAAGGTGGAAATCATAAATTTATTTATTTGAAATGTTATAAATACCAGGGAATAAGTCCATTAGTAAGGATTTTAACATTTTGGCTGCGCACATAATGATGGTTAGAGAAGAAAGTTTCAGTAATGCCTGATAATAAGTTAATTCTCACCTTTATTTTCTCAGCAGTATGTACGTAAGGTTTTGCATAACACTGATTAACGTCATCCGGTGACTATCCATACACTTGATAACACGTCTGGCTCATAGATCATCAAGATCTTAATCGGAATGTTTGGCTAAACCACAGTTTTTGTCTATGAAACACTCGCAATCACTTTATCGAGAATATTAACTATAGTTAGTAACGGCATTGACACGGCACTATAGGTTGTTGTTATTTTAGTAATTAATTCGCTGAGTTCTCGGCATGTGCCCCACTGCCAATGAGGAAGGGAGTATACATATAGCTATTAACGATATTCATGCTCAAGAAACGTACGAAAGATTGTAGGTCCCGTGTAAGTAAAAGAGATACATTATTGATAGTCTGTTCAAACTTCTGGCGAGTACTCGTTTTTCGCAGCGACAAGAGCTTTCAAAGAGAGTACTCGCTCAATAGGGATGCCTATATACAGCAGTGGACCTCTTTCGGCTGAAATGATGATGATGATGATGACTCGCTCAGTGACGATCGCTTGGTGGGTAGAACACTCGCTGAGAG
The DNA here is from genome assembly GCA_949987655.1 of Polymixis flavicincta. Lineage (NCBI taxonomy): Eukaryota > Metazoa > Arthropoda > Insecta > Lepidoptera > Noctuidae > Polymixis > Polymixis flavicincta. Next base: position 20,220,342 of record OX465195.1, read on the forward strand.
ATTTACGCTGGCAGTAGGACAGATACCTTAATGCTTATTGAAGATGATAGACTAAAACGAACACTATGAACTATTTCGATTTTACTTTAAATAAACCCGTCAAAAAGAATCCACAAATTCACAAGTTTACTAACGATTTTCAATCATAGTACCTATATTATGTTACACCGACATCTTACACTGATCCATTTTGAACCAATTTCACACACAAATCACTCGTTTACACAGATCTATTCTACAAGAAAACGCTTGATAAAACGTATGGTAGCAAAAGATCACTCTAATACTTTAAAACTTCAAGTACCATTGTGCAGTACAATTCCCTGGTATGTTGTATCGTACACTAAGAATTTACGCGTCGGAAGAGTTATCTTGACACTGACTGACACTATCAGAGTGATGACGCTTCGTGTAACGTGATCATCTGTAGCTTGAAATTAAGTGGTAATAATGCATTATTATTTCTACTTAGTTATTAGTGTGAACTCTTGTTTAAGTTCAGTTCAGCTCCGACTTACAAGATGGTGGTCGTAGTTTCGAACCCACGTAGGCACGCACTTTACTTTGTGTATTTTTATTCTGCTCTCAAAACGGTGAAGGGAAACATCGTGAGGAAACTGGCATTTTCTAGAACCAAAACTTTGAAGACATGTGACATCTACCAAACAGCACTGGGTAGGTAGTGGATCGCATCCCACTCCCTGTCACCGAGAGGAGGCCTTTGCCCCAGCAGTGGGACCGTCACAGGCTGCTTCTTCTACTTCATTTGGGGGTTAATTAAGATTTCATAGCTGTTCTCTGTATTTATAAGATAATTGCATGTTCAACACAATGTAAATTGTTTTATGAATGAAATAAATGAAATGAAATGAAATGCTTACGAGTATGCTATGCTATGCTCTCGAAACCTTGAAGGAAAACATAGTAAAGAATCGTAAAAACAAAAACTTGTAGACATGTGTGACATACATCAACCAACCACCACTGGAGGCCTATAGCCCAGCAGTATATTAGGGGCTAACTATGACACATGACCAGTTTAAATGTTAGGAATGACAGAGCTTTAATAACAACTTTTACTTAATCCAGAAATTGTATTGAAGCCTTGGAAATTGTATTGGTGATTATTTTCACCCATTTATAGACGAATGAAGTGCCTAATGATAGATGATGGGTCAATTATACTTGACTACTTAATTGCAGTTATTACAGCTAAATAACGTTTAGCTTGCGGCGTCGCTTGTGTTTAAAGAATTATACGAAAGGAAGGAAGGCTATGCTCGGAGTTTTTTTGAAGGATAAAATTAAATTATTCGGAAAAGTACCGGAGTTATCGACATAGCTTGTAGAATAAGCAAGCTGAAGTGGCAGTGAGCTGATGAGACTGCGTATTAGCAAATACAGGAAAAGTTTTCATCCAGTGCGCAAACTGTAACCATGAATTCAGCATATCATTCTAGAACTACTAGGATTACTAACTTAACTAGCGCAGATATTTTTCGCCGAATATAAAAATTAATATTTGCTGTTTCATAGAAAAGTGCAATACCTATGCGGTGAAAATGTTTGGAACAGCTGATTGTTTTTTTGTATAACCGGCGAAAAAATTTTGTGGTAGTGGATAAAAACTTGCCCTGTACAGTGTGGGACGCCCGCTCAGCTTAAAAAGGTGACTGGGACAGAGTGGATTCGGGAGGCGGGGGACTGGGTGCTGTGGGTCTGGGAGATGCCTATGTCCAGCAGTGGACTGGTGGGGAGAGTGGAGTGGTTAAAGGAAAGGAAGGTTTCCTCACAACGTTGTCCTAGACCGTCAATCAAAAGTAGTGTGCACAAACAAACGTAGCTTCCTCAGTTCCTCAGTTAATCCACAAGGGATTGTTCACCAACATCTAAAAAGAAAGAAGAAAGTAAAAGCTACTTACTACTGGCATGACTTGCACAGTTTGAGCAGCATCTTGAGTTGTTCACATAGTGTCTACAGGTGCTGATGTCGACGCTGGTCATGGAGGCACGTGCTATGATGTCACTCTCATAGAACACTGCGTTCCTGGAACAAGAGAGGGATGTGTTTAGAGCAGGAATATACACATAATACGGGAGTTTTATTTAAAAATCTACTTTGGTGGATGAGCATAAGTTGGGTTATCACAAACACACATCACAATCAGCGTATAAAGTTCCCACTGCATGGATTCTTCCCACTTCTGGTAAAGGTCGTGCTGCGATCAACATAATATAACATCATGCCCTGTTTCCGCGAAGGGTTGAGCAAATGTATTAGAATTATAATGATTAAGGCCCTGGTAATTTTGACTGTACTCGTCGTATTGTCGTTATGAGCGATAATAGTTCTTACTGCAATCCGATACGGGTTAAAATCTGTTGTAATAAATTCGAATAATAAATGAGCAAGCGTTGTCGTAAAAATGCAAATAAAATCATATAAAATTAGATATTAACTATTTGATAATAAATAATCCAGCACTGGATGCAGTTTGGCATTTGGATTTTTTGGTATATTTTTAATTATAATAATAATTGAAGGATAAACTGGTTTTAAAGATAATTAAGAGGTGAATTTGATGATTTTTTTGATGCACTAAGTATGTTTAATTATGTTTTGAGTTCCATCACTGTGTGCAAAAAGATTTGAAAATATAATATATTTTTTTGCTTTCAAAATTATTTACGGTTAAAGAAATTCACTGGTTTAAAAAACCGCCTTTTTGAGCGTTTTCAAGAAATCTCTGCCTTAATTTGACATAAAAGGTGAACCTAAAGTATACCCACCACTCATGTTTTAGTCCCATGTAACAGGGATGACCTTATTGCCATCAACCGCGCACAAGGCCAGACAGGTGTCTGCCACTGAGAAATTCCGGATAGAAAAACTCAATAACACTTTGCCCAACCTGGGAATCATACCCACGACCTCGTGCTCAGCAGCAGCGTTTGCGACTTGCGGTTAAAGAAATATTATTTTGCCACAATCCCTGCTGCATTGGTGTTTGAAACAATAAAAAAACAAAGACTTGACATCTATTCTAACATTCCTAGCATCGACATGTAAAGAGCGAAGAATGTTTTTAATGAAAAAGAAAACAAAATCATTACAACAGGGAATGTATAATGAGGGGTGTATAAATACGGTACTCCCTTTCTTCTCCTAAAATTATTTGTCTGATAATTATTATCCTTAACACGTTTGTTAAACTAGTAAACTTCAGTAACAATAATGTTCGAAAATTCGTTTTTTTTTTACATAATTATTTAACCATTTATGCACACACATATAAACAGACAAGAATAAAGGAACAGAAAAATACGTACAAAGGTAATGCTTATTTCTAAAGAAATCTCTTCCAGCACACCTGCGATAGGAGAGAAGATAACAGAGATGTAGACAACGCGTGTAATAATAATAGAAGAGAAAACATAATAGCACAAATTATACCTAATCTAATTTATAAATACACATATCATATAAGAATATACATACATACAAACATACATACATACTACTAAAATAAATATCAACAAAATATATATAATTATAATGTACTTAATTTAAATAATAAATACAAATGCAACTTATGACATAGTGGAGAGATAGTGTTCTTTCACTCTTCTTTTAAATACTGCTACAGTTTGGCAGTTCCTAATGTCAGGCGGAAGTGAATTCCACAACCGAACCGCGTGCACAGTGAAGGAGTAGGAGTAGAAGTCGGTTGAGTGGGGAGGGGACTTGTGGAGATTTCTAAGATGCGACCTGCAAGGTGCATCAAAAGGACGGGCGTAGGAGAAGCGTTCCCTCAGATAGGATGGGGTCTTAGGATCAATCACACTCACACTCTCACTTCACTTGAGGAATTATCTTTACTTCTAAAACGATTCTATCATAATATCTAGTAGGTACTAAAATAATTGAATCTCCTAATATTGTATGAAATAAAGCCATATTATGTCCTAAGTATTGTATTATATAATCTGTATTATTCCGAATTTTCACATTTGCTAAAAATTACGTTTCAGTGACAGAAACGAATCGCTGTAAATCTGACTCCACGCAGTCTTGTCAGCCCTACTTCTAGAGCATCATTTAGAATCGCGAAGGCGCGGTGGGACGAGGTGGCCCACGAGTTGAGGAGCAGGTGGTTGTAACACCAGCTACCTCGGCTGAGGCTGGCCGGCTAAGCCGGCCAACAAGACGAAGCTGCGGTGGTGAGCAACCATGCCTGTTGCATGTTGCTTGCTCGCTTGCATGCTGCATGTTTGCTTGCATGCTACATATTGCATGCTTGCTTGCATGCTTGCCGCATGCATGGTGTATGCTACAAGCTTGCTGTATGCATGCTGCATGCTTGCTTGCATGCTTGGTGTATTGTTGTTTGCATGGTGTATGCTTGTTTGCATGCTTCTTACATGGAACTCACAACAAGTGTACTATCTTAAAACAAGTCGGTAGCAGAAAAAATATTGTAGCTGTGCAAAGTATCATATACCTAACTCGCATCTACTTATCGCCTGAGAGAGAAGTTCATAACGTCAAAGTCAAAGTCAAAGTCAAAGTCAAAACGTTTATTGCGAACTAAGTGTACAATGTTGGTGTTATCGGATGTTAGTACTTATGACTTAGCAGCCTTTTACAAGCATTGCAATGTTATAATTCGCCTGCCCTTTTCATCAAAATTTAGCATGCATTAAAGATTATTATTATTAAGTTATTTTGTTTTATATTATAAACTAGCTGTCCCGACAGACGTTGTCCTGTCCATCCAAAAGTCATTCATACAAAATCCATACCCTACCTACCCTACCCTACCCTACCCTACACTATCCTACCCTACCTACCCTACCTACCCTACCTACCCTACCTACCCTACCTACCCTACCTACCCTACCTACCCTACCTACCCTACCTACCCTACCTACCCTACCTACCCTACCTACCCTACCTACCCTACCTACCCTACCTACCCTACCTACCCTACCTACCCTACCTACCCTACCTACCCTACCTACCCTACCTACCCTACCTACCCTACCTACCCTACCTACCCTACCTACCCTACCCTACACTATCCTACCCTACATTATCCTACACTACCTACCCTACACTACACTATCCTACCCTACCTACCTATCCTACCCTACCTACCTATCCTACCTACCTACCTATAAAAAGTATCCTATGTCCTTCTCCTGGCTCTAAACTACCTCCCTGCCAATTTTCAGCTAAATCGGTTCAGCCGTTCTTGAGTTATAAGTGAAGTAACTAACACGACTTTCTTTTATATATATATAGATTATAGTCATGTCCAAATTAATGTTAACAATAATGAATTCAATAGGTACAATAATTCAGCAATATTCAAGTCATCCTTTTCAGGTAGTATAAATAAAATTATAATTAAAAGAATAGTATGAAATTAAATAGGATAGGATAGACTAAATATTATTGTTTGTATAGGACAGATCGCCACTTTTTTACATGAGAGAAAAACGTTATTTTAAGCTAAACTCTAGATATTCTTTCACTGAGTAGAAACAATTTTGAATTAGGTATAGTTTTACCCTTTTTTGGAATATTGTTACTGATTTTTCAGTTTTAAACATGTTGGGCAACTTATTATATATTTTTATTGCCATATAATATGGGCTATCACTTAACATTTTTATTCTTGAGGATGGAGCGCATAACCTCTTTTTATGGCGAGTGTTGACGTTGTGCGTATCTTCTACTTTTGTGAACTTGTCGATATTTTTAAAAACAAATACGCAAATGTCAAGTATGTATATTGATGGCAGAGTTAGAATCTGATATTTTATAAATAATGGTTTGCAGCTCTCCGTATTATCAATTTGGGCTAGAATTCTTATTAACTTCTTTTGAATTATGAATAGTTCATCTACGTTAACACTATTTCCCCATAGCATAACGCCATATCGCAGCCATGAGTATGCGTATGCGTAGTAAGCAGCCATAGCTGTTTGTGTGTTAGTGCTTTGTTTAATTTGAAAAAGAGCATACGAGAATCTGGAGAGTTTTGTTTTTATATGGTCTATGTGTGACTTCCAGTTAATGTGCGTGTCAATATTTATGCCAAGTAGGCTAAACGTATTAACTTCTTCTATTTGCGTGTTTTTGAATATTGTTTTTAAATTCAGAGGTGGTTTTTTGTATGATCTAAATTGTATTATTTTAGTTTTATTACTATTAATTTCTAAGTTGTGGATCTGGAGCCACGTATTTACAGTTTGGAGGGTATCTTGTATTTGCAGACTAGGGTTATTTACATTTCCACACTTGATTAATATTGAAATATCGTCTGCAAATAATACTGGTAAAGCGTTATCTTTATCTAATGTTTTGGGAAGGTCATTAATATAAATTAAAAATAGTGGGCATCCTAACACGCTCCCTTGTGGGATTGAACAAGTAATTTGTTTTTCTTGTGATCTAATGGTTTTGATCTGATTTTTATCATGGTCGTAATTTTCAATTTGTACTATTTGTGTCCTATTATGTAAATATGATTTGAACCACGAATAAGCTGGTCCACGTACGCCGCAACCATATAGTTTAGTGAGTAAGATGTCATAACGGACCTTGTCGTATGCTTTTGTCATGTCTAGTAGTAGCCCAATTACATATTGCTTGTCGTTTATATATTGTAGTGCTTGTTGAACATATTTATAAACTGCTAATGTTGTTGATCTACATTTTCTGAATCCATTTTGTGCGTCGTCAAGAATATTAAACTTTTCTAAGAACATATATAGCTGATTGCACATAGCTTTTTCAAATATTTTGGAAAAGGTTGGTAGCAGTGCTATGGGTCTATAATTGCTTGGGGTATGCTTGTCCCCTTTTTTATGTACTGGTTTTACTAAAGCTACTTTAAGTGCGTCTGGAAATTGGCCGTCTTGGAAACTTTGATTGATTAAAAACATTAGAGGAAAGGAAAGTTCTATTGCGCATTGCTTTAACAAAAGCTTTCTGATACAAATTTGTTTTAAAAACATTGTTAGGATAAATAAACATTAAATAATTCTAATTTTAGTCTTCTAACTTTTATTGAAAACGGTTTTTTTTTCTTTTGTATATTATATATTGTAATATTTATGCGAAACAAAGTTATTGTATTTAAGGATTTCGATTTTATGGCAAGTTATATTATGCGACATAAAGTTCGGGCAAGTTATCATTCGGCCAATCTTTTTTAGTTCTCATTCTTCTTTTTAGGGTTCCGTACGTCCGAATTAAAACGGAGCCCTTATAGGATCACTCGTGTGTCTGTTAGTCAGTTTGTCAAAGCCAATTTACTCCGAATCTACTGGACCGATTAAGTTGAAATTTGGTACACATTTATTTCTGTAACTCAAACACGGACGTGTAGTTAATATAAATAAATACATTTTTAATTTGGGGCTCACACTTTCGGGGAACAAATTAGAAAATTTTAACACGTATTTTCGTTTTCAGACTCTTTAATACTGACAACCCGGATAAGTGCAAGTAGAATGCAAACGAAGGATTCCGTAGCACCTTACAATATTGATTGATAGGCATTGTGTGTTAGCAATTTGCGTAGCTTTACCTTCAATTGACCCAAGCGGTTGTTATTATGTAGCCAAGACCCCAGGACATTTACCCACTGTAACAACCTATTCCCTTAAGGTGTTCAACCTTCAATCACAGAAGTGTGTCAGTACAGTCTCATTAGAATACAATAGCATCGTTATGGCGCGGTATTCAGAACGATCTGCACCCTAATTGCGTAACTCACGATTGATCATAATTGGTTTCGTCTTCACAGTTAAACAATATTCATTGCGTTATTTATGTTGTTGAACAGACACATTTTTCGAACATATGAAGCAATGGTTTAACAATCCGTTTCAAAACGATACAGATTATGATGAATCGTGAGTTACGCAATTAGGGTGCTGGTCGACGCGACGCCTCGTTACAGAACATTATCTGTCAGTTGGAACTAGATACATAATGTCAATGTAATGTGGAGAATTCAGACAGTGTTACAGTGGGTGTCAAAAATATGCCGAGATTGACTCGATTCGAAATATCGGAATTAGAATTGTATTACTTACTTATGTATAAGTTTTTATAAAGCGTTAGAAAAGGTTTCGAGCCGATTAGGGTTGAAACTCTGGTGCCATGGGGTCCAACTGGTGCGAGTGCCCTCTTAGTTTTTCTAGATATTACCAAGGGGTTCACTCTTCATGGCCTATTTTTTGAAATGGCCAAAGAATCAGCATTGCCATACAACGTGGCTATACTGCCAGTCTTTTGGGCACTTTCCTGTTGACAAAGATGCGGACATTTTTTTTTTGCCCCAGGATTCTTTTTTTAAAAAAGGTAGGTACTTTTATGACTGTTAGTCTTTAAATTAATTTTAATGTTGCAAATCCAATACAAACCTTTCCATTATGCGAACTATTATGTTTTAAATTTATGAAGCTTTAACTAATTAGAAACAATTAATTAACTATTGTTATGTACGTCTTGTTCGTAATCGGGAAGGAGTAAAACACATTTAATGAACATGTTAACAGAAGCATTAGTCAACCTGAAATGTACATTTTCTAACTCCTCAACCTCGCACAGATCACCTATCTGGTCACAACCCACACAGGCAATCGACATCACAATGATCACAATGTAATTACTAACTTCCGTTCATATAATACTACATGTATGTAAATAATAGGCTATACATATCTATAAAATGTAGCTACATGTCCATTTTAGAGGTCGTTTAGAGGCTCATGTTATTCGATAATGGCCTCCTTATGAGACCATCTCCAAGAGATTTAGGCGTCAGAACATTGAGTTCCCTAAATTAGGTTTCAGCGACTAGGTACATAATTATCAGCCATTCTTGAACAGTCCCTCGATTCAAGATGAACACTGACATAAAATAACATCACGCCTTGTTTCCCAAAAGGGTTGTGCAGAGGTACCTATACCCACACACCCACATTTCGCCAGTTGTATTTAAGTCGCAAGTAATAGGGATTTATTATTTTTTTGGGTGGAAATTATCAAATAACTTCTCCCGCTCTGGGTGGAGCAGGAGGGCGTGTCAGACTTTTACTGACTAAAACCCACCCGTGTTGCCTTAGTAGCCCGTATGCCAAGGGCTGTGGTATCTCTGTCGAACAAACCCGCACCCAAGTAATAGGGGTCGAGTTTATTGCCATCAACCGGGACTAAATCCAGGCCCACCAATAACAATAAGAAACAACAACAACCAACACAATTACAATAACAATTGGTTGTCCCGATCTGGGAATCGAACCCAGGACCTCATAGGTCATCAGTAGCGGATGCGGCCAAAAGACCACGAAAGCAGTCAGATGCCTATTGATTCGTTTAGACACCATAATTATGTAAATTAACAACGGTTCATGCATGAAGTTCTAAACTTGGGAAGCCATTTACATCTATGGATTATCCCTTAAAAAGTAATTCCAGATAACATGAACGTGACCAGATCACCAGACGGCTGGCGTATTTTTAACCGACGAAAAAACGGAGGAGGTTGAGGTTACTCAATTCGACGCGTATATTCTTTTTTTTAAATGTATGACCACGCATAACTTTTTCCAGAGTAGTCCGATTTTGACAATTCTTTTTTTATTGGAAAAGATATACCCCAAAGTTGGTCCCATATAAATTTCGAAGAAAAATTCCAACCCTAAGGGTAAGAAAACAGGGGATGATTGATTGTTAACTCACAGATTTTAATACTGAGTTGTGTATTACAAAAAGTAATCAAAAATTAAGCATGTGGTAATTAGTAGATTATAGCCACAATTTTTTTTAAAATAAAAACTTTTTAATTAAAAAATTAAACCGCCGAAAAACCGAAAAGTTAATTTTTAACTTTTCGGTTTTTCGGCGGTTTAATTTTTTTATTAAAAAGTTTTTTTAGGTCAAAGAATCAGCATTGCCATACAACGTGACAAAGTTGTAAGCCTTATGCCCGCACTTTACCTGTTGACGGCGGTGCCGAGGAATGTTTTGATGCCCTATGATTTTTTTTCTTCTGAGCGTGTCGATAGCAATCTAATTACAGTCAGCTTAGAATTTGGCTATGAGCTTGGCACTTTCCGCAGCGTCCATCAACTCTCCTGTAGCGTGCAAACAACAGGACACGCTGCATAAGATATTAATTTTCTCTCATTGTTTGTGGGAAATCATCATCTGCCTAGCCTTTTCACAACTATGTTGGCGTCGGCTTCCAGTCTAACCGGATACGACTGTCAAAGATCCATAAATGACACCCGGGACCAACGGCTTAACGTGCTTTCCGAGGCACGGAGGGGTCTTGGTATGTAAAGATGGTCACCCATCCACAGACCAACCGCGGCAAGCGTAGCTTAACCTGATCGATTGACCCGCGCAGCTATTGTTGTATTGGGCGTTATTGTGTGGTGGGACAGCACCACTTAACAATAGTATAAGATTGTTAATTTTAAATCACGTAAATGTTTTAATTAGGTACCGACCTAATAAAAACCACATTTAGTTGGAAATCAAAATCAAAATCAAAATATTTTTATTTCATATAAACCTGCATGGGCACTTATGAAACGTCAGAAGCTAGGTGCACGGTTCCAAATTGTTGTTTCCTATGGAGAAGAGCAGGCAAGAAACTCCACGGTTACTCTTTTAAAAATAATTGGCTTCAACAATATTTTCAAATAACAGAGATTAAATATATGGGAGGACAGCGCAGGCCTGTCAATAAGTACCTTCTTTCAATAAGGAATTCTTCTTATGCGAGTCCGTTTATAGTAGATAAATACTTTTTCTGTCCTTCTTTCAATGCCTTAAGGGGTAAATGTTTTGGGTCCTGAACTCTGGCGTAAAAAAATGTGGCCAAAGAATGTTACCAACTTACCACCACAAACCTACTATGAAGTCAGAAACTCGCCAAACAATAAAACAGTTGTGAGAAAACTTATAGATAACAACTTTCAGTGTTATACAAAGCCACTTATTTATCACAAAGTCAGTACCTACGCATTTTCTCGAGAACCCTTACAATATAATATACATACTCGTAGGTATATCTGTTTTATCACACCTTCCATTCGCTCTAGAATAGATCATAATACTTCAATATTTATAGCCACAGTAACTTGTAGTTTATCTCATTACAATATGCATTGTGTGCCAACCTCAAGCCGTGACACACATTTGCAAGATAATCAGCTAGCACACAGTAAGCAGTGATCTGGTGAAGAAAACAACGCGTCAGGCCGTTCTAGTTTGATAGGAATGTCCCTAAGTTAGGCTCAGAGAGTCGGCAAAATATTGAAGCTAGTTGCCCATTCGAAAACAGATCTCTATTGAGAAGAACGGACAAAAACCTCTACGGATACGCTTTTAAATCAAGATACTACAAAATACTGGGTACATTATTCTTGTTGTTTCTTTAGGTGAGAACCAGAGAACAATGTCAAAAAAAGAGAAAACTATTCGAAATATAAGCCGTGGTACAGTCACCGTGAACTGCTATAATATAACAACACGCTTGCAATCCCCAAAGGCATAGGCAGAGGTGTACACACACATTTCGCATATTCCCCTTTATTTATAAATGTTGCTTAAAGTTAAGAGGTGATTAAATTTAAAAAATGTATTGTTAAACAGACGCTAATCATTACTTAACTTTAAGCAATGATTACAAATAAGGGAGGTTATGTTTCCGTCCCATAATATAGGGGCGAGCCTATTGCCATGAACCGGGTACAAATCCAGATCCTGGGCTGTTACTGAGAAATTTCTGATGATGATGATCAATTAAACTGCCCGAGCTGGGAATCGAACCATGGACCTCATCTTTAGCAATAACGCTTTCAACGACCTCGTTGAAAGCGTTATTGCTAAGGATGAGTTGATCTTTGACTGCCTAGTCAAAGACAAACTTGGCATATGCACAGTTGGACAAGCAGCTCAAACTGTTGATGTGGCTCAGTTCTGGTCGAAGCTCATTTAGACATAGGGAGTTAAGCTCCTCCAGTATATCTTCAAGAGGAGTTAAGATCCAATCGGTGCCGAGGAACGGAAGCTGCTGAAGCTGTCACGGTTGAACTCAACCAGGACCAAACATTTTAAGTCCTACATGGTCCAGGTTCCCGCGATGCTGAAAGCTGTCTTCGTTTCCTCAGACTTTTTGGCCGGCAGGAGTTGTCTACGTACCTACGTAACGTCGGTACGTAACAAGGCACGACCGAAACCAAGCTCGCAAGTGTAGTGAGTTTTGTTTATGTGGTTTAATTTATAATTATGCATGTCTACGGAATATTTATGGTATGGGTTTTAATTGCCTAAATAAAATGATTTATTATCCACACTAATATTTTATTTTTAATGATAAAGAGGTAAGATTTGATTGTCTGTACCTAATATACGTATAAACTCAAAAATTGCTAAACCGATTTAAAAATTCTTACACCTGTGGAAAGCTATATTATTTTGGAGTATTATATTTCACGCGGATGAAGTCGAGGGCGAAGTGCTAGTTATTATTAAACTTATTAAATAACTCTTGAAACCATCGACGAGGACGAAAGTGAAGATGCACAATAAAAAATGAGATTTAAACAACAGGAACGAGTAGTCACTAATTTATTAGGTTAAGTACCTGAACGAAAATAAATTAAGTTTAATAGCATTGGACTCCTTTCCATCACTGTTTAAAAGACGTCCATTTAAACCTTTTTTTCCGTGAGGAAATCCTCATGGATACCCTCCACCTGGGGAGTACGGAGTGTTATGTCGGACTCCTACCAACTAAAACCCCTCTGTTCCTACCTGCTACCATGAGTTGGGGGCTTGGAGATACATACTTGTACATACCCATTTTAAAATCGAATATAAGCAGCAGCTATTTTCAAAATAGAATACTGTGCCATCAGTATGCCAACTCAAAAGCAAAAACTACATTTCAGCTTGATCAAACTCAAACTCAAACTCAAAGCATTTATTTCAAATAAACCAATTACAGGCACTTTTGAATTGTCAAGGTTGGTGAGTTAGAAAGATGAAGCTAGTTGCCCATTCCAAAGCGTAGGTACCTATGGAGAAGAATGGGCAAGAAACTCCATGGACACTCTTTTAAAAACAAGATTTTGTTACAAAAAGTTGGTTACATCATTATGTTGAAATTATCAATGTGAGAACGATGTAAAAAGTGCACATTAAAAGCGTCCGTAATTAAAATAAAATAACAATTAAAATAAGCCGTGGGAGCTAAGAGATGACCAGTCCCTACTGGCGGCGCCCGTTCACGGACATGACGTATGCATCAGCACCATTCAGCTCAACCATTTTGAAGGGAACTTAATGATCCAACACACACGCCACCACCAGCGAGACATTTGAGTGAGCATGACATACTCTCAGCTGCCAGGGCACATTCAAGTCAATGAAAGACGTACCCTGTAAATGTTTGCTTTATAGTAGGAACATAGTGCTCACACATAGGTATGCTATACAATTATACAATACAAAAATTTGAATTAAACAATGCAAAGATATCTAGCTTTTACAGTCTTCAGCAGCTCCAACAATGTTTTCAATGTTATTCAATTTAGTTTAAGGTACCTTGTGGAGCAGGACAAGCAGCGTTTAGCCAAGCATTTTTGTCAGCGATGTAATCCCCCAACTTATAATAAGCATAGTGTGCGTTTTATACAAGATTTAAATTTCGATTCATTCAGTTCGAGTATGTGGGGAGGTATTTTATTGTAACATTTTAAACAGTACCCCATGAAGGATGAGTATACTTTAGCCAGTCTGAAGCCTGGTTGAACCAATTGGTGCCTATTTCTCGTTCTAATGGTGTGTCTTTCACCTCGTTTACTGAAAAGATTTAAGTTTTTCCTAACGTACATGATGTTCTCATAGATATATTGACAAGGTACCGTCATGATATTAATAACTTTGAACAGTTCCCTTAGAGAATCCCGCGTACGGAGGTCATATATTTCTCTAATGGCTCTTTTCTGCAGAATAAAAATAGACTCGATATCTACCCGTAGTAAAATACCGTATGACATGATACTATGAAAGTAACTGAAATAGACTAGCCTCGCGGTTTCTACATTAGTGAATTGGCAGATTTTTCTTACAGCATATGCTGCTGAACTTAACCGTCCTGCAAGAGCTGTTAAATGAGGACTCCACTGTAGTTTTGAGTCGAGCGTGATCCCTAGGAAAACAATTTTATCGACGAATTCTAGTTTCTCTTTATTCAATACTACGTCACAATCAGTACTTTTAACATTTGGTAAAGCAAATCTTATGCATTTAGTTTTTTTCCCATTTAACACTAAATTATTAGCAGTGAACCAATTTTGTACCAGCAGTAGGGCATTATTTACGTCGTCAAGATTTGATGCACATCTATTTATTTTAAAAATTAAGGATGTATCGTCAGCAAATAACACCATTTGTGGTTGGTTTTTTAATAAATGGGGTAGATCATTAATATATACTAAAAAGAGGAAAGGACCTAATATTGAGCCTTGTGGAACACCCATTTTTATTTTTAAACCATGTGAATTGACACCATATATATGAACTTTTTGCTGTCTATCATTTAAATAAGATTTTACTAGACTGAGCGCAAGTTTACCTAGTCCGTAATGCTCAAGTTTTAAAAGCAAGGTTTCGTGATTAACGCAGTCAAATGCCTTGGAAAGGTCACAAAAAATTCCAATGGCATCCTGAGCCTCCTCTCAAGCTGCAAATATGTGTTTTAATAAGGTAACACCGGCGTCAGTCGTACAACGTCCTTTGGTGAAACCATATTGCTGATCGTGTAAGATTTTTGGTATTAAAATGATTAAGCATTTGATTGAGCATTATCTTTTCGAACACCTTGCTGAATACCGGCAGCACGGATACTGGTCTATAATTGTTGGCGTCTTTGCTGTCCCCAGATTTGAATAGTGGTAGAACCTTACTATATTTCATTAAATCCGGGAAGACTCCTTGATCCACACGCAAATTAAATATTAAAGCCAAGTATGGTGCTATGGTCTCGATTATGGATGTACAAACTTTTATAGACATTCCCCATAGATCTTCGGACAATTTGATTTTGATTTGCCGAAAAGATTTTAAAACTATTATAGGGGTTATGTGCTTAAATTGAAATTCAACTGGACAGCTTGGAACGTTTGCTCTTAATAAATCAATTGAGACATCGGGGGACGAATTTAAAGAATCCGTCGTTTTAGATGGTATATTAGTAAAGAATTTTACAAATTCTTGAGCTACTTCTATGTTAGAGCTTATGGCACCACGCGAAGTCTCCAATGTATAATCCGTATTTCGTATTTTTTTCCTACCAGTTTCGTTATTAATTACTTTCCAAACTGTTTTTATTTTATTCTCTGCTGTTTGGATGTTGTTGCTAATGTACAAGGCTTTAGCTAACTTACAGGTATTTCTAAAAATTTTGGAATATGTAGCAACATACTTGTTGAAAGTTTCGGTGTTAATGTAAGGCTTAAGGCCATACAGCTCGAACAGTCTGTCCCTGCTTATCCTAATACCTCTAGTAGCCCAGTCACTAAATACAAATTGAGGGCAAATATTTTTTGTTTTCTTTTCTAAAGTTTTACTGAATTCAGTGTGCACTACTGAAAAGAAATCCTCATATAATTTATTTGCATCATCCATATTATTAACGCCCAGAACATTTAATTTATTGTATATGGTACTATTGAATTTATTTAATTTGCCCGTCGTTATTGGTCTAAATTGTATTTGCACTTTTTGCAAAGGTGTTCTAAACTTAAAATTAACCGTTTGTCCACTATGATCAGATGGCAGATAATTTACGATGGCTTTCTCCACATATTCACAACAACAAGATTTACGATTGACAGAAGCCTTCATCATCAGCCTACAGCAGTCCACTGCTGGACATAGGCCTCTCCAATTGCACGCCATTCAGCTCGATTCTCGGCAACTCTCACCCAGTTACCACCAGTAACCCTGCGAAGATCATCACTCCGCCTAGCCTGAGGGCGTCATACCTTACGTTTGCCGATTCGCGGTCTCCAGTCAAGAACGCGTCTGCCCCAACGGTCATCGGTTCTAAAGCTAATGTGGCCGGCCCATTACCACTTCAGTTTGCTAATCCTGGGAGCACAGAAGCCTTAGCAACTAAAAATCCTGCTGATACCCATATTGGCATAGCGCTGAGATATTCAGACTTACACAAACAGTTTGATAACTGGTACTTGACACTTAAGACTGATGTTATTGATAAAGAGATAGCGAGCTAAAAATATTAGCGCTATCTGAACGTCAGAGATTAAGGCACCTGTTCCACCGTTGATGAGGAAGCGAGTTGCTATCAGCGATTTTCTCGCTCAAGGAACGTAGAAAAAAATTGTAGGTAAGTCCCATATAAGTAAACGAGATACATAATACATACTTTTTCTTCATCATCTGCCTAGCCTTTTCCCAACATTGTTGGGGTCGCATCTCAATCTAACTGGATCTAGCTGAATACCAGTATTTTACATGGAGTGACTTGGGTATCTGACCTCTATGACCCAGTTATGATACCTCTTGGTAAGACTGATGGTCAAACTTTTGAGCTTCTGACGACTAACAAAGACTGTTGAAACATTCACGAATGACAACTGGGACCTACTGCTCAACGTGCCTTCCGAGACGCAGAGGGTCTTGGTATGTAAAGATGATCACCCATCCGCGGCAAGCGTAGCAAAACCTGATCGATCGAACCGTGTGACTTTTATAACTTAGCTACTACGCCCCTGGGTAAATGAGATCCATAATTGAATACAAATAGTTGATCACTGACACCAGTACCAGTTTGTTGAATCGACAAGAGCTACCACAGAGAGTACTCGCTCAGCAACGCTCGCCTGGCGGGTAGGATAGTCGCTAAGCGACTCACGTTTGAACAACAATAGCAGCCTATAACTGCCCCCTGCAGGGCAAAGACGTCTTCTCCTACAGAGAAGGCACGAGCCATGATCACTATGCTCGGTTAAGACGGCATGGTGATTTCAGACTTATATGTATTTTAAGTTATATATACCAGGTTTTTTCACGATATTTACTTCAACTGAAAAGTCACATTGGTACATCGTGCATGAGAAGCGAAGCCTTTAGTCACTGAGCCATTACGATATACTCCTATCAGCGAGTAATTGCTCGTTGAGGCTCTGATACACAGGCGCAAGGCGACTGTAGCAGAACAATTTCTATAAAAACTTCATGTAAATTATTTTACCAGATTCGCGTCGCATCTGTCTGCAGGAGCTTTTGCTCACCAAATCCTTTTTAGTTGCTAGCTATATTTGCTTCTTGTTAAACGCAAACGGTGAGACAGGTGTCTTATACAAGATAGTAATGATAGATTGCACTAGGTGATAAGATAGATTGACTACATTGTACACTCATAAGGGAAATATAAATAAGACGTGTTCAGATGACGGTCTTATCGCTAATCTTAAAGCAACCACGTGTGTGAGGAAGTAAGGATTATAGGCGAGATATAACATTTGTTGTTGATAATAATTTTAAAGGGCACATTCCTATTATTAATCGAATCCATTCCCTTCTGCACTCCTAAAAATATTCTTTTAACACTCTAATACAGGATAAGTTTTTATCCAGTGCGCAAATTGTAACTATGAATAATTCAGCATATCATTCTAGACCGTAGTACCGCAGAAATTGTTCGCGGGTTATTAAAAAAAAATCTGGTGTTTCATAGAAAAGTGAAACACCTACGCGGGAAAAATGTATTGAACAACTGATTTTTTTTTGTGTAACCGACGAAATATTTCTGCGCTGGGGCTCTAGAATGATATGCTGAATTCATGGTTTACAGTTTGCGCGCTGGTTAAAAACTTTTCCTGTGTAACTAGTGGTCGCCCAGTGTTCATTCAAATTGTATTCAACAACAATCAAAAATATTAGTTGTCTGTACTCCATATAAACTTTAACTGTTAGTAGTTCATTCTCGGCCGTCCGCGTAAGGATACCTCTCTCTTAGTTGCAACGGCCGGCAGCCCGAAATTCATAATTGTGCTTCGTAAATCGCGGCTTGGTCACAGAAGAGAGTAAAGAGAAATGAGGAACAGGAGGGAAAGTTCTCCATCCTCCATTGAACAGGTGAGGATCAGTGTTGTGTCTGGTGGCCTACTGACCGACGGTTTATTTCGGGACGCTCAATATAATCTACTAGCAGCGCTCCGCGATTTCACTCGCGTAGTTCTCGTTCCCGTGGGAATTCGGAGACAAAATATAGCCTATGTCACCCAGGCATAGTGTAGCTTCCCAACAGTGAAATATTTTTTCACAACGGTTCAGTAGTTTCGGAGCCTATTCAATCCAAAAAAACAAACAATGAAATCTTTCGTCTTTTTATTATTAGTTTATATATTAATATTTTACAAAGTAATGTATTTCTATTTAGATAAAATATAGTCGAATTTCGACCACTGTGATGCGTAGTTGACATGTGGCGATGTAGATGCCGCCACTAAAGTTCCTCATATCCTGCCATATCTTGCGGCGGTAAGTCCCCTCTTTGAGGAGTGGCTTGAGAGGCGGCATGGCGTCCTCACCTTCCGCCTGACGCAGGTCCTCACCGTACACGGTTGTTTCGGGAGGTTCCTGTTTCGGATAGGGCGAGAGGAAACGCCCGGGTGTTTCCACTGCGAAGATCGCCCTGAGGAAACGGTGGAGCACACGGTGGCGGTCTGCCCAGCTTGAGTGGAGCACTGCCGTGTCTTCGTGGAGGCGATCGGCGGTGGCAATCTCTCGCGTCCGGCCCTGGTCCATGGTACGGAGCGAGAGGTCATGGGTAGCCGTCACCTCCTTCAGCGAAGCAGTGATGCTCGCGAAGAGGGAGGCCGCGCACGTGAGGGAGAGCCACCGTAGGCATGAGCTTGTGGACGGCGAGTAATGGGTAGCTCGCTGTCCGGTAAGGACCAAGCCCAAGTCGACAGCACGTTTCGGCGCGCCTCAAAGAGATGTCAGCACAAAATGATGGGGCCCGCAAGGACCGATGCCTGCCAGGGGTGCGGGTTTGTTCGATAGAGATACCACAGCCCCTGGCATACGGGCTACTGAGGGAACATGGGTGGGTTTTGGTCAGTAAAAGTCTGACACGCCCTCCTGCTCCACCCAGAGCGGGAGAAGTAATTTGATGATTTCCCACCCAAAAAAAAAAAACCCTGCCATATCTTTCGCAGATGAAACTGTTATCTACTGCAATAACAATATCGAATTAAAAATATTATGACTCAATAAAACCAGTAAGTAACTAATTTATGACTTAAGTCACCTAAATAGCATCAAAGACAACGAAGCACTCAAATCTTAATTGTTTTGTAGATACTTTATCATTGAAGATAAGATGGAAATAGTTTAATGGTTTGCGAATAACATATCATTAATAGATAATCTAATTACCTTGATAGAGATTGTTGATAAGATCTGATAATGCAAACAGTTAGGAAAGATGGTCTCTAAGATATTTACAGTAAATTGGCAAATAGATGAAGATAATACAATTATCAATGACTAGCAGTGCTCCGCGGTTTCACCCACGTAGTTCCCGTTCCCGTGGGAATACGGGGATAAAATATAGCCTATGTCACCCGGGGATAGTGTAGCTTCCCAACAGTGAAATAATTTTTCAAATCGGTTCAGTAGTTTCAGAGCCTATTCAATGCAAACAAACAATAAAATCTTTCCTCTATAAAATATTAGCATAATTCTAAAAGTCCCGTATTAGTTGACCCACACGAAGTTAATTTATTAGTGGGCGAATCGCAAATTCCAGAAATACGTATTAGGCAATTGGCACGTTTTGTATTTTTTTTTAATAAATTTAATGTACCTTTACCTTAATTTTTCGTTGTTTTCTTAACGTTTTATTCAAACGTGTTCTGACACGTTTTGAATAAAACGTTAAGGAAACCCATTACGTATTTCTGAAACTGCCGATTTGCACACAAATAAATTGACTTCTTGTGAGTAACCTAAAGAAAATATTATAATATTTAAAAGTGATGATTCGCCGGATTTAGGCGAGTTAATACGTGCGAGTTGGCTATTATACTCATGAAAGTTATATTACATAGACGATGATGATGACACAAGTTCCCATATAAAGACGAAACGGAAGACCTAAAAAAAAGATTTCTGGTTTAAAAAAATTTCAATTATAATAACTTAAAAGGCAAGATTATACTAAAAATATAATTATAGCCAATGACCTTTGCGCATCCTTTTTTAGTGAATCATAAAAAATAACAAAACTGACAAAAATATAAAGTTTGTAAGGTTTTGATTAAAAATACGACTCAGAAACGAACTCCTAACAACAATATTGTAACAATATTTCGCGTGAAAGTTAGGAATAAGCAGCACCTTTCTAGTTTCGTGCAAAGGTATCAAAGCTGATGTGTGGCAAAGATTTTAATCTTTAAGGCGCAGACAGCCGTCTTTTAAGGACTTTTTATTGAAGATCACGTCTAAACGGTTTATGTATTTGAAAAAATTATAAGTAAAACTACACAATTTTCTTCGTCATTTGTTATGTGGATATTTCAAACACTATTTAATAACATAATGTAATTAATTGTTAAAGTAATGTCTATCGCGGACATAAAAACGATAATCACGCAGAAACTATTGGGTGTATTTCCATGAAACTTTCACCATCTAAAATACAATTTAATCACCCAAAATTTAATATTTAATATGCGGTTTTTCTTTGAATTGTGTTTCATAAATCAACATGGGTTGTTTTTCGAAAAACTGGATGCGCGTTGAGGCGGGGTCTCTTGCGGGCGACGGGTGGCAGTGCATCGCTGTAGGTAGCTGTCATCTATCGTCGCCTTAAATAGATCGTCCAGTCGTCCATCTAGCTAGCCTTTTCCCAACTACATAATATCTATATGTTTAGAGCGGTTTCCTTCTCACTTAGAAGAACACTAGAATTACACATGGAGCAACTTCCTATCTATCTGCGGGGTGATTGCGTAACACATTAGCAGTAGAAATGGCTTTCATTTTGACAGTTTAATAACAATTTAACAATATCCTTCAAAAATATATAGATTGTGATGGACAGTATGCTACACAATTAGGGTACTGACTTTTAAAACCCGTTGATTGTGTTACACGATACCCCTTGGTAAGACTAAAGTTGTTATATTTTCGGGTTTCTAACAACCCGGGGCGACTGTCAAAGGTCTAAGAATGTTAGCCAGGACTAAAAGCGTAATGTGCTTTCCGAAGCATGGAGGAGTCCTGGTATGTAATGGATGCTCACCCATCCAAAGACCGACTTCTTAGTTGGACGTTCTTATTTAGCCACAAAATCTCTAGTCATAAATGGACCACCAGGAAAGAATAGTCATCAAACAGATTATCTAGGAAATATCAAGTAGGTACATTGTATAGCATAGCCAAGCAAGATTGAAAGAAAGTTTATTTTGCACTTACAAAACGCCAAAAGCTAGTGTTCATGAGAAAAATTAACAAAAAGTTGAAAAATTAATTTAAAGATCTGAAATGGTCATTGCCAATTTACATCGCATTGTACCCGTTTGAAAACTGTCGTGGGCATTTATGTGAAATACGGAACTGAAAATAATATAATGCTACAATACCTACTGACAAATCAAAGAAAAATCCAGCCGCAGTACAAAGGGACAGTCACACAAAAACATACAATTATCATGGCTAAGTAGTATTTAAAGATCGTGAGTAAGAAGTCCTGAGTCCTTTGCGTTGCTGCCAAGAATGCAAAGTCTTTTAAAGTGGGTATTAATTATTTAATGACATGGGCAAAACATGAGTAGTATAGCTATACAGAAAAAAGTGTGTGCACTGGGGGTCTAGAATGAAATGCTGAATTCATGGTTACAGTTTACGCACTGGTTAAAAACTGATCCTGTTTTTCGAGAAAAAGTTCTTTCTATTTGGTGAATTTTGTTCATTCTAATGCTCCTGTATACAATGATCGCATTACCAATAGGATATCCAATGTTCATAACACCTCATCAATTATCAGTTTTTAATTATTCACGCTCGGCAGATTAATAGGCAGTTTTGTTTCACGCCCCTTTTTTCCTTGTTTTCTAACTTACGTAATCACTTTTAATGATACATTTGAAACCAGACGGTTTGTTATAGTAAAATAGATAATATTTAACATTGTCTTTTGCATGATGAGATCCATTGGTAGCTAATCAAGAGATTTTCTTAATCTGAAACAATATTCCTTTACCGTGGTACCACGAGGATTCGGGGCTTAACTTGAAACAATGGTAATTTTCATCGTACTACCTTAAGAGCAATCACAATCTATCTCTCTACACTTAATTAATGAAACACATAGCTCTTGTGCCGACCTCGCTAGATAAGTGGGGAAAGCGACGGCTGCTCAGAATAAATGTACCAGTTAGCTCACAGCTTAGTGTAGCTACTACTTTCCCAACGTACTAGCTATAAATAGAAATACACTAGAACATAGACAGCGCCATAAGCGCCTATGTCGTTGAGAATCAATTTTAAACTTTTAAGTATAACTAAGTTGGCCATATGGATCTTGGTTTGATTTTTTACACACCGTGGTCATCTTCGAACTTCACCAAAAATCATGACATGCAGTGGAATGCATGGGAGGTACGGGGAAGGGGATATTCAGGATGCGTTTTAAGAGGCTCAGTAATTTGGCCTTGCAGTTGCACGGTACGGTTTCTTTACGGTACGGCGCGCTAGACGCACCGCAGCATAAACCTGTGAGCTTACATATGACATGACAAGTCGCCGGTTGTTTGATTTACGGTCATAGGCCAGCCCGTAGTGCCGCCACCAGTGGCTGTCAACAAACTGCCATAGTGAACCATACAACACTGAGAACCATGACTCCAAGGTGAATTAACCGCAGTTTTTCCACTGCGAAAAGTCTGTGTGCAACGGGTCTTCGCGTACTGTACCAAGTAACGAAAGTGTCTTCGATGTGGACGAACATACAGAGAGTTAGGTTTGACACTGTGTTGGCCAATAGAATAAATATATCGAGCGGCTCGTCGCTACATAATAAGAGCCGGGTCGATCGAAGGTTAAGGTTAAGACCAACTCAGAACGGCCATGCACCACCACCCATCGAATCAAGAAAGAGCTGTTAATCTGTCAATCCTTCCGGTGTCCGGGCCTGGTGAGAATTCCCGTGTTGAGTCAAATTAAGCAATAGGCTCTACTCCTGGTGGTGCCCTTCCGTCAATTTCTTAAAGTTTCAGCTTTGCAACCATACTCCCCCGGGAGTCCAAAATCTTTACTTTCCCGGAAACTGCCCACCGAGCTATTGTAGTAACGTCGGCGGATCGCTAGATGACATAGTTAAGTTTAGAACTAAGGCGGTATCTAATCCGCTTCGAACCTCTAACTTTCGTTCTTGGTTGATGAAAACACCTTTGGCAAATGGTTTCGCTGATGTTCGTCTTGCGACGATCCAAGAATTTCACCTCTAACGTCGCAATACGAATGCTCCCAGTTATCCCTATTAATCATTACCTCGGCGCTTTACCGCGGTCGGATCGTGAAGGGTGCCCATCTATTACATATCGAAACGGGAGACCCCTCCGTGCCTCGGAAAGTACATTAAGCCATTGGTCCCGGCTGTAATACGTTGATATTTGACAGTCGTTGCTGGTAGTCAGGAGCCCAAAAGGTTACCAAAGACTATTGTGTACCTAGTTACCAACGCCATGTAAAATACTGGTATTCAGCTGCAAAGGTTATACTGGAAGGCGACCCCAACATAGTTGGGAAGAGGCTCGGCAGATTGAATGTTGTGTAAAATATAGGCTCCTCGTGCATGTTAATAACCATGCACCTTAACTTCAATTATATTGCTCTCAACGAAAGAAAAAATCTTGCCAAAATACCAGCAATAATTCGCCCCAAATTGGTCCATTTCATCAATCAACGGTAATCAAATTAAAATTACATACATTTCTTCCACTTAACTTTTTTCCCGCTCCGAAGTAATTCTCGTAATAATCACTCTACAAAACAATTGGAGGTATCATTAACATTTGTACGACTTTCGTGAAATACTGTGGTTATGTGGCGATGGCCTATAGTGAATTTTGAGCTTTATTTATGACAATGCGAATAATTGTACAGCGTACAAGCTGGGCAGCGTTCGGGAGGCTTCGTAATATCTTCTCGTCCCAAATACCGCAGTGTCTTAAGGCGAAAGTCTTTGACCAGTGTGTGTTGCCAGTGATAACCTATGGTACAGAGACGTGGTCACTCACAATGGGCCTCAACAGAGGGCTTAAAGTCACCCAAAGGGCAATGGAGAGGGCTATGCTTGGAGTTTCCCTACGTGATCGAATCAGGAATGAAGAGATCCGCAGGAGAACCAAAGCAGCCGATATAGCCCGAAGAATTGCCAAACTTAAGTGGCAGTGGGCAGGGCACATTGCTCGCAGAACAGATGGCCGATGGGGTCGAAAAGTTCTGGAGTGACGACCGCGTACCGGAAGACGTAAAGTTGGAAGGCTCCCACAAGGTGGACAGATGACCTTGTGAGGGCCGCGGGAGTCCGCTGGATGCGGGAAGCACAGAACCGGTCGAAGTGGCGGAGCTTGGGGGAGGCCTATGTCCAGCAGTGGGCGTCTTTCGGCTGAAATGATGATGATGATGGAGGTTCTTACAAACACTTTTAGACGTCTATTATATTTTTTAAACTAGGGGAGGTCGGCGTGTCCAATCTGACTACTCTGAGAAAGAGGGCCTAAACAAACTCAGAGGTCACAGACCTTACGCGCCACCACACCATAACCACATCCTTGTCATTCCCGAAGGTTGGGCAGATGTACACCCACATTTCACCAGTCATGTTCAAGTCTAAAATTGCGCTTACACGAGCAACTAAAATTGCTCCATCTTGGGCAATTCTCGTCAAATATGACGTCACGACTACATCCAGCAATTTAGGGCAATGGCAACAATTAGCAACCTGTTGCCAGAGAAACGGCCACATAGGGAGCAACATTAAAAAACTAGGCAATGCTCCTCCCCCGCCTCCGACCGGTTCCTCTCGCAAAAACGAGACCTAGTTACACGTACAAACGAGATAGAAAGAAAATTGACTAAAAACTTCCAAACCGATTGAATATTCGGCAACTCATGAATGGAGCAACGGCACGGTTTGCGCAGTGGTTAAGCGATTGACTGCTGCGCTGCGTGTCGCGGGTTCGATTCCCGCACGGAACAAATATTTGTATGACCTCCAATTAGTTGTTACGGGTCTGGCTGTTTGTATATGTGAGTTTAAATGTTTGTAAACGCACCCACAATACTGGAGAAATTCCTAGTGTGGGACAAAGTTTTTTTAAAAAAGAAAAAAATCAGAAGCAATATTGCCGAAACATATCGGCAATTTATTGTTGTTGTTCCAGATTGCTCCGATAGACCCATTAGTGTTGCCGAGCAATTATTGCTCAAAAAATTGCCCGTGTAAGAGCACCTTATTCTAATAGACCAACAACCGGGCACAAATCCAGACACCGGGCTGCTAATTTCTTTGCTAAACTCTACTTTGCCCGACCCAGAAATTAAACCCAGGACCTCATGTTCAGCAGTTTCGCTGGCAACTACTAGACCAACGAAGCACAACCTTTAAACAGGATACGGAGACGCCCTGGGCGTCGGGAATCCCAGGCCGATTTCCGGCCACCGTAGGCATGAGCTTGCGGACGGCGAGTAATGGGTAGCTCGCTGTCCGGTAAGGACCAAGCCCAAGTCGACGGCGCGTTGTGTTCCACGCGCGCCTCAAAGAGAAGTCAGCACAAAAAATGATGGGGCCCGCAAGGGCCGATGCCTGCCAGGGGTGCGGGTTTGTTCGAAAGAGATACCACAGCCCCTGGCATACGGGCTACTGAAGGAACACGGGTGGGTTTTAGTCAGTAAAAGTCTGACACGCCCTCCTGCTCCACCCAGAGCGGGAGAAGTTATATGATTATTTCCCACCCAAATAAAAAACCTTTAAAACGAGAAGCTGTCTCTGACACTTTACATTATCCCAATACATAATTATTTTCTTACTATCCTTTATTATTACTTTATTATAAAAGTAAAACTTTGGATGTTTTTACTCAATCACGCAAAAACGGCTGAAAGGATTTGGATGAAATTTAGTCCACAGATAGTTTATAACCTGGATTAATACATAGGATGCTTTTTATCCCTGTAGTACGTTTCTATGGGATTATTATGGACCTCCATGCGGGCAAAACCGCTGGCAAAAGCAGGTAGGTAATAAATAAAAGTCTAAAGCTTACCGCCAGCCTAACACGCTACTGCCTCTCGGCCAAATGTCACCGACCGGCCTTGAATACTGTTTGCCTACAGTCCTTATACCTACATACCGTCAACCGCATGCATAAATTCCCAATTCCACTATGAAAACGCCTTTATTTCTTGGCAGTATTGCAGTTTTCGTAGTTCGAGTGATACTTTGACGTGCAGTTGACCGTACATACATACGTCATACACCACAATGTAGGGCTCCGAGGAAATCCTGAGTCATTGTGAAGGTAACGCAGTATCGATTATTCGGATCGGATTAATCGAGAGATATTTGGCTGCAATTTGGTTGTATCTAGTGTTCGATATTACACTGATATGGGTGTAATAACATGACCTAGTGTTAGGAACGTGGGCCGGGCATGAATGAGCTGCATGCGTAGAGCAGATACCAGTCTCTCATAACGAATTTAGAAGTTATTTATACTTCATAATTATGTCGGTTTAAGGCGCCTATGTAGAAAAAAAAAAAAGACATTTTTTTTTCGACCGCCTTTGAAACGGATGAAACGAAAACCAAAATTACAAATTGTAAAAAGGTTTATGCCAAAGATTTAATAATCCGCACATATTGTTTGAGCAGTGCACATGGTCCATACAAGTTGTAGGTCTAGTTCGAACCCAGACAGACTCTTTACATACATTCCAACATACTC
Source organism: Polymixis flavicincta (assembly GCA_949987655.1). Lineage (NCBI taxonomy): Eukaryota > Metazoa > Arthropoda > Insecta > Lepidoptera > Noctuidae > Polymixis > Polymixis flavicincta. The sequence continues at coordinate 20,247,432 of OX465195.1, forward strand.
AGCCGTCATACGTTCCCACTGCTGGGACACAGGCCTCCTCTCCTCTCTTCGTGAGAGGGAGTGGGCCGTAATCCACCACGCGGGCCCAGTGCGGGTTGGTGGATGTCACATGTCATCGAATTTTTGGTTCTAGGACATGCCGGTTGCCTCACGATGTCGATGACAGACTCTTTACTTTGTGTAAATTATTTCACCACCACTGCTCTCAAAACGGTGAAAGAAAACATAGTGTGTAAAGCGACATGTCATGCAAAATTCGAAGATATGTGACGTCTACAAGCTGCACTGAAGCTCATGCCTTCTTACTGAGAGAAGGCCTGTGTTCCAGCAGTGGGGACATTATAGGCTTATTATGCATGCATGCCCATATGTTTGGGTCAAGTAGGGGCTGGGACAGCAGATTATTTTCTCGCCATTAGATGTTGTTCCCATAGCGAAACTTGTTTAGTTTAATGATCCCTTAAATATAACCACACATTTCTACTTCTATCCATATGCCACAGTATATGTCATATATTTATTTATAACAATTGCTTGCTGCGATTACAGTAAGCACCAAAGCGCGCAGCAACCCAACAACATAACATTTAACTAAAATTCTTTATATCTGAGCAATCAGGACAAAAACGCTTAACCGTTCAGGCCCTATGATGCCACAGACAGACTGACAGACACACAGATACACACTGCAAACTTTTAACACCCTTTTTTCATCGGGGTTAAAAATTAATTGAAGTTAATTGAGATTTTCGTTTTTCCTCAAGAAACTTAAAATAGGTAATTCGACAACACAAGGAATATCGTATTCAAAAAGCCTCAATTTATCCAACAGAGAAACGACACGCATTTTGATCACTTATCTTTCTCGGATATTCCAAAATGGCGATTATTCTCCCAACTGTAGGAAAACCTGACAGTGGGGATTACTATGTACATAATAGACATAATGGTGAATATTTCTGATGTACTATGTATGTAATTATCTTGTTTCATTCATGCTTATAATAATATTGTGTCAGGGGTGCGGGTTTGTTTGAAAGAGATACCACAGCCCCTGGCATACGGGCTACTGAAGGAACACGGGTGGGTTTTAGTCAGTAGAAGTCTGACACGCCCTCCTGCTCCACCCAGAGCGGGAGAAGTTATTTGATGATTTCCCACCCAAAAAAAAAAAAAACTATTCTTTACCTGTGTTCTACAAATAAAACTAATTGAATTGAGTTGAATTGAATTGGTATTTTTGGTGACTCAACAAAATCCTACTTTATAATCCTACTAATATTATAAATGTGAAAGTTTGTGAAGATGTTTGGATGCTTGTTACTCAATCACGCAAAAACTGCTGAACGTATTTGGATGAAAATTGGCACACATATAGTTTATAACCTGGATAAACACATTGGATAGTTTTTATCCCGGTAGTACGTTTCCGTGGGATAATTTTCATTCTCTACGCGGGCGGAGCCGCGGGAAACAGCTAGTTAAAATATACGAATACGACATAACACGCCACTAATGCCTCGTTGGTGTAGTGGTCGCAAACACTACTGTTGAGCATGAGGTTCTAGGGCCGATTGCCCGGTCGGGCAACGTTTTACTGGTTTATTCCATCAGGAATTTCGCAGTACTAGCACCCGGAGTCTGGATTTGTGTACGGTGGATGGATATAGGTTCACCCCCTATTCCATGGGACTACACAACTTGTGAAATGTGGGTGTATCTACTTTATAAATATTACATATATATTTTGAAGTGCCATGAATTAGGGAGCGAGCATAATTAGGCAATTAGGCCCAAATCCAGACTTGAAGGTGCTACTATAAAATTCCTGATGGAAAAACACACCAGTTTGAACTTCGAACACAGAACCACATTTGGTTTTAAAGTTACTGACAGCTGTGTTCCAATTTTAAAAAATCATAATTTGCTGACATTTCCGTGCCTTTACATTTTAGAAATTGCTCTTTTTGTTAAATGTAATCAAATTCTATTTTTAAATCGAGAGGAAAGCAAATACCGAGATGTAACCTTGTGATCTCAATACCAAAACTTGTTACGCACAGGTGGCTATAGAACTGCTTTGTTGAGGAAAAGTGTTTTTGGTATGGCACCGGCTATTTTCAACCACATTCCTAACTCCATAAAAGAGGAACCAGTAACTACTTTCAAAAGAAACTAACTCTGCTTCTATTAAATAATGTTACTACTCCGTATTGAATTTTCTAGCTGACAAAGTATTTTTTCCGTAAAGAATTCGTAGTGTTGTGTATTGTATTCTTTAATATTACTGTAACCACCTTATTGTAAATAACTACATTCAGAGCAAATAAAATTCTATTCTATTCTATTCCTGTTTGCTCACAATACCTACGATTAATTAAAATTGCAGGTAAGTTTTAACCGTCTTCAAAGAGGAGGTTTTCAATTCGTCTGTTTTTAATATGTATGGTTCACAATATCTCAGGCAATTATGGATCGATTTCAGAAATTGTTTTGAATAGATAGAGTAAGCCTGACTAACTTAGTTTGAGTCGTGTTTGCTTTAACTTCGATAATAATTTTAATACACTTTGTGTATAGTAATGAATTGATGCTCTTATATTACCTGTTACTGTTGTTTACATAGCACGTACATCAGTCGTATACCAATACGACTACAATAAAACCAACCTTAAAAAAAAACTACAAAGTGAAGTCGGTGACAAAAAACTGAAATAAGTACGAAATAACACATCCGAAATTAAAGTTATTTTTCACTTTATGCACAGTGTTTTTTTTTAGGAAGTCAGTTGTTTTTTTTTAAATTAAAAGTTATTCCTAGAAGAGAAGAGTGGCGGCGTCGGCTACACAACGGCGAGAGTGACGGTCCTCATGAGTTGTGACGTTACGGTGTCAAAAAACGCTATCTAGAAAAATACACCATAGTTGGTGTATTTTTCTAGATAAATGTCGTCACTGATATGTTATTGATGAAATGTAGTCATTTCATCAATACCATATCAGTGACGACATTTGACGGAAAGTTGCAGACGCTGTGTTGTGGCTACCGCAGTCTTGGGAAACCCAAGCTTTAGTGTACCTAAATACTACGTCGTGTGTTTTAATTACAATAATATACATAGTTTTGAATGCAGTGAGTAATACTGGTGGCCGCAGTGTGATTAATTAACATTTAAATAATTGAAAGGAACTCGACTCAGTTCAGAGTAAAGATATTGCTCCATAGCGAGCCACGGCTAAGCTACGCGCGCACTTAGCTTCTTTTTGTATGAAAATGTCGGTGAGATCATCGTCCCAGGTCTACGCCACGCTCGGGCGCTTGACAAACAAATGAACCGCGCAGCTATTGTGGCAAACCTCTTCGTGCACATCCTGCGTACCTACAGTCCAATTTAGGTGGCTATCACATCGCCGCGCGCCGCCGAGAAACTATTGCAGCGAAACCGCGTAGATGACTTGTCCGTTGTACCTACGACAAGTTAAAGAGATGCAAATTTGCCTGTTCTGTTATGCTTTTATCTCCTTCCGCGATTTTACCTATGTTCTTGGAAGCTAGTTATACCTTCGCACTCAGCCCGCTATTTTGTTGCGGTGCCGCGTTTGTTTCGCACGTATCTGTAGCATTCGATATATTTATAATTATAGAGCGAGACTTCGTAGACGTGAAATCTTCTTTAGGCGCGTTGGGCATTCTTTGAGATGGGAAAAAACTATTGAACTCGCGACAATTGCGACACCGTTACCGACACCTCTGTTTTTTAGTAGAGGTCTTTCAATCATTTAACTCTCAAATGATAGGTTTAGGTCCAGAATTTATATTCCAATTAGAATTGTGAAAATCAGTTAAGACAAAAATTATGAAATAAATAATTTCTTTATTTGTATAGAATGCAGGTGTTACATTTCAGATACGTATTCCCAGTACATTCTGCCTGTAATTGGCATACAAAAATATTATGGTTAACTTACAGATAATTTATAAATTAGGTACTTAAATTCAAAATGAGATCATCAATCAGAAATTTAAAATTATTTACATAATAATTTACATTTAAATGAGATTAAGTGACAAATATCACGATTTATCATTTATAAAATCAGTAACAGAGTAATAACATTTCTCTATCAGCAACGACGACAGGAGTTTCTTGAATCTTATTAAGTACAGTGACCAGCAGGTCAAGCTATCCCAAACTGTCAAATTTTCCCAATTGAACCTAAACCTTATTCCTTTGTAATAAAGTTGAATAACCATCAAAGAAATTTGACAGATTGGGGTAGTAGGTAGCTTGATGTGCTGGCCTCTGTACAATTTGGCAATTTGTTAAATATAATAGGTACCATACCAATTTTTTTTTAAACAAGGCAGTGTTATATTCACCAGTACACAATAGCCTTTGATATTTTGATCTCATGGCAGCAGTTCGCATCCTTGTATTATTCAATGCAGGAAATTGATGCTTGTTAGTTTTAACGAATATAGCTACTTCGAGAATGTATATACTGAGAAAAGTTAGTGTATTATGTTTCTTAAAAAAAGGAATGCAACTATCTGTAACCTTGAGACCAAAAATTGATCTTATGCACCGTTTTTGGGCTTTAAATATAGACTCCCTTTCGGAACAATTACCCCAGAATACTATACCAAACCTTAGAACAGAGACCACCAAACCGTGATATGCAACCATTAATGTACCTATCAATGTTAACTTTCTTGGACACATTGTATAGAGCATACGCAGACGTGCTTGATCTTTTGCAAACTTCTTCAGCTTGTGGTTTCCAAGTTAATTGACTATCAATCAATATATCCAAGAATTTAGTCACGCTAACGCGCTCGATAGTTTGTCCTTTATTATGAATATTTTGAAATCCTCACGACGCCCGTTACCGACACCACTGACAACACGATCGTACGAACGAACATCGTTGAACTTTGTTTAATTTAACGATTAAAAAATATTTCCTGACGATTCAAAAGATACACACGTAATTATTCAAATTTTAATTTCTGTTGGCACTCCCGGAGTGCCACTGTTTTTTGTTTTTGTAAAATGCATTATATATATTATGCAATATAGCATTTTTTCGTAAAAACATTACGAAAAAATGCTATATTTATTAAGCCGAAAGCAACGACATGCTTCGGTTGCCACAATTCAACTGACTCTCATGATTATTTATTATTTATATACTTAGGTACTTTTTTGTACACCACAAAATACATTACAAAAAACAATGAACAGTACAATGGGCAGCCTTATCGCGTTCTGCGATCTCTTCCAGGCAACCTTGGAATGGACAGTGATTGGCCTGGACAAATAAATGGGGATGTTCCGCTACTGGCATCACGAGATATATAATGTAATGTTTCATATCGGAATTCTTATGCGGTTGCTCATCTTTATTTTCGCGGCGGAGGTGTGCTAAGGCCCTCAAACTTGATGGTGGGCCTGGAGCTCTACTCTCCAAGTCCGTCAACGAAGATACGGGCCCATCCGAAAGCTGTTGTTCTGTCAAAACTAGCGTCAAATTCATTTTTTAGGACGGGTAAAAAAACATTGCGCTTCAGGCAAAACTATCAAATCGCGTTGTCATTCATTTTTGGTTTGGAAACAGAACTATCGTATGTCCGTAAGTGATTCGGAGTTAGGAGTGCCCGTAATTTCTTGACTTCGTATAGGGAGTAGAGCCCCTGAAGTGCGCTACTCGCTGCGCAGTACCTACCCCTTCGCCCACACTGACATATGAATCTATCACTGCGCAGCAACTCGCCTCGTGTTCCGAGCCGCCATCAAGTTTAAATCGTGCTGCAGCAGTGGACGGTCGACTTAATTACATACCGTATCACATACTCATCGGAGTGGCATTCTGGTACAAAAATTTGACTCCTAATGAGCTGTTTCGGTGGTCAGTTTTTATTCAGTTCGTGTGTTCTTAAAGTAAACGAACCAATTCGTTTTTGTTCTTTTAAAGCATGTAAATAGGCTTCTGAATGTATACCAGATAATTGTAAAGTTAATGCACACATAAAAGGTTTATACTACTACCTACGTACTATCGGGTATCTCGGAATTTTCACCAGGTGTTTTCATCTGATTTCATGCTGAACTGAAGCCCTTTTGGCATTGTAACCATTGTTTTCTATTTACATACTTATTTTTATTTTCTGGTGGATTTTTTGCTGCAATGACAACAAACGGATTTTTCCTTCTTTCTTTCCATATAACTTCATTGGTTTACGTGGCGCATGCCAGTAAAGCTCCCAGTCGGCACGAGTTTTTCCGACGTCTTCGACGATCATCGTCATATTTCATCAAATTTACACAAAATCTCATGGAATTATACACCTAAACGTTCCTCATAAATTATTCCGTCCATTGGTGAAACCCGTATGAAAATCCGTTCGGTAGTTTTTGAGTTTATCGCGTTCAGGCAGACAGACAGCCGTGGCTACATTTAAAATACGTAACGATGGTACAGTTAACTAAATAACATATTTTGATTGACAAGCCTCATTAGAGTTATTAGTCATTACCCTTTCAAGGACATGATGTCAGAACAATAACCGCAGCTGTGTGTACTAAATTAAAATGTATGGAGCAGGTCATTTATTTTATCTGAGTTCAGTGTGATCTATCAATATGGCCGCCTGGATATTAAAAAAAATGTTTTTGCTTTCTTCTAGTTTCACCACTTTCTTAACTTTAAAGTGTAATTTTTATTAAAATGGGTAAAACAGGCAATATATTTTTTATCTTTAATGTTGGCAGATTCTTATAAAATTATTGCTTTATTCAGAGGGAAGCTACACTATCCCCGGATGACATATACTATATTTTATCCCCGTATTCCCACGGGAACGGAAACTACGCGGGTGAAACCGCGGAGCGCTGCTAGTATGCAATAAAGTTATGAGAAAAAGTCACTTACTGCAAGTGATACATGCAATTAACTACCTACTTATAATACTTTAATCCATAATAAAAGTATCGATTTGCCCGATTCGGCGGAGTCGAATAATAAACCCGTTGGTCCCAGTTGTCATTCGTGGATCTTTGACAGTTGTTACGAATAGTCATACGCCCAATAATCCGCCAGCCAAACCTAACAACGGGTGCCCAGTGCCCAGTGATGTGGAGGTCAGATAGGCAGTCACTCCATGTAAAATACTGGTATTCAGCTGCATCCGGTTAGACTGGAAGCCGACCCCGACATAGTCCGAAAAGGGCTAGGTAACTATCTCATAGTTAAGTACATTATAATCCGACAGACAATATTTCCGTGTAGCCACCGACCATGGGTGCGTATTATCTGGTACATTGGTCTACTTTGAATGTCATGGGAATTTCGTCATTATGCTAATAACCGCCTATTATTGTGTTTCGCTGAATGTTATCAAATATAGGTAGGCACATTAATATACCACGCCTGCTCTATGTAATATTATGAATGCAAAATTGAGCCTGTATGTTGGTTTAGTACGCCTTCATAGTCAATTTCAAATTACTGAAATGTTCAAATCGTTACTAATATTATAAAATGCAGAAGTAACTCTGTCTCTATGTTTCGCTTTCACGTCTAAATGGCTGAACAGATCATCATGAAATTTAGCAGAGATATAGCCTAGGATATGAAGATTCACATAAGGTACTCTTTTACGCAATAACCGACGACCACGCGGGCGGAGCCACTGGCAAAAGCTAGTTTAAAATATTTTATTTCAGATAATTCAACGTGGGCGCTTGTTAAACGTCAGAAGCTAGGTGCACGGTTCCAATTTGTCGCTTCCTATAGAGAAGAGCCTGCAAGAAACACCATGGTAACTTTTCTAAAAATAATTGCCTTTTCCAAGTTTTTCAAATTACAGTGATAGGTATCTAATAGATAAGGGAGGACAGTGTAGGCTCGGCCTCCTCTTTATGTTTCATGAGTGCTCGCTCATGCAGATTTACGTCAAATAAAATTTTATTTTGACTATGAGTGTGTAAATAAGTTTAAAGTCCATCAACTTCCATCAATCCTTTTTTGGATTTAACAGTGATCATTTCTTAAGTAACCTTGAATGACTCAGTCAAAGTCAAAGAAAGCATTTATTTGAAATAGTCATTTAAAAGGCACTTTTAACATTTATATTAGAATAGAATTGATTATAGTTGCCCCTTCCAAAATGTAGATTCTTAGAGAAGTAGAATGTGTAGTGTAGAGAATAATGGGCAATAAATATCTGAAATATTCTACATTTGTAAGGACCTAGACCAAGATAGTTAGAAACGAAAGACAAAATTAAAGATTGTAGAAAGCTTTCTACGGTGCGATGTCAAAAATAGAGAAACGAAATGTCAGTATGTATTGAAAAAGCACTGTCTATTCTTCGTAGAATTAAATAGCGTCATGCTAAGCCTGCTGTTCTGTAGAATTTTCAGAATCGGATCTGTGGTTCCTAAGATTACCTACCTACCCCCTAATACAAACTCACAAACTTACCTGTTTAGAATATGAAATAGTATGTATTAGTAGAAATATAAGTAATCCCATTGTTTCCAAAACCGATTTAATCTTAATTTTTATTGCTACGAGTACATGCATTCATATTTCTTTGGAAGCCCAATGTCACGCCATTCATAAGAACTTTAACAATGGAAGTGCAATAATAACTTCTTTAGTCACATTTAAAACGGTTCATCGGTTTCTGAGAAAAACCCGGACAAAACGTACCTCCCAAGGTAGATGATACATTCGCACTCAATTGAAGTGCAATGACCGGCGTGGAAAAAGGTGCAATATCAAAGGGAACAACATTGTTTAGATTTTAAGTAGACAAATTAAAATCCCATGGTATGCGACCCCTGGAGTGCAGACAGCATAATATCACCAAGCGTAGTGTGAAAAGTCCCCTAGCTAGACGACGACGAAGGTGGCCGGGACAGACTGGATGCCGAAGAGCGGAGGACAGGGTGTTGTAGCGCAGCCTGGTAGAGGTTTATGTCCAGCAGTGGACTGCGATAGGCTGAGTTCGTTGTTTGTTGGAGGTATATGAGAAGTTAAGAACTACTGAGCTTACACGTAACGAGACCACAATAGAGAAGAGGAATTTTAACCAATGTTATCCACCAATATAATCACCACGTTGACCACTTAAGAAATCATTTTACTGTGATCGATTGTATGTTAGAACGATTAATGAAGCATTCTTCACATACCATACATACATATCGATTTTCGTCTAAACATGAAATCATCGTCTAAAAATGACAACAAAACACTGAATTAATATCTTAGACTGACTAATTATTGGTAATAATTGTTTATTACTATTCGTTGGCTAAGCGAGGTATCGCTTAGCCAACGAATAGTAATAAACACAACATCTATGTCAACTGACATCGCTGCAACAATATCATCATAATTAACCTTCAATGTTCCCACTGCTGGGACACAGGCCTCTTCTCTGTGAGTAGGAAAGGCCCATCATCCCCTACGCGTGTTGGCGATGTTCAAAATTTTGTTTCTAAGACATGCCAGTGTCCTCACGATGTTTTCCTTCACCGTTTTGAGAGCAGTGGTGATTATATTAAATACAAAAAAAGTCAAGTACTGCCTCCGAACTCAGGACCTGCAACAAGAGTCCAAAGTTGGGACCAATACCACTGGGCTGTGTCAATAAACACCCTTTAATATAATAGTCACGAGAATTACAAATTAATGTCTCACATTCATACTATTGATTTAAGTATATTAAGATATTGACACAATTAACATTCTGCAAATTAATAAGTCATGAAGAGAACACAACAGTTTATAAACTAAATAACTAAAGAATAAACAAACGATATTATGTTATAGTAAATAATAAGTTTAGTAAATAAGCTAAGTAAATAGTCTTCTAGCAGCTTTGCCTGCTTGGAGATTTGAAGTAATCCCACGGGAAATAAATACCGCGACAAAAAGTATCCCTAACCCAGGTCATGGTCTTTCTGTGCGCCAAATTTCATCGAGGTTTGTTCAGCAGTTAAGGCGTGAAAATATAACAGACAGATTACCTTTGCATTTATAATTTTAGTAGGTAGCTGTTGCCCGCGGCAACGTTTGGGATCCACTATGCAAAGTAGCCTATGTCCTTACACAGGTCATGGATGTTTTTCGTTTTGTTTGCTATTAATTTATTTACAAGTGGTTTCTTATTTTATTTTTAAAATTTTCATTATTTTCAAATAATATTTTCTAATTTAAATTTATTTGCATGTATTCTTTTATATTTGTAATATTTATATTCAAACGCAATGTGAATGCATTGTGAATTGTTACTGGAAATAAATTGGAAATTGAAATTGTGTGCCAAATAACATTCAAATACCTTCAGCCGTTTTAGCGTAAAAGCTTAGCAAACAAACAGACAAACTAACATATTTTCGCATATAAAATATTATTTAGGATTAAACCTATGGATTCGTGATGCGACTGCGTTCAAAACAACCTTGCTGTATTTCTTTCTTATGTTTTTGAGAGAAAAGAGAAAATTTAATCTTCCTAATACCTACTCGTACATTCTAAAATTATTTCGTTTTAAGATGAAACTTCGGACGTCGTATGTAGTGGGTGGTATTGCAGCTACGTACCTACATATTAATTAAGACACTGTCTTCGATATTCATTACGCGAAAAACAATATTTATTTATTAAAGCTACAAAATAAAACAACTTGTTTTTTTTTTTTTTAAGTACCCACACCGTACTTTGTATTTCAAAAGTTGTAACAAATACTTAATAATAATATGTAAACACGGAAATAAATTTTATCACTACCCAACAAAAAGAAAATCAACAGGTAACTACGAAAGAAATAACTTAAAAACTTGCCTTTACACGAATTTCCTCCTGAAACTGTCAACACACACTTATCAACAAAATCTTGCTTTCTTTCCACTTTCAACACTTTCCGTCACTTCGATCACAAGTACGTGCACGTTCGGTTTGGTCGCGTCGCGTACGGGCGTCTGTTTTGGTCACTGCAGGTACATTGGCCCGGAGCAGTAGTGAAACTGCGGCGGTGAGCGTACTACCGCCAAGACGTGATTCATTGACGGATAGCGGGCGGTGCGAGGTATGAGCGGCAGCGGTGAATCGTGAATTTTTTTTTTGTGACATCCTTACAATGTTGTTTGAAATTAGGACACAGTTATGCAATAAATATGTCTTAATCTCTAATTTTATTGACCAACAATAAGTCCATGGTTAGCAAAATTAAATAGGGTGGTAATTTTAATAGGAATTATGACCAAATGAAAACAACAAACTTTTTTATATTATTTAATGGTCTTTGATAGTGTTCATTTTTTGTTGAAAAAGCTTCAGTGAGAATACTAGATTTGTCATTAATGTTAAACTGTCAAGTCTGCTTATCATCATGATTTTACAATTTTCTTAGGTTCAACGTCAGCCTTACTACACACAAAATCAATTTGCATCAGAAATGCGATCTTCTGTATAATTTACCGCAAAATAAATAGAGCAGAAGGCAAAAACAGGTGCACTCACACATAGACGCGCACATACATAGATCTTAAACGTTCTCAAACGAATGCCCAACAATTGAGAACCCAAAAAAAACATCCCACCGCTTCAAAAAAACACTAGGATTTTCAACTCTCAGCACTAAGCAGCGTGTTGAAAATCAGTGAGTGAAGAAAAATCGCCCGTGGTTACGGATACTATGTGTGCGTCCATTTTCGCTCGTCATATCTAGTTATCCTTTTGTAAGTATCTATATTGTGATATAAGTATGGCTGCGCGCGGGGCAGCGTTGACCTCAGAGACAGTTATGAACTTATGAATCAGTTTATATCGGCTCAGATGACGCTCAAAGTATACATATATACATAATTTATAGTTCACATAATCGAGTCATAAGATGGAGTGTGTCGTAAATAACTGTTCTTATGTGTGCATTGTTTGGGGTTCATGGCTAAACAATAACAGCCGCACGTGTCATTCGATCAGGTTAAGCTACGCTTGCCGCTGTTGGTCCGTGGATATCTCATCTGTACATACCAAGTCCCCTCCATGCCTCGGAAAGTACGTTAAGCCGTTGGTCCCGGCTCTCATTCGTGTATCTGTGACAGTCATTACGAGTCTTCAGAAGCCCGAAAGTCAGACAATCAGTCTTACCAAGGGTTATCATGTCACTCAGTAACTAGGTTGTGGAGGTCAGAAAGACAGTCACTCCATCCAAAATATAGCTGCATCCGGTTAGGCTAAATACCGATCCCAAAGTAGTTGAGTAAAGGCTAAGCAAATTGATTAACTGGCTTAGTAACAGACTTCGGAAAAAAAATATATTTTCATCTTAAATTATTTCTGTATATTTTATGATTCAATACAAACTCAACTTTTCTTGTTTACACCAAAGAAACGTGATATTTAAACAATAGATACCACATTAAATTCAATGTCAAGTCACCGTGTAACATTGAAGTACGTAATTCGTCACGGAACGATTAAATTGATCTCGACCATGCAAATGTCTTTCACATCTACGTGCTAATGTTACGGAGCTAACTTTGATCTGATTTTCTTACAATACCAGTAGCATATCGAATGTCAAACTGTTTTGGTGCTTATTACTACTTCAAGAGCGGATAGTTTTTATTTGAGTTACAATTGAATTGTAACCGATTTGACGCGGTATCAATAGTGTAGTATTCTCATAATCCACATACACTGGGCGTGTATGTGGATTTTGAGCTGGATTTTTTTGAGTGCATCGGAATCGCTATGTACTCAAAAAAATAAAACAAAAAGGCGTTTTAGAACCAGTTGCAGTGCAACTATTACTTTCTCCGTGACCTGCGCTCAAATTGCCCAGCATACGGTTATGGCACGGGCCCATCAATTTACCATAATTTGCTTCCTTTCACCCGCTCCCGCTTATGCCTTGTATTTCCAACGCAATTTTATTAATAGTGACGTAACGATCAGCACTGGACACCGGTTTCTAATGACGTAGGTATTCACTACAATTTGTATAAAGGATAGCCGTCATTCGTCACGTAGGCTTTCCCCATAGTAACTGCAATGGTCAAAATCTGACGTAAATAATGTCTTCTACGAAAGCTTTTCCTGTCATCTTTTTATGCCTTCGTCATGAGCTGCAGTAGCTTGATGCCGATGGTCCCGATTGTCATTCTTAGATCTCTGGCAGTCATTACGGGTCGTCAGAAGCCCAAAGGTCTGATAACCAGTCTTACCAAGGGGCATCGAATTACCCAGAATCTGGGTTGTGGAGGTCAGATAAGATAGGAGCCAAGAAATAGAAAAAAACAGGATATGAGCAACTGTTTAGATAGACCGTCGCTATCGTCTATACTGATATACAGCTACACCTGGCTAGACTGCTAGCCGACCCTAAAATAAAGAAGAGGAGCAACCAGCAGGCCTAGACAAAACACGGGAATGACATTACCTGCGGAAAGGCTAAATCGTGTCCGTTCCGCAGGTAATGTCATTCCCATACATTTTGGCGTAGCTTTTGGCGTGAACGCTAACAGAAAGGTGTTTTGTCTCTAGACCCTGATCGGTTTATAGGTTAAATAAGCGGTCGGATATTATGTTTTCGTATCGATTATCAAACGAATATCTGTGATTGGCATAAAAATAACTACATAAAGTCGAAAATCCGAAACGGAAAAACAATATCATTGTATGAGATCACCAAATATGATGAAATTATATTGACTTTTTACTGTGTTTAACGAAGAGATAATTCTGTAATTTCACCTAAAATATTAATAATTCAGCCGATTGTTTTTTTTATGACCAAATGGGCTTGTTCTTGACTTCGATCACGCCTGATGGAAAGCGATTGATGACGTCAATGATGGATCAAGCGCGCCCAGCAGATGCCTGTTCAATCGAAGATTATCTAATGACATCATCACTCTTTTCATTGAGAAAGGTAGTTTTATAGAACGGAAGATAGTGAAACGGATGAAATAGATTAATTACCATAAAGAAGTTAAATCGAATAAGGGACGGGTGGAACTGGAAAGTGTGGCAGAATAAAGGGGGGCCTGTACCCAGAAATGAGTGATTCCGGGCTGCAATGGCGATGACGTAAATCTACTTGGTGATAATCTTGAGATACAGACAACAGACAGCCGCTGGATATAAAAGCAAATTTTTTCACAAGAGTTCCTTTTAAGAAGGTGAGCAATAAGGAAGGATATTGGGTAAAAATCCATCTCCTTAAGGGGTTAGGGGGTAGAGCAGTGGTGGCCCAGTGTATCGGTGTATCGGCCCCGACTTACTAGTTGTAGGTCGTGAATTCGAACCAAGTAAGGCAATTTACTATGTGTATTTGGTTTCATCACCACAGGTCTCAAAACGGTGAAGGAAATCTTTGTGCATGTTAATTCGATTGTGACATCCACCACCCCACAGTAGGCCCGCGTGGTGGATAACGACCCACTCCCTCTCACGGAGGCCTGTGTCCCAGCATGGGGAACATAATAGACTAATTTTGGATGATAATGCAAAGGCGGCTGTTTTAAATACTTGATTGATGTTAAATATTTAATAATACGTAACCCCTTTTTGCCGATTGTACAAAAAAGTAAGTATATATATACAATAAAAAAATGGGCCTTATAAGGAATCCGTGTGGTGCCGGACGTAAAAGAATAGCATCATCTCATTTCTTCCCATGGGTGTCGTGGAAGGCGACTCTCTAAAAAAAAAAGAGAATGGGCAGCAGCGTTCTCTTTGCATTTGACCACAATACTGCGATCGTCGACCCGCCTGCCAAGCGTGGCGATTATGGAAAATCCCTCCCTTTTGGGGGAGGCTTATGGCCAGCAGTGGACGTCTTTCGGCTGATACGATTGATTTATTGGTGATAGAAGGAATATAAAATAGGACGAAGAGGGAATAAAATAAGTAAAATTATATTTTGGGAAGAAGGAAGCATATTGTTAGGTAGGACCCAGGATTTTTTTATGTACAGAACAAAACTCAGTGGGCCGAACCAAGAATAAATCTTCATACGTAGTGCTAGAGTAGCGTAATCATTAAAAACGATACTTTTTCTTTACAAAGAATGAGACTAAACTAAGTAGTCTCTAATTACGTGTAACAAATGGAAAGAATGCGTATAATTTGTGTTTTCTTTACATTCTAGTGACCATGTGACGGTCTGATAACTATGCTATTCAGATTCAACTGTCTACAAGCAAATTGGAACTATAATGCCTCGAATATTAAGGTCTTTAGTCAAGTAATTGAAAACTAACAATGAGTAATTTTTCGTGTCATTATTTTGAACCTTAGTTCATTCAAATAAAGTTCAAAGTAGAGTTTGTTTTCTTCGTCCCTTAATATCTGTCGATCAAAATAATGAAGCCGATAAGAGTGATTGCAGATGATAATTGTATTGACATGCATAGGGCTTGAAATGGACGGACGAATCCGTCGCAAATTGACTCGAATTGCCGCAAAAAGACGCAATAATTGTAGAATTAAGTTTAATTTTAGCCTGATGTAATTATATTGAGTGCAATAAGGCTCTGTACGGATTGCATGTTTGGATACATACATAGTATATACTTGGTCGCAAAATTATAACAATTTGCCGTATAAACATAGGTATACCACACCTACTAAATACTTTGGGTCATTATTGTAGTGATAATTTGGTTTGATAAATTACATAAATCGGGCACGTGACTGCAAAATGACGCGATTTTCCGGAAAGCTCAACATTTAGGCATAACAATAGTGAATTGCTGTTAAACTACGACTTCCACGATTTCTACGATTTTCTTTCAATTAGTATGAGAATGAAAACTCGCTCGCCCTTCACCACTCCCTGGTGCTTTAGCTGAGAAGAAGAAGTGGCGCAAGAAATTCCCGAACGGCACATCTGTCAGTTCTGTTAGAAAAATATGAATAACGAAAAAGCTACTCGTATCATTGTTGTTATATCTGAACTAAACTCAATATCGATTGATACATCGCCCACAGGAGCGTTTCGCAAATAATTTCTATCGGATATCGTAACGCGATGGCCTCTGATATACTTAATTGGCGATCGTTTGGAAATGTACCCTTCTGTGGTGTGTAGGGAATACCATACACTTACGATTAGCATGTAAGAACTAAGAACGTAAACATATGCAAGACTTGATAGTATGTATTCCTTTGAACCTATTTCTGAACTTAAATTTTTCTAAAAATAAAACTTATCTTATTGCAAAGTCAAAGCATTTATTTCAATTAGGCACTTAAAAGGCACTTTTGAACGTCAACATTTACATTTAAACAGAATTGATTCTAGTCGCCCATTCCAAAATGTAGTTTCGTATGGAGAAGAACGGGCAAGAAACTCCACCGTTACTCTTTTAAAATGTTTTACATACAATTTATCATAGTACATTCATTATATAATTATATGTGAAAACGATGCACCCAGAATAAAATTACTATACCAAAAAAGGTAACAAAATGCAACTGAAGCAATAAAGATAAATTAATTCTATGATAGATACATGGTGCCCACATATTTACAAACATTGTAAGAGTAAATATACGCGAATATTGCTTACGGCCTTATTCATAAAAAGTTATCGAACATCTAAACAGCTGTTTAAAGTATGGATTTCAATATGAAACCAGACTTTAGCAACTGTTTAGATGTTCGATAACTTTTACGAATAAGGGTCTTAGTGTTTTTCTGTATAATTCATACTATCATGAGGTCGGCTTCCAGTCTCACCGGATGCAGATGAATACCAATATAGATGGAGAGGCTCTCGACCTGACCTATACAAGCCAGTTAATGGGTAATACCTACGATACCCCTTGGTACAACTGGTTGTCAGACTTTTGGACTTCTTTACTTCTTCTTCTCTTCTTCTTTTGGTCTTCTTTTCTTCTTCTTCCGTAACTACTGTCATCTATTGACAGTCACCGGACCAATGGCTTGAAGTGCTTTTCGAGGCACGGAGGGTTCTCGATATGTAATGAGCGGTCACCTTCTACAAACTAACCGCGATAAGCGTAGCCGTGCGGTGTTATTATTTTACCAAAAGTGCCTCGATATACAGAATATAACAGAATCTATTAAAATTCACACTTGATGACAAAAACTTTCAAAAGACCAATGACAAATCAAACGAAAGAATACTCCATACAACTTTTTGTATACAAATATTTTTTTGTAGTAGCATTGTATGAGCAAGATCAAGGTTAGTAGGTGCCATTGAGCGAGTACTAAGTATGTAGGTACTGTTGTTCGTGCGACCTTGTTTAAATTCGGAAAAAAATCGCTGTCAACAACTGGGTTATCTATCTACACTAATATTTTATAGAGGAAAGATTTGATTGTTTGTTTGTTTGCATTGTTAAGGCTTTGAAAGTACTGAACCGATTTTGAAAATTGTTTCACTGTTGGGAACCTACACTATCCCCGGGTGACATAGGCTATATTATATCTCCGTATTCCCACGGGAACGGGAACTACGCGAGTGAAATCACGGAGTGCTGCTAGTACTATATATAAGTATTAATATTATTATTCTATACTATCACTAATATTATAAAGACGAAAGATTTTGATTGTTTGTTTGTGTGAATTGAATAGACTCCGAAACTACTGAACCGATATGTAAAATCGTTCACTGGTGGGAAGCCGCACTATCCCTTGGTGACATAAGCTATATTTTTTTTAAAGTACACGACAGTATTTCAAATATTGTCTCAAAACTTCGTTACTTCAAAGGCATCGTCAGCTCAGAGGTCACTTTTACTACTTGATGTTGTGGCAGAGAGGTTATTTAGTGTAGGAGATGGAACATATTAGGTTGGGTCACCGACACCCTGCATCCGATACGTCAATGTAGCCCCACGTTGCGAAGTGTGATTCACATAGCTTAGCTTGGAGTCTGGTTGGAGTCTAGAGGGAAAAATCCAACAGCAAAGAAAGAAAGATAATACATTTATTTCATCATCATCAGCCTATAATGTCCCCACTGCTGGGACACAGGCCTCCTCTCGGTGAGAGGGGGACATTTACTTAGCATAGACTAAAAGGCATACAATAGGTATACAGCGGATTTTTTTTTAAAGTGCAATGTAAGTAAATAGCATTAAAGTTTCCCTCATGGCTGCGTCAAACGAATGCCTGATACTGGTTTTGCTCGCATTTCATTTATTCGTAAAAAGGGCATAAGACACATTAACTTGCGCAAGTAACGCAACATGTAAATACTATGAGAAGAGAAAGGATGTTAACCACTCGCACACTCGGACACGATCTCATTGTGTTCCCTATCCGAAAGGATTGCCACACGGCGCTGCTATGCGAGCAGACCGTGGCGATTAACATGGTGCAATCGCAATGGTAAGGTGTCAATAGTGTATGGTGACGGTGTGGTGGGGTAATTTATATCGTATCGTAAGTTTGAATCTCGATGAAATGTTGCTAAAGGATTGCTCCAAAGATTTGCAGAATTAGGACACTCGTCGGATGTTGATGATTGAAAGGTTTGTCTCTGTAAACGCACATTTGCCCTTGAACTACAGAAGAATGCTTTATTTTCTTAATCAGACTATAGAACTAGTTTTGCACTACATAACACAAAAAAAAATACAAATGAATTTGAATTATGAATTATCCGGTTTTCTTCAACAAGTTTTTGAGGCATCAGGTTTGTTTGGCAAACTTAAAAGCTCGTTCGTCCAGTGGTTGTACGAAGCTGAGAAAACCCAAAAAACGATTTTGCCATCAGTTTGAGCTTGGAACTTGCTATAAGTATTTCCCCAAAGAAGACATGTCCCATTGTCGTCCAATTCTACTGTAATTTTTGGGTAGGTATTTCTTCCCAGAGATTGTCCGATGGATTAACCCAATACGAACAAAAAAACCTATTGTCTAGTATAACGTCACACTTTCTACCTGGTTAGGGATCACCCAACGGTGTTCCTGCGCCTATGGAGATTGCAGTACTATTGCACCATAATAAGTACTGTGGTGCAATGAAGCTTTTTGGAATGAACTTCCTTATCGCACGTTAAACTCTGCACACTTGGCGAACGAGAGATAGATCGAAAAAAGTGTAATATTTCCCGATACAACTCCCATTCGTCCATCACGACGTTTATTTGTGTAATTATAAGAACGTGTATTTGTGTAATTATAAGAAGGAAAGAAATATATTTTATTTGTCACAGAAACATGTGCTTACAAAAAGATAATTAATTTGAACAATGTAGAAAAATTTAAAAGATTTATCTGTAATCAGGAGTACAAAATAGAGTCAGCTACACGTCGTGAAAGTGACAAGAAGGCTTCCCCTCAGCATGATGCTATGCTACCCGAAAAGGACGTAAATGAATAGAACCTTAAATATAAAGCAACTGTTTACTCATACAACCAATTAAATAAATTAGAGAAGCGTTTATATCTATAGATGACGTATATACGAGCGGGATGCGCGTAAGCAGTTTTTTTTCGTTTAATTACTCTCAAAAGTTGTATTGTTTTCATTGCACTTGTTATTTATTCTTATATCTTATTTATAAAAAAATAATCTCTATTTCCCTTGGTCACGGCATCACACGTGAACGGCTGGACCAATATTGCTAATTCTTTTTTTGTTGTGTTTCTTACTGTCACTGTCAGGAGAAGGTTCTTAAGGAAGAAAAAAATAAGAAAGTTGCGAGTAACATAGATTCGTAGTTAAGACAGGACGACATCTGTCGGGTCAGCTAGTACATAATATACCTACGGCGAAAGGAACCACGTTCCAACCAGGGGGCTTAGACAAAGTAACAATTTAAAAACGATAACGAAGTTAGAAAATACTAAAATGTATGGGATTGACGTAAGCCGCATTAAATCACGTGGTCAATCGACATCGTTATCGCAAGTTGGTAGACAAATGTCATAATTCGTAACGAATCTATAAAGTAACGAATTGTCATCGTGGTTATCCCATACAAATGCGTAGACAATCAGCGCTTTCAGTGTTCGCCTTCGCCTCGATCGTGATCGCCAAAAAAGATAACGAAACGAAAGTTAAAACGTTGTAGTTATTGAAACAATATGGCCGGATTTCATTCAGCAGCAGATTTTTGACACTGAGTGATTACATACTCTTCATATTCCAAAGCATAGCTTGTACTGTGGGTCTCAGAGATTGATCATCATCATCATATCAAAAATCTCCAGTCTAGTAATAACAGAGAAGTGGATACAAGCCAACCTTCATTCATCAAGGGTGTGTCCACTTGTCCAAAACCCTTCGAGAACATAGCTAGGATTGCTAGCCACTCTTCAATCACACCAGTCTTTCCAAAAATGTTCATAAGGTCCTTACTTTTTTCCACTTGTCTAGCATCAAAATGTTGGTAAGTTCAGCCCACAGTCGGTCTGACCTTACCAGACCTTGTGATCCAGCATAAGGCCTCGCCAGGTCACCATGACTGTACAAACAAAGATTTAATAAGTATCTCATCGTTAAGATCGCGTCATTGTTTACATTACATAGGTACTCATGAATAAAACTTGGAATAACTTACGCTTCCATATACTCAAGCAGCGTTGAAAATTGTTCGGGACTTGCTCGCACTCTTGATTCTATGTTTTATCACTAAAAATTAAAATACAGATTACTCCATCATCGTTTGAACATCAGTCACTTAAAAAAATGAGTCTATTTTGAATATCATTAAGTTTTGGAGACGATCTAAAAGTAATAACACTCTATTCACTTACCACTGGCAAAATATTATTTTTATTATAATTTGAAAACGATTAAATGCAATACCAACTTAATCGTATCATTAAATTTTAAAAACAACAAAAAATTCGCGGGTTTGATCCGATTTGACACTTCTTGACTAACACTGACAGCAAAATTTTCGAAACCATAACCAATATTTTTGTTTCATAACGAATAAACAATTCGACACAACGATCGCAACAATAGTGTTACATTGGCTATGAAATGTTTATCGATATCTCAGAGACGATGACGAATTTAGATATCGTTTCGCTACGAAGCGATGTTACTTTGTCTAAGGACCCAGATGTTCCACGACACCTGTCGACTATTTTATGAGCTTTTGTATCTTATCTATTGCATCATGTTTAATGTTCAGAAAATATGTATACTGAATTGCTAACACTGTCAAAAATACAGTGCTATAACGATATTTTGGTGCTTGATTGACATTGACGCGGACGGGGCAAAAAACAAGATGGCGGCGTTAGTTCCAATTTGGGCCACGCGCAAAAAGATCCTTGTAGCACTGAATTTGTCAGGATAAGACTGAGATTTGAATGCGACCAATTTGATCGTTCAACCACAGCGTTAGCAATTGGACACGCCACGATTGCGGCGGTAAGCCCCTCTTTTGAGAATAATAGTGCGAATTTTCCGAAAGAGATACCGTGGCCCCCGGCACACAGGCAACTGAGGGACACGGGTGGGTTTTAGTCAGTAAAAGTCTGACACCACGCCCTCCTGCTCCACCTGGAGCGGGAGAAGTTATTTCATAACGTCCCACCCTCAAAAAAAAAAAAAAGTTTTTGCAATAGGTACAGTGTAATCACCTCCCCGAACATGCTGTATTTTTTTAATGTCTTTGACATTGACTGTCGCTGAGATGAGATTGGGACTCGATTTTGAATGCTTTACATTCATGGTTTCTGTTATCAATGGATTATTGATCTAGGAAGATGGTCGTTGTTTTTTTTTTTACGAAGTGTTTTAATGGAGGAATCTAGTCCAAGCTAATCTTCGAGGCATAATTAGTTAGCTTCCTAAAGAAAGAAACATTTGGGTCACTTTATAGCATGACTAGCAGTTTACATAAGTTCACATTCTTCAAAATCACTTCAACATTTTTCGAGTTCACACCACAAATACATACAGACATGGAGTTATCCTTACTCGCTTAAGACCCTGCCCCAATTGTGACAACCTAGAACATTATATTAAAGCTTGCTTCGATAATTAATACATATTTATCCATATCCACCTTCTCGCCTTACGTCTCTCTAAGCATGATCTTATTGGATCTCGTTAAGATCTACCATCTTACGAGTACATCCTGCACACAGTATAGACTTTAAATGTAATTGCATAAGATTCAATATTTATTTATTTATTTATTTATTTATTTATTTATTAATAACCAACTTATATTAACAGTTTGCACTACACATACAAGTTATTGGTCAATACAAGTTACATATAACATATACAATCACAGAAAAATAGAACAACGTTAAATTACATAAATATAAAACTAGACAAAAATTGAAGAGATAAACGATTGAATAAAATTAGTCAAAATAAGGTAAAAGTAGATAACATTAGGTACAATTAGATAACATTAGATAAAATTCAATAAAATTAGACAGGACTGGGATAAAATTAGGATACAAAATCATTAATTAGTAACAAGATGAAATTGAGATACAAATATAAACATTTACTCCATAGAAATTGTACTGGGAGTGGCAATGGACTCCAGGTATCGAGTAGCCGTGTTCAGGAATCTCAGCTCAGCAGTCGCGAAAACATCTAAAGATTCGTCGTATAACAAAATGTTGTTAATGTGGGTGAGGGCTTGGTACAATGGACTGGTCTTAAGGGTTATGGTACTGGTTTGCGGTATTGAGAAAAGGGGACGTTGGCGAGGGCGAAGCGTGTGCCTAATAGGTGGTGGGATGCTAAAGGGGATGTACTGAAGCAACGAGGAATTGTAGTGGGCACCACGAATCAAGCGGATGAAATACTTTACCAGACCAAGATTTCTCCTAACTTCCAAACTTTGGTAACCCACCATACCCAGCACAAATGGTGATGGATACATGTACGGGTAATAACCATAAAGTTTTAAGTACAGGTAGCGGACAAAACACTTCTGAACCTTTTCGATAGCCAGTGTGTACAATTTTTCGTGGGGGTTCCAGATTTCACTGTTAGTCTCTAATAAGCTACGGATGAATGAGTTGTAGAGTATGGTTATTGCCTGACGATTAGTAAAAATCTTGGCCTGACGCAAGACAAAACCTAAGTTTTTTCGGGATTTTTTGCATGTCTGTATTATGTGCTGGTTAAATGTTAAGTGTGGATCAAAGTGAGCACCCAGATCACGTACAGTTAAAGCGCGTTTCAGGGGTTCATTGTTCATTGTGTAGATGTTGTGTATAGGTTGTGTGGCTTTTGTGTAGGTCATGACGGTGCACTTATCAATGTTTAGGTCGAGATTGTTTATAGTGCTCCAAGTGTGAATATTGTCGATGTCGAGTTGAAGTGTGGCCGTATCGCTAGGGTTAGCTACTGGGAGTGCAACTTTGACATCATCAGCATACATTAAAACTGTGGAGTGTTTTACACATGTGGGAAGATCGTTAACCACTATTAGAAAAAACAGGGGCCCGAGGTTAGTGCCCTGCCCTATGCCCGAAGTGACCAAGTAGCGCTCCGATTTGGCATTTTTGTATGATACAAATTGCTTGCGGTCGCGCAGATAGTTTGCGAAGAATTTTAGTGACATTTCAGAGAAACCTGCCAATGCCAGTTTAACAAGAAGTATGTCGTTGTCAACACGGTCAAAAGCCTTCTGGAAGTCAAAATAGGCCACGTCGATCTGCTTTCTGTCATTAATATTTTCGGCTAAGAATGTGGTAATGTTAAGTAGATTGGACGCGGTTGAGCGATTCGGAAGGAATCCGTGCTGCTCTTCCGCGAACCACCGTTGCAGTTTAACAAATATTTTTTTATAGAGTACCGATTCGAATACTTTGCCGAAAATAGATAAAACAGCAATTGGCCTATAGTTTTTAACATCACTCTTTGAGCCGCTTTTATGGACCGGAAGTACTCTAGATATTTTCCACTCCGTTGGATATATGTTCGTGTTAATCGACAGGTTGAAGATAAATTGTAAGGGCAATTTGAAAATTTCGCAACCGTCCCTAACCAAGTACTGTGGTATTCCATCTGGTCCTTGGGTAGATTTTGGAGGAAGTCGGGCCATTGTGCTATGAACTTCAGATTCGTGAACGTAATCAATATTAACAAGATGAGACAAATTATTCGGCGACGCATTCGCAGTAGCGATAGCATGCTGGGGATCTAAAGATGGTAAGTTTGATAGAAAAACGCTTCTAAAATATTTTGAGAACGCGTCAGCCACTTGCATTGGCGACATGTCACCAAAGGTAGCCTGCTCATTATTTTGTCGGTTACTTTTCACATAGGCCCAGAAGGCTTTAGGGTCATATTTTATCTTTGACTGAATAGAATTAGTATAAGTAGCAAAATCTACATCCACACTTCTCCTCAATAAACGCCTATAGTAGGTAAAGAATGCATATTGCAGTTGGTTATTATTATTCTGTTTGTAGAGCTTGTGATAGTGGTTTTTAAGCTTGTTTAGTTCAATAGAAACAGACGTAAACCATTTGGGGTAATTATGTCGAAACGTTTTCCTCTTTTTTAGAGGAACAGTCTGACAAATGACATTGTTAATTAGGTCATAAAAGATGTCGACAGCAACGTTAACATCATCGCATGAATATACGGGCTCCCAGTCTATACCAGCCAGTTCAGAGTATAACACTAAAAAGTCCGCCTTACGGAAGTTACGCTCTAAAGTTACATTAGGGGCCGAGTCATTAGGACGGTAGGTATTACTTATACTCAAGCTTGCGTACGGCGTGTTAATATTGATAGAGATATCTAACGGCTTGTGATGCATTTCAGACGGGACAATGCCGGAACATGCTGAAACTGAGACTCCCGCCACACATGGGTTAACTAAAATCAAATCTAGCATTCTGCCAAGATCATTTAAAATAATGTTTTTCTGCATTAAATTACACTCTGAAAGAAACAGATCAAAATCATCACGTATGGCTACATTAGCGGAATAAAGGTTAAAATCACCTAGTACAATCAGAGGCAGTTTATTGATGTCATACAGAATCCTTCTTAAACAATTAAATATAGAATAATATCTAGCGTCAGGTACATTAGGTGCTAAGTAAACAACACAGCAAGCAAAGCGTAATCGACCTTTGGTGATTATTGCACATATAATTTCGTCGCACTGATCAGACTTACAGTCCAAACGTGTGAGTGTGTAGGGCGCGCGGGCGGCCAGCAGCACGCCGCCACCGCTACGCCCCACACGGTCACACCGCAGCACGGCGTATTCTTGCGGGAAGACCTCAGAGTCAAACACGCTGTCATCAAGCCTAGTTTCCGTTAAAGCTAACAAATTACTTGGAAAGGTGTGGAGTAAATTTTTCGTTTCTGTGCGCCTTGATTTTAGTCCCCGGACATTCTGATAGAAAATCATATCCACCTTTTTAGTTTTCCTCACGAAAAAATGATCCACTGGATTCATTGGGTTCGGCCTTCTTCTTCGCATTCCGGTAGGTGAACCATTCTTGGATTGACGTATTAGTTGGCCAATTGTTGGGTGACATATAGTAGTCAAATAGATGTAACGGTACTCCCAATATGAAACAGTTGTGTCGGGAGTGTTCAGGATCAGGTTTTTTTATAGAGATGGTCACGATGTTTGGGTGTTTTTTGTGTAGATAAGAGCGGATGCTCTCCACAGATACGTCTGGGTGGAAATTCCAAGCATGAATGTACTTGACAGGTTCCAGGGTTTTTAAATCAGTATCGGCAGCACCAGTGGCGCGTATGACAGATCGGCGAGGCCGCGAATGGGTTTTTCCCGTCGTAAATATTCTTGTGTTGTACGTGCTAGTGAAGGGAGGCTCGCTACTTATCAATGGCTGCGACACTGTACTGTAGGCACATGGTGGTGAGAGAGGGTTCGGCATCTGCAGAGACGAAGCTATGGAATTAGGTACATCCAAGGTTAAGCGGTGATTATTATTATGTAGCAAATTCATATGTGCGTGCGAAGATGTTCCATTGCCAACCATTTGTTTCTCAATGCCATCAATACGTCGCCTCTGGATCATAATTTCACAGCCAAAATCTTTCATCTCCAAGTCAGCTATTCGCTTGGTATTTCCATCACACTGCAGTTGCAGTGTAGTTTGTGCGCTAGAAGTGATATCTGATGTCTCCATCAGCTTGTCAACGTCCGTCCGAAGGTTGTCATATTTACTATGAAGATTGTTTATAGAACATCTTATTTCTTTGATATCCTCAGCCATCCTATTAATAGAGGTTTCTTGAGTATGATACCTTATCACGCTTTCTTCGCGGAACGCCCGCAGCTCCATCAGAACAGTTTCAAGAGTACATACATTTAGCGCTGAGTCGGGTGCTTTTGGGCTATGAGCGTTTGACAGAGTAGCAGGTAACGTAGTTTTATTCCGCCTTACTGTTACATTAGCTGAGTCATTAACATCTGCAACTGAGCGCTGGGACAACATTGGGCTTGCTGGGGTGGCCGAATTTATAACTTTTGGTCTTTTACAGCGACATTCGTGACATACCCAGCTAAACTTTTGCTTGGCAGTCATATGTATGAATTGGTTTTGAAGAACATTAGCGCACTCCAAATCATACGAACACTTACAATTACTACAAGCTAGGAATAGGCTATCTTCTAAAACTTGTTTACAACCAGCACACTCTGATGCCATCATAATTGCTGTAGATAGGGCTAATATTCAATTAAACTGGGTTTCGCCACGCACTTTCAATGTCTTTGGTCCAAGGTACAACAACAGTTCAACCATAAAAAGTAGCCAAATGAGCCAAATAATAGTCAGTAAAAATAAAAATAAAAATCAAATCAGCAAACAAAACACAAAAAGTACTTGCTCATAGTCGGACGCGAACTCGCAACGTTCTGCGTGGCAGTCCGCACACTATTCACCCAGCCATTCCACTTTAGAATAACGACGTTGAAATTAATATTCTTTATCGGGTTGGGTACAGAAAGTCCGTTATGAACTTGAATTTGCTTGACCTTTGGACACAATGATTGTATAGATTTTTCCACAGATTTTTCGTATTTACTTTTTATTATTTTTTATTCACTTAAACTGATAGTTTGATCACAGTCATATGTTAATGGTTCTGATGCACTAAAAACACAACACAGCTGTAGTATCGCTTCAATCAACAGTCCAGTTTGAAACACTTTTATCTTTGTCGTATGGAGCAGTTAAGTTCAGATAACATTTACACTAGTTGTTCGCACATTTAGAAGTACATTAATAAGAAAATTAGGACTAATTAACTGGGTTTTATATTTTTAACAGAAAAAAGCAACGGAGCACAATGTTTACATGACGGTCAGCGCCATCTACCCCCCAAACCACTCCACAACCAATATGTCTAGTTCTAGTGTCAAGTTAACGTAGTATCTGATTAAAGACTACCAAGTAAAGAATTACGACCAATTTCATCTTTATATCTGTGAAATACGATTGATATTGTTTTGGCTAAATAGTATTTCTAAGTTTGTTCTTAACCTAATGCCCTGCCGTCCGTTACACATAATTGGTACAAATTGCGTGTAAGGCGAATATAATAAAATATTGAATAGTAAAGTACATAGTTGAATGCATTAGTGAGATATAGGACGGTATCATATTTAGATTGGAACGTCTAGACAAATTAATAAAATTGTATTTCTTGAGTTAGTGGGAGATCTTAGTCTCGTATATATATCGCTAGAATGTCTTACTGGTGTTTGATGAAGCAAACAGTGAATTAACAAAACACAACCGGGCACTTAGCCATAGTGGGGCTTGTGGCTAAGTTATAACAACGGCACGGGTCGATCGATGAGGCTAAGCTTCGCTTGCCGCGGTTGGTCCATAGATGGGTGATTCTCTTTACATACCAAGACCCCTCCGTGCCTCGGAAATCACGTTAAGCCGTTGGTCCCGGCTGTTATTCGTGGATCTTTGACAGTCGTTACGGGTCGTCAGAAGCCTGAAAGTCTGACAACCAGTCTTACCAAGGAACATGCCTTACCAAGGGGTATCGTGTTACCTAGTAGCTAGGTTGTGGAGGGCAGCTGAATCCGGTTAGACTGGAAGCTGACCCCCAACATTGTTGGATAATGGCCAGGCAGATGATGAACCGGGCACATAGCCATACTCCAGGCTGCTACTGAGACATTCCAGATGGAAAACCCAATAACACTTTGCCCAACCCATGAATCGAACCTAGAACAGTGAATCAAGATAGTCGGAATTTAGGAAATACTTACACTACATGATGCTAGCCGATGCTGCTGTTTCGTAGAAAAGTTCACCAATGACCGGTCAAAATTTATGGAACAGCAATTTTTGTCTTGGCCAGATCATATGAAGACCATATGGATTGGTGTCTGAAATGGTCTGGTGGACCTGTCCAATGTGCACGCATTGATCAGTATTCATGCAGCTCAACGCATATATTGAATTCATGGTTACAGTTAGCGTGTCGATGTATCTGCCACCCTGTATATTCATCATCATAATTTCAGCCCAAAAGACGTCCACTGCTGGACATATGCCTGCCCCAATTTGGGGAGTTTTGCCATAATCGCCACGCTTGGCAGGCGGGTTGGCGATCGCAGTATGGTGTTAAAATGCGTATAGAACGCTGCTGCCCATTCTCTAGTAAGTTCCTTAGTTCGCCTTCTACGACAGCCACGGGAAGAGATGGGATGGTAGGTACTGTTCTTTACGTCCGGCACCACACGGTACGGTACCCTGTATATAGAAATATAATATAAAAATAGAAATACTACTCTTCTTCCTTTTCCTGTCCTTCAAATTACTTGACGTGGATGCTTCCATTCATGGGTTTTCTTTCATTTCCTTGGGCGTGACGACACTAGTACCTCTCTTTTCGTTTATATCAACCGTTACTCAATCCATCCATAGCCATAATAGCCATTGCTGGGAGCTCCGCCCGAGTGGTGATCAGAAATGATGTCCATTAAACGGTGTTGTCCCGTAACTGGGTTGTAGACTAGAAACCAATTCCAACATACTTTGGACAAAGCTAGGCAGATGACGATACCAGAACATAACTATTTTGTTAGATCAGAATATCAGATCAGACTGTGGTTAAAAAATAACAATTGATCTTGTTATAAGTACAGTTAATTTATTTGGCCCAACTGTTGTGGCCAACTATAGCTATTGTGGAAGTTAACAAATCATCGCGGCCAATATTGGCAAGTAACAGAACTCCTTTCAAAGATGACCAATTGAGAGCAAATGCATAGAATTCATCAATTTGGCACACATAACATACAAAAAACTAATTCAATGACAATTTCCGGCTTCTTTACAAATATCAATTACAGAGAAACGAGAGAGGCAGTAAGCCTGAAAACGGTACTCACAATGACACATCGGTATAATTTTCCAGACAGAATAAGATGATGACTCATACTGAGTAAGTTTTCCGAACAATCATCATCATTTCAGCTAAAAGACGTCCACTGCTGGACATAAGCCGTAGCAGTTCCAGTACGTGGTCACCACTCCAGAATCTTTCAGCTCTATAGGCCATCTGTTTTGCAAGCTATGTGCCCGGTCCACTGCCCCTTAACTCTGGCGATTCTTCGAGCTATTACCTTGGTTCTCCTACGGAACTTGTCATTTTTGGTTCGATCCCGTAAGAAAACTCCAAGCATAGCCCTCTCGATTGACCACTGGGTGACTTTCATAGGTCTTATGAGGTCCATTGTGAACATAATTTCAACCGAAAGACGTCTACTGCTGGACATAGGCCTCCCCCAGGCTCCTCCACTTCGACCGGTCCTGTGCTTCCCACATCCAGCGGATTCCCGCGGCCTTCACAAGGTCATCGGTCCACTTTGTGGGAGGCCTTCCCACTCTACGTCCTCCGCTACGCGGTCGCCACTCCAGGACCTTTCGGCCCCATCAGCCCACTGCCACTTAAGTTTGGAAATTCTTCGGGCTATGTCGGTTGCCTTGGTTCTCCTGCGGATCTATTCATTCCTGATTCGATCACGCAGGGAAACTCCGGGTATAGCCCCCTCTATTACCCTTTGGGTGACTTTTAGCCTTCTGATAAGGCTCATTGTTAACGATGAGCTATATCCGTTCCTCGGAAAGCGCGATCAGCCGTTGGCCCCAACGTCATGGGTTCCCCTGCCTAACCCTTCAGGGCAACTAGGCGTGATGTTTTGTTACGTAACCAATTTGTATGCGAATCGCCTATCAATGTAATAACCACGCATTATTTATTCTCGACACGAACCTATTGCTTCAAATTGTGTCTCAGCTGCTTTATATTAGATTGTTGTTATATTACGTGTGAGTGTTCCTTTTGTGTTTTGTAAATAATACGATCTCGATATTCTTCTTTTCCAACTTCGAGAAAGAGGTCAATCGTCGAACCCGACTCGGCTGGGCAGCGTTCGGCTTCGCAATATCTTCTCGTCCCAAATACCACATTGTCTCAAGACGAAAGTCTTTGACCAGTGTGTGTTGCTTCTAATGCCATTATTGCTGTGGTAAAAATCTGAACTCGTATTCTGTTTGTTTTTTTCTCAAATGTTTGATGTGGTTGATTTTTATATGAATTAAGACGTTGTACGTTTTGAGGTTTTGTTATTCGCGATCGCGTGGATACGGTGTTAAGTTTTTCGTGGTAGCGTGTATTCGTTTCCAGCATTTTGTTCTTAATACGAACCACCTTTTTTAGTCCAGGTTAAAAGGTCCATTGTAAAAATTACAAAATCGCCAGTAACATTTACAGAACACATAAATTAATGATCGTTCGTAATAACAGGAAAACTATTGCTTTTTATTTGTACTAATGTTACAGAGTAGACAGATACAGTATTTCAACGTTATCAGTGTGTTTAACAAATTTTTATTTTTAAATTCTAGCTTTAAGTGATACATATGAATTCAGTACCTACATAATTTAAGATCCACCAGGGTTGAATTTTTTGTAGGCTATAAAAAACAGCTGTTTCATAAAAAGTGCAATCCCTACACGCGGTTAAAATATATATATAACAGCTCATTCTCTCGAAATATGATGGTTTTACAGCGTAATATTGCCTGATTGTCTTCTCAGTTTTCACATAGGTCTCTCGACATCACCGGCACAGCAGGCCTTCTTTACGCTCTTGCTTCGTGGCTGCAAACACACAGACGGAAGGAAATAACAAATTAATTTGAAACAGTATGATTAGGTGTTTATTTGATGGCGTTTCCGTTTGCAAGCTATCAAGGTTTGTTCGATACTTGAGTTGCAATAATTGCTTGTTTATAGACATTTTAACGGCTTTGACATATATTTAAAACGACAATAGTTGAACGGTAAAGGTGTTAACTAGTTAAAGGTCGTTTAAGCACCATTTAAACTTTCCATCTATACCAGTCTCTATGTTGCTTGTCACCACAAACGTTCTTTGGAGAATGAAGTCCTAATAACTACACTTGATAAGGTTTAGCAGTGGGATGTAATGGACATGCCAATTAAAGATTTCTTTTTATTCTTAAAAAACCTTTCTGCAAAATCTGCGTTGCCTTTTCCAACTTTGTTGAGACTGGATCAACTTAATATCAACGTTACACATGAAGCGACTGCCTATCTGACCTCCACAACCCAGTTGCTGGGTAACACGGTACCCTTTGGCAAGACTGGTTCAATGATGACTGTCGGAAATCTACGAATGGCTGCTACTCGTACAATCAACGGCGTAGCGTGCTTTTTAAGGCACGGGGGGTCTCGGTATCTAAAGTGGTTACCAATCCACGGACCGAACTCGGCAAGCGTTGTTTAAACTTGAAGTTCGACCCGTACTGAATAACTTTACTGAATAATAGCTTTTACTTCATCATCATTGTACCGTTCTTATTTTACGAGTAATTGTATTCGACGTAGTTCACATGTATTCATGCATCTCTATCAGACGTCATCTCAGAGTTAACTGCCTTCCTGGCCCTATTGTCTTTTACTTGTGCCACTGATCTTTTCATTATGTATTTATAGCATTACATTCACTTACGTACTTCTTCACTTCTTGTAAGATTCTCGGCATTCCTTCGCATTACATGTCCATTGTCCAAACCATGACAATCGGCTACTCTTCAGCTAGTCTGTCACTGTCAATAGTACAATGCAACATGGGGTATTATTGCTTGTTTTGATTTTGCCCTTACCGCATGAGATTGCTGTTCTAAATGACTTTTATTCCGGTTTGAGATTATTTATTCTCATAAGAATACATTAATTCACTTACATGAGAATATTATTACTAACATAAAATAATTTGTTGGGCGTATTGCAAAAAGTAAACAAGTTTTTGGGGTAGTCGACAAAAAAAAAGTGATGCAATGTTGGTTCAAAACACAAAGCAAAAGACAAGTTTCCATATATCATAAATGAGCGTGGCTAGAAGTGACTCAAACTTAGTGTTGTAGTTGCGGGTTTTTAATGATATAATGTTTTATTAATTTTTTAAATGTTTACTTAATTTTGATTCTTTTAGGTCTTTTGGTAATTTGTTATAAAATTGAGACCCTTCATACATGATGCTTTTTCTTCCGTAATTTGTACGCGGTGGATATAATTGTATGTCAAATTCATGTCTTAATTTCATTTTATGTTTCTTTTTACTTTTTGTGATGATAACCTTTGTATGAATGTTTTTTTTTAGTATTTTTCGAATAAGTATGCATGTATTGTATATGTATGTTTGTGTAAGGTTCATTACTTTTAATTCTTTATAAAGTGTTTGTGTGACTTTTAATTTATTTGCCATTAATGTACTACTGCTGGGCATGGGCCTCCCTACTCTCTTTCTACTTCTCTCTGTCCAGAGAGTGCTAAGGACCAATCTTTATTAAAGGAGTCCAGCTCATCCTGTCATCTCTTTCTGGGCCTGCCGCGATGTCATTTGCCATAAAGTGGAACCCACTGGGTCGTAAGTTTGGCACATTGATCGTCTGACATACGGCAGATGTGTCCAGACAAAATTCAAATTTAGTTATTTTAGTGATGGAACGGATTCTTGAATTTTTTATATACCCGTTCCACAACTATAATACCTATTTACTTTATTTTAAAATAAGTTTCTGTACAAGCACCAATACCACTTTTTCAATAAATTTATGTACTTTTGAGTTTATCTTGGACATGATTAACATCAGTGAAGGAAAGCATCATGAGGGAACCTGGACTTATAGCAAACTAGCTTTAGCCCGCGGCTTTGCCCTCGTGGATGTGTAACTAGCATTATAAGTCTGAAATCACCAGCCCGTCTTGAGCCATCGTGCTGATCACTGCTCGTTCCTTCTCGGCCTGAGAAAGCCAAGATATGATAAGATTTTGTTTATATAATCATCACACTCTCAGTGGCTTTTATTATTGCCAGTCAGTGTAGTAATCAATTAACTTGTTGTACAGTCGCCAGTAGGTCAAGCTATCCCAAACTGTTAAATTTTCCCAATTGAACATAAACCTTATTCCTTTGAAATAAAGTTGAAAAACTATTAAAGAAATTTGACAGATTGGGGTAACTTGATGTGCTGGCGTCTGTACGTCAACGAAGTGGAAATAGTTTAATTCGTCAAAAATAATCGCAAGTTTGCCACAAGTGTCATGGTAAAACTATTTCGTTCATAATTATTAAGAACAACTTCAACGGCAAGCGTAGAAACTCCTTTCCCTAAACCCGTCCCTTTCAAATACCTTGTACAACAGTAAATCTATAGCAACAATAACATTGTGTGGATTGTTTAATACAATATTTTATTCACTTAATTATTTTCCAATGAAGTTCCCAGGCTGAGTCTTACTAATAACACTGGCCGTCAGCTGGTTACCGCGCTGATCATTTATTATTATTTTAAGATTGTCATCTTGTATATTTAACAAACATCTTGGAATGGGCCATCAGGCACTAGGAAAAGAGGTTGACCGACGCTTCTACATAGTCCAAGTGGCTGGTGAGCAATGGATGATCATGCGAAAAAAGACGAATGGAAATCTCTAGAGGAGGTTTGTTCTTTTTTTTGAGATTGAGAAATCATCAAATAACTTATCTCGCGCAGGAGGGCGTGTCAGACTTTTGCTGACTAAAAGCCACCCGTGTTCCTTGTGTGCCAGGGGCCACGGTATCTCTTTCGAACAACCCGTTACCCCTGGACGCCTTCATCTTCAATTTAATTATGGGGTTCTTACCAGCGCTAAAATAACTATTAAGAATTTAAGAAAATTGTAGTAAGTAAATAATTTAATAAAACAAGGTATTTTCATTTATTTACCTTGCCAGTTTTATTTGGCAGTCAATTTCAATAAGTAGGTATTAAAAACAAACAAAGAATCTTAGAAGTTTGACCCAATCAATCACTTCTGTCTCATACGACTGCTGCTGTAGCGATCACAATTGCTGCTGTAACCTAAATCCATTGAATTGGGTACAAAGCAAGCGCTCAAATTCCGGCAACTGTACGACTGTACGCACTATAAGAGTTATCTGGTGAAAGCAAAACCGTTTAGCAAAATGTTTCGCATTCACTTGTTCACTCACTACTTACATTGGCTACTTCAAACAGTCTATGTTCATGCTTCTTATTATTAAGGGAGTCAGCAGAAGCGAGGGATCAAAAGATAAATTATTTTATTTCTGTAATTAATTTTTTCAGATCAAGTAGTGTAGATAACTGTCTGAAATGGCCTTTTAAGGATAGGACCACACCGATTTGAAAGGACCTGTCCAGGCAGTTTTTGCATTTGTTAGTAATCGTGTCATCATCATCATGATCATTTCAGTCGAAAAACGTCCACTGGTGGACATAGGCCTCCCCTATGTTCCACCACTTCAACCGGTTCTGTGCTTCCCGCATCCAGCGGAATCCTGCTGCCCTCAAAAGGTCATCGGTCCACCTTGTGGGAGGCCTTCCTATTTTACGTCTTCCGGTACGCGGTCGCCACTCCTGAACTTACGAAGTAATCGTGAAACGCAACTCAAACTTTAAGGAGCTCAACAAAGAATGTGCACGTGTCATAATGTGACTTTGTTGATACCATCGTCATATTTATAATTATTATCGGCTAAAAGATACGTTTTTTAACTACCCAAAAAGAAGGGTTATGTCATTAAATTGGATCCTTGATTGCCTATTTCCGGTCAGGAGATTTAGATCCAATCATACAAAGAAATTGTATGATTATCCGAAACGATAAGATTAGTTTCATAATGTATCTTATTCTATGATCATTAATTAAATTAATTTACGTCTTATCTAACTTAGCGTTACAAAAACAACCTTGAAATCTGCATTTGTTTTTTTACAATAATGAGTTGCCGCAGTAACACAAAAATTATATTAATTTTGTGCGAATACTCTTTTACGTTATTATTTATGAATCCTCTATCTTGTAAGTTATAATTAATCCCAATAATTGACCTTCCGTCGATTTTAATGCATTTTCCGCCCAAAATTGTCAAATAAAATCATTAATCAGGAAAAAAACTAAATATTCGAAACATTTAACAGTTTAAGTTAACTCTAATTTTAATACAAATTGTAAACACAGATGTCATTGATAAATGTAAAGTAAATATTTACCTCAATTAGCAGGTGTACCAACTTCCTTCCAAAAATAACATCACAATTTAACTGATTAGTACGATAAACTGATTGAAATATCACCACTTTTAATAGAAGCACTTAGCACAACCGTCGCCAAAATGTTTGATGATTAGAAAAATTGACCTCCTAACTCCCGGTGTATATTCATATTCCCTGTTCAAGTTAAAAAAAGAACTGTTATTTTGCTATAGTGATTTTTACGATCTGATTAAAGAAGTATTTTATTTTCACGATAAAAATATCGATGTTTATATTTTTGTTTCGCAATTGGTCACAATTTTCACGTCCGTTTGGCTTGCATGTTTAACAATGACTGGTCGTAAGAGGCCAAGTTTCGTGGGAATCAGTGATATTTTCCTTAACATTATTACAATAATCGTTTATTTACAAAAAGGAGGACATTTACAAAGTAACTTAACAATTAACATAGAGCACAGTTGCTTATTGCCTGCACTAGGTTGAACCTGTGTTTCAGGCTATGAAGTGCTTAAATTACTTAATATAAAAAATAATTAAGAATGAGAAATAAAAACTAAATTAAAATTAGAAAAACAAAAGTAAAATAGCGCGTTAGTCGTTCTATTTGCAGACAACAGGTAGATCTTCTGTCTGTATATAAGCGATGGTTAGTAAATCATATGGTTAGTAATATATTTAAGTTTATGAACTAAACGTTGTCATAAACGTTGCTTAAAGTTAAGTAATGATTAGCAACTGTTTATCCCTACATTTTTGACGTTTAAGCGTCCCTTAACCTTAAGCAACGTTTATAAATAAACCCCTTATAATTTTTTTACAGCTAAATAAATTTAATTCATATATATTTAATGTTCTATTTAACCTATTGTACAGAAATGGGGCTAAGAATATTTAAAATCTTTCTACAAAAACAATTTTTGAGGTTGCGGTAAATGTTCATACTATATCATTCCGACTTTTGTTATATCGTATTCCATACAATACCTACCTACTCCTAATAAGGTGTACTTAGTGTTAATAGGTAAAACATGATTGTTTAAAGTTTCCCTAGTGATAGAAATGACGCCGAGTAAAAAGAGTTTTTCCCGAACGTTAAATCGGGAAAAC
Organism: Polymixis flavicincta; assembly: GCA_949987655.1. Lineage (NCBI taxonomy): Eukaryota > Metazoa > Arthropoda > Insecta > Lepidoptera > Noctuidae > Polymixis > Polymixis flavicincta. Next base: position 20,284,117 of record OX465195.1, read on the forward strand.
CATTACATTATTATTATTATGCGACAGTGAGTCAGCTGTAAAAAAAATCACTTTAAAAGGATATGACTTGAAAAGTTCGATAACATTCGAGTCCCTAAGTTTTCCTTGTTCCGAATCTGACAGTTTACATCACATAACCCGTCCCGTATGTGTCGCCGGGCGTAAAAGAATAGCACCATCCCATTTCTTCCAGTGGGTGTCGTAGAAGGCGACTAAGGGACTTACTAGAGAATGGGCAGCAGCGTTCTCTATGCATTTTACCACCATACTGCGATCGCCAACCCGCCTGCCAAGCGTGGCGATTATGGCAAAACCCCCCAAATTGGGGGAGGCCTATGTCCAGCAGTGGACGTCTTTCGGCTGAAATGACGATGATGACATCACATAACATCACATCACGCCTTCTTTCTCTGAACGGTCAGATAGAGTTGTACCTATATTACAGATCCACCCACATTTAGACAGTTATAATGAGGTTCCATGTAATAGGGAGCGATCTTATTACCATCAACAGGCTACAAATCCAGACTCCGGGCAATATACTTAAGTAGACACCTACTGTGAGCAAGTTGGATCGAATCAACCGTGAACTTTTAAAACGACAAAGCCCAACGGATCAAGTATCGCCTGCAATCGAAAGGGCAGGAGTTCAAACCGATAAAGTACAGACGCCAGCACGTCAAGCTACCCAAATCTGTCAAATTTCTTTGATAGATTTTCAACTCTATTACATGAGCTTATGGTTCATGTTCAATTGGGAAAATTTGACAGATTGGGGTAGCTCGATGTGCCAGCGTCTGTACATTAATAACAATAAATCAAAAGTTCGTAACCGTTGCTCTTGGATAATTACAGTTCTCTATAAGTGAAGTACTTTTATCCGATGTAATTGTTATAATTTTGATGCGTAATCGTTATTTTATGGGTACCAGTCAGTAATCCTTTTAACCTTTCAATTTTTTTGAGACAGTAATTTCAAGAGTTGATTTAATTTTATAATGGGCTTGTGACTAAATAACAATAGCTGCACGGGTCGATCGATCAGGTTAAGCCACGCTTGCCGCGGTCTGTCCGTGGATGGGTGACCATCTTTCTTTACATACCAAGACCCGGTTGTCATTTGTCGATCTTTGACAGTCGTTTCGCAAGCCCGAAAGTCTGACAACCAGTCTTACCAAGGGGTATCGTATTACTCAGTAACTGGGTTGAGGAGGTCTGATAGGCAGTCGCTCCATGTAAAATTCTGGTACTCAGATGCATCCGGTCAGACTGGAAGCTGACCCCAACATATTTGGGATAAGGCTAAGCAGATGATGATGAATAAATAAGTAATTTTATATCGAGGGTGGCTTGATAAACTGACCGACGATGGGACGACCAAATAACAGATACAGTATACAGGAAAGCATATCATTCTGGACCCCCAGCGCAGAAATTTTTCATTTTGTTGGCGGGTCTACAATGATATACTGAATTCATGGTTAAAGTTTGCACACTGGATAAAAATTTATCCTGTACTGATGGCAGGGACATCGATGCACAAACTGTCACCATACATTAAGCAAGGCGCCACATCATAAAAATAAGAGTAAAAGTAGGTACTGTGTGTGTAGGTAGTAGGTTTATTACTAAGCGTCATTTAATGTATGTGATTATATTACTTCAGCTGGACGGCTGCCCTCCCCAGACAAAATGCCTAGCTACGCCATCGCATGACAGGTCACACTGTATGCAATAGAACATATTTTTCTAATTGCACATTACATTGTGACATTGAAAACCTCGAAGTAATAAAATAATTGGACTTAATTACAGTTTGTTTTCGTTACTATTTTATCGTTTTCGTACCGAGTACAATTTATGTAAATTAAATATGTAATTTTCTTTGATAGGTATGTCAAACTTCCTGTCGTGTCAAATTTGGATTTCAGTGTATTTTTATTATAATGCTAGATGACGTTACGGAGACATGAGGTCATAGTTTGTCTGTGACATTTCTTTTGATAGCCTCTGCTCTCATGTTTTCGAATCCAGAGTATGAAACTGAAAACATCCTTGCTGAAACTGCCATACCACCAACCAAATGAATATTGCTTGGCAGATTAATTGCAACCTTGGAAATCTGTTCACTCAAAGCGTGAATGGGCGTGAAGAATGGACTTGAATAGAGAGATGAATTTGTAATATTGGAAGTGATTCATCATTGCCAATAACGAATAGATGGCTTGTTTTGTTCTGAAAACTAAATTGTGGCTAGTAGGATAGCCATGAACCTAATGTTAAAAAGGCTTATTCCCAGGCGCTCCATAATTATATTACCGGCGGCGCGCGGCGGCGGCTCCAAATGATAGAAAAAGGAATATGATAATAATAAATAAAATCTTTTCCATGAGCCAAAATTTTTGGAGCGCTTAGGAATCTATGTATAGAAAGAAATTGTTTGGAGAAAACTATATTTGGAGCTCCTGGGAATAAGCCATCCCAATCGTCTGTCTGTTCTCTGAACGATATCACTGGCATACAGGATTCCAGAGTGGCGATTGCGTACCGGTAGACGTAGGGTGGAAAGGCCAGAAGGTGGACCCAGAACCTGGTGAAGGCTGCAGGAATCCTGTAAACGCGAACACCCTTAATATTTATAAACGTTGGTTAAGGTGACACAAGTCCACATTTTTTCCATACAAACTTCGGGAGGGTTTTACTCCACTGTTTGACAGTGTACATCAAAACATAAACATGGTATGGTTTCGTCTCATTATTAATATTTTTTAATTTATTTACAAAATACATACACTATCCTCACAGGCTTACCTAATACAATAGTGTAGTTATACATAGTTAAAGTTAAGAGCCAACAAAGATTCGTTATTCTTGCTAATTAAACCTAACTTTGGGCGGTTTAAGTAATAAAAGAAGTATAAAATGTCCAAAACCAATTCGGTACCGACAAAGTTCAATTATCGGTAAGTTCAATAATTTTTATTGGACATTGATTTATTCCATGGTTTTTTCATAAAACCCGGTCTTCCGAAGGATTTTTCTTAATTTTGTCGCGATTTTCATCTCACTCAAATAACGTTGTGCGTGTAGACTAGCGTCTAACTGCTCATCACTGATACTATCTCTGTCGGATATGAAGCCTGGTGAAACAGCGTGATTTTTAGTCAAGCCCACCAGTTACCTAGTTCGAGCCCGCGAAAAGTGTCCCCTTAAACTTAATTAGTGATTGCTCACTCATATATTGTTGCGGTTTAAACATCACTTACATTTAAGCAACGTTTATAAATATTAAGGAAGAAGCACAAAACCGATCTAAGTGGCTTGGTGGATGCCTATGTCAGAATATCCTGTGGACGTCTTTTGGCTGAAATAATGATGTTGCAGTCCCCTCATTTATACGCTCTCTAGGCTACCTCACCTGTTTAGATTTTAATTTTCTTATTATTTTTAGTTAATTTTATTTTAATTCGGAAAATCTACAGCTGCTGTAAATAGTCTTATTAAACAATAAGAAACTGAAGGTAATTTACAAGTTTCCATTCACAGATACCTAACATGAAAACAAAAAAGGGCGGTACAAAAACCTATAAAAATTAATAATACACGATCGACTAACAGAAAAAGAAAATGATATAGAGGAAACAATTACTTTTCTGTATAGAAGCTTCTACCAACAAATTCTAAGTTTAAAGTTACTCCTGCATATAAGGTCATAATTAATTTGTCACCTTACCCAAATTGGTTTTTCTGCCATCCATACTTGAGTGATCGGCTAGTTTGTCACGGCGGGCGTCACGCTTCACTCGCGCGTAGCGTGAAGGTTGTAAACAGTCTTTTGTTTTTGGTACAACGTCATTGAAGATTATCACATGATATTAAAATAAGTATATAATCACCTTAATAATGCCATCATCTTTTACGTCAAGAGCTTTTTTACCCGACTGCGCGACCGTAAACACAGATTTGTAAACTCAAACTCAAAGCATTTATTTCAATTAAACCATTTACAGGCCCTTTTGAATTGCCAAAAAGTCAATCAGTTTGAAAGTTGAAGCTAGTAGCCCATTCCAAAACGTAGATCTCAATGGAGAAGAACAGGCAAGAAACTCCAAGGACACTTTTTAAATCAAGATATTACAAAATCTTGGGTACATTAGCAAGTTGCTTCTATATGTAAGAATAATGTGAAGAAATGAAGAAACTATTCCAAATAAAATATTAAAAATAAACCCTGGAAGTTAGGAGATGACCAATCTCAACCGACGGCGCCCGTTCACGTACCAGACGCGTGGATCAGCACCATCTAGCTCAACCATTTTGTAGGGAACCGAATTCAAATTTATATATTTTCATGCAAATCTTTAACTTTGTAATTTTGAATGTGGGCTTCTTTATATGTTGTTGTTTGTGTGTTTTTATTATGTACGGAATGTGGGAAAATATACAGATACTATTCGTTTATTACAATCACACACATTTTATAAAATTTCCTAACGTATCACATTTCAAATCATTTTCAGAACAATCAATAAGTTTAATCGTTTCGTCTTACATATAATTGTAATAAAATTGTGTTATTTAACTACTATTTTTTTTTTAATATAAGTGGTATTGAGGCCTCTAATATAGTCAGATACTATATTAAAGTATAGTATGGTTGGCTACTCTATTCACATTCGTGCTTTAAAGATGGAGACACATGATGTCTTAATTCATAGGCGTGATGGACGTATGTACTTACTACAATACTAGTAAAAGGTAAGGGAATGCACCCAAAAAAGAGTTGAGGAGACACCCGGGTTTGAACCTCTCGATCTGCAGTCGAATGCTCTACGACTCAAACTCAAAGCATTTATTTCAATTACAGGCAATTTTGAACTGTCAAAAAAAATGTCTGACTATAAGTGAGACTGACACTGAGCTATAAGTATCTCCTGTGAGCTCTACACAAGAAACTGCGGTCACCAATTGCATATTCGAGACAAAATATGGACTGTGCATTGAACCAAGAACTGGTAATTTATATTTTCTGCAAATAAATGATTCTGATTCTTTTCTGATTGAAACCATGAATTCAGCATATCATTCTAGACTTCTGTCTTCTGTCTAGAATGATATGCTGAATTCATGGTTAAAATTTGCGCACTGGATAAAACTTTTCCTGTATTACTGTTTTCACTTACAACACACGTTACATTTAACTTTTTTCAACATTTATTATCTTGTATACATCATCAAATAATGCGATATTTATACGGAATTTTAAGTTGCTGTAACCATCGATTTTCTCCGAATAAATTAGTTGATAGTATCTATTCGCTCGCTGATAGCCGAAGATTGATTTTTTTTTTCTGAAAAATTTCGTATACCGAAAACGAAATTCGGTTGGACTCTAACAGCATCAACTATTCAAAGATGCAAGGTTAAAAGAAAAAAAAATATTGTTTATTTTCCAATAAATAAACGGAAATTACAAAAAAAATAAAACATTAAATGCACACATACAAGTAGCCAAAAGCACCGTATTCAGGTAGAAAAAGTTACAAAGATTAAAACCTATCTTTGCTGTCGCGCGTCACATAAAGGCTCCAGCAACCAGACGCGATGCGACTCACGTAGAAAAGTTTCTATGAAACCCTCATGGAAATTGTTCTTCAGTACCCGGCGATAAATATTGCACATCGACCTTCGGAAAGAGACAATCGGCTAATTTCGGCTTCGTAGAGCATTATCTCTGTCGCACGAAATACAAACAGTCCGGTATCTATTAGGAGCTGTTAAAACAATTATGATTTGCTTCTTTTGATAATTCTTTTTATTCTTTGTATAAAATACACCAATTTTTCTATAAGTGTTAGCTTTAGGTTGGGGTAAAATACAATTTAAAAAAACATGCTCACAATAAGTTTACGTATTTAATTATTTTGGAAAATTGCAGCTGTCGTGTAATAAACACCATTATACCTATTGTTAGAATGAGACATTGTAATGAAAATAATAATAATTCAAATTCTCAATTACTTCAATTTCACTATCTGTGCTCTCAAAGAGGTCAATATCACTGTCACTGTCAGCCGTATTTATCACTAGTCTATCAGTGTAATTGTCTAAACCGTGTTGAATGCTTCTATATTCATTCTCACATTTGATTGCATGATCGCAAACCTTTTTCCACTTTTCAGCCCCGATCATGTTTACTTTTTCAGTCAATAATGTTTTTATATAATTTCGCGTGACTGACCTCGTAAAGGTGTCCCTCTTTTTCCTAAAGATGCCATAGTACATCATCATCATCATCAGCCTTATAATGTTCCCACTGCTGAGACACAGGCCTCCTCTCGGTGAGAGGGATTGGGCCGTAATCCACCACGCGGGCCCAGTGCGGGTTGGTACAACGTACAACTTTAAATTATTTAAATTTGGGGGTGTTAACAACTCTAAATATATATTTTGAACTGGACGCGACCGCACTCTATCGCACTTGAACAACGACTGACAAAACGTCACATAGGTAGTGTGCGACAGAGATAACGCTCTACGAAGCCGAAATTAGCCGATTGTCTCTTTCCAAAGGTCGATGTGCAATATTTATCGCCGGGTACTGTACAAGTGTCGCGTTGCGCACGTTTGCAGAAGCCTTAATAATATAAACCATAACATATATAATCAAAGCAACAGAAGATAGATTAATACCAATACCATAATGTATATTCTATAATAAGTTTCAATAAAAAACCTCATTGCAATGTGTCTGGCACTCAAGAAATGCGAGCCAAGTTGCTAATGATGCGTTAGCCTTATTCGGACGCAGTGATTGGAGCCAAGAAAAAAAGGAAGTCATTAGAAAAGGAAACAGGTATAAATATGTATTTGTTTGACCTACATCAGAAAAAATATCAAGACTGCTGTGCTGCTGAGGAGTTTGTTGCACTGCTTCTTCTCCCCAGCTAAAGCATTAGGATGTGGTGAAGGGCGGCCGATTGGAAGGTCCCGACCGCACTACTTCCTAAATTGTTGCAACTCAATGTAGTTCTACTTCATAAGCGCTTAAGAGTCAACCGTCCGATTTAGAATTCAATTTAGTCTAGTGTGATCACTAGCTTTCAATTTCCTAATTAGAATGTTCCTAGTTAGAGTTTCTACCTAGGTAGGTCCTAGTCACCGAGCAGCAAGCCATGAGTCAGTGAGCTGACAATCTTCCTGATGGGGATTGACCCCTAACTTCAGGTGGAATGACAGCTCAGCTCAAGATCTTTCACCTAAGTTTTCATGGCGAGATTTCTACGGCATAGATTGGTTGGTCGTACACCGGTTGCAGCTTGTTGCCATCAACTGGGTATACCGGTTGACCAGACTACGAGTAGCTACCGAGAAAATTCTTAAGAAATAATCAAAATAAATCAAATTCAAAAGTCATCTATTCAAATTAGGCTGACAATTAGCACTATTCGAACGTCAAAATTACATAAGACAGTTCCCCAAAACGCCCGCCCTTCACCACTTCCTAGTACTTTCGGTGGGAAGAAGTGGCGTAACAAACTACCCAGCTGTCATAACATCTTTCCTGATTTGATATAAAACACATGATTAAAAAAAAGGTCTTCAAAGGCAATTGCAGACTGATTGGTCACCGCCCCGTGGTCGAAATACGACCATAATTCATTTAAAACTTAATGTATTTCTAATGCGTAGTTAAATTAAATATTAGCTTTTTGCACTCCAGCATTTAACATTAGATAACTGTGCCAAATTGCATACACTTCTGTCCGCGAAATTATATATAGATGTATCTTATAAGACTATTTAAACGTAAATATTTTAATTAAAAAACCCCCGACCCAAACGTAAACCTCAAAAAAGAAAAATAATAATATTGAATGGCCTACTCGTATATCTTCTATATCTATATCATACACTATTAATAAAGAGGAAAGATTTGATTGTTTGTTTGTTTGCATTGAATAGGCTCCGAAACGACTGAACCGATTTGATAAATTATTTTACTGTTGGGAAGCTACACTATCCACGGGTGACATAGGCCGTTTTATCCCCGTATTCCCACAGGAACGGGAACTACGCGGGTGAAACCGCGGAGCGCTGCTAGTAGGTAATATTTTGATAAAAGCATTGTCACGTCGGGGGACGGCTAATGTTATACTTTCTACTATAACATAGTTACATTAATTATTGCTGGGTCTCGTCTGCTTAGCGTTTTCATTGACCGTCCCTCGTGACGTGACATTGCTTTGGTCAAAATATTACCTACAACTTATTTATTTATTTATTTATTATGGCACTCCAACGACTAGTTCACATAAACATAAACATACAATTTAGCCTTAATCTATGTAGTACTACAGTGAACTTATCACTTAAAGGTGTGCACAGCACTTACATGGTTTGCTTAAGTAAACCAAGTTAATTTAATTAAGTGATGAGAAAAACAATAAAAACAGATAAGTTAGTAAAAATAACATCGAGTGAGTTTCTAAGTATAAAATTAACAATAATAAGATCAATAATCTCAAAAAAAAAAAAAAAAAAAAAAAACGTAGGTCAATAAATATTATTTATTTACTTTCAAGTGTTTTTTTTTTTTATTTAACTTTTATTTCCTGCTTTTTAAACTTAATATAGTAATAGTAAACTCGCTACGATCGACACATGTCTCGCTTAAATCTGCGCAGCTTTACCTAGGTTTCCCACAGTCAAGCTTGTTACTAGTTAATCCTCACTCCTCGTCGCTATTTCGCCATCAAACCCTGAGAATTAAGCCCTTTTAAATGAGCTTAAGTATGATACTTCAGATGTTGGTGAGGTAGTTGGGTATCCTGGAAATTCCAGGTGATGCTGCAGCATCAGTTTAGGATAACTTTGTTCGTCTAATATCATTGAAGTAATGGAATACCTTTCGACTCGATCAGAACCGTGGAAGATGCTGATATCCCTTTATCAACCAGAGAAGAACTGATAGTCTTCAAACAGCCGAACCAAATCTCAGTCACCTTTCAGACAAAACAAATCGAATACGTGTTTTATTTAAGTAGTTCAAATTAATTAAAAAAAAGTACACATTTCCGATATCCTAAAATAAAGCGTAGAAAAATTCATCCGCATCGCTGTCGACTGGTGATGTACCCAAGGAACAGGTGGGCAGCGACGTTGTATAGCAATGGTCAGCCTCTGGCCGAGGTAAAAACTAGCCATTGGGTCACGGGAAGTGTCAACCAGCCGTTAGTGCATGAAATACTGATCAAAACCAATCCAAACACGTAATATCTGCTATATTTTTTTACAAAAGTGTACTATTGTGCTGGATGTCCTGGCTGCAGCATCAGACCAAGAATTCCATAATTTTGCATACCTAGTTATAAAGCATACCCCCTGTATGCTTTATAACTGTTTCAAATTTTAGGGCACAAGTATTTTTGAAAGTAAAGTAAATATACATTACACGTCTAAGAACCCTACCGCAGCTAACTAAATAGATGATTGATTGATTGACAAATCGGTTCACCCATTTCGGAGCCACGGTGCCACAGACAGACACACATATCGGTCAAACTTATAATGCCCCTCTTTTTACGTCGGGGGTAAAAACTAGATGGCGCTGGCAATGCCTAGCTGACCGATGACTGAATAATTATCCCACAGGAACCTACTATTGGGATGAAAAGTATCCTATGTGTTAATCCAGGTTACAAACTAACTATGTGCCAAATTTCATTCAAATCTGTTTAGCTGTTTTTGCGTGATTGAGTAACAAACATCCAAACATCTTCACACACTTTCACATTTAAAATATGAGTAGGAAAGTAGGATAGGATAATTAGAGTTTTATGTGAGTCCAACAATGCACAGCCATGTCTGGAAGGGCTTTTTGAAGAAAGAGCCATTGCAGCGACCTGTCCCAACATCATCATCATCTGCCTAGCCTTTGCCCAACTATGTTGGGGTCGGCTTCCAGTCTAACCGGATGCAGCTGAATACCAGTATTTACATGGAGCGACTGCCTATCTGACCTCCACAACCCAGTTACTGGGTAAAACCCCTTGGTAAGACTGGTTGTCAAGACTTTCGGGCTTCTGACGACCCGTAACGACTGTCGAAGATCCACAAATGACAGCCGGGACCAACGGCTTAACGTGCTTTCCAGGGCACGGAGGGGTCTTGGTATGTAAAGATGGTCACCCATCCACGGACCAGCCGCGGCAAGCGTAGCTTAACCTGGCCGATCGACCCGTGCAGCTATTGTTATTTAGCCACAAGCCCCAACATATTATGTTGTATACGATAAGTGATACATACATACATATTAACTCAACCCTATTTTAAGGAAATCAAGGACCCGTTAGAAAACGCTACCAGATCTGCAGGACATTTGCGTAGGCCATAACAATATACTGATAACCGCCAGACGTGTGTAAATGTGTACCCGTATAAGGGAGTCTACTGCCTAAGCCCAAAATCCGTAATTACGGGTGATTCCTACTCCGTATCAACTACAGTCATAAGGTTAGTTCGGGAACTGTCCTAAGAATGAATATCACCACGATTTGACGGCTGTCCTTAGTCTGCTAATTTATCTGGTCTACTCGACGTCCGTATGTTACTGGAGGGATCCACCAGAATATCAGCGTCAGGTATATTTGCCTGACACATGCTGAGCTGGACTCCCATTGGTGCAACCTTGAGACGTACACCGCACCTTGTCATTTGATTTGAATGATGTAATAGTTAACATTTAATTGTACTTTTGTGTGTAGTGTTATGTATTTTGTTTGTACTAAACAAAGTTTATTATTCGGGATCACTCTGAAATTACGAACTACTTCCGGCCCAGCCCGTATCTACGTTGACGGACTTATACAGGATAAGTTTTTAACCAGTGCGCAAACTATAACCATGAATTTAGCAATTAAAGACCTCCAGCGCAGAAATTTTTCGTTATTTATACACAAAATATATCAGCTGTTCCATACATTTTGACCAAGCAGGTATTGCACTTCTATGAAACAGCTGCTTTCTTTTGTTTAACTGACGAAAAATTTCTGCGCTGGGCTGTCTAGAATGATGTGCTGAATTCGTGGTAAAAACTTATTCCTGGTTAAAACTTATCCTGTAGAGTAGGCCCCATGGTGACGTTATGTTTACGATTTTCACGTACCCGTGTCTTTCTCAGACATGTTATTTTGATTGGTAGCAGTTTTGTGTATATTTCATTTTATTCAGAACCGGGGAAATAAAGATATTACGCCTAACTTCGGGAAAAATACTGACGTAACATAGTATCACAGTCTATGTATTGATCAATTTAAACTCGAGGCAACATCAAGTACACTCTTCTATAGAGCTGATAATACTATCGCTGCATGAGTGCACTCTCTACTATGGCCTTGAATACTTCCGTACTTGATCGATAGCTTTAACATTTCACAGTTGAGCTACCAGTATTCATAGTGACCAGTGATACGCAAGTACAGTTGTCCTCACTGTGAGCAAAAGTGGAAGCCACCATCACGGACAGTTTTAACTAAACTTCATCATCATCGTTCAGCCTAAAGTCGTCCACTTCAGGAAAGATATCAGCCCTCAAGCATCGTCGCAACGACCGGTTTTTCCCGCAACCTTTACCAGGCCGTCGATCCACCTTGTGACGACCGCCCATCAACGTTGCGCCTGCAGACATTCGCCACACCACCGCCATTCGTTCTAAAAGGTATCTGTAAAATACCATATTTCAGGCAAATAAACGAATCTATCCATCTAAGGTGCAACTGGTGCAACTGCAAGGTGAAACTGCAGCAATGGAACGGAAATCTATTGAAACATACGTGTTCTTTGATACGGAGACCACCGACTTGATAACTAAAGAAGGCGTCTCGGCAATTACTGAATTGTGTATGTTAGCGATAAAAAGGAGACACCTCCTCGATAGCAGAAGAGATGAAGACCTGCGGGTGCAGTACAAGCTGCTGATGTGCTTCAGGCCTTACAGGCAGATGAGCGACAAGAGCGTGGAGCTGAGCGGTTTCAACGACCAACTGCTTGAGCAGGAAGCCAGGATGCATTTCAACCTGAACGTGTTTAACACCATCAACTCTTTTATTACCTGCCTCCAAGCTCCCGTGTGCATGATCGCTCACAACGGTTTTAAATTTCATTTTGCAATTTTGAAAGATTACTTCAAACCGATGGATTTCCAGTTATCTCCTGACGTTAAATGTACTGATAGTCTATTGGCATTTTATAATTTGTTGGAAGCCGAAAAGAATGGGAACGCTGGTGTAGATTTTGCGTCTGAGCAAACTTTTGAAGAGAAATGCTTTTTCCAGTTGATGAGAGACCCTTATCATGCACCCAGACCTCATCCACCTGAGTCATACGGATTAAAGGAAATTTACGCCCGTATCGTCGATAATGCCCATGTGGATCCAAAAAGGACGGAGAGCCAGTGCATAATGATGATGAAAATAGCACAAACAAGACCCGAGCGATTTGTTCAGTGGGTCGACGAAAACCACTGCAACTTTTCTGAAGTGCCAGTAGCTGTGCCGAAAAGCGAATAGGACGTTTGTTGAGTTTACAGTTAACAATAGATGATAATAGTCACCAAACATATCTTTTGTGTTTATGTTGTATGTAGGTAATACCCATCTTGTGCCAAATAAACATAATTACGTTTTTAATTTATTTGTTTTCATTTTTTCACAAATTGTACGTAAGTACACTATTCATATATTTTGCATACCTAAACAATAAACATAGAAAATAAAAACACCCAACGGCAACTCAAAGTTCAAAACGTAATTGCATTGAAGGAACACGGGTGGGTTTGAGTCAGTAAAAGTATGACAGCCCTCCCGCTCCAGTCAGAGCGGGAGAAGTCATTTGATGATTTCCCATCCAAAAAAGGGGATATTTTTTTGTTTTATTATCAGGTTAATTGTACCTAGGCACAAGCTAAGAGAATAGTTCACACACTTCAAAGAATAATTATGCCAATAAGTAAGATCGGTAGCAGTTTGGACGTGCCTCCGATGGTACCGGCTGTCTATTTTATTTAGATCTTTGACTGTCGTTACAGGTAGTCAATTCTGATAAGCAATCTTACAAAGGCGTATCGTGTTACCCAGTAACTGGATTGTGGAGGTCAGATAGGCAGTACTCATGTAAATTAGGTACAGATATTCAGCTGCTTCTGGTTAGAATGGAAGTCGACCCCAACATAGAAGATAACTGACGAGTGGAGAAACTGACCAGTGACACGCAGACTGCATGGCTGGCCAGATGATGACTCACTTAGTTTCACTTGGAACACAAATGACTAAATGTTGTTGCAGGTGATCAATCCACTATAGCCATACATACCCATAGCCCAATTTATTTTTTCCATATTCTGCAATACTCCTGCACCAACTGGGGGTTGTGCTTGGGTGCACTTGCATAGTGCATACAAGGATAATCGTTGGACGGTACCTCCTGATCATTTCAAATTGTCAAAGGGGGGCCTCTACGAGTTGTCTTCGGCTCTTCGTACGCTTTCCAAAGTTCCAGGTATCCAGGGTCCCGAGATATTTTTATGTCAAAGATAATAATATAATTTAAAGCCTTTATTCACTGACCAATACAGTATAGTTTTAACTTATATGAACGTAATTTTATATCTATTTTAGTAAAGAAAAAAAAAAACTTAATTACTTTTGGTGGTAGGTAAGATCTTCTCCATTCTTTCACCAAAACGATGGATGGAGATGTCATCTTCCCATCTTTTGATTTAGCGTCCCTTTTGTCTTATTCCATTCCTAAAATATCATTTCATTTCGGCTTTTTTATATTTTTTTCTGTTCGTTCTCATAATTTGACCAGTTCAGTTCCATTTGAGTCTTATTTTTAGTAGAATATCCCTAAATTTGGTACTTTTCCTTGTTTTTGAGGTTGGCCATCTGTCACGTAGCCTTATGTTTACCAAGCGGCGCTCATATTTCGTCAGCAAAACAAATCACTAAATGTACTAAGTGCTAAACAAATTCAAAACAATATTGTTCTATTTCTGTCAATCGTTTGACCTAGAACGATTGATGATATCAGTGCATTGAGGTCTTTGTATGAGGCTCTTGTGAGGAGTCATCTGGAATATAATGCGGCAGTCTGGACCCCGAGTGAAATAAAATACAAAAATATGCTCGAAAGGATACAGAAAAAAATCGTCAGATTTATGTACTTAAAGCTGTATGGGAGATACCCGGGATATCCGTTACTGTATCCTACCTTATTCTGTCTCGGTATGGTAGGCTACTACAAATTAGAAATTAGGCGTGAACTGGCATTGGCAACGTATATTTTCAAAGTTTTAAGAGGTAGGATCCAAAATTCAGGTATACTTTCAGAAATAGGGTTTAATTTACCAGATAGGTACGTGGCGCGAAGGCGCAAGCCGCAGCTGCTAGTGGTGCCGAGTGCGCGCACTAACCTGCTGGGGCGCGCACCGCTGACTCGTGCGCTGCGCACTCTTAACACGGTGGCGGATACCATAGACATATTTATACCTGTACACTGGGTGAGTTCACAAGGGCCACATACTGTGTAGCATGTAAGGTATAGTTAAGTATATTTTAAGTTACTTTGTCGCATTAGATTTTATTATCTGTAATGGCAAAGGGTACATGTGTGTGATAAATAAATAAATGATATGAAACATTTACTGCTAAACGACTCTGGGCTGATATACGAGTGCCACCAGCGCCTAAACCAGGTAGGTAGCCTCAATAACATTACCATTCAATGGATCAAAGGACACAGCGGTTCGCTAGGTAACGATGCAGCCGATGAACTTGCCAGAAGGGGGTCGAGTATGGCACCAGTGGGACCAGAACCCATCGCGCCTCTCCCCTTCGGGTATCTACGCACTCTGGTAAGGAAACGAACCAGGGACCAACATCACAAGATATGGCTGGATCTAGGTGAGGGCAGGCAGGCTAAGGAAGCACTTCCTGCGATCGATGCCCGCCTCACAAAACAGGTTCTCCGTCTAACTAAATCACAGCTGCGTGCAGTTACAGCAGCTGTAACTGGCCATGGGTCATTTAACAAACATCTCTTTGTCTTAGGAGTAACAGACAGTCCGCTGTGCAGGGCCTGCATGGAGGACGACGAGACAGCAGCGCACGTGCTGCTAAACTGCCCGGTGGTCGCCAATTACAGGGCTAAATACTTCGGTAACCCAGGTACCCTACGTGAGATTGTCAGCAACACCAAGGCGTTGCTGGCCTTTCTCGAGGAGCTGGGGTGGATCGAATGACAGATTTTCCCACCCGTACGCAAAATACGCGCTTTGACGTGGAGTTGCGGACAACAGCCCGTATTACCTATTACCTTATTCTGTCTCGGTATGGTAGGCTACTACAAATTAGAAATTAGGCGTGAACTGGCACTGGCAACGTATATTTTCAAAGTTTTAAGAGGTAGGATACAAAATTCAGGTATACTTTCAGAAATAGGGTTTAATTTACCAGATAGGTACGTGGCGCGACGGCGCAAGCCGCAGCTGCTAGTGGTGCCGAGTGCGCGCACTAACCTACTGGGGCGCACACCGCTGACTCGTGCGCTGCACACTCTTAACACGGTGGCGGATGCCATAGACATATTTATACCTGTACACTGGGTGAGTTCACAAGGGCCACATACTGTGTAGTATGTAAGGTACTTATAGTTAAGTATATTTTAAGTTACTTTGTCGCATTAGATTTTATTATCTGTAATGGCAAAGGGTACATGTGTGTGATAAATAAATAAATGATACGAAACACCTTTACTGCTAAACGGAGTGGATCATTTGTGGTGCAAGCGAGTGTTTAAAATAATAAATTCCTAGACCATCCTGATGCAGATCCTGATCAAGCAAATAAATGATTAGATTTTATTTAATGCCTATTAATTACCTATATACCCATCGAACCCGTTTGCGATTGTCGCAACCCAGTGCTGGGCACGCCACGATTGCGGCGGTAAGTCCCCTCTTTCAGGAGTGGATTGCGAGGCGCAACAGCGCCCTCACCTTCCGCCTGACACAGGTCCTCACCGGACACGGCTGTTTCGGGAGGTTCCCATTTCGTATAAGGCGGGAGGAAACGCCCGGGTGTTTCCCTTGCGTAGGATACGGTGGAGTTCTGCCCGGCTTGGCCTGAGTACCGTTGTGTCCTTGTGGAGGCGATCGACGGCGGCGATCTCTCACCTCCGGTCCTGGTCCAGGCCATGGTACAGAGTAAGAATGCATGGGTAGCCGTCACTTACTCCTGCGAAGCAGTGATGCTCGCGAAGAGGGAGGCGGCGCAAGTGAGTGAGAACAGTAGGTATTTGCGTCCTCACGTTCCTAGCCGCCGCAAGAGATGCCCTGGGCGTCGGGAATCTCAGGCTGATTCTGGGTAGCTCGCTGTCCGGTAAGAACCAAGCCCGGGTCGACGGCGCGTTGCGTTCCACGCGCGCCTCTAAGAGATGTCAGCACCAATTGGTTGGGTCCGCAAGGGCCGATGTTCCAGGGGTGCGGGTTGATTGTAAGAGATACCGTGGCCCCTGGCACACAGGCAACTGAGGGAACACGGGTGGGTCTTAGTCACTAAAAGTCTGACACGCCCTCCGGCTCCACCCAGAACGGGAGAAGTTATTTGATGATTACCCACTCTCAAAAAAAAAAACCCCATTGAACTCGTTGACAGCGCCTGTTACTTTTAATACAGTAAATAAACATTCGGGCGTTTTGTTTATCAAAAATAACAGTTGTGTGTTAAGGATTCTCAAGATCTAGAGCCCTTTGTCACTAAGAGATTAGTAATGGTAATACATAATGGTTTGCAGCGGCTTTCTTTCAGCGAGATAGTGTGCACAAATAAATTGTGTACCTATTTGATTTCTCGTTTGTTAATTTACTTAAAATAATGTGAGCAACACTGTGAAGCAGCGCCAAATAAATCCAACATAACCTCGCGAAGCAATTACTTTAACCTTATTGGTAACTACAGTTTTGAACCATTTGAGGTTGAATCGCTAGGGTTAAAGGGCCCGAGTGCACGTCTACTTTACTTCCGTCTCCTTTTTATTTAAAAAAAACTAGCTTTTGCCAAGGGTTTCACCCGCGTGGAGCTCGGAAACTATTCCACGGGAACGTACTATTAGGATAAAAAGTATACTGTATGTCAATCCAGGTTATGAACTACCTCATACCTGCACTACCTTCCGAGGATATCGCACGATCTCCGGCGAGGCGGCGGGCCTCCTTGCCGGATTACCGCCATGGGATCTGGAGGCAAAGGTCCTCGCGCAAATGTGGGAGTGGCGCGAGGAGGCCAAACGCCGCCGCCGGGGCGTAACTCCGCTGTCGCGGGAAATCGCGGCACAGCGGACAGAGCTCCGGCGGGATCACATGGCGACATGGAGTGTGCGATTGTCGCAACCCAGTGCTGGGCACGCCACGATTGCGGCGGTAAGTCCCCTCTTTGAGGAGTGGCTTGAGAGGCGGCATGGCGTCCTCACCTTCCGCCTGACGCAGGTCCTCACCGGACACGGCTGTTTCGGGAGGTTCCTGTTTCGGATAGAGCGGGAGGAAACGCCCGGGTGTTTCCACTGCGAAGATCACCCTGAGGACACGGTGGAGCACACGGTGGCGGTCTGCCCG
This sequence comes from Polymixis flavicincta, assembly GCA_949987655.1. NCBI lineage: Eukaryota > Metazoa > Arthropoda > Insecta > Lepidoptera > Noctuidae > Polymixis > Polymixis flavicincta. The sequence continues at coordinate 20,301,788 of OX465195.1, forward strand.
GCTTGGGCGGAGCACCGCCATGTCCTCGTGGAGGCGATCGGCGGCGGCGATCTCTCGCGTCCGGCCCTGGTCCAGGCCATGGTACGGAGTATATAGCTACACAGAAGAAACCAGAAACCTGTATCTTAGGGAATACTCATGGTATGACATGCCAGTTAGTGTGCACAAAGTTTAATTTCATGGCCCCGATGTTATAGCTTCGTGTATTTTGCCGATTGGCCAGTTATCGGAAGAGGCACAAGAGGCTAGAAACAAAGAACCGAAGATATAGGGAATTCTTCACTAGAAAAATGTCACAATAGACACCAATACCGACCTACTTAATAGGCTTCTTATATTATCAGACCCCTTCATATATAGAAAACGGAGTCCTCTAGATCCTGATGTCCTAAAATTGCTCTCTGTACCCACCGTAAATGAAGCCGAAAGTGAAATTAGTGACTAAAATAATAAAATTTATTCATAACGCATTTTTTTATACAATTTAATTTTTTATCACTATTTAAGTATTTTTATTGATTTGAATACCAAGAAATATTATTTTTTAACTTGTATCTTTTATTTAATTCAATTTGGAATTAAATCCCCCTAGATTGCGAGATTCCCACACTGTGCGCCGCCCGCAAGATTCGAGGCAGAGGCCTAAGTCCAGCCATAGCATGAAGCTTTGGTTTCCTACAAAAACACTAGTGAACTAGCACACAATAACGGCTGTCAATAGCCACTTTTTCAGGAATCCAAAGCATAAGTCGATATAGCTTGGACGTAATAAATCGTGGCTGGATTTTTTGGGCACTGGATTTTTAACTCTCGGTGTTGGACCGAGCATTGAGAATCCACTCGTGCACGAGTAAGTCCGAGCGCGTCGATAAACACGGTGTTCGATTTCCAACTCTCCATCTCTCTCAGTGTGACGAAAAAACAGTGCGCGAAAAATCCCACCCCGATTATAATAGGTCTTTACCTATGAAATTGCCGTTTTGTATGAAAAAATTTAAACGAATTTTTTTCATGAATTTTTTATTTGTATTAATCGAAGTAATCACCCATGCAATCAATGCATCTTTGCCATCGCAGTGGCAGTTTATTGATGCCCTTCTTAAAGAAATCAGCTGGACGGGAGGCAACAAATTCTTCAAAGGCATTTTGTACTGCCTCTCGGGTATTAAATTTTTTTCCCGCCAAGTAGTTATCCAAATTCTGGAAAAAGTAGTAGTCTGTAGGCGCAAGGTCTGGTGAGTAGGGCGGATGACGGAGAGCTTCCAACCCCAGTTCTTGCAACTTGGAGACCGTCTGCTGTGCAGTATGAGGTCGCGCGTTGTCGTGCAGGAGCAGCGGAGACGAGCGATTGACCAATGCTGGTTGGAGATGCGCCAGCTTCTCCATCATTGTGTTCAGTTCTTCACAGTACACATCTGCAGTAATACTCACCCCGTTTGGTAAGAAGCTGTGATGAATCACACCGGCGCTAGACCACCAAACAGTGACCATCACTTTTCTAGGGGTAAGTTTTCGTTTAGGGCATTGTTTAGGTGCTGAACCAGGATCCAACCAACTTGCTGAGCGCTTACGGTTATCAAACAGAATCCATTTTTCATCGCAGGTAACAATGCGGTTCAAAATTCCTTCATTTGTGTGTCTGTTGAGCAGTGCAAGGCACGTCTCGACGCGTACTTCGCGCTGGCGATCATTGAGTTCGTGGGGCACCCATTTGTCAAGCTTTTTTACCTTGCCAATTTGACGCAAATGGACCAATATTGTTTTGACGCTAACGTCGAAAGCTGCTGCTAATTCAGCCGTAGATTGTGTATCATCAGCTTCCACAATCGCCTTTAATTCGTCATTGTCGACCAAAGTCTTCGGACGACCGCGAGGTTCATTTTTCAGGTCGAAATTTCCAGAACGGAAGCGAGCAAACCAATAACAGGTGGTGCGTTGGTTTGTAGTGTTAGCTCCGTAAACGTCGTTGATGTTGCGTGCCGCTTGTGCCGCGTTGCTGCCACGACGGTACTCATATTCCATAATTACTCGAATTTTTAACGTATCCATGATGACGAAAAAGATTGAAATGCGATGAAAATGTAACACTAATCAATAAAGAAATGACTACTTTTAGAAAAAAAAATCCATGTTTTTAAAATAAAATTAATTTGAAATTAGAATTCTTAGCCAAACAAAAATTATTTTGATTTGAAATGGCCAGTACTGCAGAACGGCAATTTCATAGGTAAAGACCTAATATTACGTCTGTGGGAACTGGGTGAAAATAAAATTGGACCTTATCTTATCATAGCTTCAATAATGTCGGCTTCAGAGACAGTTTTGTACGACTTAATCAAATGAAAAGTAGGTCTACATACGCTATAACCACAACAAATTTCTTCTTTGTAGCGTAGCAAAAAGTTCAAACATCATTGGCCCAAAATTCAAGTGCATGGACTCCACTCACCGTCGCAGTCCTAAGGTGAACAAGTTACACCTACCTACTTCGCTATACAGATAGAGCTCTGAGAACGTGTGAATATTGCAAAACGAACGATTCAATAGAAGACTTCCATATTAACAACTCCTGGAAATTGACTAGGAAGGCAATTATCGTGACATCCTGAACGTCTTCTTAGAAACCACTCATTTAACGTGCCTTGTTTTAGTAGTTTCGCATATCGTTAAATTCTAAATAGTGCCATCTACAGGCAACTTTACGGACTAAAAAATAAATAACAGCAAAAAATAACAGGTATTTTTCGTTATAAAAATATCTTATGACACTCGGTACCACTGTAAAAATTTTCGGAATCAGATGAATAGTTCCAAAGGTTTGCCCCCTGATTCAAACTCACACATTTTACTTCTTTCTAATATTAATAGGTAGGTGTAAAAAGATGTCTCTGCAATCAATCCAGCTTGAGCAGACCATGTAGAATAAACAGTTTTTTTTTGTCTCGTAGATGACTGTATTGATGAAAAATGACAAGATCATATTGGTACAAATAAAAATGCAAACATTCCTTACTCTAAATTAAATTTATATTTAACGTTTATAGGTACATCAAAAATATATACATATTAAATTAACTTGACTGTTGATCAAACGTCTTTGTCCAATCACAAAATGACAAATGTTTGATCAAACATTCAATACTTTGATCAATCAAATATTGTTTCAATAACTCCATTGTTATTTGAAACAATCAATAACATCAATTTTCGTGACCTTTTTACCAATCACACTCAGTCTTGCGTCCTCTATGAAGACGGAATATTTTTGGTAAAAAATTATAAAATACAATAACTTACATCGTTGTAAAAGTAACTTTGTGGTCCTTGGTCTTACCTTGTAATAACTAGAAACAAAACTCAAAGACAAAACAATTTTTTTCTAGTATTAAGGTCTATCCACACATATCAGGAGTATGCCTGAGACGTGACAGGGCCTTGGCAAACACAACAGTGGCACTGAAGCTCCGTCAGCGGCCCGGATTTGGAGGTGTACGAACGAGTTCATTTTTGTCCACAACTATATTTTATTTGAGCCTTTTACAAAGCACGGTCAGTCCACGTCCATGATACACCTCTAAAGACCGAAAAACGACCTTCGTTATTAAAATAACGGTACCCGTTATTTATAGTTACCCACCGTTATTTTGGAGAAACGATCGTTTTTGCAACGATCAGCTCGTTTTACACAAGTTACTTCATTACAAAAGGTCTGTATTTCAAGACACATTTAAATCCTTCTTCTATAAAACATTTCACAACATTCCTTTCATCACATCACGAAAACTTTCAGACTAGTTAACTGTAAATGCATAGCCTTAACCTGCCAGTAGAACTGGAAGACTTGATACATTGAATAACGATAACATGATACGTGATCATCACGAGCTGGCCGCGACAGCTCTCGGTACGTTCACGATGGTTTCATCAGCTGTTCTAGTAACAGCTGGTGTACCGGTATCGTTAATTCTAGTCTCGGTATTGTCGGCGGAGGTCTGCGCAAGCGCTGCGGTTATAGGTGTTGTGATTGGCTGGACTTGGTAGTTGGGGTAGTGGACTCCCACGACCTCATCGTAGCTGGGCGGAGCCATGCATTCTGTAATTGAGATAAAATAAACCGTTAGTGATGTGTAAATACGTAACACAGATTATGGGGGATGTATCTTTAATAATTCGGCGGACGAATTTCTTGATGCTCTATGATTATTCCTACTCCTCTTCTTTTAAGTAAATTTTAATATTGTAAGACTGTTATTATAACCTATTATGCAAATATTTTTCAGTTTAAAAATATTAATTATGAAAACTTTTGGAGGGTTTTTTTACTCCAAAAATGATAATTTTAGTTCGGTCCGTCATTATAAAAAAGCTAATCTTTCGAAGAACATGGACGGGATAAAAGTTATTGTCGAAAAAGAGTATCCATTTGAATGTAATTGATTTGTAGCTGTCACATATTATCAACTAGCTTCTGTACGCGACTTCGGCCGAAATTTCTTGTTTTAACAATAAATACATCCTCTAACCTCATAAATACCTATTTATAATATTAATAAAGATTATTTTAGTACTTCAAGACACGTCGTGTCTTCACGTGGCACAGGTGCTTAACTACTTGTTCATGATCTAAGTGTGGATATTATTCATTTCCTATCGATTTAACATCTGGTCTTGATGATCTATTGTTTTATATCGCAGTTTACCTCATTGTCTTAAAGAGGTGTAAAATCATGCATGACATGCATGCATAATCAGCCTTTAACGTTCCCAATGCTGGAACATAGGCCCACTCTCTTGTAGTGGGCAATAATCCACCACGCGGGCCCAGTGCGGGTTGGCAGATGTCAATTGTCTGCGAACTTTTCGTTCTAGGATCTACCGGTTTCCTCACGATGTTTTCCATCACCATTTTGAGAGCAGTGATGATGAAATTGTATACACAAAGTAAAGTGCCTGCATGGGTTCGAACTCACGACCTTACAGCTCGTAAGTCTAGGCCGATACTACTGGGTCACCAGATCACCAGATGTATGAATGTAAACGATGCACTACTTATTACGGAAGTACATAGTATATCTATTTCGTGTTTAGATTAAAATGACCTATACCTTGTATGACAGCCTATTCTCATATTTGTTCACTGAACTTAGGCATATTTTGGTCTCTCTTTAGAAGCGTATATTAGTAGCCCAAAGTTTCAATAGCAGATAATGCACTCTAGAGAATAATTTTCGCCTGTTTCATGAACCTCTTTTGTACGTGAAATGTAAACCTTGGGATTTTTTTTTCTGCCATTATTTTAAATGTAACGTCAGTTCGGAAAGACAATACGTGTCCAAAGGTGTCTTCGATGATACATGGCAGACTAAAATTAAAAGAGTGTCCAAGTTTCTTGCCCGTCCTTCTCCATAGGTCCTACTACGTTTTGAAATGGGCAACTACCTTCATTTCTGATTGACCGATTCCTTGACGATTCAAAATTGCTTGTAGATGGTTTATTTGAAAGAAATCATCATCATCTGCCTAGCCTTTTCCCAACTATGTTGGGGTCGGCTTCCAGTCTAACCGGATGCAGCTGAATACCAGTATTTTACATGAAGCGACTGCCTATCTGACCTCCAAAACCCAGTTACTGGGTAATACGATACCCCTTGGTAAGACTGGTTGTCAGATTTTCGGTCTTCTGACGACCCGTAACGACTGTCAAAGATCCACAAATGACAGCCGGGACCAACGGCTTAACGTGCTTTCCGAGGCACGGAGGGGTCTTGGTATGTAAAGATGGTCACCCATCCACGGATCAACCGCAGCAAGTGTAGCTTAATTTATTTAATTTATTTTAATTAAAACACCTGTACTGTAACACTTTTTTACTAGCCAATAAAATAAATTAAATAAAGCTTAACCTGATCGATCGACCCGCGCAGCTATTGTTACTTAGCCACAAGCTTTGAAAGAAATCGTTGAGTATTATTTTTACTAAAGGAAAGACGTGGTACTCACCATATTTTGGCGGGGGTGGCAAATTGGAAGGGCTGACGTATATAGACGGCTCCTGCTGCGCCAGAGATGGACGAGCGCGAGACCCCACATACATTCGCCTCTGCTGCGGACTGCGAGTTTTTTGCCCTGGAATAGATATAAATAAAAGAAATAAGACACAATGTTACTGGACAGGTGAATATGGATATTAATATATCCTCCTAACCTCCTAGCTGTATTATTTTGGGCATAAATCATTTTTACATGCCTACATATGCATGTAGATTTAAAAGATCTAATATTTGGTAAAGGTATTTTGTAGGTATAGTTGAATAAGCTATTTGGTATACAGGCAGTTAACTTTATGCTAACTTTGTTTAAAAAGTTGCTTCAAGTTTAAACAATGCTCTATTCATGCATTGTCGTGCTCGTGTTGAATAGTAAATACTTTGTTTTTTTTAAATGTGTCTAAATGAATACTTCCAGTAGAGTGGAAATATGGAAAATCTATACATTTTTGCCTGCATCCCAACTAGCTTGTTTGACTGTACCAATAACAGTAGGTCTAACCATACTGTTATTGTCGCTACTGCTGAATAATTATTAGGTCGGAAAAGTGTAATTGATTTTTTCTTTCAGAATTTTTTCGGTAGCAGCCCGAAATCTTGCCCGTTCTTCTCCATAGGTACCTACGCTTTGGAATGGGCAACTAGCTTCATCTTTCTAACTCACGGAACTTGACAATTCAAAAGTGCCTGTGTTTGCGCGGAACGCCTGCTAAAGTGATCATAGCATTCGTGAAGCTACGTGTGTTTAAGCTAAGACTTCTTTTTCTTTTATTTCTTTTCTACTTCTACCGGCAGTTTTTACTTATATTAATACATTCATTTTTTACTGAAGACTCAAGTCGTTTTTATTATATCTCCCGCTAAAAACCTGATAAAATCCCGAACATGGTCCTATCGAGCCTGGATTAGAAGATTTCACGTTGGAAAAACTTCGATCAGCTATTATTAATAAGGATTTCAAGAGAATTGGTGGATAACTCGTAATTACAAGCGGAGTTGGTTGTGTGACCTTTCATTTTGCTGTGTCATTGCGAAGATTTGGAATTTTCCGTGGTCTGGATAATCAAAATCATCATAAGTTCCACCCAACACTCTATAATCAGGTTGTATTTAGTGGTAATTTATTGTTAATAACCAGGTTAGTACAGAGTTATATACCTAATCGTTGTAAAACCCTATCAGTGCTTACAGATAGTCATAATTACTCAGACTTTAGCCGATTTATCTTGTGATAATCATAGTTATTTGTACCATATAAAGAGTAGCTATTAAATAGTTGCATTATTATAACTTTATAGGTAGGTAACAGTTACTGAGTCATTTATTCATGTAATCACATTAAAAGTTAGATAGGTTCATAATTGCATTGTGAATAAAGTAGTTAATTAGGTTTTGTACCGATTTTGTTATTGTTAAAACGTTTGATAGTTAATTAGTATAAAAGTCCCTACAAAACAGTTTACAAAAAGTTTGCTGTTTTTTAATTCTCATGTGGGTATTTACAGGCAGGTATCGTACAATTGTAGACGCTGTTAAAACTTTTATTGTATACATTCCAGGTTGTCTGCACCAGTTTACGCAATGCCAGAGGATAAGGAGCTCATTAGAAAAAGGGCGAGTTACAAGGGAAGGGTTACAATATTCTTGAATTATTTAAATTCATTAAAACCTTCTATGAGTCCTTCTGAGGTAAGCGAGTTGCAATTACGTTTAACTAGGCTTGAGTCATTGTATGGCCAGTATGACGAGGTGCAATTAGCACTGGAATGTAGCACTGATAATTTGGATGGTCAAATGTTAGAACGTAGCGAGTTTGAGTCTCTTTATTACAAAACCCTCTCTGAAGCTCAGAGAGTGCTTGATGATTATAAGAAAGGGGATTCAACTGATAGTGAGGTAGGTTCACGTTCTAATAATCACAGCTTTGTTAAATTACCGACTATTCAGTTACCAAAATTCAGCGGTTCTTACATCAATTGGTTAGAATTTCACGATACTTTTGTCAGCCTTATCCACTCTAATGACGGCATAAACGACATAAACAAATTTCATTATTTGAGGTCATCACTAGAAGGTTCAGCTGCAGTGGTGATAAACTCAATTCAGTTTTCTGCCGCTAATTATTCAGTCGCTTGGAAATTACTCTGTGATCGGTTTGATAATAAACATTTGTTGATTCAACACCATGTTTCAGCTTTATTTAATATTGAGACGATTAGTAAGGAGTCGTCTGTAAATTTAAAAGCTTTAATCGATCACATTAATAAAAACTTGCGTGCTTTGGAATCCCTCGGCGAACCTGTTAACCACTGGGACACTTTACTCATTCACATTATGAGATACAAGTTGGACAATAAAACTTACCGTGAATGGGAAGAGTATAAGGGTCGCCTTGACAAGGACTACGAGATTACATTTACTGTGTTCCTCACATTCATTAAGAATCGTGCTGAATTAATTGAAACGTTAGAAATGTCAAGTTCAACAATTGATAAACATTCAAACACTAATAAAAGTTCTAAGGTTAGGACAATGGTAATACAGGATTCAAATAATAAAATAGACAAGAACAATCAAGTGAACAATAGTTCTTCTAAACCTAAGAGTTGTGTTAAATGTAACGGTGAGCACAAATTAACCAACTGTCCTCAATTTTTGGCGTTGAGTAATGAAGCACGGTTACAATTGCTGCCGAAATATAAGATTTGTTACAATTGTTTGTCTTCAGGACATTACGCTAATAACTGTAAACAGGCATGTTGCAAAATATGTCGGCGCAAGCATCATACTCTGGTGCATGTCGCAGATCATTCGAAGAAGTCAGACTTGGCTTCTACTTCCGCTAACAGTGATGATGCGACCAGTGCCCCTGCTCCGTCAGCTTCTAGTGCAGGTTTGTCTCTTTCTGCTAATGTTGAACGTGGTGACGTATTGCTATCCACAGCGTTAATTAAGATCATAGGTAAAAACGGTCAGCAATACGTTACTCGTGCTGTGCTTGATAGTGGCAGCACATCATGTCTCATGACTGAAAGACTGTACCACCAACTAGGTTTAACTGCCAATACTGTGAACAACTCCATATTAGGTATTAATAATTCATCTTCATTTATCAATAAAATGTGTTCTGTCTCAATGAAATCTTTAAACGATAACTTTTCTGTTAATATTAATTGTTTTGTTCTACCTTCAATTACCGATAATATTCCGAGTAGACATGTAGATTTATTAAAATTGAAAATCCCATCTAATATTTGTCTGGCTGACCCTAACTTTTACTCACCGGCCCCAATCGATATTCTGATCGGTGCTGACATCTTTTGGGATTTACTAGGATCCCAAAGAATTAAGTTAGGAGATGGACAACCTATTCTTTGTGAAACTAGATTGGGATGGTTGGTTTCAGGCCCAACTAAAATTAGTCATGCTTCGACACCATCAAAAACGGTAAAATGTAATTTTACAAAGATTATGTCTGACGGTAACGATGAATTAAATATTGCCATAGATCATCAACTCACACGATTTTGGCAATTAGAAGAGGTCTGTCCTTCATCAGTGTATTCGCAAGAAGAAAAGCTATGCGAGGAGCATTTTAATAAGAATACTACACGTTTGGAGAACGGGCAATTTTGTGTTCGAATTCCACTGAAATGTTCCCCGGATATGTTAGGTGAATCCTTTCTAAGGGCTAAACATTGCTTTTCTTCTCTAGAGCGTAGGTTCAAAAGCCAGCCTCAACTGTCCAAGATGTACAAAGATTTCATGGCAGAGTACGAAAGTCTAGGTCATATGTCGAAATGTAAGAATGTCGAACATTCTGCTCATTACCTCCCTCATCACGGAGTTTTGCGTGACAGCAGTGTCACCACTAAATTAAGAGTGGTTTTTAATGCCAGCAGCATCACTACTACAGGCACTTCTTTTAATAGTATACAGATGACCGGACCTGTAGTACAGGATGATCTTTTATCAATATTGTTACGTTTCAGACAACATAAATATATTATTGCTGCCGACGTGGAAAAAATGTACCGGCAGATACTTGTTCATCCAAATGACAGACATCTCCAACAAATCGTATGGCGTGATGACCCGTCAATTCAGTTGCAAACGTACCAGCTCAATACTGTGACGTACGGCACCGCTAGCGCTCCGTTCCTTGCAACGAGGTGTCTTAAACAATTAGGTTTGGATTGCGTTGATAAAAGGGTTGCTGAGGTCATTCTACGCGATTTTTACGTCGATGATTTGCTGACGGGAGGAGATGATCTCAATGAAGCAAGAGACTTGCGTCATAAAGTAACTTCTACTCTGGCTTCAGCTAGAATGAACCTAAGAAAGTGGAAGTCAAATGATATGCGTTTGGTTACTGGTTCTGACTGTCCCCAATCTTCACTTGATTTGAATATTGGAGGATCTGAGTCTACCAAAACCTTAGGTCTGGGTTGGCAATCACAATTTGATCAACTTTGTTTTCCCATTAATCAACCAATTATTTGTAGAGATACAAAACGTGACATGCTTTCGATCATATCACAAATTTTTGATCCTTTGGGGCTTCTAGCTCCATGCATTATAGTGATGAAGATGTTACTTCAAAAACTATGGTTACACAAACTGTCATGGGATGAACAGCTATCGCCGGACATTAGGAAAGTTTGGGCTGAATTAGTAATGAATTTACCAAAATTGAATGAAATTTATATTCCACGTCATGTTTTAATTGATTCAATGCAGATTTTAGAGATTCACGTTTTCACTGATGCGTCCGAACGAGCATACGGAGCATGCTTATACGTTCGCAGTGTTAACAATGAACATCAAGTGTTGGTGCGTTTATTGTTAGCAAAGAGTCGTGTTTCCCCTCTGAAACCAACCACCATTCCCAGACTTGAGCTTTGCGGTGCTCTGGTCGGAGTTCGAATATACGAAAAGGTGGTCGCATCATTACGCTTAAACACTAGGCCGCGTACGTTCTTTTGGACAGATTCCACTGTTGTCCTAGGATGGCTTAAAATGTTGCCAAGTAGGCTGCAGCCTTTCGTTCGCAACAGAGTTGCTGAAATATTTGAGAAGACTGGCAACTGTGAGTGGAGACATGTCCCAACCGATCAGAACCCCGCTGATTATGTCTCTCGAGGAGTAGACATTAATTTATTACCCTCTTTAATTGAGTGGTGGTCTGGTCCAAGTTTTTTAAAGAACGACGTATCATGTTGGCCTTCTAGATTTACACAATCTATTGATGAATTATTGCCGGAAATTAAATCAAATGTCTCATTACACGGTACTGTCATCGATAACGAGAATGTGGCCAATGAATTTATAAACTTTAACCGATTTTCTAGTTTTTTAAGGCTACAGCGCACGGTAGCATATCTTTTACGTTTTATTGCTGCATGTAAAAAACTATCTATTTATGGTCCCTTTAGTCATGATGAACTACAAAATTCTTTAAATTTGATTGTTAGATTAAGTCAACTGGAGTCTTTTAGTGAATACAAATTGATAATAAACAATTACCTAAGAAAAGTCCTTTATTGAAATTTAACGTTTTCCTGGACGACCATAAAATAATGCGTGTTAGAGGTCGATTACAAAACTCGGATTTACCTTATGATAAAAAATGTCCAATTCTTTTACAATCTAGTCATCACTTTACAAAATTACTATTCGAGTATGAACACAAACGGTTGTTTCACGCTGGGCCCCAGTTGCTGTTAGCTTCCATACGGGATACATACTGGCCCATACGAGGTCGCAATTTAGCCAGGTTGTGCTACCGTAGGTGTGTACGTTGCTGTCGTCTTAAAGGTCAAACCGTCACACCGATCATGGGTAATTTACCACGGCAGCGACTTCTAGCTGGAGGTTTCCCTTTTGAAAATATTGGCTTGGATTATGCGGGTCCAATACAGTCTGCTGTTCGACAAGGTCGTGGCTGTAAATTGGTGAAAGTATACATCGCAATTTTTGTTTGTTTTACGACAAAATCTATACACCTTGAATTAGTCGGTGATTTAACCAGCAATACTTTTATAATGGCGTTAAAGAGATTCATCTCGCGTAGGGGTAAACCGGTTAATATATTTTCAGATAATGGCACCTCGTTTGTTGGTGCATACAATGACCTATCAAAATTTCTTAAAACTAATTGCGATTCGTTATCTGAGGAGATGGCTAAAGAGGGAATTCAGTTTAATTTCATCCCTGCATACTCTCCTCATTTTGCTGGCCTTGCGGAGGCTGGTGTCAAGTCAACCAAGCATCATTTAGTCAGAGTGTTGGGCCTTTGTAACCTAACTTATGAGGAGCTTTATACTACGCTGGTGCAAATAGAAGCTATTTTAAACTCCCGACCACTGACTCCACTTTCATCAAATCCTGAAGACTTGGCACCATTGACACCCGGACATTTTTTAATTGGACGTCCTTTGACATCTTTGCCGACACCTGATTACCATGACCATTCCACCAGTTCCTTATCTCGATTCCAACGCATCGAACAACTCCGACAACATTTTTGGAATAGATGGAGCAAGGAGTATATATCGGAGCTCCAACTCAGGACGAAATGGCGCACATGTAAGGGTTCTCTGAAGCTGAACTCCCTGGTACTTCTAAAGGAAGACAACACGCCGCCTCTGAAGTGGAAAATGGGTCGTATTGTCGCTACCTACCCAGGTCTCGATGGCGTGATCAGAGTTGCAGACATCAAAACCTCCAGTGGCCTGCTCCGCAGATCATTCTGCAAGATTTGTCCATTGCCGATCTACCCCGAGTCTGACTATTCTGGTTGAAAGACAAGCCTTCAACGCCCGGGGGTATGTTTGCGCGGAACGCCTGCTAAAGTGATCATAGCATTCGTGAAGCTACGTGTGTTTAAGCTAAGACTTCTTTTTCTTTTATTTCTTTTCTACTTCTACCGGCAGTTTTTACTTATATTAATACATTCATTTTTTACTGAAGACTCAAGTCGTTTTTATTATATCTCCCGCTAAAAACCTGATAAAATCCCGAACAGCCTGTAATTGTTTTATTTGAAATAAATGCTTTGAGTTTGAGTTTGAAATCTGCTTTTGTGCTCGGTTACTGGCTTGTCCCTATTACTTAGGACTGAAGCATAACGGGCAAAATGTGCGTGTACACCTCTACCATAAGGCTCCCTCGAATCTGGGAGAATAATTCATGAAGTTTTGAATACAGGTTTCAATAAAGATTCATGTAGTCGCGCTGTCGTGTCGCCCCTGTCTGTGGGAGCCCTTACCCTTCCAAAGAAAACGGGCGTGATGTGTGACGTGTTAGAGTAGGTAACTACGTATATAGAATTCGCGCCTCATTTTCGTTCGTTGCAAAACATCGACTGATATTTCGTTCCTCGATAATAAAACTGATATGATAACGAGTGAGAGAGATTACCTACTGATTACTGCAGGTACATACAAATACATCGATTGCAGCTTAAAAAACAGTGTTTCATCCAAAATGTATTTTGGATGATATGAAATCATTTTACGAATCAATATTTACGTAAATAAGGCTCACTTTTAATTAATTTAGGCTCCAGTAGATAGCCGCCACGCGGCTCTATTGGAACAATTGCTATGAAAACTTAATGATAATTGCACTACCAGAATCGCGTCACACCGTCGCGTAGTCGGGCCTGTTTGTTCGAGCCTGGAATTGATTATGCGTAGGCGCATGTGCTCATGCATTAATGCAATTCACTATTTATACCATGAATTATATTCAAATGTATTTAATAGGTACCAAAACAGTGTTGATAAAAGCCTCACAAAAAAATAGATACCTAACATGTTCTTAAGTATAAAAAATACACCCTTTGATAGTGTGAATTTGCAGACTTCAGATTAAAAATGATAAACCCCAAATAATAATTATTATTTAAAAAGACTTAATTTAATTCTTAAAACACAAATATTCTCATTTTCAATAATTGATGTTCTGATTGACAATAGGTACTCGAAAGAAAAGGCAAAGAAACCTACACTAATTAATAAAAAAGAAACAATGATAGGTAATGGCGTTGTATAATTAATTGCCTTGAAACCAACAAATGAAAATGATGCCATAATAACGATGATCTAACATAAAACCAATAAGGAAAATCACAAATACAATGCGTACCCATAATAAGGACCCTGATACACGTGACCATGAAGATTAAAATCAAGAATATGGTCGTAGTGCTCAGAGCAGACCACACAATATCAGTAAAAGAACTGTTATAATTCTGAATAGGTAACAAGTCTTCACTGTTCTCATCTCCATTATACTCGACCGCAGTAAAATTGAGAGATTCCATTTTTGAGAGGTTAAAATAACAGTTCCAGATCACAGTTTACTAAATACTTCTTCAAAACTGCACTATCGCCATCTATCGGTGATAGTTGAAAGTGATTTTAAATTAACTCCTATAAGGAATTCAATCAATTGAATCCATTCACAAGTTTAGATGCATCTGCAGTCTTTTGATCACTATTTGTTAGCAAAACACTTTTTAAACCAAGAATATTATTCACTTTTCACTGCATATAATCATTCGCAACCGGTAAACAAATTCGAATGACAGCGAAATTAACATAATCGAAACGATTTTTTATTTTATCTAAATTGATTTTATCTTGGATTAACAGTGTATTTATGGTTATATACCCCCTATATTTTATTATCAGACTTAAGTGTTAGATGTTATTTCTTAGGCGGTCTTGAAGTTACTAACGTGTAAGTGATGACGGTATCTTATTGATTACTGATTCGATTTTAATTGCCGATGCAATTTACTCGATATTCGTCGGATTGTATCTTTGCTTACGTAATAAGTAAGGAAGTAAGTAAAACAGTGGGAGGTGGGTAGTACGGGTTTTTTTACAAAGGTATTATCAAAGAGATGTACGAAAGACATTGTGGCCATCGTGAGCAAAATCTGTATGACTCTAGAAGAGGAGCCAAATCCGCGTGGGTTGTGTGCCAATGCACAAGAAAAGTGAGGCGTATGGCCAGCAGTGAGTGAAGTCGAGCTGTGGAAAATGGTGATGATTCTCAAAGGAGTTTCTGGTCAGTGACGAAGGTGTGTTTATGATTATAAATTGATAGTATTTCTTATAATTAGGATTGAAGACTCAACTGACGATAAAAATGAGCTTAATAAAGACAATATCTGCCTAACTTAACATAGCATAACATCACACCTGTATTCCCAGAAGAGTTATGCATAAATATACCTATAGTACACCTTCATTTCGCCAATTAAGTTTAACTCCCTTATTGTAGACCCACAGGTAAAGATGATTATGAATTACAGTTAATTATCACCATTAATGATAACAATAACGAACCCTTATAAAACGCTCAAATCGACCAAGAAAACTCCAAGTCATCATGAAACAACAACCGAAGAAAAAGACAAAACTAGCAAAACAATGTAATCAATATGGATAAAAATTGCAAAAATAAATTAAGTGAGTGTTGACTAAAAAGACGATAAATTAATAAAAGTTTTTAGATTCATGTCGCACTAGATAGATGACAAGATATAAACTGTTAAAGTAAACCCCCGAGTATTGGTATTGATAGTAATGCAACTAAGGCTAACTAGTAAGGCTTTTTTTTTTTTTTTTTTTGGGTGGGAAATCATCAAATAACTTCTCCCGCTCTGGGTGGAGCAGGAGGGCGTGTCAGACTTTTACTGACTAAAACCCACCCGTGTTCCTTCATTAGCCCGTATGCCAGGGGCTGTGGTATCTCTTTCAAACGAACCCGCACCCCTGACAGGCATCGGCCCTTGCGGGCCCCATCATTTTTTGTGCTGACATCTCTTTGAGGCGCGCGTGGAACACAACGCGCCGTCGACTTGGGCTTGGTCCTTACCGGACAGCGAGCTACCCATTACTCGCCGTCCGCAAGCCCATGTCTCCGTATCCTGCGGCGGCTGGGGTCGCGAGGGCGCATGTGCTGCCTCTCCCTCACGTGCGCCGCCTCCCTCTTCGCGAGCATCACTGCTTCGCTGAAGGAGGTGACGGCTCCCCATGCCCTCTCGCTCCGTACCATGGCCTGGACCAGGGCCGGACGCGAGAGATCGCCGCCGCCGATCGCCTCCACGAGGACACGGCGGTGCTCCGCCCAAGCAGGGCAGACCGCCACAGTGTGCTCCACCGTGTCCTCAGGGCGATCTTCGCAGTGGAAACACCCGGGCGTTTCCTCCCGCCCTATCCGAAACAGGAACCTCCCGAAACAACCGTGTCCGGTGAGGACCTGCGTCAGGCGGAAGGTGAGGACGCCATGCCGCCTCTCAAACCACTCCTCAAAGAAGGGACTTACCGCCGCAATCGTGGCGTGCCCATAACTAGTAAGGCTAAGGCGGCTAATCTCTTGGTGTCGATGGCTAATAATAAACGCGTCATTCATAAAATACATTGTATTGTAACTACCTCCACGAAAAATGATAGGTACTACAGAGAAGTCGATGAAGATGAAAACGATAACGAAGCATCGTAAACAGATTGTAAGAGGAAAAATTCGGGATTAAATAACACGGAAACTGCGGAAAAATAAGTTATTGAGAGAAGGAGAATAATAATAAGTAAATAAAATAACAAATAGATGTGTTTATTTTATAAAATAATAATCATAATTCTTCAATTTAAATCTGTGATAATAAAACACTATAAATTACTAACAACTTAATTACTTATCTCATTAAACACGCAGTGTTCTTCCTCCTCTCTCCTACTTGATCTATGCTGTGCCCGACAGGGTCCATAATTGAGACAAATTTTATTTCCCTACCAATTTTATACACGCAATAAAGAATTGAGAATTGAAGGAAAAGATAAGGTTTTGTGTCAATGTTATTACAATCTAATTAATATGAGTGAAAAATGCATTTAAGAGCTTTTATGACGAAAACACAATGATAATCCTGCTCGATATGATAGAATGAACAACAACGCTATTGCATGAAAGAAATGTAGAAAATAACAAAAAAATCTTAAGAGTTCTCAAACTAGACCAGTCAGTGATATATGTAGGTTGAAGCGCCATCGTTGACGTATCTTCATCATAACGATGAGATAATTAAGCTAAATAATCCATTTGATGTTGATAGGAATTTAAAATTTACAAGCCGTTAAGCCTATAATGATAATATTTATGTATATAATTATGTGAGTGACGTAAATAATTTATTAGGAATTGACGTTTTATTGTCCATGAGTTTTTAATTAAATCATTATCGGTGATTGGCGCGCATTGACGTGGCTATTGTCATCTAGAGAGGTACTTGAATAAAATCTTGCGTAGAAATGCTATACAATACTACGGCCGATCGAATGATCGAAGCTAAAGATGTTGAGTTTAATACTTAAATAGACAATGATAACTTGACAATGGAAGTCGTTATGAACGAGTTTGCAATTCATCATGTAAAGCCGATTTTGACATTCCGATACGCTAAAATTGTTTGCTTGAGACTACGTTCAAACAAATACCTACTACAATCCATCACTACAAGGAAACAAGACAAAGTGGGATTATAATGGCAATGCATGATGAATCAGTAAGACACAATCTAATCTGTTATGGGTACTGCTCGCCCTTATATGCAAGCTTAGTGAAGAAAGGATAATTCAATACGACTTAGTATTAAAGACATTACTCATAGCGATCATCCGGAGACAGAAGAACACGAAGAGCCAAGTCACCAACATTCCGATCAGGACGATCATATACCAGAAGGCCATCTGGGTCAAATCAGCTGGGTCATTTCCTTCCTTCTGTTCTTTACTATAGTCTTCGGACGAATCGCTTGTTTCGAAGAAATTCACATTGGGATAATATGGTGCCATGTTTGATCAGAAATTGGCTTCTTTGTCAGTTGGAGCAAATATTGTCACAAACGTTGGATCAACAGGTGTTTTTTGTCTTGATCTAACTTTTGTCAGTTAACGTGGTCAATTTCCATATAGCGTACTTTAGGTATGATCAAAAATGTCTTAAAATCACAATTTTACTATGAAATCAGCCGTTTGTCGATCGAAAATTCGAGAATCTTCTAAATTGCTTGCAGAACAAACGATTAGAGTTCCCGAAAATCACTTATACACTCACAACTAATTTGTATCAACAAATTATTGGAATGATTATACACGGAACACTGTAATTTTCTCACAGAATAACAATTACACATATTTTTTGACACATTTTAACATGGTATTCATGGCACGGTAAGCTGAACATCGTACTAGTGTTACAACTGTATCGAGCTATCAAATGATAACAGATATCATCTCTGATATGTCTGTCATCACTATCGCAAAGGTTAAGCAATATTTTCAAGAGTTAGATTAAATTATATATAAAACTACGTCTAGGCCGAAATAACTGGAAGAATGCAGAACCCGATATTCTTAGAATAACTTTTTCGTCAAAATTTAGATTCGCAGCAATGTCGTTCTTGAAGCTGGAGGATGGTGAAGTAATGTAGGATTCCGTATATGAATTGAACACTGTGCTTATTTTATAAGTAGATTATATAACAGTAGGTATGTACTCTATACTTTTGATGAGGTGAAATTTATAAAGATATGGAGTAAGAAAATAAATACTGCGCAAATGCAATTAAATTGGGATGAGAGAAGAGAAAGCTATTGATCTTGATAAGAAGTATAAGCCAGAGTAAGTTGTAAGGTTTTTAGTGAACTCAATATAGGGTTTAAGATCTTTTAAAAGAGTAAACTTGACACATACAGAAGGATTATTTCAAGTATTTAGACAAATATAATCAAATGAGAGCAATGAATTACCAAATTGACCCATCTTCACGCACATTATAACGAAGCCCATGATCATCATCGTGAATAGCACCGATATGTACACGATATGGTATATAGATACACTTGTACTTTCTTGTATTGCTTCTTCCATATTCGGCGCCATTTTTCTTTCTTTTATGATTTATGTTTTTATAATAAGGCTTCTTTGTTTACCGTTATTTTATTTTTTACTATTGTTTTCTTTGATCTTGAGACTTCTTTCTCTTTCCTTCTGTTATGTAGTTGATCTTTAGTAGTTTTATTATCTTTAGTGGCTAATTTACTTTTAACTCAAGGATTAATAGCAATTATCACACAAAAATATTTAATATCTTGAGGAATTCAATGAATTTAAATTTTAATAGAAACTCAATAATCCTTTCATTCCAAATTGTGTCACTAGCAATAGTTTTGTGACCTCTAATTACGATTTTGTTAATGAAAACAAAACGAATTATTTGAAATGCTATTTCACAATCACACAAATATATTTATTTTATGTAAAATAGTATAGTATTTGCCATTTTTTTTTAGATAATTCCGATTTATCTATCTATATTATTTCACAGATCGCACTACTATTGTTTGAATCACTGAAAGAAACTGTATTCCAAACATTCTCTGCTTCAGACACGTCATTTCAAATAACTGATCAGCTATTGGTATCTACCGTATCATTTCATTTATTACTTGCAGAGAAATTAAACCTTACTACTTTGTGATAGAGACTATTAAAATGTTTCTATAGAGGCGATTTTGTTTTCCCAACTTATCTTTTGAGTTATCATCGATTTAAAAATACGTGTCAAAGTTTTTAGATTTATGAGTTTTGATAATACCCAAAGTCTGTAGGTATCTTTGGGGTTTTAATATTTATAGTGAGGAAAATCAGCAAACAATTGAGCACAATAATTCTGCGTGAAGTTATATGTAACCATTAACTACAGTAGGATATTGAGCCTAGCCTAGTTGTGTTTACACAGAATTTGAATACGATAATAATTACTAAATATATTTGATACTATTACCATGACAAACAACTATCGGAAATACATTGTCAAGGATGGTACGGTTGACATATGTCGGGCATGCCACCGTCCCGGTGAATCAATCCGACATATCGTTTCCGGTTGATCTGGTCTTGCTAACGGCGAGTATTTGCACAGACACAATCTAGTAGCTAGGATTATCCACCAGCAACTTGCTTTGCAGTACAACCTTGCGGAGTCTGAAGTACCATACTACAGGTATGTGCCCGACCCAGTTCTCGAGAATGGTCACGCCACATTGTACTGGGATCGATCTATCATCACTGACAGGACTATTGTAGCCAATAAGCCTGATATTGTGGTGATAGATCGACGAGAGCGTCGTGCAATGATTGTTGATATTGCTGTCCCTCATGACGAGAATCTCGTGAAAGCTGAGCAAGATAAGTAAATTAAGTATCTTGACTTAGCTCACGAGGTTGTCGACATGTGGGACGTGGACTCAGCAATCATTGTACCGATAATCGTTACAGTAAATGGCCTAATAGCGAAGAGCCTCGACCAATATCTCAGGAGGCTCTCATTGCGCGGCTGGATCAAGGGCTTGATTCAGAAAGCAGTACTCCTAGACACGGCACGCATAGTCAGGAGGTTCTTTTCTCTAGAGCCCTGACCACCGCCATCTTGGACTTTGCTCCTGATGCCGATGGGCCACTATTTTTTATATTTTTAAATGTTTGTACGATTTTTGTAAAAATATTTACAAATGTACCAAATGTGTATGAAAGAAAATAAAGAAGACTAATACTAACTAGATACTCAATAACACATGACATAGTAATGCCGTCACAGGGTAGGATCCTACCCTTAGAAATAACTCACACTAAAATAAACAACAACAACGTGGTTGAAGTACTTAAGCAAAACAAAAACATTCGACGAGGATAATCGATCATTACATAAAGGTAATCTGTCTGTCACCTACGCATTTCATGATCTTATGACTGCTTCAGTGAGCGGAGTTCGCGCAGTTGAATTTTAGGCCAAAGATGTTTGAGATTTTGCCATCGAAACGCTAAGAAGAATTAAGCAATGGTAAAACATTTAAGTAACTAGAAACAAAATACAAAATAGAGTGTCTGAGGTATTTAGAAAACAGTGCAAGAAAAGTTCGAAGAAAACAACGGAAGATCGGTGCGCCTAACAAAAGCGAAGGGACTTTGGCCTGTGTGAAGGCCACAGATACTTAAAGATATAACACTTATAAAGAACTCCTACTCCTTCACAGTGCACGCGGTGAGGTTGTGGAATGCACTTCCACCCGACATTAGGGACTGCCAAACTGTTGCAGTTTTTAAAAGAAGAGTGAAAGAACATTATCTGTCCACATCGTCATAGTTGTGTATGTATTATTTAATTTACAGCAATAATATTAATATTATAGTGATATTTCTTTAGGTGTATGTATATATGTAAGTATGTATGGTCCAAGTATGTATGTTAGTATATTATTATTTGTTTAATTAATTTATTTAGTGAATTATTGGTTTTGGTTACAAATGTATTTTATTTTCCCTTTTACTCTTACACACGTTGTCTACATCTCTTTATGTTTTCTCCTATCGCAGGTATGCTGGAAGAGATTTCTTTAGAAATAAGCATCACCTCTGTACCTATTTTTCTGTTCTAATCTTCTTGTCTGTTTATTCAGTGTGTACATAAATGGTTAAATAAAATAAATAAATAAATAACAAGACTTACTGAATAATCGCACAAATTTAAAAATCACTATTAGAATTGCAATTCCAAGCACTATATAAAAATACGTATAATTTACAGCCATTTTTTTTTCACAAAGCAGTGTCCTCTATATATTTCTACACTTTACTGACTAATTATATTTATTATCGATAAAAAGAATGACAATAAATTCTATAATCTTATCACGAAAGATATCCTTGACTTTTCTATATCTTTATTAATCTTTGTTTTAGATCTTTAACCTAAAGCAACGGTCGGAGCGTAGATCCTAAAATCCAGAGCCAAGGGTACCTACTAATTACTAAGAATATGTATTTACTATTTACAAACAAAATGCATGCGACTAAGATATTAATGAAGAAGGGGGAGCCAGACTTAAGAAAAGGTGGAGATGGGTTACATATGATGAATAAATGAGAATGCAGTGAACGAGTAAGTGGCGACTGGCATAGGATAACTGAAGATATAAACATATTACGCTTAACTGAACAAAATACTTAACATATGACCAAGGTAACCAAAAAATAAAATTAATTTTATCACAAAAGTAATATTAGCATCAACATAAATTTCTATTTAAAAAGAGTTTAAATTCATTCACTGACAGACAACGCAAAATCTTGACCGCTGGGTCTAGGGGATATGAAAATAAAAAACTATCAAATGAATGCATCTAACTTTCGAACTTCGAACAAATATTTAACCACTAGATACAGCCAATCACATAACTATAGCCAAGAAATTGGTAGCCATACATGAGAACAAACATAGAAAAACATGAGAGAAAAATATACTCACTTTTTAATCTGATCACGATCACAACAACAATTACAATGTAAAATATGAGCATCCAAAAGAATGCCCAGAAATATTCATTATTAAAGATATCCATGGTCTACTTCAAAACAATTGTCACAACCCTTACACAAACTGAGGTACTTTGAATAAATCGACAGGATAGTCAGCAATTATATACTAAAGATAAATAATAATTGGATGATGAAATTGATACTGAATTTCTATTAAATAATCGATGACTTCATTAATTTTGTTGGTTTCTTGGAATTTTCTCGTGCAAAATATATGACTGTAAGTAACGATTTTAAGACGTTGTAGAATAATACTGTAGATAATACTGAATACACTAACAACAGGAGACGAGTAGTTTGGGGTAGTCGTGTGCAAAAAATCTATATTTATAAAATGAATTGCCGAAATGTGCATAACTTCCGAACGACTGCACCAAATTGGATGATTCTTTTTTTATGTATTCCTTATTGCCAGGACAAGCTTTGTTTATACATATATATATATTTTTAATATAAAGATTTGATCAGAATTATTTTTTACAATCTAATACAAAAAAGTCATTGACGGCCTATGACCGAAGACTTATATTTGACAGATCTTTGACGAAACAATCGACGTTTGACAGATTTTCAGTATGGTGACATTTAAAATAGGTGCAATCAATTACCGCTTCTTTCTCGACGGCAAAAGTTTCCGTGTGCTTTGATTTTAGAGATTTATCGTCATGTTATTTATTGTTATTGATTGATTTATAAGATAATGCCACCAGTAAGGCGTCAAAATATCAGTTGGCGTACGCGTAACGCAAATGTAGTTTACAATCTTCGAGACAGGGAGACTGAAGAAGAGCGCAGGCACCGTTTGGAGGCAAACAGAATAAGAATTTCTCAAGCGAGATATACCCCGATTTCAGAAGAACCTATAGCATCGACTTCAAGGGAGAGGCAACAAAACAGACGATCAAACGTAACAATTACATATGACCGTTTGCATATCAAAATGAAAAATAGTTTACAAACAATAAAAGTAGAGCGTTATTTCGTGGTTATTTCTGTCATTAGTTGCATTTGATACATACCAATCGTTGGATTAATCATCTTGACCAAAAAAATTAAATCCATCCGCTCCTCGGCAAAATATTAAAGGGTTTTGTAATGCATCATAGGACCGATGCATTTCGCTAATACGCTGACGGTTACCACCATCACGTCGTTAAATGACAATGTCGCGAGACTCCATATTCTCTCCAACAACCACAATGGCAACTTCGTTTAACATTGGTGCGTTGAAACGTCTCTCATGTTTTCAACAAAAAAAAAAATAAGAAAGATGCGCGTAACTTTCGAAAATTTAAGAAAACTCGACCGTATTAACTTTTCTAATATTATACCTATACGAATTCAATATTCATAGCTAAGACAGGACAACGTCTGTCGGGTCAGCTAAAAAATAATAAAAATAACAGAAAATACCAAGTGGTACAACATGAAAAATCATCAATCATCTTTATAATAAATCAGAACACAGATCAATATTTACAATCGCTCCTTTTTTGTTTGGGACTTCGTGATCGTGGTACTAAGAACAACGACAAAACATTGGCTACTGAATCTATCAAAAATAACGTACCTAAGTGACCATTTTTGCCAAGTTGAAAACCATACTTGTTTGGTTCCTCACTAAATTAATATAGTGTTCTTGCTAGAGTATTTGATCATATTGATAATAGTTTGAATGAAGAACTTACGTGATGTACAGCAGAACCCGAAGTATGATAATAAAGTGAGGATAAGAACTATCCAAAAAAATATCCAACCGTAGCTCAACATTTTAGAAAGGAAGAAAATAAACGAATTTCCCGCAGACTACTGCGTATAACTTGTATAACACACAATAGCAACTTGGAAAGCTGACGAATCACTGAAGATAGTGGGGCCTAGAAATATTCCGAGACTTTCTATAATAGTAGGTAGTAATTATCTTATCAATTATGAACAACTACCTCTCAAAGCGATGACTGACGGAATGAGGGGAACTGATGTCATTACTGTAGGAGGAATACGAATTGAGAATGAAAGCAATGCTGCACAGGACATTGGGTGTTTTGTAAGTGACAATTTAAGTGTAGTTAAAACCGTGAAAGGTTAAAACTATACTTGTTTGAATGTGCATCTACTAAAATCTTCTAACAGGAGTCTACCATGTTGTACGATTATCTTATATGTTTACGATTTACGATGTTTTTGTACTAATCTGACATTCATGAGTAAAAAGTTAAGGTACTTAAAAGGGAAACCACCTGATGGTGTTTATGACTAAAATTAAATCAAGAATAAGAGTATATTATGAAAACAGTGGTAATGTGGGTAACTTACGTGATAAATACCACATCCAGAACAGGAATAAAAATGCGAGGCTAATCATCATCAAAACATCACCCAGCCGTGGCTTAACATTTTTATAGCAAAAGCAAATGACTGAAAATGATATTATAGCTATTACACTTAATTCCGCTCAATATGAACAAGTTAAGAGCCAAATGTGACTGAATCCTGTATAGACTGATCATATTGCCAAACCAGGAAAACAAATTGGGAAAAAAAAGGCAGTGCAACTATGGGTATATATATACATAACATCACGCCTGTTATATTCCAGACTCCGGACTGCTACTGAGAAATTCGTGACGAAAAACCCAATAACACTTTGCATAACCTGTGAGTCGAACCTAGGACCTCATTTTCAGCAGTAGCACTAGCGGTCGCAGGTAGATACCAGTCATCACACCACTTTCCTCATCAAAATAGGGCATTGATCAGACAAATAAAAATCGTGGGGCGCGTTTGATTTCTATGAACAGTCAACCAAAGTACCTGCTATCTAATCTCTTCACCACCCTTGGTTGACTGGTAGAGAATGCCTAAGGCATTCAGTCCGCTTTGTAATGTTTTTTTGTGTGTGAAAAGTTTATTTATATGTATAAATAAACCGCTCATATGCTATTCACATATTCACTCAGGTTACGCTACGCCCCACAATTTTATTTTTTGTCTGATCATTGCCCTAGATTGATGAGGAAAGTGGTGTGATGACTGGTACCTAGGATCTACCGAATAATTTTTTATCTTTTATCTACATCATTATTTTCATTAAAACCGTGTAACTAATTTTTTTTTTTTATTAAGTATTTTATTTTCAAGTTTTTACTTCGTTTCTTTATATATATTTTTATTATATATTTCTCATTCTATTTAGTTAGTTAGTTTTTATTTTATCTTATTTTTCATATTGTACAGTATTTTACTAGTCAAGCCTTTTCATTTGATACCCTTATTGAGGGGGTTGCGAAAAAATATGTAATCTGCCATTTTGTAGCGGCGGCCATCTTGGATTTAAAATGATACTGATTAAACTAAATTGTATTGTTATGAAAACTGAAGGTGATTACCAAATATCAGATCAGTCTGCTAACAGGAAAGGGGTAAAATTTCAAGTACCTACTAAATTTAATCCAAAAAACAAACAGGGCACGCTAAATAAAACCGTTTAGTAATAAAAATACCTAAATTTAGTCAAAATTGCTCTCATGATTGCGAAAACATCCCAGAGACGTAGGTCATGAAGTATGTCGTGACTTGAAGTAATATAGGGTGACTGTTAATTAGTGACCGACATTTAAACACATGATTGTACTCATCATTAAGAACAACTTTTACTATGGGACCAAACCTGAAATCGCGAAAAAAAAATCTGCTGTTCCCTACATTTATGTTCGCATATCTCGTCAAAATGTAGGGAACAGATGATTTTTTATTTATTTTAAATGACGGTCACTAATTACCACCCTATATAATAAGTAAGTTTAATTACAGCGCCAACTACAAACAAGGATATTAGACAGAACAGAAATAGGTTTGGTGGTGCGTTCCCTGACAATCTTCTTCAACAAGAGCTGTACTGCATAGCCCTTAACTGTGGATAAGGTGCGTGTGGCAATAAGCAATCAAGGAAAAGAATGATTATAATTAACTTACGTGAACAATATTTCCACATCCAGCAAATTAATAATGATAACTTGATGATAATGACAATGATAACCAACACAGTTCTTTGGGTATACATTTTAAAAACAAATAATTATAGAAAATAATTTATTTTAATAATGTTGACAATCGATGTATGCATTTACATGAACAACTAATTCACAAAACGGTGGGAAACATAATAAACTAGGAAATTATAACAGGCAATAAGACTACGGGACAAACCCACGGATCGTTTGAGTAATGTTACAACATCCAGGAGCAAATAAGGAAAAAAAAAAGTACCATTCCATGTATAATAATCAATAACATAAAGAGGTTCATTAGCTATATTATTGATCATCAAAGTCATAAACTAAAGAAAATAAAGTCAATTTTCAAAATTATAATGAATGCGAATAATTAATAAATAAAAAAAACTGGCCGGCTCCAACTTCACGTGTTTTAAATGTTCTTTTCCTATTCTAAAATATTCCTCAAGATATTCCCGAAACGAAAAAGCCATCTTCATCTTATTGTTATCACTGTTATGAAGAAACAATGTGTTTTTACGATAATGCACTACGAAAGTGGACTTTTGTATCCAGTTTAAATTACTATTAAAAACAGGATAGGTTAACTGATATTACTGATTTAGTTTCGGCCAACACCATCTAGTGACACTTGAAAGTAGCCTGGTGCCCCAGTGAGAAATTGAAATAATATAACTAGGACTTACAGCATCTTAAACACGTAATTATCAATGACAAACGAACCGCTAAACCAACTACCGATAGCAAAAATGATTAAGATCCTCGACCGAAATGTAACTTTTGAATAAAATATTAATCTTAATGAATAACACAAAGCAAAAGCAGACCTAACAGTCGAATTAATCAGAAAGTAATTAAATTGAAAGTAATTTGATAATAACGATCCGGATGTTATCGAATTATCTTAATCTGATCAGGATATGTTTTTGCGTTTTTCAGAGATGAGTCAACAAAGGATTCACCTATATTTAGAACAGCGCCATCTAGCTTTAACTGCTGTGACCTGTTCATAGCGGCCATCAATGGCATTTTGGATACAAGTGGATTTTTATGACTGCATTACTAAGTGTCCAGAGGAAACATAAAAAAAGTATAGAGTGCACGGCTTGCTAGACTTGCAGGAGCAGTACAGTGCACCCAAAATATTAATAACAAGCTCTTCTATAGTGTTAAATTAAAAAAAATATAAGATAAACATTTTTCATCTAAATAAATTATTTTTTCTAAGTCATTTCCACGGTAAGCAATTGTTTTTAAAAGAAATCTACAATGTAACTTACTTACTTGATTTGATTATGTATAGTGCAAACACAAGCGAACCCAAAATAAAAACGGCCCCAACTACAGTGCTAGAGGTAGACATGATTTATTCCAAACGCGCAAACTGTCACTCTTGACAGTTAATAACTACTACACTTAGGAGGATTATTTTCTATTTATTTATATAGGAGCTATAACTCCTAATCGCTTAATTATGAGTTTATCAGTATGCTATCTTATCCACCCGAGGCTTGCAAGTGACGTCACTGAGGGATGGTCTACCATTCATAACCAAGTTCTATCTGGTTTGAAGGGATATCAAGCTGAAACTCTGCCCCGCCCCTTTACTGTCTAACTCAAAAAATGTTATAATTCAACATTTGTGGTGATTTTAGCGTCTTAAGAAATCTTAGACTTCTCCAAAGCCCCGTTATAGTCTACTAAGGTTGGTTTTTATTTTGATTCATTTCTACCCATTCATATAGCTTTTGCCTGAAGTTTGCTTGCTAGACCGCGTTCATGAGCCCAGAAACTGTAGGTAACCTGTAATCTAACAGTAGCTTTCTTTACATAACTCATGTAAATCCTAAAATACTTATAAGCGAGTAAAAAGGGTAACAGAGTAGTAACAACAAGTTTCAAATCCTTTCAGATAGCTATTTAGTTTTTATTCACTAATTAAATGTTTATCAGTTGAGATTGATATTTATCATGATTGATAATGTTTTTGATTGATTTTCCTTGATCGAAGCTAGATGGCGTTGTAGCTTCAAATTTTATCAGCGCCACCTGCTGGTGAATGTAGAAAACAAAATTCACAATAGATAAGATAATTTAGAACGTTATGTAAAAACAGAGTGGATTGCTCGAAGAAATAGTAAAAACATCCTAAAAAGTTGAGCCTATATATTAGTTTTTTTCTGTTTTCATGCGAATTATGTAAATTATTAGGTACTCAAAATTATTTTTCGACGCGCATGTGACAGTTTCATTTGGCAATTTTTTGATAAAATTATTTAGTAAATTGTTTCATACTTTCTTAAATAATACAGAAATATAACCAGCAAACAACTTTTTCCTAATCCTCTTTGCTCAAAATGTGTTTGTCTTGATGGACATACATTGTAAGGAAATCAACAAAAAACCAATGCATACAAGACCTATTAAAAAACGGAACTTATGGATCAATTGAAAATACAGAACCATTGTGAGAGCAACTAAAAAAAGACTCGAGAACACGGACTGAAATATTTTATACCTACGTAATAATCGCTGTGCATGTTTTATTTCAATGATGCGCCGAAATGTTTCCAAAACACTGATACCGTCACTTTGTACTCGATAGGATACTATTAAAATGACTAACTTTAAAGTATAATTTATAGCACAAACTTATTAATTAATTTTCTCATGACACAATACATTTTTTCATAACGATGGCGAATATTTTCACGAGTGCGTGAAAATTTTACTTACTTGATTTAATTATAGAAAGCGCAAACAGGATCGAAACCAAAATAATAACAGCCACAAGTACAATGCCAGCAGTCATTTTTGATTAAAAGTAGACAAACTGTCACTCTTGACAGTCAATAAAAAACTACACAGAAAGTAGGATTATTTTCTATAAATGTATGGCTTTTAATCGCTAATTAATGTTTTTTATCAGTATGCTATCTTATCTACCCGACGCTCGCAAGTGACGTCACTGAGAGATGGACTACCATTCATAACCAAGCGCTATCAGATCTGAAGAGGAATCAAGCTGTAACTCTGCCCCGCCCCTTTACTGTCTAACCTATACAATATTATTATTTATCATAATTTGTGGTGATTTTGGCGATAAAAGAAATGTTAAAGTTCCAAAAAATTATAATCCACGTAGGTTTTTATTTTTATTTATTTCTACCCATTCATGTAGGTTTTGCCTGAAAGTTGCATGCTAGACCGCGTTCAGGAACTAAAAAAATTACACTATCCAGCTTTCTTTACACAAATAATGCAAATCCTAAAATAACCAGCTCAAAATCTTTCCAGATAGATAGGTATTTTGTTTAATTCAACCAAACGTTCATCAGATGAGAAATTATTATTTTCATTCGTGAAAATGTTCGTGATTCATTTTCTTTGATCGAAACTAGATGGCGTTAAAGTAACATAGCTTTTAATTTTGAATTGCACCATCTACTGGTAGATGTCGGAAGTCACAAGACATAAGGTAATTAAGACAGTTATTTAACACAGGGTATAAAGTTAAAACGAATAAAGAATTTGTCTTAATTTCTTTTTTATTTATTTAAATTGAGTTATCATAAGACACAAATCTTGAAACACATTACCATAAATCGTTATCTAAAGCATTAAACGCGCAAACTGTAGATTAGATTAGATTATTTTTTGGTGTAAGGATTTAAAATACAAAAAAAAAACGCAGCTATTCAAAAAAATAGTTATAAAATCAAAACATAAAGAGCCAATAAAACAACAGAACTTACGTCTCAATCGATAATACACAACCATTGTCAGAGCTATTAAAAACAGACTCCAGAACACAGTCTGAAATATATAATAGTCAGTGTACATGTTTTATTTGAAATATTGCGCCAAAATATTTCTATAACACTGGCAATGTCACTGTTATACTCGATATTGAATGCATATTCGATAAAACCAAAAAATAAGGCCTTATCAGTTAATTATCTTATCACATGGAAATAATTAGCTCTCAATAATTCATAGCTAGGCTTAAAAGGCTCTTCAAATTACTTGAAGACAACACCATCTAGTGTTAATAGCCAGGACTAAGTAATACTTAGTATTGCGTGTCGTACGTCATGGCGTACTGTGGCAATGGATTGACAGATTTAAAAGCAACAATTTGGAGTTTGGAGCATCAAACATGTCTTGTACCTAAACATAGTAAGCAGTTAGACAAAGACTGCAAAGTCTGCGTGTATGAATGAATATTAACACAGATAGAAACAATAGGTATGACCAAAGTGACCGTATTGGTGATGCTCCTCAGAAAGATTAGGCGCATAGTACTTGTAACCACCCTAATTCCTTAATATACTATCAATCACAATCTGAATCACTTAAAGGGGTAATGCTAATTCTTTGCAACATATCTTCGACAAAGTCTGCCGAATAACGTAAATAAAGCAATGAATGTTGTTGAAATGCCAAAATGATGCTGTTCCTACTGTTAGAGTGTTGCGCGTCAGTAATGCATGAACGTAAATGAGGCAAAAGGAGTAACAAGGTATGTTAGGATCGTAGCAGGTAGTGTTCAGCAGTTTTGGCCTATCCTCATGTGAAGAAGGCGTTAAAATCCCGTATACAGTATGTAAAAAACAGAATTTAGGTACTTACTCAATTTACTGATTGATTTGTAAACAGCTACAGATAGAAAGAGAAATATTGAAATAACCAGGAGAACCAACCGGTAAATATCATAACCATACATTTTTCAAAGGAGGAATAATTCACTAGATACGTAAAAACTATGAACCACGTGTGCACTGAGGAAACAACGTACCGAGAACTAAACG
This sequence comes from Polymixis flavicincta, assembly GCA_949987655.1. Taxonomy (NCBI): domain Eukaryota; kingdom Metazoa; phylum Arthropoda; class Insecta; order Lepidoptera; family Noctuidae; genus Polymixis; species Polymixis flavicincta. Next base: position 20,333,117 of record OX465195.1, read on the forward strand.
ATAATAATGTTAATAATTAATGTGATAACTGTCCGAATCTTATCATTTACCTTGTTTTTACTATCTACAAACATTATAACGATCGATAGGCATTTCGGAATTTCGGCCAATTAATGCTAGAAAATCAGGCTTAGGTATTATTCAACTCGCAAGAAGGCGAATCGTATTTTTTATATAATATTTATTATAATTATTTGTATTAAATTTATTATTTTTATTGTCGTTGAATCAACTATTACAGAAATTCGTATTAAGCAACTGGCACGTTTTGGATAAAACGCTAACGCAAAAGGTAACAAAAACTTACGGAAAAAGTACACTAACTTTATTACATAAAATCGGTTCAGGTAAACGCGAGATAATCGCGGAAAACATACATACAAATATACAGGTCAAACAGAGAACCTCTTTTTCAAAAGTCGGTTAAAAATAGAAAACGTACCAGTTGCTAATTTCTGGAATTGTTGATTTACCTACAAATAAATTAACGTTGTGCGAGTGAGAGTGAAAACATTATATTATTTAAAAGTGATGATTCGTCCGATCCAGGCGAGTTAATTCGTGCGAGTAGACTGACAAGCCGAAAATCAAATAAACATTTGAAAGAATCTTACGCCAATGTCCATAGGCTGAGGCGAATCCAAAAAGCAGCATTATGGCAAACCATGATGTTAATACAAACAGTTCGAAATACATTTTTAATGACAAATTATTATGAAAATTCACATTCAAAGTGAAAGAAAGCACTGAATCTAGAATCAGTATCTAATGTAGATAAACACATAATTTGCGATAGTGTGCTGCCAAATCTTATCATTAACATTTTTAGCGATTAAAGAAATTAAAAGTGTCCGTTGTTTTACTAGGTTGAAATGGAACGCACATGATAAGTCCTACTTTATAGTTTATCAGCCGGTATTTTTCCTACTTTAGAGATATGATAGCTAAGGTTTCTTTTAATACAAATAAATAACGACCATTGATTACTACATGCTTGCTTACGAGTATAGATAGGCAACTCAGAATGTAGAAAATACGCAATTAAAAAAATTGGCTTTATTATCGAATATTAAAAAAACAAGGGCGATGCTTGGAGGTGTCAGCTCAAAAAATGATGATTAAATTTAAAATAAAAACTTACTCCATTTTCTAAATGCAATAATTCCAATTATGATCACGACGAAAAACACCCAAAACATTAAAACAAATAGTTGATACCATATCGTAGAATTAGTGTGATACATTTTTAAATAAAATTCACAGCCACAGCAAACGGTACCGTGATAACAAAGCGATTAAATAAAACATAATCATTTTAGAATGAAGCCAAAAAAATGGTAATATCTATTTTATCAATAAAGAGAAATCTTATCTCTTAAAACTAGGTGATTAGAAACAAAAGGTTGGGGCGTCCCATTGTTGATCATTTTCCAAGGTATAATAATTAATATAGGTAAATAAATACTGAGCAATAACCAGATAAAAGCCCACGCTACACAGTCAGTAGAATAAAAACGCGACAAAAAATAAATAAAAAACCCCAAACCAAGCAATATAATCCATTATTATATTCGCTATCAACCATTATAATTATTTCACATAAATTTTACATGTATGATATTTTCTTTCCTAAGGGAAGCGCCAGGCTAGCCCCAATGACTAATACTGACTATTTCATGAAAAAGTCATGCAATGGGTTGAAATGAACTTCTGATGTTGTACCTATTGATGAAAATGATTAATTATAATTCTGTAACGCCATTTTTTTACGGTCGCGAATGATATTTTAAGCAACATTCAACCTGACACGGAATGAAAAGATAAATTCCGTGGGCTGCCGTAGCGCATCCACCTTAATGATCAGGTAAATCTTATAACTAAAGGAGATTAGGCCAATCTGCCCTGACGCCCAATAGCGTTACCAATGGTTGCATCAGTTTCAGTACAATATCGTTTTAGCAGGACCACCCAGCAATGGAAAAAAATAGGAAAATATAAAGGAAGAGAATATTTCGTGATACGACATCCCTCGATTGTTAGTCAGTGAGGAGCTACAGAGCTTTAAATGTATGTACTTAATTAAGTATTACTGAAGTTCAGTATTATTTTATCTCGACAAAATATGAAAGTTGCTAATTTACTTGACATAATTAACTTCTTAAATAGGGATTATAAGAGAGCTAGGTTATTGTGTACAGTCGCAATTAAAATGCCTAACCACGTGTTACTATAGGACTGCGGCTTTCGAGATTCAATCCCTGCTATTGAAAAACTTGGATAGGTACCTATTATTCCCACAAACCGCCAACTACATGAAGAGGAGAACAGTTACCTAAGCCTGGAGCAAATAAATATCGATTAATGTCTATATGTCGATAGATGATCGAAACAATTATTGGTGGTAACCTTTTAAGAATGGTGTATAATGGTACCTACATCTCAATCTCTCGTAATAAATTTGTATATGCATTAAAACAAGTAAAAATTGTAACTAATATAAAAACTGCTGCAATGTCATACCACGCGTACGTCGAATCGTTGTTACGTTATGGACTAATAATGTGGGGTAACAGCACTGACTTCCAAAGAGCATTCATCGCTCAAAAAAAGTGTATGAGAGCAATTTGTGGACTTAAGCCCGACGACTCATGTCGACCAATATTTAAAAAACTTGGTTTGTTACCGTTACCGTCGCTTTACATTTACGAAGTATGTGTGTTTGTCATGAAAAATAAGCAACTATTTAAGACTGCAAATGATGTCAATCCTCGGAACCGACGAGATCCATATAAACTGGTGTTAAATGATTTGCCTAGACTGTCTAAATATAATGCTAACTGTTTGGCAATGTGTGTGTGCATTTATAATAAAATACCAAGGCATCTCAAAGCTTTAAATACAAAATTATTTAAAATTAAATTTCTTAAGTGGTTACTGGAGTGTAGTTTTTATAGTTTAAAAGAATTTCTAGAAAAAAAATGTTGATGTTTTTTTTTTTTTTTTTTAAAGATTGTTGTTGCTAAACTTGTTTTTAAAATTTTGCATGCTATGTTTTATCCTGGCTAAACATGCTTGTGCCTCAATTTGTATTTAAGACCATTGTATACCATGTTTTACGCAAATAAATATTCTATTCTATTCTATTCAATTGAGCGCAAAGCTATTGGAAGCAAAGAAAATTCCTTTTCTTTGGTGCCCAAGTAGTCACCTATTTAAGTATTTCACTCTGAAATGACTAGCAATTGGCAAAAGACGTGTCAGTAACAAAGATTCTCCTAAAAAGTATCTTCTTCTTAACGTGTCGATAGCAATTGCAGTGCTCTTTCTATTGGTTATCTTATGGCTATAGGGCTTTAGAGCAAAATCTCATAGATACACCAATAACCACCAGTAACCAAAATTCAAAGAAAGAAGAACGACCAAAGACCCCACACCCGCCCCGGGTTGTTTCCTATCCTTCCTAAGTTTCACCACGAAAAAATATAGTTAACATATACATATTTATAACATAGGATAACATATAACAAACCGCTTTGAGTAAAAAAAAAGGTATTAATATAGGATATCTTATCAGTATAAAAGTTTAAGTAATTTGAAATATAAACTCTCCACTTTGATCTGATGTAATTAAAATTTAGATACACTCAGGGTACTCACACTGGCTCACAATCCCACAAACTGTTATCTGCATACCGTACAAGATCACAAATAACAAGATACACCAAAGACAAAGCATTTTAAAAGAAAAATCTGCCGCAGATTGGATGGTAGGATCAGGCATAGTGTCAGTTACACTGTGTCCGGGATGACGGGGAAATAAGAGAAACTCTGAAGTGGTACGCTAACACTATTGTTATAACAATACAGGAATTACTGAACAGTTCTTAGGCCCGTAGGAGTGTGCCGTAACCACGTCTTAACAATCACTATTGCTCCACGCTCTCCTTGGTTCGTATCAACCCCTTGACTCCGCATAACAACAAACAAAGGCGCTTGTGTCTTATTGTTCAACAGATCCAACAAGTATATAACTATGTCTGTATATATCGTGTGTAAACAAACACTTTACGAAGCTGAGATTCACTATTACTCCCTATTAATACTTTTTTTTTTCTGGGAAACTTTTGGTTATGGAGATATGGAAGGTCAAAATTCCAACTTTTACTGCACCCATGTGCTAAATATATCGTGTGCGTTATAATGCGCTCTACTGTAAAAAGTTTCGTTTTGACACCAAAAATAAACTTAATTTCCCAGAAATTATTTTTTGCAATGTTACTTAATTTGATACACAGAAAGCGTAGTTGACAGCTATGAGAAGTGTCTTTTTACACCCTGTATACATTTATACAGGGTGGCGATTAGGTTATCATATTAAATAGTACAGCGGTTATTGCAAGTAGTTATGAGTCTGTTAAAAAGATAAAATTACTGAAATTAGAAAATTATGATATTCTTCGAAGAAAATATTAAAATTAAATTAGCTAGCGGAACTCCGCAAATATCTAAAGTTGATAAAACAAAAACAAATAAATATGATGATTTTTATAGGCTCATTTGACCACAGTTAGTATATTCACTTGAAATTGTAGGATAAAAAATCAGTTCTTTTGTGCAAACTTGACTGATATGATTGATCATTTGGTATCGATATCTAAAGAAGATAAAACATATTTTCTCAACTCATTCTTCAAGTAACAAAACTACCAGCGGGCGTTGACCCCTCAACAAAAAATCATCAAATATTTTTAATTTATTGTCTTTAGATCTCGACACCGATAACGTTTGCAGATATTCCCTATTAGCTAATTTAGTTTGACCTTGTATAGGTACCTAATAATATTTTCTTTTTCTCATCATTAGATTAATACCTAATTAAGATTGTTTTTTTGATATGATTATTATACCTACTTATGCCTAATTCATTGTAGTGATGTGACCTGTAGCAGAGGAATTCTTCTTCTTTCAATACGATAAATCAGTTCAACTAAAGAGGTTACAACGACTGGAAATGGTGCAATTTTTTTTTTTAAAATCCAGAGCGAAACAAAAAAAAAATATTCTTGCCAACACTTCAAAGTTTAAATGGTAATCCAAGCGATAAGTACAGAAGAATAGATTTAAAAAAATAAAAAAAAAAACAGAAAAAACGGGTTCAAACTTACTTAGAGACTTGTAAACACCTAATGCAATGCAAATAATGATAAACACAACCCAAACTATAAACATAGTATGCCTGTAATGCATATTGAATGAGGAAACAATTGAATTCGCCTGACACTAGCAAACAACGTGATTCTTTGAATATCTATCATCCATTATGAAGCATTATGTAGCTCTAATTTCTGATAAGGTACCTATCGCATATTTATCTATGTACGTAGGTACATAATTTAGGCGATGACACGTGAAATTTAAGGCTCTGTCGTAGTTATACCTTCGATGTTGTATCGCATGGACGGAAAGTACCTAACTTCATAAGTGAATGAGGACATCAAGCTTAACAAATTAACGAATTATAAAAAAAAAATAACAACGCGTTTTCAATGTATAACCTAATGCGGAAAAACATTTAAATGACATAACCAAAGATATAGTTGAAGTAAAATAAAAAATATAACTTACGCCATTTTCTATACGAAGAAGAAATTAGTATAATCAGCAAAAAAGTCAGCCAAAATAATATCACAATCATGATCTTCGATGGTAATTGTGTAGACGCAGAATCGACAATCACTATCACAGTACAAAAAATACTGATCGTTGGTATATTTAAGCTCAAGCACAGAAATGTACAGATAAAATTATAATAAATGATAACGGTATTGAGTATGTACAAGGAATCTTATCTATACATTAATTCGCGCCCGATTATGATATTCAACACCACACATAGTCCTTTCTTGTTGACGATATTTCATCATCATCATGATTTCAGCTGAAACACTTCTAACGACTTCCCACTGCTGGACATAGGCCTCCCCCAAATTCCGTCAATTCGACCGTTTCTGTGCTTGCCGCATCCAGCGAATTCCTGCAGACGGCTGCAGGGATCCGCTGTGAGGGCACAAGGCAGTGCTTAGTGAAACTATTATTAATCCAAAGTCTAATCCTATGAGCGATGCTCAAAATAAGCAATCGAAGATAAGAAGAAAAACCCTTATAAAGAGGTAGGTACAAAAAACTTACACATATGATTTCTGTATACGGAAAGCAGCATCATTAATATGATAAACGTTACCAGTATTAAAAACAAAAGCATTTCAAATTTTGAATAAGAAGAAATTAATTCAAATATTATATAAACAATCTTCTTCTGCACCAATATGAATACTGACGCATAACGGACGGACAACTGAATTTTAATCATTATATTCGTGATTAATAGCGAAATCTTATCGGCTTATTATCTATGCGATTCATTTTTGTAGTGACCAAACCGATGGGAAACTCTAAAAGCATCATAGCTACCTCATTGGTCTGGTGTGTAGTTCTAGGTTCAGGTTAGGCAAGCTTCATTCCAATTTATCATTTGAAACTAACTGCCCGACTATTATTTGGACTGACTATACGTAATTATAATTAAAAAGTCTTTTTAAAACGAACGTTTTGTGTTTAATCTCGAAATACTTGGATCGTTTCATATTTCATACAAAATTCCAATACAAAATACCAAAAAATGCAACAACGCTCCATGTAGCTCTACGATAGTTTTAGTCATAAAAAACACAACGTAGATGGCGTTGATTTAAGTTTTGAACTAGAGAAGCGCCATCTTACGGTGTAGGTTGAAACTTGTTTATGATACATCATTCTTTATTTTTCTCAAAAAACAAAACTATTATTTTTGTAACGGTGGTGGTGTAAACTATTCTTAATTTTCGTGCCACTAAAATAGCTGTTATTGTATTTGTACCAGTTACAACAATGAAGAATTTTATTTACAATAGCTTTAATTTGAAAGGAAAACTCCATGAATCAGGATACGAAACATTGTTTGATAGATATGGTAAGACTTACCTAAATGATGTCTGTACACAGAAACCACCATCATTATCAAGATCACAGTAACCATTATTAGAAACAAAAATGCCATTTTTAATATGATTATAAAATTTAATAAGCAGCCTCTTTCTATGCCCTGAGAATTTTACTAAATAACAATACGGATTTAATTTTTATAATTCTTGATTATACGCGAAATCTTATCTATTAATCAACTCGTATCTAGGCGATTCATACCACACAGTAGCCAATTAGAATGCCTTATTTTTATTTTTATCTCCACTTGAACAAATAGAGGTCAATATCCAATTTTTCTCTTCTTTCGTGGGGACTCAAATTATCGGGAGCCGTACTGGTCTAATGTGCGTTTCCGAGTTCAATTCTCAGGACAGGGCCAACTTCATTAGGATTTTTCATTACAAATTCCTCGGGAACAATAGCTTGGATTTTACTGCTATTATGATTTCTAGACACTATAATCCTACTAATCTTATAAATATGAAAGTATGTGAGGCTGGATGGATGTGTGGATGTTTGTTAGTCTTTTACGCAAAAACTACTGAACGGATTTGGATTGCACACAGATAATTTAAATAACGTGGATTAACACATGGGGCTTTTCATGGGATATTTCTAACCTATGTACACGCGGGCGAAGCCGATGGCAAAAGCTAGTAGATAAGAACATTTTTTTTATTTTTATTATATTAATAGAATTGATCGAATTTTATCATTATCTTCATACTCCAATCAAATCATATCATCATCATCATATCAGCCGAAAGACATCCACTGTTGGACATAAGCCTCCCTCAAGCACAAACACTTCAACCAGTTTTGTGCTTATCCAGCGGATTCCTAGGTAACTTTAATCATGAATACACACCATAGATGGCGTTGATTTCAATGTTGAACTAGGAAACTGCCTTCTAGCGGTAGTCGATGAAAATTGAAAGCATGAACAACTTATTTCCCGGTTGAAAAATATCGGTAGCTAAAACACTGATTTCACTAGATTATTTATTCTTTCATTAGTTCAAAACGGTTTTCCCTATGAATTGCATATTAAATTACAATATAGTTCTTATTCCTTCCTGTTTTCCACTACAAAAACTGCACAGATGGCGATATCGTTCAATAAGAAGAAGAAGAATAATAAACAATAACTTATGACTTACCACAAAATTTCACCAAAATCGCGTAAATAATCCAAAACACCGCTATATTAATGACCATAAAGACCAAAGCAGCAGTTAAGTCGACCGTCATTTTGCTAAATTTGATAGGAACCAACTTTTATAGCAATATTGTACTAAATGATTCGCCTGCCCGTCGATACGATAGGAATACGATAAACTATCTGTTGGTTGATAACGGCGTTTAATTACCGGTTTGTGTTTTGTATTTTTTATATCAGATTAAAGGTACCTAAATGGAAAATTCACATAATACGGCATACACGGAAAACTCATGCTAACATCGTAATTGTTTAACATACTTTCAATTTTTTTTAAGGGTTTTATTTATTTATTTTCTTTATCTATGCAACCAAAGCGATACTTATAGTATGTTACAAAGGATGTATATTAAAGTGTTCTATGGCTAATAATAGGTTTCCCTGTTTATCTAGGTTATGTACAAAACATGCGAACGGACTACGGACTAAGAAACATTTAAATACGAAAAAAATACAAATAACAAAAAAAAAATAGTTTTGAAGGAAATTTCTATCCATTGATTCATAAGTTTGAAAACATCATAAGTTCAACAACGTTAAAACGCAATGAACGTGGCCGAACTGTCAATATGAAAGGCTTTGCGATCGATTGCTATTTTATTTGTTTTACGCAACTATCCCACTGTTCTTATGCAATTAGGCAGAAACATTACAGAAACAGAACAACCGCAGATTAATATTTTTTTTTTGTTTACCGATGACAAATTTCTAGTTTAGAATCATTGCGTTTATTCATGGTTTCAGTTTTCGTACCGATGTCCCTGCTACCCTGTATACCTCTGCCAGAGGTGCGGGTTGCCTGCCAGGGGTGCGGGCTGTTCGAAAGAGATACCGTGGCCCCTGGCACACAGGCAAATGAAGGAACACGGGTGGGTTTTAGTCAGTAAAAGTCTGACACGCCCAACGCCCTCCCGCTCTAACCAGAGCAGGCTAAGTTATTTGATGATTTCGCACCCAAAAAAATCCCTGTATACCTAAATTTATAAAACAACATCTTTTTCATTCTTTTTCTCAACATTTTCTATCATATACAGCTGTTTAGAAAAGGATTGACAATGCTTATCTGAACAGCCTGTATAGTGTCAAACGTATTGACAGCTCCTATTATTGTCCCCTGTAGGCTGTAGGTACTCCGGAACAGTCATGATAATTTATGATTATGATATCATAACTATTAGCAGTCTTAAGATACCGACACGATTATCTTTGTAACAAACCTCTTTTATCATTATTAAATTCCATCAACTCTAGAGAGATATTGAAACTTATGAACACGGAAAATTGTAATTGATGTTTTTGATTAGAACTTTCCTAATCGAGGGAAAAACCTAGATGACATTTACACTGTCCTGGGAAGAATGGCGCAACGTTTTATGAACAACCAATTTGCCCAAATTTTTCTTTAAGGGTTTTTTTTTTATATCTTTATTTATTTAAGGACTTTTAAAACCGCAATGCGTATGACAGTCCCATCGTACCCTAAATACAATGCTTCTAATTACATTTGTGCCATGAACCTGAACAGACTCTTCGCATCATCACCATTTGGTTGGCACAGAATTTTATGGCATGTGCCCATATCAAGTCGGTTCAACCTCAAGGTCCGAAACAGATCATTTCTCTGAGACTCATACCGAACACAATCCATCAATAAGTGATGTAGTTCTTCGTCTTCTTTTATTAAGACTACACCTATTCACGTTATGGAAAGTGAGATTGGTAGATTGGTACGCTGTCGTAAATAATTATACCTCAAAAATATTTTTAAGCTTCTTATGATCACTTAGTGTTGATAAATGAGAGGTTTTGGTATTAGGTATTTGAGGTTCACAGAATGAGGCACATTCTGTATTGGAATGAGTGTGTTCAATAATATTTTCAGGAAAGTAAAATGGAAATTGTTTAGCTCAATTAAAGGCAACGGCAGACAGGCGCAAAGCGACTCTAGTAGAATAAATTCTATAAAAACTTCAAGAAAATTGTTCTACCAGAATCGCGTCGCACCGCATCTCGTCTATCTGTGGGAGCCTTAAATATACTTCTATGTTTTTTTTTTCTAATTTGGTCTTGGTTTTTTCTGTCACAGAACGGCAAACAATCAAGTTACCCACCTGATGGGAAGTAGTCAACGACGACTATGGGCATGTGTAATATTATAAGACATCGCACGTATCCTAGCCTTCTTAGAAGTGCTTTAAAGTTTTTCCTGCGTGGCTACAATGAATTCACTGGGATTCAATAACCTTTGTTTCCGCGAAGTAAGCGATATCTAGCGATAGATTTCGGCAGCGCTGGTTTGCAAAACAGGGATGACGTACAATTACTGTTTGTATAGAAATTGGGTGATAAAGGATAGTTTGTACAAGGGAAATAGGGGCACAATACCTTACTTGAGAGATAGAGAGAGAGAAGAGATATGAAAGCTGTCTTCACAAATTTTAACTTTTTTACGAGTTTGGACAGTACCTACAGGTGCGCGAGCGCTGCGCTTCGAAACACTGACAGTCGCCATATTTCTTTGTTCTCCAGCTGAAATGATGCGGTGTTGCCATCTTGCTCATACGCGAACGAAAAGCAAATTGCAGGAATGGCACAGGAGGTAGGAAGTTGCGAGCTAACTTTATTTAGCCAACATTTATGACAAGAAAGACATGAAAACATCGAATCAGCGCAATCAAACTTAAAGATAATTTCCACCAAACGGCTCGCATCGCGTCGGATCGGAAAGGATACGAAAGGATGCGGTGACGGTGCGGAGCACGACTTGGTAAGATAAAGTTTAAAGATTGTGTAAACGATTCAATATCGTTTAAGGATTGTAAAATTCCGTTCCGATCCGATGCGGTACGAGCCGTTTGGTGGAAATCATCCTTTAGAGGGCAGTATTGATGAGTTTGGCAATTATATTATTATGTGAATGTATAGGTACATGTGAATCATATTTCAATCAACATAGAACTTGTCACTGATCAGCAAATTGTGTAATAAAATTTGAATGTCGTGGCCTGCCTTTGCAACTATGTTTGGGTAGCTTCTAGCCTAGCCGGATGCAGCTGACTACCATATGTTACATAGAGCGACTGCCTATCGGACTTCGACAACCCAGTTACTGGGTAACACGATAGCTCTTAGTAAGACTGTACCCATTATTTAATATGACGGAACAAAGATGTGGATACTGAATTACTCGTCTTATGGACGCAAGCACTACCGTTGAGCATGAGGTCCTGGGTTCATTCCCACATCGGTCGGGGACATTTTTGTTGAATTTTTTTCATGAAGAATTTCTCAGTATTTAGCAGCGGGTTGGGATTTGTGCACGGTTGATGGCAATAAGCTCGGCCTCTACTACATGGGATTTAAACATAACTTCAAAATGTGGGTGTACGCAGTACGGTCACCGAAAGAAATACGTACTAAACCTGGGTTGTCGGAAAAAGTTGTAGTGTAGTAAGAAACCGAAAGATATTTTCGAAGACAAAAAGAAAACAGTTAATTTATCTAATTAAATTTCACACAAAACCATCCTTCGGTTTTATAGTAAACTTGAACTAAATCCGATGACCCTGGTTACTATTTCTTTTGGTTTAGTCACCAAAAGAGATAAGTAGGTACACCCCTGTCCAACCCTTCGGGGAATATAAGGTGTGACGTAATTTTTATGTAAAATGTTTCCTAATGATTTATGCTTGGGTACATCTTTTCAGGCTGGCTGTATTAATAAATAAACAAGTTTATACACATACACCCATAGTATTAGAAAGTTGTATTACATTTGTAATAGATATTATATTAATAGATAACATATAAAATAATAATTATTATACATTTATTAGATTGATTATATTATAGTTTTCTTATCAATATCAGGTAGGTTTAACTTAGGTTTAAATTCAGACAGTCATACTAAAATGAAATACTTAGTGGTCATGTAAATAGTGCGAAATACAGTAGTCACAATGCTGTTTTACACTTAATCAGTCGCAGGTGAAGTTATGCTGTACTAACGCAGAGGATAGAGGAGAGGAGGATAGAGCCTTCAGTGAAGAATGTTCTGAATAGTATTTACAAGACTTAGTTCTTAGAAAACGCGTAGATTACAGTAGTATTGTCCCTCATTGTCTAAGATGAATGAGTAACCAACGATGTACGTATGTATGGATATCATCTTTATCACCTTTGTTATTGTGATTGATTTGCATTATCAGTCAGTGCCGTCAGTCTTATGTTGATTTTTATTATCAAATTCACTGTCTTACTGGTTGTATAGCACGCAAGCTTTAGCTCGTGGAGAGTTAAAATAACATCACGCCTTATTTACCCGCAAGTGTAGGGCAGAGATGTAGATACCTTAGTACACCCAGATTTCGCCAGCTATGTTTCAGTGCCATGTAATAGGGAGCGATCCTATTGCCATCAAACGGGACAAATCCAGACTCCGAGCTGCTTTTGAGAAATTCCAGATATAAAACTCAATAAGACTTAGCCCGACCTGGGATCGAACCCAGTACCTACCTCATGGTCAGCAGAAGCGCTTGCGACCACTAGACGAGGCAGTGACCGACGTGGAGTTTGGAAAATCAAATTATCCCACGGAAACGTGATACCGGGAATAAAAGAAGCCTATGTCTTAACCTAGGTCTTGCTCTACTTTGAGCTTAATTTCATCGAAACCTGGCGCGACAACAGCAGACGGAAATAATCAAAAGGCTTGTAGCTAAGTATAGCAGCTGCATGGGCCGATCGGTCAGGTTAAGCTACGCTTGCCGCGGTTGGTCTGTGGATGGGTGACCATCTTTCCATACCAAGACTCCTCAGTGTCTAGGGAAGCACGTTAAGCTGATGGTCCCGACTGGTCGTGGATCTTAAACAGTTGTTACGGATGTTCAGAAGCCCGAAAGTCTGACCAACAATCTTCTCAAGGAGTATCGTGGTACCCAGTAACTTGGTTGTGGAGGTCAGATAGGCAGTCGCTCAATGTAAAACGTTGGTAATTAGCTACATCCGGTTAGACTGAAAGCCGACCCCAACATACCTACATAGTTGGGAAAAGGCTACGCAGACGATGATTACATAATATAATCTCAGTGTCACACAACATGACATCACGCCTGTATTTCCCGTGGGGACAGGCAGGTGTAATATTACGCCTCAACTACGCTTACATTTAATTTCCGCCAAAAAAAAAATGACAGATGTATTTGAAATTCGATTGTATTCGACAAAACCATACCATGTTTAAGTTTCGATGTATACATTGTCAAACAATGGAGTAAAACCCTCCCGAAGTTTGTATGGAAAAAATGTGGACTTGTTTCATCCTAAGTACTGACTCAATATGGCTAGTATCAAAATAATATCATCAGGTCATTGTCATCTGCCGAGCCTCTTCACAACTATGTTGGGGTCGGCTTCCAGTCTAACCGGATGCAGCTGAATACCATTACATGGAACAACTGCTGATCTGACCTATACAATCCCTTTACTGGGTAATATGATACCCTTTGGAATTGCAATAGGTAATGCTGATACTAGATTACCTAGCATTTTTAACTTAACGCGCAAAAAAATTATGTTGATGACTATTATAATTTCAATCATCGTTGGATCATAAAGATTTTACGCTCAGTCATAATTTTAGAATGACTATACTTAAGTCTAATATTTTGTTGAAGAAAACCTGCATACAGTTATCTCTCCCTTAATAAATTGCATAGAAATCCCGGATGGTCGTGAATATACAAGAATGACTGAGTTTATGAAAACCGGACTTCAAACTGGTCAATGTTTCGGTACCTTATCTGTTCTTAAACCAAATAAGAATGAGCAAATATTATCTATGGAAACACACTTTCATATAAATTAGTACCTATAACAATTAACAAAGTAAAAGAAATTATTTAAAAAAAATACTTACGTCTCTTAACACAATTCCCGAAACAGAACCACAGCCAAAACAAATAGATGAACATAACAACCAGTATACCGACAAAAATGCTTCCTAATAAATCCATCGTGTTTACTCTGTGTACCGATCAACACTGGTCGAAAAACAACGTGTCTAATCTTATCTCTCACATCGCGAAAGTAGGAACTTCACATCAGTTAATATTATTTGTTTAAAAAGTAGTTGATGATAAAAAATATGTCTTGCATGCTCATACTCGTACTTATTTTGTGAACGGTTGCGCGGGTCGGAAGGCGGGAATAAACTGACTTGTCGTAATTGGGACCGACTAATGCAGTTTTCCACTGTGACTGTGTCGGAAAATACAAATAATGTGCTTGGAAATGAGTTGTGTTCGTCATACATAAAGGTAGCTATCAAATTGCAACTTATTTAAAACATTGAGATGAAACAGGCACGTGTAATAAAATGTAAAAAAAAACATCTGATTGTGATAGTAAAAGACAATGACAGATGACACTTAAATGACATTGACAGTTTACTTAAATATAAAACTAATTTCTATAAGCAAAACATGGATTGGAAAAACTAATTATCGAGCACAATTAGCTTTAGCCCGCGGTTTCGCCCGCGTGGAGGTCAGAAAATATTTAAAAAAAAACTTCCACGGGAATGTGATACCAGGGTATTATGTATGCTATGTCCTATTCTACTTTGCCTTTAATCTAAATCCGTTCACCCGGTAAAGTGTGATTTATTAACAAAATCGGACCGATCGAAGTGGCGACGCTTGTCAGCTAGATTGATGATGATGAACAAGAACCCCAATTCAAAGCAACCAGAACCCTAATTGCGTAGCACATTATTAATCAGAATCTAATTCATTTGGAAGGTTATTCATATGTTCGAGAAATCTGTCTACTTAGCAACGTAAACAACGCCATGAATGTTGGGGAACCGTCAAAATGTGAGCAATTCCTAATGATAAGGTATTACGCAATTACCCTTCTGACTTTCACATTTACAATATTATAAGTAAAGAGATAACGGCCCAGTCCCTCTCACAGAGAGGAGGCCTGTGTCCCAGCGGTGGGAACTTTATAGGCTGATAATGTTATGTAAAGGGAAAGAGGATTTAATGCTAAGTAAAGGGAAAATACTCACAGAGCCACACGATGCAAGTTGTACATTTCATTAGGAATATAACTAATATTAATCCAAACACAGGCACACAGCTTAATACGAGGATTGTCAAAGTAATTTCTACCATTGCTAAAAAAAAAATTATCAAGTATGTTTATAAGCTACTTTGTCACTATTAACGATTGGATTCACATGACAAAATGACAAAATTATCATTAAAATACTATCAGCATTTTGCATGATATAATTATCTGTAAAAAGGACAGGAAATACGTAAAAAAAAACAATTACCGATGTTTGCAAGATACTAAAACTAATGACGTTGATAGATAAAATTTAACAACATACGAGTACAGTCCCGTGTGGTACCGGGCGTAAAAGAATAGCACCATCCCATTTCTTCCAGTGGGTGTGGAAGAAGTCGACTAAGGAACTTACTAGAGAATGGGCAGCAGCGTTCTCTATGCATTTTACCACCATACTGCGATCGCCAACCCGCCTGCCAAGCGTAGTGATTATGGCAAAACCCCCAAAAGGAGCCTAGGGGAGGCCTGTGTCCAGCAGTGGACTTCTTTCGGCTGATATGATGAGTAAATTGACAGTTAACAGTCAACGATCACATTTATTTGTAAACAAAACAAGCAATGGACATTGAACAATGACGTCAAATATTCTTATCAACCAATAATGGAAAAATACTCACGGAGCCAGACGATGAAAGTAATACAGTACATTAACATTACAAAAAGTAGTAACAATGCTACAGCCGGCAATGTCATTAAAATCATCACTAGACCAATTTCTTCCATTACTAAAACCAATTGACTACGTATAGTCTACGTACTTGCCACTATAAACGATTGGACTCGGCTTTTGTAATGATAAAATGGTCGTTGAAAATATTTTATTAGTTATCAGTAATTAAGATATCAATAAGTAAGTAGTTACGATAAATTTGTTCAAGTTATTTATCATTTATCGAGGTATTTTTCACTAATTTCTTTTTTTTTATTCGATTTATTTGTGCCATATAGGTATATTTTATCTACATATTAATCTGGCTACCTAGACGATCAACGAACTCTGTCTCTATAATGAATATAATGGCTCAGGATAACTTGGGTCTCATTTATTAGAAGTTATAATGGTATCTGTAGTTCAGCAGCTTGAGTCTCACTTATCAGGATAATAAACATGTGATGTTTTCTTTCAACCAACCCAGTTTCATATTACAGTTTAAAATCATATCGTTTAGTGTCTCTCAAAAAGTAAGTGTATTATTTAGTGTTATTAACAGTAATTATTCATTTTAATGATTTTGTATTTTACAAGCAGTTAAGCGACACTGTTTAATTTTAAAAGTAGGCAATAAGTCCGGGACATTGAGGTACTTTCTAGCAGACGAATAGGAACTAGACTTATAACCTTACTTTGATCTATAACCTTACCACGGTATCAGTTAATATTGTTGTTGGGAAATCCTCAAATACCAACGTGATGTATTTAAACATAAACAATTCCAACGGCTGTCGATATAAAATCAAATAAATCGAAAATTGGAAACACCCGAGAGATAATGACAACATGTTTTATAAGAACACTAGCTTCTGGCCGCAACTTTGTCCGCGTCAAATTTCTTGAACCACGACCCCTGTCGTATCGAATCGCCTGCCCATGCATGTACTTCGTATTGACGTTTTTCTTTTTGTTCGGCTCCTATTGGTCGTAGCATGTTGATACATAACCTTCCTCGATAAATTGGCTATCCAATGCATTTTTTTTTTAAATCCGATGTGTATATCCTGAGCTTAGCGCGTTCAAGGAACAAACTTATCAGCTTTATAATATTACGAGCTAATTAATACCAGCGGTCTCACTCGCGTAGAGGTCGGTGTATTTTACATATAAACCTTCCTCTTTAATTACTCAGTCTATTAATGAAAACTGCATTAAAATCAGTTGCATAGTTTATAAGTTCGAAGCGTACAGACATGAAAACCGACTTTGTTTTATACTATGTAGATATAAATATAGACAAGATTTTAAAGACAAATAAACATAAACGTTTGCTTTGTCGTACTTACATCCATGCATCAGCTTTCGTCTCGACTTCTCGAGTAATCTTTCCGTGTCGACAATCGACACAATACTACGCATTGGAACACTGCACTCCTAGAATTTGACTCCCTGTGATAAGAACTGTGGTTGCACTTGAATGTGGCGTTAGAAATATAAAACTTACCTACACCACGACTTGCATGGTGGAAAACGATTTGTTTCCGACATTACGTTTTATATTATATACCACTGTTACTGCTACTGATATTGTTACTGCTGTGATTACATTTACAAGGCAGATGTGAGAGGGAACGCCTTAGAAGGACATTAATAATGTCCTTATTGGAGATTTTCTTCAGAAAGGTTGCGAGTACTACGTGCCTAAACGTGCTCATACGACCAGCACCCTAATTGTGTTTTAATCACAATCTGAATAATTTTGAAGGAATATCGCCTATCCATTGCTTGATATGTTCGAAAAAATTTAGCTCAACAACGTAAATAACGCAATGAATATTGTAGAACTGTCAACATGAAAGCCTACACAATTACCCCGCAAATGTGTTAACGTCAACGAAGCAAATACTCCTTTTGCCTGGGCCTACTTACCCCCATGGGAAGAAAGGGTGAGTGTGTATGTCTCTGCCACTGGTAAAGGTTCATACTGCTCAGGTTGTGTTGAAATAACATGCGAAGTGACAAGCGATTTTGAACCCTGTGCAACTATTTCTGCCTGCTGCCATAATTATGGCGGATCTAATTCATCTGATAAATATTGAACGGGACACCTGCCTGACCAAATAATAAAGAAACCATAAAAGGCAGAACACTTTGTATGGCGGCTACGACTGGTGCTTTAGTGTGCTTTCTGAGGTTACAACAACAATTAATGGCTTTCAAGAAGAGAAAACCTACTCCCTGCGTATACATGTACATGCCACCCTTTAAGTATTTACGTACCTACTTTAACCGATTAATGACGAGGTGCATCTCTACCAATGACAAAATCAAATTGGTAGGTAGGTAATCTATCTGATCAAAGATGGCATAGTCACAAACAGAAATGGAGAAACTTTCGAGTATTTATTAACACTATGGATGTAGACCTACGAATCTACCCACTATAATAAAGCAATACCGTATCGAGCTAACAAAGAAGGCAGGAAAGAAATTATCCAATTGACCTGCATGTCAACCAAGCCACCGAACGATGTATCATTGTACCGACCACCCAGTTTAAACTGACCTGTCAAAATGGTGCCACTTGCAACGACAAACTGTCAATGATCTGTCAGATGCAGTACATTTGAATTTAGTTCCATTTTACGCCGTAGTGCTTGGTGTACTGGTCAGTTAGTGCTCTATGTATGGCTTCGTATAGTTATTATGTCACAGGCAATGAATGACTTGGTTGCAAATGTAATTGATTGTGTGTTTCGTTCATTATAGATCTGACGTTTATTTTATAAAATAAGTGTTTAGCATATTTTAAAGTGTATAACGACGTGTTGATCCTTAATTTAGAAAGTCTTTAATTTGCATGGACAAATAATGTAGGTATTACCATGGTGTATGATATAAAAATTACCGTTTACCTAGGACAAACTGTCCAGTGAGGTAAGTCCAACTTCGAGAAAGAGGTCAATCGTCGAATCCGACTCGGCTGGGCAGCGTTCGGGAGGCTTCGCAATATCTTCTCGTCCCAAATACCACAGTGTCTCAAGACGAAAGTCTTTGACCAGTGTGTGTTGCCAGTGATGACCTATAATGGTACAGAGACGTGGTCCGCGCTCACAATGGCCCTTATCAGAAGGCTTAAAGTCACCCAAAGGGCAATGGAGAGGGCTATGCTGGGAGTTTCCCTACGCGATCGCATCAGAAATGAAGAGATCCGCAGGAAGCGCTCGTCAGGGCTTTTGCCTTCAAGACGATGAAGTAGCGGCCAAAAAGTAGGTTGCGGTGAGGTGCACCGCAACTGAGGTGGGCCGAGATGTCGAATGGGAGGCATCGCGGCTCAGGGTTACGGGCTGCGGCAGAGGAGGGGTGCCGGTGCTTCTGAGCAGCGCTCTTCCCTTCCGTGGCCTGGACGGGGCTGCCACCGTTTGATGGCGGATGCGGTGGGGCCACAGGGGAAGAAGAGTGTCGGTATAGCGTCAGCCGCTCGCCCTATCCCCTGCGGCCGAAAAGTTGTTGGGCGGGATGGCGCGTTGTGTTCCACGCGCGCCGTCAGAGGTGTCAGCAACAACTGGTGGGGTCCGCAAGGGCCGACGCCTGCCAGGGGTGCGGGTTATTCGAAAGAGACACCGTCGCCCCTGGCACACAGGCAACTGAGGGAACACGGGTGGGTTTTATTCAGTAAAAGTCTGACACGCCCTCTTGCTCCCTACCCAGAGCGGAAGAAGTCATTTAATGATTTCCCATCCTCACAAAACCCAAATCACCCTCAAAAAAACACGTGTTATGTTTTTAATTGGTAAGTTGTATGCGACATGGATATTTACGGTGTAAATTATTGCATGAATTGTGAACCACACTACCGAATTGGGGACACTTTAATGGTAGCGTATGTACGTAAATAAAACAAAATAAAAAACTTATTATCTAGTTTAGTCTTAGTACCGATCACCCACTGCACAAACTGCTTTACGATTGAAGAATCGAAACTCTTCGCTACAGTTCTCAGGATGAGGTTGCGACTACGACTCTCACTTGACTCTGTAGCGAAGCGGTTTTCTTGCGCACAATCGCGTGCAAACCGTCGCCGTCGGTCGGTACGAACTTGTGCAAACATGTCCGATGCACTGCAATAGCGAGGAAGTCTCAACAACATCCTGAAACCATTGTATATAGGATGCGCAGGATATCTAGTGATCCTTTGGTGTAATTGACCCTTAGATTACTCGTGTACAGAGTTTGGCAGTAAGGCTTAAAAATAGTAATTTTTACTTGGTCCGCACACCAAGCAAATCTATAAGGCCAACATCTTTCACCGGACGGCGAGTGCTTTGCGTTCCCTCTCTACTCCGCTCTCTCTCACTATAGCATCCCCACATTTTGCTAGTTGTGTTATAGGGTAGGAAACCTGTTACCATCAAGCGGTCATAATTCTCGATTCCGAGCGTCTACTGAGATAATCGACTTTTTTTGATTTACCCGACCCAGAAATTGAACCCAGGACCTTATGTTCAGCAGTAGCGCTTGAAACAACCAACGAGACAGTTAGTTTTTGAAACAAATATTACTGAAATAACTACCTACTCAAAGAAACGTAATAAATTAGTAATTACGAGGGAACCTAGTTACGTAGAATATAAATAGGAATTTTTCTATTGCTCACAAGAAAGGAGAGACCATTGTTCAACAAATAAATGACGTATTAGGTTTCTAAGTAGAGTAGTACCTAGACTACCTACTACAAGTAAGTAACATAATATCAGTACCTATAAAAGTAAATTAACGTCATCCGGACAGGAGTACAGGATAGTCATGCTTGAGTGTGGTTACGTGTCCACTTACGTGTGGCGGGTGGGATGCCCCCAGACAGATCTATGATCTATCTATACTAATGTTCAAATAACACCATACTACTAAGTACCTACTCATACGAGAGGGAAGCCGCGGACAAACGCTAGTATCTAATATGAAACTAAAGTATAAGCAGGTCAGATAGACTCAACAAAGGTATTCAAAGCCTTGTGGCAGTGGACCAGGGATATAACGGAGGCCATCTCAGTGAAGCGGAGATGAAAGAATTAAGTAGAAAAGAATAACTACTATAGAAAAATATGATCGTTGGTCATCATGATTTAGTCGGGGCAAACTATATTTCAGAAATCAGCAGCTGCTCACTTGTATTGTACTGAACTAGACGGTTATTCCGTAAAACGCTGTTCATCTGAATCTACTATAAGACTATTGCTAATCCATTGCTTTATATGCTCGAAATCTCGAAAATTGTCTACTAGGACAATCGTAAAAAAAAAACAAACGACTTTCGGAAAAACACCACAAAGTGAAAAATTACTTTAATTTCGGAAGTCGGTGACTTTGGTTTGTATTTTATTAATTTCTTGTCACCGCCTCCCGATTTAAAGTTATTTTTCACTTTGTAGTGTTTTTCTGAAAGTCGGTTGCTTTTTCTTTTGATAAAGTATTCATTTTTCACTTTTAGTTTTAGTCCCTACCAATTCGAAAATTCATCATCCTTGGGGTCAATACAATGCATATTTATGCGATAGCAGCAATCGCATTTGCTGTCATTTTTTGAAGAGTTCCGTTGTCTGTCTCCGAAAATCATCATTCAGATCTATATGAAATTTAAATGGGACCATTTCGAAATAAAACCCTTTTGAAGAAAAAAGAATTTTGCAAATCCGTCTGTTTATGACGTAGTTATGCCCGAACATACATTAAAAAAAACCGGTCAAGTGCGAGTTGGACTCGCGCACCGAGGGTTCCGTACAAACCTGTGGGTATATAAGTAAAAGTTCAAAATTGTCAAAAATATTTTTTTTTATATGACGAAACTAAAAATTTTCGGTTTTCGTAATTTTTCCTATATCTGTACTATAAGACGTGACTTCGTACAAAATTTCAAGATTCTAAGTTCACGGGAAGTACCCTGTAGGTTTTGATTCCCGTGCGAGTTTCGAAAATTTGCGGAATTTTGCGGCCTAAATGGCTGTATCTTTTGATTGCGTTGACTTAGAAGGTTGATTTTTCTACAGCTTCCAGGGACAGTAGAACTAAGTATCATATAGAAATTTCAGTTTGATACCTCCACGCGTTCCTGAGAAAAACGGTCTTGACAGACGGACGGACGGACGGACGGACGGACGGACGGACAACAAAGTGATCTTATAAGGGTTCCGTTTTTTCCTTTAGAGGTACGGAACCCTAAAAACATTTCGAATTGATAACCTCCTTCTTTTTGAAGATGGTTAAAAACGCAATAAATGTTGTTGAACTATTAAACTGAACCAAATAAAATAAAAACTAAAGAAGCACCCCACGCTTTTATTTGAATTAGATTATCATCTCATTGATTTAGCTTGGTTTTTAAAACGTGTTTTAAAACTATTTTCTATTTTTTAGTTCGGCTA
This sequence comes from Polymixis flavicincta, assembly GCA_949987655.1. Classification (NCBI taxonomy): domain Eukaryota; kingdom Metazoa; phylum Arthropoda; class Insecta; order Lepidoptera; family Noctuidae; genus Polymixis; species Polymixis flavicincta. The sequence continues at coordinate 20,355,570 of OX465195.1, forward strand.
GTAAGTACAAAAGCGTGTTTTTTTTTTTGGCCAGCATAATTGAACAAATTTGTTAAATTGTCATCGGTCCTTGATAAGTGTGCAAAATTTCAAATCAATCCGACATTTTGAAGGGGGTGAAAATCACGTTCAAAGATTCCGTTACAAAGATACATATCTACCTATTATGCGTGTTAATGATGTAATTATAAACACCACTTAACATTAATTATTGTATCTAGGATTTTCACGCCAATTCTAATCTGAAGGATCACTTAAACATGTCTATAATTAGCACTAAAGTAGGTAATAGGTACTCACTGCAGTACATCATCCAATGTCTAAGACACACGAAAGAAAGCACTAGAAAAGCGAATATACTAGGAAAAGCGATCACAAATATTGTAGAATTCATTTCTTTACGATTTTTCTAGCACACGTTACATTACAATATCACAGGTATTAAAAGTTTCAAAAATATATTTCCGTTTTCATTTAATTTTCCACCATCGTTTTAAACTTGACAAAAGTGCTTGTTGAGGCTTTCAGATTTTTATTTAATTCTTTTAAAAATTGCAATTTTTTTTTTACTTTCTGGAAAATTCTGTATTAATTTTAAAGTTTCTTAGCAACAAATGAACCTCAGTGCTAATCGTTAGTAGGTGGTAACAATCACGGTTAGCCGTCTATTGTAGTTTATCGGTAGAAGGGGGGGCAAATATTAAAACCTTTTGTATCCAAAGAGATAGTGATAATCTTATCGCTGTCTATCGGGAAGTGGGAGAGGTGTGAAGTGGCTTTGTGACGTCAGTCGAGTGATAGTGGGTACAAGGACGGGATCGGTGCACGAATGAATGAAGGATTTTCCGATGGCATTGGCCCTAAATGACCAAATCGTTCAAAAGTACGTGACTTCCATTCATTGCGGTTCCCGTATTGATACCTCATTCAAACTATTCCATTCCATAGTGTCTTTGGAAATGAAAACTCTAGGCAATCGACTGGTTTTGTCTAGGCTGGGACGATCAGTCCAGCAGGTTGAATATTACGAACAACAGTAGTACTTTTTTCGTGTTACTTCATTGCAGGAATAAACGATTACATAATTAATTGACACGACCGTGATTTTGATGTGAAAAATCTGTCATTAGAATCACAGAGGTAAAACAAAAATATCTCTGTTTTTATCCGAAATTGTATTTACGATGCACAACGCCATCTATGCGAAACAGTCTACGTAGTAGTACGACTCTATCAAACGAGAAATCAGACAAGTCTGAATCATTCCAAGTTTTGCTACTCGCTACTAGATGGCGCTGACGTTCACAAACAGTATAAATACTGTTGCAAAAACGACTTCACCGCCTATGGGCTAGGGAAGAAAGAATTGACAAACAGTGCAGACTATTACTTGGCAGGGAGCGGGTCATAAAAACATAAAACACAAAAAAAAAAAGCATAAGGCTCCTACTATTCCCCAACAGGGCAAGTTGAAGTGTACAACTAGAATACTTTGGGGGAATTGTCTAATGTAATTTTGATGTTCAAAAAGAGCTGACTCTCAACCTAGTTTGAATAAATGACTTTTGATTTGATTTTAATTGGAGTACCTAGTTAACTAGTTTACATTTTGCCAGTTATATTAGAAACTCTAATTTTATAGCAGCTAGCAGAATCCAATAACACTGGAACTCTACAGGGTGTTAATTTGATTGTATTTGCAACTGGAGGTCTGCTTTGCAAACAGTCTACAATTTCTGGCTGTGGACAATATTGTTTTCACTTCACACTAGGTTCCACCCGCGACTTCGCACGCGTGGTATGTCGATAAAAAGTAGCCTATCTATGGTCAGGGTTCAAAGTATTCCCATACCAAATTTCATCAAAATCGGACCAGCCGTTCCGGAGATTACCTCCATACAAGCAAATGTTACCTCTTTATAATATTGGATAATGCATTACCCAGCAACATAAGTACATACTGTGCAACATAGGTTAGGTTATGCCAAAAATGCGTCCAATTATAATCTGCTTGGGTATAGTATTATCGCTAAAAGATGTTTCTTTTTGTATAAATTTTCATAAAGATATATTAATACCCACCTAAGTAGAGTTATCTTAAAGACACATTAGTAATTTAGTACCCACTTGGGAAGTTTTTAAAGATGGATTATACCTAACTACCTACATCTGATAAAAACCTAACAATCCCCAAAATTGTGGCCAATTTGGGGAATTTCAGTTTTTTATCAGACTTGCATTTTTCATGACGTCTTCAGTACGCAACAATGCTTACATACTTAATCAATTATTGTAGATATCGATGACATTTTTGAAGGTGTGCCGGTAAGACGAACCAATGTAGCCAAATGTTATGTGTATGTGTGTGTAGCGTATGTCTCAATAATGTAAGAACACTTACATTGCTGTCATCTTTTACAGTAACACAATTGGGACACAAACATTTATATTAATACGTAATAAAGCTGGACAATGGATATCGACATGTTACCCAGTAACTGGGTTTTAGGGGTCTGATACCTAGGCAGTCGCTCAATATAAAATATTGGTATTCAGCTACATGCAGTTTCATTGGAAGCCGACCCCAACACCTTTGGGAAAAGGCTGGGCAGAATATGATGATGTTGATGACATGAAACCATAACTTACAGTGATAGAAATAAAGGTTATTTTAATACTCACGTAAATAAAACTCACACATACAAGCAACAACGCCGAGCACCACTACACTCAAAATAATCAAGAAAACGTTGAACATTTTTTAAAATAAATTAATAAGTTTAAAATAATAGTAATGTAATTGAATGAGACAAAAAACTGTCTACACGATACACAGTGGTCGCGAGTAGACGTTAAAACAATTAAATATTTTTTTGTTAACCATCGATCGATTAGATTACTTTTGAGACCTAGTTTTCATTATCTTTAATCTCATTTAAAATAATGTTTTGTTTGTTTACAATCTTGTTATTTGGCCTGGTGCACTGTAGACATTATAAAAAGATAAAAGTACTAAAGAATCATTTAAATTCGTAATATCTATTTACCTGGATATTACTCTAGTAGTCTATTATCGAAATCGATAAGGAACAGCATCACCTTTTCCCAACTATGTTGACTCGGTTTTCAATCTAACCGGATGCAACTGGATACCACTATTTTACATGACCTTCACAACCCAGTTACTGGGTATCACGATACCCCTTGTTAAGTCTGGTTGTCAGACTTTCGGGCTTTTGACTACCCGAAACGAGTACAAAAGGCAGCCGAAATTTAGCCGGGTTTTTAAGGGACGGAGGGGCCTTTCTTTTTTTTTTGGGTGGGAGATCATCAAATAACTTCTCCCGCTCTAGGTGGAGCAGGAGGGCGTGTCAGACTTTTACTGACTAAAACCCACGCGTGCTCCCTCAGTAGCCCGTATGCCAAGGGCTGTGGTATCTCTTTCGAACAAACCCGCACCCCTGGCAGGCATCGGCCCTTAAGTAAGTAATGCATGGCCACTTGGCCAGCTATCCGGCAACCTTGAAAATAAACTCTTGAGGCTATTATTATTATTTAACCATTAGTGAGCCTTTGTATTTATCTAGTAAACAAGCTGTGACTTGTACTCCACCTCTTATTTTTCTGAAATGCAAAGAACATAATTTAATCCCCAAAAAATCTATAGTCCTGTTAAAATTTAGAAATAAAAATGAAGCAGAAGAAGAAAGAAGGAAGGCGAAGGAAGAGGTGGCGAGATCACCAAACGCGTATTGCAAGGGTTGGATCATGATGCCCGTAGAAAAGTACGCCTGGAAGGATTTTCGGGAGGCCTTTGCTTTGCAATGGGGGACAGTGTAGGCTAATTAAACCAAATCAAAGCAAACATACTGAGAGATACATTTACAAAATCAAATGAGTTTGTGCACAGCCTTGCAAAACGACACTGAATCAAAATAATGAGGAATGAATATTACGAAACTTAATTAAGTACTTGTGTTTCCGTTCTGTTGTAATCGGCAGTTAAATGTTAATGGTTTGGTTTGATTGCTGGCATTTGATACCGCAAGGTAACTCTGCTCACGTATGCAGTGACAAACTACATATTGTACGAGAGTCTATTAAAACGCTAGGCTTGTCCCACGAACGTCAAAAAGATGACTCATTCAAATAACATAATTACCATAATAGCTAAACATTGTGATGATTTGTTATCCTATAGATAGAGGATAACATATTATCCGAGAATAGTATCTGTAGGGTTATGCAGAGATGCTGTAGGGCAGCCACATTTCACCAAAAAAGTTTGTGTTGACTTTAAAGGGGCTGCTGAGACATTCCTAGAGAAAAATCTCAATAATAATTTTCCAGAACAAAGTTGGGTTCCCAAGACCTCGTTGTCCTGGGTGCGCTCAGCAGTAGCGCTTGTGACCACTACAACAACGAGGCAGTCGATTGTCTTCCAGTCAGTTTAATTCGATTGCTGGCATTTGATACCGCAAGTTAACTCTGATCACGTATGGTGACAGACTACATATTGTACTAGAATCTATTAATACACTAGGTCTATCCCACGAACGTTAAAAAGACGACTCATCGAAATAACATAATTACCGTAGCAAAACATTGTGACCTTACGTTATCCTCTATTCTCCGCAAGGTGAGGCAGAAGTGCTGTAGGACTCCCACATTGCGCCAAATTAGTTAGTGCTGATCCTGATCTTTTTTTTTTTTTGGTGGGAAATCATCAAATAACTTCTCCTGCTCTGGGTGGAGCAGGAGGGCGTGTCAGACTTTTACTGACTAAAACCTACCCGTGTTCCCTCAGTAGCCTAATATGCCAGGGGCGGCAGCATCTCTTTCGAACGAACCCGCACCCCTGGCAGGTGATCTTGAGGGTGCCATTCAGAAATTCCTGGTGGAAAAACAAACAGTTTTCCAGACTTGTCGGCTAATTGTATAAAAAACTAACCGTAGAAATGACTTTCATAGTGATAGTTCAAAAGCATATATGACATAGTTATTTACGTTGTTGACCAGACAAGGTTTTCGAACAAATGAAGCAATAGATTAACTATGTACTGCAAAATGATTCAGATTGTGATTTGATTTGATTTGATAGTGTTACGCAATTAGGTGCTGGGAATCAAACCCAGGACTACGAGGTTCTGGCTTCGCTCACCAGCAGTGCATGCAACCACTAGACCAATGAGGCAGTCGACTGTCTTTCAGTCAGTTTGATTTGATTGCTGGCATTTGATACCGCAAGGTAACTCTGGTCACGTATGTAGAGACAGGCTGCATAATGTTCTAGAGTATTTTATTAATACACTAGGTCTGTTCTCTAATGTCAAAAAGGTGAGTCATTTCAAAACAAAATTAATCAAAATATTATATTTCACATATACCTGCACTAATGAAACGTCAGAAGCTAGGTGCACTGTTCCAAATTTGTCGCTTCCTATGGAGAAGAGCCGGTAAAAAAGTCCACTCTTTTAAATATAATTAACTTTTACAATGTTTTCAAATTACAGTGATAATAGGTATGGGAGATAAGATAAGATAATATCAGGCTTAGAGGAATGAAAATAAAGAAAAGAAAATCGTCTACAAATCTAGTCTGTAAGGCCTACAACGTTCTCTCATTCACAAAATGTAAAACAATCTACATAAATAAAATTAACCTATTTAAAACAAGTAACTTTTCAATAACATATCGTAACATCACGCCTGTATTCCCTGAAGGGATACCTAGAGGTGTGCCTATGTATAGTAAACCCACGTTTCGCCAATTATGTTTAAGTCATATGTAATAGGGGGCGAGCCTCTTGCCATCAACTGGGCACTAATCCAGGCTGCTGTTACTGTTGGAACAAGAGAAGTTTTGTTTAATTCCACTGAAGTGAAAAGTAATTTTTTGAGGATTGTAGGACCGAAAACGTTTGGTTAAAAAAATACACAACAATATTTTTATGAAAATTGGTTATATTATTATGTTGTATTATGTTACTAATGCAATATCTTCTCGTCAAAATACTACAGTGTCTCAAGACGAAAATCTTTGACCAGTGTGTGTTGCCAGTGATGACCTATGGTACAGAGACGTGGTCGCTCACAATGGGCCTTATCAGAAGGCTTGGCTTGGCTCGGAGTTTCCCTATGCGATTGAACCAGAAGTGAAGAGATCCGCAGGAGAACCAAGGCAACCGACATAGCTCAAAGAATTGCCCAACGTAAGTGGCAGTGGGCAGGGCACATTGCTCGCAGAACAGATGGCCAATGGGGCCGAAAGGTTCTGGAGTGGCGACCGCGTACCGGAAGACGTAGAGTGGGAAAGCCTCCCACAAGGTGGACCGATGACCTTGTGAAGGCCGCGGGTATCCGCTGGATGTGGGAAGCACAAGGCCGGTCGAAGTAGAGGAGCCTGGGGGAGGCCTATGTCCAGCAGTGGACGTCTTTCGGCTGAAATGATGATGATGTTACTAATGATAACAATTATAGCACTATTTGATAACATCGATTGATGTTCGACTCTGAAACGGAAGCGTTTCGAATGATTGAGGGAATGCATATTTTCTCATATTTTCCTCCAACCTCTAAATTCTTTCTGTGTTTGTGTTTTTCTCTGCTTCATGTTTAGCTACCGCAAATAAACGTATTTTAGAACCGTTGAAATACTGATTAAATAAAGCACGTGGTGTAGGTACTCCAGCTTCGTCACAAAGTCGTGATGTCGTGTCTATTTTTAATGGAAACTGTGCACAACACTTTATGTTAATGTTGTGGACATAATTGTAAGACAATGGAGGGAGTTAGTACTAATATGGATGGAAAGTGTTAACTAAGTATTTTGTGCGTGCAAACAAGTCGTAGGAAACATAGTGGTGGTACACATAATTAAAGATTGCTGCTGTGTTTGTACGACGAAACGTTTGTTTTAATTAAAAGTTATGATCAAGATGATAAGGGACACTTTTGCAACGGAACAAAATGTGCCAATTGCATTGTCTAGTATGTTTTACTGGAGTTGTCAATTCGCCCACATATTAACTTCGGGCGTGTCGCAAAAAATAACACACATTTAAAAGTGTAGTACGCCCCATTCGGGCGAATAAATTCGTGCGAATCGACTAATAAGCCATTTCGAAAATACAAGGTGAGGTGATGCATCAAATTATGTACAATAAAAAATGCAAGCCTAAATAAATATTTCACGGGGTGATCAATCCTCATCGCTTCTCTGTATAAGAAGAGGCCTTTTGTGCGACATTACATTCAGTTCCAATATTATTATATAAATTCATTTATTTATCAACATTTACTCTCTAAAGCTAGGTAAGATAATTAATTAAGTACTGGTAAACAATGAACTACAGTTTATGATAAAGTACTCTTTGCTCTAGGTTTACCATTATTTGCTACGTATTCTAGTTGCGCAAGCAAATAAAGCTTAGGGTATTCCCTAGATTTGTAGTTATTTGAAAGACATTTTAGAGTTTGGTGAAATATGAGAAAAACTAGGATGTGTGTGTGTCCTGTGTGTGTCTCTGTACTTTCTGGAGTAAGATAAAGAATTGTTTCCCGAGAATACCTATGGTGAGATTTTGATAGCTGACGATGATGATGATTAGGGTGTATACAGATATCAAACCACGAATGATACGTGGTAACAGTGTGGTGCCGTGGGTGATCTCTGCCTAACCCGTTGGGGATAACACGCGTGGTGGTCTGTATATGTGTACTAAATCGTTCAACCGTAGACATAAGACTGATATAGATATTTTTTGTTTCTTATTAGATAGTTCTGTATGTATGTGTAACAATACGAGTGCGAGTGAATTTACAAAGACAAATTCAAATTATGTAGGTAGTTTGGAATAGACATTTTCATAAATGATCTTGTTACGCACATTCCTTTTCATATGGTAATGAACTACAAATAACTAAAAACTCACCGTTTCGGTACTTCGTCAAATAATAAAGAAGTAACAGCGTCAGCAAGTACACTAAGTAGCAGAAAATAGGCGCCATCACCACACAGATCAACCCCGCCATGTCGTGTAGCATTTTAACCAATTAAAAACCAAAGAACTGAAGTATAAACCAATCACAAAGTAGGCTGAAATTCACTGGGTGTCACACTGTAAGGAATTCGCGGCCAACTTTGTTTGAAAAAAGAAGAAAGAAAATTCAAAATGGCGGAGATATTTGGGTGACAGTTTGAAGCACAAAAGGAGAATTTTCATAACTTCTTTCTGTTCTTAGAGGACAAAAGTTGCATTTAATTACAATTTTAAATAATTAACCAAGTTTTATTTAACTTTGCCACTATTCCGGATCTTTTTCCAATAATTTTCTTTTTATGAAACTTATTTCGCGACCTCGAGAAACGCGAATCTCTGAAACACTGAAGATATGCGTATCTTAGTTTGTTTTAGCAAAAGTACACAAAATATTAAAATTGTATGCTACACAAGATAGTCATTGAAGGTTAATGTCTTGTAATCTTTTATTATTTCCATGTTAATCAAGTTTAAGGTTACATTTCATAACTCGTCATTGATGCTTTTGGTTTGAGGAGATTCAGATGCTTCCTGAAATGGTGGAAACCTTTCAGGAAGCATCTGAAGTATCAGTGTGCATTGTGACATATACAGGACACTGACACAATAGTCGTGACTAGAGTGGTGATTCTATTCCGTACAGGACTACCATTTGAAATTTATAAAGTCTGGATAAAAAGACGGATATTTGAAAACGGGCTTCCTATGATCAGAGCAATTGAACATTGTAAAAGCCGATGTTTTTTGAAAGAGTAACTGTGGAATTTCTTGCTGGCTCTTCTATTATGAAACGACCAATTGTAACTGTGCACCTAGCTTCTGGCCTTCTGACCATTGGAAAGTAGCCATGTAGGTTTGTGTGAAACAAAATATTTTGAATTTGATTTCACTTTTTACAATAACAAAAGCGAAAAATGAAAACTTTTCCTTTACCTCTAAAAGTTAACAAAACATTAAGTGACGACACTATGAAGGAAGTTATATAAAAGTATGTAACTATTTTAGTACATAATAATGTTATCTTAATACATAGATGTGTACCTATGGAGGCTGTGTTAAAATGAGTTTTACTATTACAATGTGGGTTATAACAGTAATAAATCTTCCATAATGGTGACTTGTAGGAAGTCAAATATTTCAGCTGATTTCTAACGTGAGCATGAAATCTTATGACAGCTATTTCCGGTTTTAATGATAAATATAATGAATAAATTACAATTTGATTATACGCCAAAAAAGTAGGTTGCGGTGATGTGCACCGCAACTGAGGTGGGCCGCGGTGTCGAATGGGAGGCATCGCGGCTGAGAGTTACAGGCTGCGGCAGAGGGAGTGCCGGTACTTTTGAGTAGCGCTCTTCCCTTCCGTGGCCTGGATGGGGCCGCCACCGTTTGATGGCGGACGCGGTGGGGCCACAAGAGAAGAGGAGTGTTAGCGTACCTGGTTTTTTTTAATTTCGACCTACTCTTATCTACAATGTCTGAGATGAACGATTTTGTGTCAATCAGATTCACAGAGTCTTCAGTCATTTAATAAGTAGTCTCAAATCTGAACTTAGAAAACCAAGCGTTTAAACATGGCTCGTCACAGGCAACACGCAAGCTACACACTCCTTCTAATCTCAACTTAACCGTTGGTGTCGTGGTGCTGAGCGTAGAGTTCTGCGTTCGTTTCCTGAGTCAGTTAAAGTGTTATGGAGTTTTTCCATTGGAAAATTCTCCGTAACAGCTCAGATTTTACAAGTTGGTTGCGTGATACTCCCGTGCCTCGATGCGAACGTTGATCCGTTGGTCCTACGGCTAATCTCTATCCAGTCGTGTCGGACTGCCGTCTCATCGGACTATAAGAGAAAAGGTACAATGAGTGCACCTGTGTTGGCACTCACGCTTGTGCAATATACTTAATACCCTCTGTGAAGTTGGCTAGTCTCCGTTGAGATTGGCCGCCGTGGCCGAAATTCGGTCGGATTATTTTTATTAAACTGTGAGTTCAATATCCAAAAGCCAAGAGTCCACACACAAGGCGATGGACTTTGTGCCTGCTTCTAATTTTAGTTTACCTTCACTGTTCCGTTGCCATGCCATTACATACCATAAAAATATGAGTAGGTACGATGCTAATCACATAAAAAACCTATGAATGCTACTACGAGGCTCATAAAAACGTAATTGATGCTCTGATTGGTACATGCGTCCACTAATCTACACCGCTAATGGATTGTGTTAATATATTGACGAACTATTTGCTGTTGTTGTATTACAGTCTTTAAGACCTTGTTATTTTGCAAGGTCTGGACTGCATCAGACTAATTTTGATTTAACAATATACGTATTATCCAAGCTAAAGCAAAAACTTCTGAAGGAAAGTTAATCAAATTTATATGGGACCACTCCTGAAATAGACAAATTGAGAACGTTTCATTTTTTTCTTCTTTTTCAAATTATTTATGACAGTCCCCCAAAACACCCGCCGCTTCACCACTTCCCATTACTTCAGCTGAAAAGAGTGGCTCAACAAACTCCGCAGCACTACAGCTATCTGTTCAGTAAGATTCCAACTTAGAAGAACATGATTCTATGAAACCAAATTTGCTGGTATAGTATTATACTGTAAAGAAAACTTGAAGTAGAAATACATAATAAGGTAACTAAGCGATCTTAGCGTGGTGGACAGTGCTTATTTCTCTACTGAACAAGAAGAAGAATGTTCATACCCAACTGGTTACTTTATACTACAACTGAAGTTAATATTAGAAAGGCTAGTATTGCACAGTCGGGTGGCAAACTGATCAATAATGACAGATAAGTAATACAAACACAGTTCACTTTCCCATAGAGATAGCAAAGAATGTGGACAGAAATAAAAGCATTTCATCATATCATTCTACTCATGGCTCAAATCAAAATCTCACATTTTCTTGACGTTGCTTTAGGTTATCCAGTTTCCTATTTCTTTGCCCCGCATTTTATGTAGACGAAAATAATCGTCTAATTATAATAAAATAAAAATATAGTTTATGACGTAGTCTTTCTGATATATCACGATCACGATGGAGCCAAATGTTATGGTCCCAGTAATTCCTGTCAAAGTTAGCCTTTTCCCAACCATGTTAGGGTCGGCTTCCAGTTAAAACTGATTACCAGTATTTTACATGAATAGAGTCTCTATCTGACCTCCACAACCCAGCTACTGGATAACGCGGTACCTTTCCAGTGATTCCTGTCAATAAATAATAGTACAATTGTAACAGGCCAGAAAAATGTAATTTCTCAACTCTTGGCTCAAATACCGTATGTAGTAATTTCATTTGCATATTGCGACAGAGAAGTTTATGGTGACGATAAGATATCTCGTATCTATTCAGGACAGCAAACGATCAACCAATATTGTGTGAAAACGAAAATATGACAACAAGTAATATTCTAATGTGACTAAATAATTTTGGTTTCTAAGTTGAAAGGAAAAAAAAAAACATTTGCAGGATATTTTTACAAGCATTTGAAAAGCATGATGCAATTCATTTGCCTGGTCCTTTCATCCGCATATTTGGGGCAAAAAGCTCATAATACCAAATTGTATATAGAAATAATGTACTACGGCGTTTTTGTGATGTTGTGAAGGTCAGCATTCAGCAGCATCCGGTTAGACTGGAAGCTGATCCTACCGTAGTAGGGAAAAGGTACCTAGGCAGATGATGATGATGAGACCAGTGGTAGCCCAGTGATAACGGCCGCGACTTACATGTTGTAGGTTCCAACCCAGACAGGCGCTTTATATTGTGTAAATAATTTCATCACCACTGCTCTCAAAACCGTGAAGGAAAACATCGTGTTGAAATCTTTATCTTAGAACCAAACATTTGAAGACATGCCAACATCGACCAACCGGCACTGCGCTCGCGTGGTGGATTACGGCCCACTCCCTCTCATTGATAGGAGGCCTGTATAGCAGCAGTGGGAACATTATAGGTTGATTACGAGATGATGATAAATAATGTACAATTAGTGCATATTGGAATGAATTCTTCAAGCGTAAAAATGAACAAAAATACTCACATTTCCAAGTTATTTTTGTAGCAGGTATACACCAAGCATATTAGGATAATAAACGATATAGCTAATGGTAAAGCAACTAGTTTGAACCAAACACTCCTAACCACGCTCGTTTGCGTTAGAGTATCGATGTCAGTTGAATTCGGTTCCATTTTTAAACCAAAAAATTACTACAAAAACACTTCAAATTATAACAGATATTTTTTTTTGGCAATTTTATCCAAAATTAAACTTATTATTTTTATTTATAAAAAAAACCATCAACAAGCTAACACTAAAATATTAAACTTATGTAAGTACTATGAATTAAAAAAAAAAACTTATCCGTTATTTAGTGATTTTAGGTTACGTATGCGTTTAACAAGCAAGTTAAGGTTATAACGGTTCTCATTACTTCGCATAATAAACGGCGGTTATCTACTTATTATCGGCTATTATCTGCAAAAGTTTGATTTGAACTAACTATTGTTGACGGGTTCACTCGCTTTCCAGTGACATTGCAATTTACCATACCTAATGACGTTTATATGCGGCGTAAAAATGCCTGGATGACTATGTATTTTTAAGCATTCCTATCTCTTTCACAATATTCATTATCGATTACATACTGTGTTACCTTGTGATTTACCTACGAATAGGTGTTCATTAATTTCTTCGAATAGTTTTTGTTACTAACTGGACAGACAGCTGTGCTGCTGGTGCGCTGTTGCGCCGCTTCTTCTATCCAGCTAAACCACTAGGAAGTAATTCTTACATTCGAAAAGTGCTCATTCCCAGCCTAGTTTGAATAAATCGCTATTGATTTGATTGGTTATCAAATCAATAGCGATTTATTCAAACTAGTCTAGCTAACTATCTAGTTTAAACATAAATCCCAGTGAAGGACCAACTAAAATTCAGTTAGAATTAGAATGAAGTCCAATAGTTAACTTTAAATTCAGCAAAGTGTAAGTGAGTACCTTTCCTACCTTTATTTTTTATATTGCTGAATGGGCTTGCTCTTGACTTTAATCAAGTCTAATGGAAAGCGATGGATTATATCTAAGGTGGAACAACCGTGCACAGAAGATGCCTGTTCGCTCTTGATTTGACAGCAGACAGGGTAAATGTGGAAAGGAACACAGCATAAAGTTCCATAGATATAGACGAAATGAGGAAATTACATAAATTTTACGTTCATAGCTTCATCTATGTCATATACTGTAAAATAATAAGTAATGAATTTACAAAGATTATAAAATAATCCATTTACATTATGAAGTTCCTCATTTCAAACTAATCTGCGTACCGAAGGACCAGTGGAATGTCTCTTGTAATTCGTAAGAAGAAATATATTTAGTTAAGGAAATACAAACATTACAGTGTTAAATATGTTTATGAGACATGAGCTAATATGAAAACCGTGTTAGTAATCGTTGTGATAATGTGGGCAAATAGTAGTTATCTCTGTATCACAGTAAGCGGGGTTTTTGTTAAGTAATTAGGGGGTTTGCCCTTTTGATTATGGATGACTGCTTATCTTTTTCAGTCTCTTAAAATATCTTCCTAGTTATGTTAACTTGAAGTTTGTTTTTTTTCGTTAATGGTTTATTTATATAATGCCTTCGTTCATCTATGATAGATTACTATTGTTTTTTAAGGACTAAATTACGATCCTTACACACTCCTTTTGCTTCGTTGACGTTCATATATCTGTGAGTACTACGCACCTGAACTTTCTGAAGAACATTACCAATAAGGACCCTATAATGTGTTTCTGGGGCGTCCGCTCCCGACGTTTCCTAAGTAAAGATCGCAGCAGCAGGCTTAGCATGACGCTTTGTATTTCTACGAAGAATAGACAGTGCTTTTTCAATACAAAGTGACATTTCGTTCCTACATTTTTGATATCGCACCGTAGATGTCCTTCTACAATCTGTCATTTAGTCTTTCGTTTCTAACGATATTTGTCTAGGTCCTTGTAAATGTAGACTATTTCAGAAGAATATTTCTTCCCAAACTGTCAAAATCTCACCGACAACAAACTTTCTACTCGACGGCCACAAAGTATATACCCACAGATTATCTACAAAATCATGATTAGTTTAAAACGCATAACTGTGATAATTAATAGAAAAACATAGCTATCTTCTCCTATTGTACATCATTTAGTTAGTAATCATGTCTATTCTTCAGTCGACAAATCGGTGCTCGTGCCTTAGCACGAGCACTTAGTACGGGCGTAGGAATGCCACCTGCAGGCTTACCTGCAGGTGGCATTCCTACCCCCACGGGCAGAAGGCGTGAGATGTCTAAGTAGTAATTAAGTTTTTATTTTCGGTTCAGTGTACTAAAAGTATTTAGTATTTGGAGCCTCCTTGCCTGTGTTAGGATACTTCGCTATGCCATCGTACAGAATAATTACTTAATCTAGTAAAAAAACTGTAGGTAGATAATTTAACAATTAAAAATAAGGATGGTTATGTACACAATTAAAATAGTAAACTGTGATTAGAAATAAACACACGAACAATCTGAATTTGGAACATCATAATTTTATATCGCAGATAAAAATAAACCCGGTTATTGATGAAAAACAAAAACAAGGTATACATAGATTTAAAGATATCCACTCAAGGAGCATTACGCTCAGATACTACTTGTATCAAAAGCGCCGGTTTCGAGAGGGGGCTTACTGAAATTACTGATAAATAACCAGCGTGACTCTGTCACATGATTCTTCTTCAGTTTTATCTTACAGATATCTTCTATATATAGCAGAAGAAGGCTGTTGGTTCTTCGGCACGCGCTATTTTTAGATATTTTATAAGGTCATAATCACTCTTACTAGGCAAAAAATCGATTGATATATCAGTTATTACAGCATTTTTAACTTTCTATATAACGTTACTTTTAATCCAATTTAGAGCATATTTCAAGTTTTATCCCATTACAGCGAAGCAAAAAGAAGGGTTATGAGTTTGACCGACATGTTTATATGAGGTTATATTTGTATGCATGTTCATCAGCTTCATCATAACTTCTAAACTCCTCATGATAATTTGACAAATGAGATATCGTTAGAAGCGTCTTCATCTTCTGCTGATATAGGCTATGACGTGGCGTCACATTAAATTGAATATAATAAAATATAATAGCGCCCTCTAGACGTCATAAAGTGATAAACTAAAAAAATATTTATTTCATAAAATTATGACCTGGTTACACTGAGCCAGCGTAAATTAAGTCAGAGAAATGAAGTGGGTGTAAAAGAAACGGAGAAATGAAAAACGTCAGGTAAATCCAAGGAACTGTGAGTTAAAATGCGCTAACGCCTTTCTTCTTCCTTACTAATGTCAACGTTATCTTGTAATCCGAAAAGCTAGTCGTTTTCTAAAATAACATATTGTATACACTCGTTCATTTTCATTTATCTTGACTTGCAATCAGCTTGCCGATCGCTTTCTGACGGAACAGTAGAAGGCCGCCAGAATTATCAATGATCATAAATTGTAAACATCAGATTCCTCGATAGTTGGGGAATCCAATTTTAGGTACTGCGAAATAGTGTTTTTGTTTTTCAGTGAAAAAAAAAGAAGGATTTTGCTTTATTTTCTACCAACATTTTAACTGGTTTAGACTGTAACGGAACGGTGGTGACTGCAAACAAGCTCTTTGCATAGATAATTTATAGAGCTCATTCACTATGGGCGTCTAAAAATTAAAATCCTATATAAAAGAGGCTTTTTCTTGTAGATTTTTTTTTTGTTTTTTTTAGAAGAAACTAACCTATTGTAAAAAATCGAATTGCGATTCAAATGATCAACTATTTAAAAAAAAAAAAACTCTTTTTGACTTTCTAGCCCCTTCTCACAGTTGGTCGTGGCAATGAAGCTTGGGTCGTTGACTAAAAGAGATAGGTTAGTTTGGTTGAAACTGTGACAATGAACTGCGTCCAATTTTTTTTTTTTTTTTTTTTTTTTTTTTTTTTTTTTTTTTTTTTTTTGAAAAACGTTGCCCCACACTAGGAATTTCTCCTGTATTGTCGCAGTTACTTGGCAATTTCGTATTTTTACGTCCACAAAATAGGTTTTTCTTTATTGACAAAAAGAGGCTCATTACGAATTTTAAATAATATGTTTTGAGCGCAAAATGGGCTTTATTCGAAAAATATATACTTAATGTATTTCGTAGTAGTGCAGTAACTGCAAGATCACGAGAAAGTGTGTTGGCAATGCACAAGTAGGTATCTATCAGGCAGTCACGACTCACGACCAAATGGCCATGTAGAAATCTTCAACATGACAGTAACTCGAGTTTCCAATATATTTATTTATTCAGTGTATGTGCTGGAAGTTTAAGCTACACTTGCCGCGTTGTTCCATGGATGGGTGACCATCTGTACATACCAATACCCTTCCCCCCCCCGGAACCAACAATAAGCCGTTGGACCCGGCTTTCATTCGTTGATCTTTGACAGTCGTTACGGGTCGTCATAAGCCCGAAAGTCTGACAACTTATCTTACCAAGGGGTATCGCATTACACTGTAGCTGGGTTGTGGAGGTCAAATAGGCAGTTGCTTCATATATAATACTGGTACTTGGCTACATTCGGTAAGACTGGAAGCCGACCACAAAATAGTTGGGACAAAGATTAGGCAGATGATGTATAGGAAGCTTGAGTTACTTTCATTTTGAAGAAACTTAGGACCATTTTAATGAAAAACCAAGTTTAATGCTAATGTTCTTTAGCGGGATCATTTGAAATGCTAGTCTCTACCGCGGAACTATCAAACGACCTTTACATTATATTCTATGTACGTATAGCTAGAACATACGACACAGAATGATTTGTCAAGTACCTAGAAAGGATTTAACTACAAATTGGATTGACAAATGGGATGTTGATAAAGATCTTACGTGTAAGGTCGTGATGGCCCAGAGGTTGAGACCTCGCCTCTCATCGGAATAAAAAATCCGGGCAAGTAGCAATGTGATTTTTTCAATACATATTAACTTTCTAAGTTACTAATATCGTAGGCAAATTGGACTGGACCTATAGTTAACTATCTGCGCCCCGCTGTTTCACCTGTATAAGTCTCGATTCCGTCGGAAAATCGGCATAAAAACTCAAAACGATCTTATATCCTAATCCAGGTCTACCCATGTGCTCAATTTTATCCAAATCTGTTCAGCCGCATCAGCGTGAAAGCGTTACAAACAAACATGTACAAAATCTAATCTTTGCTCTTCCATTATTCTTATTATATCTAGTTTAGAAATTGCCAACCCGTCTTGAGCAAGCGTGGTCATCAATGCTCGTGCCTTCTCTGTATGTCTCGAAAGATGCAACAATCATGCTGACTACCCCAACGGGTGAACGGATCTGCAAGGGTAGAAGAAAAAGTAAAGCAGTACCTGCCTAACCTAAATTCCAAAAACGTTCCGGATAAATAAAGACCCAGAGCATCCTCATCAAAACTCAAGAATGTTCTCATATCAAAGATCATGGTTGATATCTTTAGACTTTTAATCAGTCTATGCAACAAAAATAATAAAACTTAACCTTAACCTTCGCTCACACTCCACTTCTTTCATCAGCAGAACTATACTCAACAAAAAAATTAATTACACTATTAATTGATATTAATAGTGTAATTAGTGTGTAGTGTAATTAAGTCCACAGACAATCACGTTCTTATTAGTGCAAGACTGCAAGCGCAGTCACTCTTGCTTTTTGCCCAAAATGGCCGATTCATCTCTCGTAATTAAAAATGGTAGCGCCAAGAACAATATTTTGATTTTTACGTTTTACATGGCCAGACAGTTAATGCAAAGCCAAGGTACAGTTGGAAGTGAAGAAGATGCCTTTGCCCTGCGGGGTCCCACCGTCTATTATTGTTAAAAGGCTGGTATTATCATCTAAAAAGGTCAGTCCTGTAATAAGAGGCGTTTGTATTGTAAGGTATTTAATGGACAAGGACAAAAGTGAACGTAGGGTCTAACCTACTCTGCGAATATTTCAAAGTTAATGTAATATTATGAGATTGCCACTATTTCATTTAGAAAAGAAAATAGTTAAGGTTTACAAGGCAGGCGTGAGACCACTTAACCAACGAGGTCGTAGGAATAAGTATCCCATTATAATAATCGCCTCACCCGGCCCGTGACCCGCCCTATATTCCGCACGATTTTTACGACTTGACAAAACATCGACATTTCCTTATCAGTAAGTTAAGTAATAATATATTGTGCAGTCGGAGGAGACTGCTGGATGCGGGAAGCACAGAACCGGACGAAGTGGCGAAGCTCATGGGAGGCCATGTCCAGCAGTGGATGTTTTTCGGTTGAAATGATGATGATGATCAAATCAATCAAATCATTTATTTGCATAATACAGGTAGGTATAAGAGATGGTACAAATAAAAATAAAGTACACTGTATCATTACCTAAAAAGATGTGCAAATATTTAGGTACATTTTCGATTATCTAATTGTATAATTATTAAAATAACATGACACATCATAAAATAAATTAAGAATAAGTAGTACAAATGTCAAAGGACTAAAAATACAAATTGTCAGATGAAATAATTCATGTCATTATAATAAAATTACATAAATGTCATATAAAGTTATTCTACATGTCACACTATTTTTATTGTTATATTATTCAATGTCAATTTTCTCTTACTATAGGTATCTATCCATATTTTTATCCTCTAAGTACTCCTTGACATTATAATAACATTTATTTACTAGTAATTTGTGAAGCTTCGACTTGAATTGGTGAACAGGTAACGTTTTGACATCATCAGGCAACTTGTTGTAAATCAATGATGCCATACAAAGAATACTTTTATTGATTAGTGCTGTTTTCCCTTAAGGTATATCAATTTCTTATCTTTTTTTGTCACGTAATTGTCTATAGTAGCTTTTAAAAGCAGTCTTATAATAATTAGGATTTAATTTGACAAAAACATTTAGTTCATAAATGTATATCGAAGGCAGTGTCAGAATTTTTAAGCTTTTAAAGTACGGTTGACAGCTGGTAGTGTTGTCTACATTACATAATGCTTGCTTGCTTGATATTATGCACATACACTTTCCGGAATAAGTTTTCTAAATAAGGGTGAAAATCGCATCAATATCCGTTGGTTAGTCACGAAGATAGATGTGGTCATACAGGCAGATATGAAAGGCAATTTAACAACATGTTTAAATAATGCTATACAATTTCAATTCATTTTGCTTGCTACACCTAAGGTGTCCAGTTTAAAATCTTGTTTTTCATTACTCAAGGTAAAACTTATCATCATGGATCAAAGGACTAGCGTATCAAAGTATTGTCTCAGAGATTTTGACATCTCTGATGCACCTGACAGTTTTAAGCTATGCAGCTTTGGCCTATATATAAATCCGTTGGGCATCGAATCCGTCATCCATCTTCGAGGTTAATCTACATTTGACATTTGTTTTTCAGTCGCAGATTATGTTTACTTGGCTGGATGCATTTTTTATTCCGGTTCAGGGCCTTATGAGTTGTCAATCGTCTTTAAGTTATTCTAATATAGTAGATTTTTCTTTCTTTCTAATTTTGCAAAAGCGATTTGGTGTTCTTAAACTGCAATCATATTTTGTACTTTAAATAAAAAGATGTCCAGTCACAGTCACAGTGTCCGGACACAGGCCAGCCACTTTGACCTGTGGTTTTCGCATTCAGCGGGTGCCTGCACCCTCCAAAAGGTCATTGGTCCACTTTGTGGGAGTTAACAATATAAAGCTCAAAAATCTTGACATTTTCATACCGGTTACATAACCCTGTATTTTCAAAGCTGAAGAATAAAACCAATAAATATTTCTAACAATAAACTCACGTCTTCTACCTATGAGGGTAGGCAGAAACTATAGAACGCCGCCTGTCACGAAATACTCGACGCTCCCTACGTACAATCCTTTAAGTGGTAAATACGTGACTTGCTTGTTTTATTTTCGTGACCTTCAGGCCAGCCTATACGAACATTTCATCATTTCAGCCGAAAGATGTCCACTCCTGGACATAGAACTCCCCCGCTCTCCGCCACTTCGACCGATTCTGTGCTTTCCGCATCCAGCGGACTCCTGCGACCCTCACAAGGTCATCGGTCCACCTTGTGGGAGGCCTTCCAACTTTACGTCTTCCGGTACGCGGTCACCTCTTCAGAACCTTCCGGGCCCCATCGGCCATTTGTTTTGCGAGCAACTATCGTTTAGTTTAACAAAAATAAGTCTAAGATGGCCATCATGGCATTACATTAACTAGAACATGATATACATGTGTTTGTAACTTTGAAGCGCTCTCCTGTAAAATTTGTCATTTTAATTTCATTATAGTGTCAATTTGTTAGGGGATTATACGTAGGTACCGTCGCGTCGTACTCGTACTATACTTTTGCTTGGTTGACGTTACACGCACACCGATTGCGAGTACGCACCTGACCTTTCTGAAGAACATCGCAAATATGGTCACTACGTGTCGTTCCAAGGCGTCCCCTCTCAGCGTTCCTACTCACATCTGCCGTGTCAATACCTTTTGTTAGTCGCCTTTCATTCATCCTCTCGACATGACCAAACGCATTCTATTTCCGATTTTCCCAAAAAGCAATTCATAATAACTTTTTAAACAAACAAAGAATAATCGTCATCGTCTATCACAACAACCACTCGACAAGATCATTCAATAAGGACCGAAGAAACACTTCGATAAAAAAACGAGTATTTTATCTTCATTGATCTCGTTGATACAAAGATAGCTCTGTATCATTTCCCAACTGCATGTTAAAGTCACGAGACACACATGATTAATAGTTATCTTGTAGGTGCGTAAATCATCTGAAATCTGTCAACTGGATAATAATAACTTCAAGAGGCTTGCCAATACATGCGTCAAATAAAAATATCTAAAGTGTTTTTGAAAATAGGCTCTGACTTTTCCTGTTTGTCTATGAGATGTTATACTATCAAAATATCTAGAATCACATACCTCATGTTTAAGAGTGTGGTGCAGATCATTAAACCAAACAACTTTATCCGTGGGACCAACATTGTAATTACGAATAAAAACTTCAACTCTCCCATGCAAAAGTTAAATACCAAAGTACTTGACCCAAACGTATGGGACGGCTGATTATTTTTTCGTGATTACGATGTTGGTCCCTTGGAGAAAGCTTTCCAGTTGGTCTCTACCGCACCCATAAATTTGACCACACCTTTCTGATGCAAGATGTATATATATGACGTAAGTATCTTAAAATAAATATAACCTATATGAACATACATAATATACCCCTGAACATTCATAATAATTATAATGAACGTCCGCCAAATCATTGACAATAGCAGGGAATTCAACAACCCCGTGATCCTTTTGACTGCGTACAATGGGACAAACTATGGAAATTGATACTGGAAATGGGAGTTTCTGAGCACCTTGTCGCTTTAATCCAGAGTCTATACATAGATAATCAGTCTTTCATTAGGATTGGTGCTGAATGCTCTAATATGTTCCAAACTAAAAAAGGCGTGAGACAGGGTTGCATATTATCCGCTGCCCTTTTCAACATATATGGATACATCATTCGGAAGACCATCGAATACTGGGAGAAGGGTTTCCCTATAGGTGGAAAAAGAGTATCAAATCTCCGATATGCCGACGACACCGTTCTCCTTACAACGTTCATGGAAGATATGAGTGAGTTGTTCCAGAGACTCGAGAGTGAAAGTGGCAATATTGGCCTCGCAGTGAATAGAGCGAAAACCAAGGTAATGATTGTGGATCGAGCCGGGAAGCTAACAAATGTCACTTGCAATATTCCTGGCGTTAACATCGTCAACTACTACACCTACCTTGGCTCGCAAATCTGCAATGACGATCCCCGAGATAAAAAGGCGTATTGGGATGGCCAAAGATGCTATGACCCGTTTAGGTAGCATTTGGAAGAAGAGAGGAATTGGTATCAAAACCAAGAGCAGATTGATACGAGCTCTAGTATTCCCTATCTTCCTGTATGGAGTAGAAACGTGGACAATTTTGGCCCGAGAAAGGCAAAGGATTGATGCATTTGAGATGTGGTGCTGGAGACGAATGTTGAGAATACCATGGGCTGCCAAACGCACCAATGCATCGATCTTAACCCAGCTTCGAATAAAAACACACTTGTCAACCACATGTCAACAACGCGAGACCGAAAGAGGAGAGAATCTCCTATTTCGGCCACGTAATACGCAGAGACGATGAAAGTTTGGAAAAACTGATTGTGGTTGGGAACACCGAAGGCAAACAATCGCGCGGGCTTTCACCAACACGATGGACCGATCAGGTGAAGGAATCATCGGCCTCTAAATTCTACACGGTGGTGAGGGATGCGCTGGACAGAAACCGGTGGAGGTGGATCATCCGCTCCAGGTGCAACTCCGAAGCTGACAACGATCCTCAGATATGAGGGACCGACTACAGAGAGAAATATACCCCTCTTACATAAAACTTAAACATTACTAGTGAAATATGGGTGTGTTATTAGTACAACTCTGACTAACCCTGCGAGCAAAACAGGCTTGCTGTTATATTTATTTTATACTAAAGCTCATTTTGCATTGACATATATCGATGACTCATAGTTCTATGATCATACATAAATAACCCTATAATCTGTCCACCATATTGATGTTGTGATCATAACATTGATGTGAATTGCTAGTTTATTACCTAAACCATTAAATAATCAATGCTAGACCTATAATTTTTTATGTGTGAAGGTAACTATAAATAATGGTCGATATCCTTATTATGTCACCAACAAGTATATCTAATATTAAAGTGGCAGTTGGAGGTGACTATATTAATGAGGAATTATTTTCAGTCATTAGAACTATAAATCCACAAATCTAACGCATATAATTTTGATTTACAATCAATCAACATAGACTATCGCACTCCATGGCTGGACATTGGACATAGGCCAATCAAACGCGGTGCCATAACACCCTCTCCTCCGCTTTCTGCATCCTGTCTATACCTACAGCCACTTTTTTAAGGTCCCACAGTAGGCTTGCCGACACACGATCTCTACTCCGGGACTCGTCTACTCCATCTGCCATCGATCCTTTGACAAGCATGGCCAGTCCACTGTCACTTTAGCTGGCTTACTCTGCAAGCTATGATCTATGATCCATAATACTTTGTTTAAATCTGTACCCATAAAATTCCCAATTTGATATTCTAAAATAGATTCGATATATACGCTAATATACTCGATCATTGTTTTGTGATGTGTTGTAGCGTAGTAACTACGACTAACTTGGAGACGTCGTAGACATATGAGACATCTCGTAGACGCCTATTTGAAGGTCCATGAGCCCAAAATCTGAAGTACCTATCATCATCAAATCGGATATCTCCATATCGGTCAACTTGACCGACGGTGGACATCAAATATTAAGATAAGAACAAATGCCTCTCATCATTATTATTGAATAGGTATGTTCTAGACTTGCTAATCTCCTACTATTGTTCTGTTATCAGACATTAACCCACATCTGGAGTAGGACAATATGATTTATGCGTTCTTGGTTGGCAGTAAATAAATTTGTTTGTATTTGTTGTTGTTTGTTATCTTTGGTTATGCTTAAGACTCTACTTAAGTAAGGAGTTAATACTCCATACTTAATTTGAGTCTTCTGGTACAAAATTATTAACTTAAACGTATAAAACGTACATTAACGAAGTCAAAAGAGAATATATTTCGTAACAGGTGGCGTTCTTTAATTTTTGCCTACCCTGACGGGAAAAAGGAGTGAGTTTATGTGTGTATGTATGTTAAACTTACAATCCCGGAGGCGACTGCAGACCGCAAAACTGCAGCGACAAACACGCTCAATCACAACGACAGAACGCAGCGAAAGTACTGGTTTCTATGAAAACGCGGCATCATTGCACCAATGTCGCCCCCTAGTTGGTCTGTGCTCGGCGTGGTCGCCTTCTGAGTTGTTTAGTATTAACTGTAACGTTTAGACTCATGTTATATTCAATATTTTACTTGAGTTAGTGCCTGGTCCGCGTTTCGATATGAAGTTTTCTGTCCGTATACTCTGTTATTGATGTATTCCATTAACACCTAGACTAAAACTTATTTTACTTAAACATTACTTTAATTCTACAACATACACACATACATAAACTCACGCTTTTTTCCCTTGTGGATTGGCAGAAACTATTGAACGTCACCTGCTGCGGCCTACTCGCAATGGCGTGCATTTGTCATGCACGCGGTTGCGAGTACTACGCACATCTATCTGAAGAACATTGACCATTTCTTCTTGTTTGGCGTCCCCTCCAGCGTTTCCACTCACATTTACCTTGTAAATTCCTTTTATCTTTCACCTTTCATTATGATACTGTCAAAATGACTTTTTTCATTTTTGTTATTTTAAACCACATCGTTGACCTATCACATCATTCCTCGGCCTAACATTCATCGTTTTTGTTGAGCACCACATACATGCTGCTCAACAAATACATTTCCACATCATTTATTCTACTTTCATCCTCTTTTTTCCCAAACGCACAACTACTGCCATTAGGTTCTATCGTCTTAAATTATTCAATTAAAACGAATATCTTCGAGCAAAGCAGATACTGCCGTTACTCAATGTAGCAAACAGGTTTATGTGATGTCTAAGCCGCGTCGAGAGCTCGGGACAAAATTGAAGATTCTCGAATAACTCGCATAACCAGTTCGAATACCAACAAGATGTATATTTAGACTTTTTTCTATAATAAGACTGAAGGACTTGACGCTGACATTGAAACTACTTATAAAACATAAGAAGTATAGGTCCGTTTTCAATTGTTTTGAGAATATTTTAGATTAATTTAATTACATAAATGTTACGTAATTTACCCACATTTATTTTATAATAGAACATCATGATTAAAAGTTTTATTTATTTATCAAGGTACACCAACAGCTTCTGTGTATAATATCTTAAATGCATTACGGTGATGGCTTTGGACTTACACAGTCGCCAATTACAGGTTAACCAGCAATTTTATGAGTAAGTGATAACACACAATAATAATAAGAAAAAAAGAAATAAAAACGGCTAACTACTTTTTGAGCTTAAGATTAACAAAAAGAAAAATAAGATTACAAGACTATCGAATTTTGTCCACTTGCTTATGACTAAAAAATAAAAATAAAACAAAAATGAGATCATAATTTAAACTATAGCTTCTAAAATAGAGTACAAACAGGTAAAAGTTTCCAAAATATACTAACATCACAAATTTTCCTTGCATTTTCGGGAGTCCAGTATTTTGGTTTTTTGAACTTTAATGGAATCATGGTGTAAGTCGACATCTGGTACTATTTTTATCAAAGAATTCATCTCTGCACTGATTCTGTTTAGTGGTGAGTTTACCCCAATATTTGTCTTCAAAGATCAGTTTCTTGTTTTGTTTGAATACGATGTTTTATCGGACCGTTGGTGGTTGTAACTAGGTAAGAAATGGTTCAAGTTTAACTTATCAGGCAACTGTTAACATTGTTTGAAACTTTATTACGCACTGAAAATACTAAGCATGGTGTAATTGAAACGTCTACCATATAATATAGGGTGTACGAAGACCTATCACACAGCCGTCATCCACGCATTCTCATTCACAATTATTCGCATTTCTTGATGCTTTGATGTACTGAATGCGTGTATAATTAACAAAATTGAGCAAAAGTAATTGCTGGGAAATGGCTTTTCTATTTGTTGTGAAAAATCGCTGTTTTCGGAATCGCTCAATGTAATGCTTGCAAAACATTGTGCTATTGTGCGCTTCCCAATCCCGATCTTCCCAATTGGGGGAGGCCTATGTCCAGCAGTGGACGTCTTTCGGCTGAAATGATGATGATGATGATTGTGTGCTTTCATAATTTCTAACTTGACGATATTATGGTGGACGTACGGTATCTTGCAGGGAAATAAAATGTACGGGGACATAATAGAAAGAAATAAAAATACATTCACTTAGCACAGACTAAAAGGCTCACAAATACAACAGGAAAAAAAGAAAAGAAAACGGTAATGTGCAATGTAAGAAATCAGCAGAAAAGTCATGAGTGTGCTAAAAAGGCCCAGTTCAGTAAAAATGCCAGACAACTAGTGCCTGACGCTGGTTTTGAACTGCACCTGAAGACTGGATATGAAGAAATGTTTGACTTCCGTCCACGATACCATTTCATTTTAGGGACGTAAACGCACTATGGATGCATACGACGGTCTAAGAAATGTGGATGTTTCGTGATTTTTATAAAAAAAACGTTACAACTTTGAACATCAATATCTCCGTAACCATAAGGTTCCCATGTACTTATGGTCCAGTATGAGACGATGACGGGGAGAACTAGTGACTTTCAGCTTCGTTAGGCGTGAGTGTGTCATCAGAATGAGCATAAAATGTGCCCACTGCAGGCCTGTGTCCCAACACTCTCTTTGAGATCCCAATGTCATTTCATGGATGTCACATGTCTTCGAATTTCTGGTTCTAAAGACATGCCGGTTGGCGGTAACCTTCACCGTTTTGAGAGTAGTGATCATGACATTAAACACACAAACTAAGTGCCTGGCTGGGTTGGAACTCACGACCTTACAACTCGTAATCCGGGGCCGATAGCACTAAACCAACACTGCTCTTGCTCGTGAGTGTGTGCATAACGGTATTTAAAATCCCTTGCAAAAACCCATTATAGTACGACTGACTAACCTAACTTAGTGATTGATAACCTTCTACTTCCCTATGGCTATGTGACCCCTTATAGAAACTAGAATGCATGCTTTAGAATACTTCAAATTGTGTATTTATTATTTACTTAATTTGTTCTTATTTCATGTTTGGGCATATTGAGAGGATGAATCAAAGGCGATTGACAAATAGTACATTATGGTACAAGTATGTAACGTTGGTGATTACCGCTGAGGCACCATTGACTCTTGACTTTAATTAAATGATTTTGCTGATAATTTTGTTTCCTTTAAACCTACAAGACTGACTTGTAGGTTTAAAACCAAATGAATGAGCGCACTAA
This sequence comes from Polymixis flavicincta, assembly GCA_949987655.1. Classification (NCBI taxonomy): domain Eukaryota; kingdom Metazoa; phylum Arthropoda; class Insecta; order Lepidoptera; family Noctuidae; genus Polymixis; species Polymixis flavicincta. Next base: position 20,382,754 of record OX465195.1, read on the forward strand.
TTTCCAAAGGCATTTAAAAGTCAAACTTTTGTATTAAAAAAAAAACATCTCTTCGATTCTAAACAAGTTTGCCAGACAGATTGATGATAAAGTTGAGTATGGGTACCGATTGAAAAGAGAAAGGGTAAGATAAATGTTATGATTATAATATTGCAACGCATATATTATATGAATTGAGCTGAGCAGCTAGACGCAAGACTTTCTCAAGAGGAGACAAGGCTATGATTTAAAATGACGATCAGACTTTGCAAGTGATTTTCAAATATGTTTCTCAATGATATTTATAAAAGTTCGCACAATTTGTGTTGTTTGAAATCCTTTGATCGCTTTTGAGACCTTTTCTGAATCCTTGGTCACTTTTTGAAAGACACAGAGAAGATAAAAACAACAAAATACAAAACGCAGCCTTAAAATGCACCGGAAAATGTTTAAATAAATAAAATCTACAGATCAGATTACGATAACAATATTATATGTATTTTGATGAGCACTGTATGTACAATTTAAAAAAAAATCTCAATTACGCATTAAAAGATCTTCCTCGATTGTGAATAAGTGTGTAAGGAACCTCCAAACGTAAGGTTGGACGCCCCCAAGCTAGATGGAGGGGCAATCTTCGAAGGGTAGCTGGTAGCATCTGGATGGGAGCCAAGAATGAAGATAAATGGTGTGGGATTGGAGAAGCCTATATCCAGCAGTGGACTGCTGTTGGCTGACGTACGGCAGACTCTGAGCATTAGCCCTGCTATAAAACAGCTGAATACCAAAATTTCTGTTATATCTCATGCCATTACAAAAGAAAAAGAACCCTTTATTCACTATTAATATAGTAAAAATTCTAAACGAGTGGTTGAGAGGTATTCAAATCTGAGTGAGACAAATAAAGTAAATGATAGATTATTGTTAGTGTTCGCATCAATTTTGTGCAACGAAATAATGTTTGAAGTAATTGAGTTCTATTTTTGTAACTAGATGGCATTGTTCCTTTACGTCACATTCCTAACTCGCTAATGTTAAGTCGAAGTAATTTAGTTCTAATTATGAAACTAGATGGCGTTGTTCTTTTACGTCACATTTTTGAATCTCGATGTTAAGAGTCTCCGGCGATTACATATAAGGCTAAGGAATGTATAGTTTTTTTGAATTTGAGATCGAGTATTGTGATCACGTCAAGTTTCAATATAATAACGTACTGGTAACCGGTGTTTTCTTTATCCGCGTTCCGAAAAGTAAACTTCATGGTCCTTATCGAGTCGGATAAGTGAGATCCAGATAGTGTTTTGTGATTCTTGGCGTAGAAACCAGGGTGGATCGCCCTGAAGCGCCGCACACCCAAGCTGGTGTGCACAGTGAAGTGACCAGTGCTGCTGCAGCTGAGTTGGCGTGGACCAGCACCAGGCGGTGGCGCAGGGTGCAGGGCGAAGTTTGACACCAGCGGAGTGAGGGTGGAGCTGGGCGAACAAGACATCATCATCATCACCAGCTGAGTGAGGCGCAGGGCGGGAACGGTTGAGTCCACCAGCGATAGTGGAGTTTTCGCTTGGGTTTCAATACCTGAGTGACGCAGTGGAGTGAATACGGATTCAGTGCTAGTGAAGTGCGGTTTGTTGAAGAAGAAAAATCGTGAGTACACTTATCCTTACATATTTGCAAGTCGGTTTTCAGAAAATAGAAAATTTCGTCTGAAAGTTTTAATTGGACTTTAGTAGATTTGTGTGGACTTTATTCATAAGTTCTAAAAGTGTACCTGCTTGAACTTGTGACATTTGATGTATCAATTTTGCGCATTGTTGGGCAACATTGAACCAATTGTAATAAATTGGATTTGTCTTTGGTATACATATTTTAACTGGTTATGTTTCAATATTTCTTGTGGTAAATATATGTTTGTAGCAGGAATTTAAGAAATACTGCGAATATTTGTGAATGTGGTAAACATTTTTTCTTTGGGAGTTTAAGTAGAAGTTATATTTATCAAATTTAAAGTGCAGTTTTAGTAACTTCTTAATAAGTATGGAGGCTACGTATAAAATTCAAAATAATACAAAGCTTCTCATTGAAAAGGCTCAGATTAACTTTAAAAAAGCACCTAAAGACAGAGTGACTAAAATGTACGTTGAGACTAGATTAGAAGCACTTGAAGCTTTGTGGAAAGAATTCTCGGCAACTCACAAAACAATAATAAAAAGTGCCACAGACGCTCAGCTAGAGTCTGATAAGTATTTTGTAAATGATGATTATGATTCCACTGAAGAAACTTACATTTTTCACAAAACACAGTTAAAAGAATGTTTAAATATACATAGCGAATATAAGTTAGATCGAAACCCAAAAACAAATATCGACCACACAATATCAAATAGTGTCAGATTACCAAAGATAAACATTCCAAAGTTTTCGGGCAACTATGCTGAGTGGACAACATTCAAAGATCTATTTACATCTTTGATACATAATAATGTTAGTTTAGAAGATGTGCAGAAATTGCATTATTTAAAGGGATTATTGTCGGAAGAAGCAGATCAACTTGTCAGACATATTGCGGTTACTTCAGATAATTACAAAGAATGTTGGTCATTACTACATAGTAGATACAATAATAAGCGATTTCTGTCGAATTGTTTATTAAAGCGCTTATTGAGTCAGACTAATGTAACAGAATGCTCAAATAGTATTAAGAGTTTACTGGATACCACAATGGAATGTTTAAATGGTCTAAAAAATCTCGGAGTCGACGTTAGCACGTGGGACATCATTATCATTTTCATAATTAGTTCCAAACTTGACTCTGAATCACGAAAGCAATGGGAGACTAAAATTAGCTCCAAAGATGAATTACCTGTGCTCTCGGAGTTTAGAGATTTTTTGGAAGCCAGATTTCGTGCGCTCGAATTTTTAGACTCAAAGTCAAGTAAACCTAAACCAAAGGTTCATCATGTAATTAGTACCGACAATAAGGCCGCTGCAACAACTTGTCCATTCTGCAAGGAAACCCACAAAATTTCTAATTGTAAGAAGTTTGCTCAAGAGAGTTACGAATCTCGTCATAGCTTTGCACAAACCAGGCGCTTATGTTATAATTGTTTAAACGCGAATCACTCCATTAAGTTTTGTCGACACACTGCGTCGTGTCATATATGTAAGCGAAGACATCACTCACTACTACATCCAAATTCGGTCTCAAACTCCACAGTAGTTAATGAAAGCTCTAATACAGCAGCCGACATTAAATCAGCGGTGTCTGGTGTTCAGGCATTGTTACCAGCAAGCGAACCATCAACTTCAAATATAGTTTCACATTTTTCTAAGGGATCAGTACCTACTCAAGTTTTGTTGGCTACTGCTCTTGTCGAAGCACAGACAAGAAGTGGCTCTACACAACTGCTAAGAGTGCTGTTGGATCAAGGATCTCAGGCATCATTCATAGCAGAATCAGCAGTGCAGCTACTTGGACTTAAGAAGAAGCCGACCAAGTCGGTTATATCGGGAATAGGCGGTGAGAGAAGTGCTTTTGCTTCCAAGTTTACAGTCACAATGACTATTCACTCACGCTTAGATCCAAATTTTAGTGTCCAAGTACATGCTTTTGTATTAGGTACAATTACGTCGGTTTTACCCTCAGAAAAATTAGAGCTGTCCTATTGGTCCGAGCTAAAGGGGCTACCTTTAGCTGACCCAGAGTTCCATACGCCAAGCAAGATAGACATCTTACTTGGTGCGGAAATATATGGTCAGGTTCTTAGAGATGGTTTAATTCAAGGTCCACCAAACTTACCGGTAGCTCAGAATACTGCCCTGGGTTGGATCCTTTCTGGACAGATATCATCAAGCCGTGACTCTATACATTGTCATCACGTCATTCACAGCAGCTCAGATCAGGCTGATGACAACGCACTATTGCGACAGTTCTGGGAAATAGAGTCTACTATCCCTAATAAGAAGATCCTTTCGGACGAAGAGCAACGATGTGAGGATATTTATGCTCAAACTACATGCCGTGATGAGGAAGGTCGCTATGTTGTTAATCTTCCCTTTCGTGATCAAGATCCACAGTGTCAATATGGGAGTTCGAAAGACCTCGCTACAAAAAGATTTCACCTTCTTGAGAATAAATTCAAGAATAATCCGACAATTAAAGCTCGGTACTCAGATGTGTTCCAAGAATACATCGACCTTGGTCATATGGAGCCTGTACACGGTGATGAGCGTAATATAAGTACAGCAATTTATCTGCCACATCACGCCGTGGTACGCGAAGACAAATCTACAACCAAGGTTCGAATAGTGTTCGACGCTTCGATGAAAGGGTTAAATGGAGTGTCTCTGAACGACGATCTCATGGTTGGTCCCATGTTGCAACCTCCATTACGTCACATCATTATGAGATGGAGAATGCATCCCATAAGTCTCTGTGCTGACATCATAAAAATGTACAGACAGGTGAAGGTTTCTCCTGAACATGCAGAATTTCAGCGAGTAGTGTGGCGCGATGATCCAGAATCTGAAATAAAAGAATATAAATTAGTAAGAGTTACGTTTGGTACAGCAGCAGCTCCTTACCTCGCAGTGAAATCCTTACAGCAGGTGGCAGTCGATGAAGGCGGATGTCATCCTGAAATATCTGAAATTATAAAAAATGAGTTTTACGTAGACGATTTAATGACAGGATGTCGGACAGTTGAAGAAGGTTTACACATACATAGAAAATTAACAGAGTTACTTACCAAAGGTAAATTTCAACTACAGAAATGGGTTAGCAGCAGCGTTGAATTAAACAACAGAATTCAAGAACATACGGTAACAAAGATAAGACAGAGTAAAGAAGAGGAACAGGGAAAGGATATAAAGTTGGACTCGGTTATAAAAATTCTAGGAATTTCGTGGGATCGTGAGAGTGATGAATTTAAATATTCAGTGCAACTTGATCCACAGCAAACCCCAATCACTAAGAGAAGGGTAATATCCGAGATCGCACGCCTGTTCGATCCGCTTGGCTGGGTGGCACCTTGCATTGTTACCTCCAAGATCTTCATTCAAAAGCTTTGGCTTGCTGGCCTGGAATGGGATGAAGAATTAACTCCGGAACTTCTATCAGAATGGGAAACTTACCGTAAAAGCCTTGTACAGACGAACAAGTTCAGCATTCCCAGATGGGTTAACATAAAATCCAACGATCTATTGGTAGAGTTGCATGGATTTTGCGACGCGTCGATTGCGGCTTATGCAGCCGTGGTGTATATTAGAGTCATCGATGCCCACAAAACCATCCATGTTAGCTTAATCACCTCTCGTACTAAGGTTGCACCAGTCAAGCAGCAATCTATTCCGCGTTTGGAGCTGATGGGGGCCGTGTTGCTTTCTGAACTCATTTCCGAAGTCGCTGAAGTAATGAGAATCGCACCCCTTCAAATACACGCCTGGACTGACTCGTCAGTGGTTTTAGCATGGATCAGTAAACACCCCAGTCACTGGACTACTTTCGTTGGAAACAGAGTGTCTACTATACTCTCTCACGTCGACAACTCACATTGGGCGCATGTCCAATCTACGCATAACCCTGCAGATTTGGCCTCCAGAGGAGTAACACCACAGGAACTTGTATGCAATTCACTGTGGAGTCAAGGACCCTCATGGCTTCATAATGAAACGATAGAATACACCAGACCAAAGTCAATTATGACCAACACGGAGCAAAGATCAATCAAGGTTCACGTCGTAACTGAACCTCTTCAGGAAGATCCTTTCTGGACAAGGTATTCATCGTTACAAAGGTTAGTTCGGGTTATAGCATACTGTAGAAGAGTTTTGAGTTGGAAGAGAGAATCACATGGTAAAAAGGGATTCGAAAGGTATCTCACCAAGGAAGAAATACAAGAAGCAACAAAAACGTGTATAAAACATGTTCAGAATCAAGAGTTTTCCGAAGAAATGAAGGATATAAGAAAAACAGGAAGTGTAAAAGCGAAAAGCAAGCTTAAAAGTCTCTGTCCAGTCATCGATGATGAAGGCATTCTCCGTGTCAGTGGACGCATTCATAATGCTGATTTAGATGAGGCTGTCAAACATCCCATCATCCTACCACCTGACAGTCACATCACCAACCTAGTGATTGATGAAGCCCATAAGAGGACGTTACATGGGGGACCAAAACTAATGTTGAGCCATCTGCGTACTAGGTATTGGATCCTTTCCGCCAAAACAAAGGTTAAAACTCATGTACACAAATGTGTAAAGTGCAGGCGGTACTCAGCATCTGTTCAAACCCCATTTATGGGTCAGTTACCGTCTAGTAGAGTCATTCCAGCAAGACCATTCCTAAAGAGTGGTGTGGATTTTGCTGGTCCCATCAGCATCCGAACGTCAAAGGGTAGAGGCCACGGATCATACAAAGGGTACATTTGTGTCTTTGTATGCATGGTGACCAAGGCTATTCATTTAGAAACCATCAGTGATTTGACGTCGCAAGGCTTCATCGCTGGCTTTAAAAGATTCGTGGCTCGGCGAGGTTTGGTCAGTGACATTTGGAGCGACAATGGAACGAATTTTGTTGGTGCTTCCAAGGAACTTCGGCATTTAGTCGCTGCGGAAAGGTCTTCCGTGGCTTTAGAAATTAGAGAGTGGTTAAGTAACAACAGCACTTCTTGGCATTTCATTCCGCCTCATTCCCCTAATTTCGGTGGCTTGTGGGAGGCTGGGGTGAAATCAACCAAATTCCACTTAAAACGTGTAATAGGTAATTCTACACTTACGTTCGAAGAGATAACAACACTTTTGTCCCAGGTAGAAGCGTGCCTTAATTCCAGGCCGTTATCAATGTTGCCTGACTCTTCCATAGATCCCGCTCCTTTAACACCAGGTCATTTCCTGATAGGTGAGCCTCTGATAGCGGTGCCTGAACGTAATTATGAGAATTCTAATATCAGCAACCTGAGACGTTGGCAGGTTACACAACGCATGTTGCAAGACTTTTGGAGGCGATGGTCAGATGAGTACTTAGTTCATTTGTTACAACGTTATAAATGGACTAAAAATATACCAGAACCAAGTATCGGAGATGTAGTATTAGTCAAGGAGGATAACTTACCTCCTGCCCGTTGGCTTTTGGGCAAGGTCGTAGATAAGCATCCTGGTTTGGATAAGGTTACACGAGTAGTCACCCTCAAGTGTAATGGATCCTCAATCAAACGACCTACGTCAAAATTGTGCATTTTGCCAATTGCCAATTAAGGTGAATCTTATGTAGTACATGTTAAGTTTTGTTTAAGCTATATTTTTGTTAAGTGTCATTGATTTATATAAGTGTATACAGTCCACAAAGAATTATTGTAAGTTAGATAAGTTTATACAGTCCACAAGTATTGGAAGTTTTTTGTGCTATGGTATAGGTATGTATTTTCTGTAACATATTTTTTTGTCATTGCTTGTCGTTGCACACATAATTTATTGTTATTTCACTTTGTGCCCCTGACCTCATGGTGGGCGGTTTCTTGTAATGAAGGACATATCATAATGTCCTTGGTGGGCGGTATGTTCGCATCAATTTTGTGCAACGAAATAATGTTTGAAGTAATTGAGTTCTATTTTTGTAACTAGATGGCATTGTTCCTTTACGTCACATTCCTAACTCGCTAATGTTAAGTCGAAGTAATTTAGTTCTAATTATGAAACTAGATGGCGTTGTTCTTTTACGTCACATTTTTGAATCTCGATGTTAAGAGTCTCCGGCGATTACATATAAGGCTAAGGAATGTATAGTTTTTTTGAATTTGAGATCGAGTATTGTGATCACGTCAAGTTTCAATATAATAACGTACTGGTAACCGGTGTTTTCTTTATCCGCGTTCCGAAAAGTAAATTTCAGTTAGAATCTTCCAGTATCCTCAATGCCGAATATTTGGCGGGACTTTCCGTTTCTAGCGTTGTGTGATTAGCTGAGTCTTTAGTCAATATTAACGTTCTCTTAATTCCAATCTTCGTGGTTATGATGACGTTATTTTTATGAGGTTCTATAGTTGTTATGTAAAGAGTTTTATTGTAATTCGCTTTGGTTTTTTGTTCCGCATTTGGATCAATGGTAAGGTACGTCACTGATACTTTTGCGTGACGCTATACTTCACATCAGACGTCACTGTAACGGTCTTCTGCTCCTGTCAGTATGACCTCTACAAGAATAGTTCATGCGATGGTAATAGCACTACCCAAACAGTAAGAATGAATGATTTGATTGCGTACGTGCCCACTTGAGCCATGGCCTTGGAACATTCACTAGACTAGAATACTTATTTTTTCTAGAAAAGGGGTGACTACTGAGATGACACGTAATAGAGAACTATAATATATATATATGGGAAGAAAAAGACATGTTACGCCGATCACAAATAAATTGGGAAGGACAAGGATAAGATAATAATGAAATGTTCTAGTCAAGCGAAATAGATAGAAGTAACTATATTTAAACTTCAAGTTGTATGAGGTTATCTAGCCGTAGACATTAGCCAACAACACGGCTGTCATCCTCGCAGGGCTAGGCAGAGGTGCACCTATTAGTACACGACATTTCACCAGTTATGTTTAAGTTCCATGTAATCAGGGGGCGAGCGTATTGCTATCAAAGGCACAAATCTAGACTACGTACTTCTATAAAGGAGAAACCATTTTCAAGCTACAAATCACAAATTATAAAAGATCTCTCTTAATTTTTAACAAAATGCACGGTTGCGCATGCGAAGTCCTTGCCTCACGCTGAGCTCACTTATCGTGCAATTTGCGCAAGCGTTGCACGATCTGCGGCAAATATTGTAAGAACTCACGTCAACTATGTTTAGCTAGTACATGAAATACGTACTTTTTGCATTAAAACGAGAAATAGTCGTGACGGCACGAATCGTAGGGACGGCGACGGGTCCTGGGCGCTTACTCTGGAATATAATTCCGATAGATCGACATTGGAATTATCAGTTAAACGTCAGGGATTGGCTGGACTCACTGAGTCGAGCCAATCCCTGACGTTTGACTCACAATTCCAATGACGATCTATCGGAATTATATTCGAGAGTAAGCACCCAGATCTTAGCAGGTGTCGTTCTGTAGTTTCTTCCTACCCCAATAGGACAAAGGCGTGTGTCTATGTATGAAGGTTGCCAGTGTCTGGATCGTACAATTTACGTAGTTGAAAGACACAGGACCAAAAATAAAGACTACTCAAATTATGCACCATAGTTCTTTAGAGTACTTTTATTGTAATGATGATGACTACAGCAGTAACGATCTTACTAGATGTTCGAACAACAGTGATGAATAATTCAATACTACAGGTATCTACTACTATGAATGAATAAGAATATTGATGAGGTTTTGTAGTGCAGCACTATTTAAAAAAGACACTAACTATGATAAAAAGGTACCTATTTAATTGGTCCTTTTGATCTCCATACTTGAAGTTGTTCCAGTTCCAAAGGACCACAATTTAAATAAAGAAGCTGTAACAACAATATTCTAACAAATAAATTTTAAATAAATAAATCTAAACGTACCAGTTACTATGTAAAACTAACGTGGGATAGGCATGCTTATTTCCGACATTCACGTTCAAATCCGGAATTTAGTTAAATAATGCAAGTATTGTTGACAGCTTTGTAAGAATTTCTTAGAACATTTTGAAATGAGAGCACATCCTTAATTAGCCAGACTAATGTTAATAATTAGTCAGGATGGCATACAGATGAAGACGTTTGTTTACTCTCTGTATTTAGAAGTCTTAAAATGCTTCTTGTTTGTCACATCAAGGTTTTTTTATGTAACTGAATACTTCATCAGAATTATTGCGTTGTTTCTCGAAACAAAGATTTTAATCTTTTGTGATTTGACTGTAAACTTAATCGAACTGTTACTGCTAGCCTGCATCATCCCACTGCTGGGCAAACACCTCTCCCCATGACTTGAAGCTCTCTCGATCATGAGCTAATGTTGCCTCATTATATAATTCCTAGTTTATTATTAATTTATTCACAACCATTAATAGATCAAATCCTCATGCCTTGCCTTCTTTTTAAATGGAATTCAATATCGCCTTCGATGAACTAACTGTAGGTACTTAGTATCCTACACTTTAACCTACATTATGTCACGATTGTAAGTAATTGTAAGGTAACACAATATCTAGGTGATGGTTGCACGACCTGCAATCATAGAGCCACGAACTTACTCGATTGTAGAAAAGAGTTTAAAATTACTTTGGAAATTATAACTATTTCAAAAATGTTCAAATAACGAAATTATTTAATTAACACCCTGTACTGGCACATTCTACTCAATAAAAGGGAACAAAAAATGAACAGAGAGAAAATAAATTAGACCACAAATGCTTGTCTGTGGTCTAAATTAGATTTTCTGTTTTGTCACTCTCTTATGTGGCCAGGACTAATCCAATCGTTTGATTTATTCATGCAGGTTGTAGTACAAACTATTTGAACATAGAATCCTCAGATTACTTAGAAAAGATTTTGACCAAATTGTCAGTCATGTTTCTGAGTATAATTTTATGTCGTGGCGCAAATAAGACCTAATCATTCAGTCAACACGGTCGAAATTAAGACTGCTATGAGTAGTATGACCTTAAAGAAAATTACACCTGTAGAAATAAATGCCACGTATCACGTAAATATTTTTTCTTCTTATAATTTTCTTAAATCAAAATAAATTCAAAAAACCTTTCAAATGCTGCAGAAACGAAACTATAAATACAATTGTAATAAATTTTATATAATGGTCACTTGATCAGGTGTTGTCGGGACAGCATTTTATAGTAAAAAGCTAAAATAAGAACTCAAAAACATCAAAACATGAATGACATCATTGTTTTGGACTTGGAAATGGATATTGGAATGACAGCCATATAAGTAGCTACAAAAGATTCAATTTTGAACAGTCTCGACGGATTTTACCATCATCAATAGATGGCCTTCATGGAAGGAATGAACGCATAATAATATGACTAATACATGGATGAATAATAATGTTGTTGGAGGGCTTTATGCAATAGAAGGGAGTGAATGTGGCGTGACGGTTGACAGGGGTGAATCGAAGAAGTTAACGTGTTGCGACCCCAAGTAACATGGAATATGACGAATAGATCTTTATAATTTACCATAAATTATCATTCTTTACAAACATTTACAGTTAAAATTATTCACAAAACAAGAACCAAAAATAATTGGTCTTGTGAGCACTTTCAAAAAACATACCATGCAAAATGCATTTGTAACGCCAATTATTTCGGTTGCATGCATTGTCTCTTCATATTCAAAGTTAACCTAAAATGTAGAGCAGTGACCTCCCGCCAACTCACGCTTACTTGAATCCATACAAATGTGCTAAGTACTTAGAGTACCTACTTAGTATGAAGGCCTCAACTGACAGGTCACGAGGGTACAGTAAGCCGCAGTAGCAAAACCGTCAAATGTGCGATGGGTCGCAACGTTTGCTGGATTTGTGGAATTTTGACTGGACACCAGTTACCGTGAAAATAGATGATGGTTGAAGTACTTACATAAAAATACTATTTCACTTGATCCGGCTCGAATTACCAATCTACAGGGTCAAATAATTTACTCACGGGTCGGTTATCGAAAAGTAACGAATACTAACTATAAAAAAAACATTTATAGGCGTAAGTTAATATCCATAATCGGTCAGCGAACCGTGTCCGCCATGCGCGCGTAGATCGCTCAGCTGTTTTTATATTTTTTAGTGAAACTTCGATATTGTTTATATTTGGTGGCCTTGATCAGTATCATTTAAAGTTTTGAACAGATTGGGTTAACCATTGCTAGCTAAATTAATTTGACCCTGTATAAGCTGGCCTTTTATTCTATTGAAACTTCGTACTGCCAGGTTAAGGCAAAAGGTTTACCACTGACTTGTGGTCTACTGTACCATAACAATAGGAATGAGACTGGAATTTCAAGTGACACTCTCGATTTCTTTAAGGTTTTTGTAGGCCTAACACGCACGCGCCAAGTAAAAGTATCGTAAATTCGAGTGATTTTTGAATTGAAAATACTCCATTTGGCACATAATCTTGATGCAGTTTGAAGTCCTTATTCACATCTAGGAATGATATTAATTATGCAGCAGGTGCTGGAGTGGCGACCAAGTTCCAGGAGAAGTAGTGTTGGACGGCCTCCCACAAGATGGACCCATGACCTTGTGAAGGCCTTGGGAATCCACATGATGCGAACACCACAGAACCGGTCGAAGTGTCGGAGCTTGCTGGAGGGCTACATCCACCAGTAGACGTTTGATGATGATGATGTATTATGTAACTGCTAGTGTGGGGCAACGTTTAAAAAAAAAAAAACCTAAAAAGAGCTTTACGATAGCTGTATTCTCGTTTTTAAAAATCTTGTGAACTTACGTTAAGTTAGACCACGCGGTCGTGCTACGTTTACGTTGCCAGGTCAGTGATTATTGTCAGTCTCAGCTGTTTTAGCGCAAATTGTCTATGGATTTCATTACTACGCTTTCATTGCAGAGTTTACAGAGCTGTCTCTTACATGTAACGTCTTGCTGAGTCTGGTGTTGCTGATCGACATTTTTTTTAAATAAATTATAAAAATAGTTCTGTTACTTTTCGTGTCTCTCTGTGTGATTGCGTTGTTCTTTTCAAATACGCAACGGATTTTGATGCAGTTTTGGTGATAATTCAGGCAATTCATTCTGGAATGTTATAAGTGTATCGTCAGTCTACAATGTTCCCACTGCTGGGATGCAGGCCTCTTTTGTGTGGGAGGGAGAAGGTCGTGATCTACTTCAACTTAAACGTAATAAAGATAACTCGATGTTTTGTCAAGTCGTATAAATCGCAAAAAACCGGGATGGATCGCTAGTTCAAAATATAGAATTTAAATTGGATAGAGAGTACAAAATTATGTCGTAAATTATTACTTTTCTAATTCTTTTCAGATTATTTTTATATTTTATTTAATCCCTAAGATAACATTATCTAAATGAAAAGTATTTGTTTTACATTTAACTTGCATTACTTGGGTAGAATCTTCTGGCATTCTGCCTTTAATATTTGAAATTAATTGAAAAGAGTATTTATAACATCAGGCACATTTCAGTCGTGTTGTGTGGACATTGCACCTTCAAGTAGGTAACTATGTAAATTACTGTCTCGATGACTAGTCAACATTTTGAATAGAAACTTTTTGTGCATCGAACTCATCAAACATTGACTGGTACACTATGGCAGGAACACAAAAAATACGGTTTTGAATGTCACGAACTACACAGTCGGCCACACAGCATCCTCTAAAATAGTCAAGGTCAGTTATTCGATTTTGAGTTCGACAAACGATGTATATGTAGATTACATTGTATAACTAATGCGTTTATTAAATATTATTAAATAATGAGTATGACTGTTTTAACAAGCTGTTATTATCTAGTTATAATAACGTTTCATCAAACCAAAGACGGTATATACTCGTACTTTGCAGCGGATGAAAAAGGTTACTTTACAAAACTCATCATAATCATGTGCCTAGCCTTTACCTAACTATGTTGGATTCAGCTTCCAGTCTGACCGGATGCAGCTGGATATTATAATTCACATTGAACCACTGCCGAACTGACGTTCACAATTCCACAGCCTAGTGAATAAGTAACATGATACGTCTTGGTAAGACTGGTTGTCGTCAGACTTTCGAGCTTCTGACTATTGAACCCAGGCAGGCACTTTATCTTGTGTATTCTTGCTTGCTTCCACTGCTCTCAAAACGGTGAATGAAAATAGCGTGACGAAACCGGCATGTCCTAGAACTAATCATTTCTAAGACATATTATTATGACATCCAGCAATCCGCATTGGGCCCGCGTGGTGGATCATGTTCCCATCCCGCTCACAGAGAGGAGGCCTCTCTCCCAGCAGTGGGATCATATTATGCTGATAGCGATGTCTGAGATTTTATTCACATAATTTTGTAATCATTCGCAATCATAAGCTAACTCATGTTATAACTTAAATATTGAGCTATCTATAGCATAGCTAGTTTGTGAATGTTGTCACCGTCGCCATCCTTGGGTACACCTACCTTAAAGGTTCGATGCTCTGCCCACAAGAGACCTACGCCAATGTACTAGGTACAGTCAAAACAGATATTTAGTATACGGGCAAGTTACTTGAAAACATTTTTATGAAGAACTAGCAAATCATCTTAAACTAAGGGCCTACTTATGCGAGTGATGTAACTAAGTACTATGGATTCAGTACATGATCCTGAACCCGCCAGCCACGAAATATTTCGTCAATTATAATTCAAATAAACTCCGCTATCATGTGCTGCTTTCATGGGCACAGTGTACGAGTCAATGCTGCTACCCTTTATGTAATATAAAAACAAAGTCGGTTTTCGCGTCTGTCTAATTGGATTTTGGTTTTCAATAACATTTAGAGTTCTATTAAAAAACATTTAAGTAGATTTAACCCATTCATATATTTTGATTTAGCACAAAAATCTCGATGTTGCCCGTCGGCATGTCGCGCAAAGCATTATTAACCTATTTAATAATTGGCAGTGTAGTACAAAGATGAATATTTTAGCATACCTGTACACCAATCAACTGGTTCGACTATAGACACTATACTCTGTGGAGCCACGCCACTCCTATCACAAGTGTATTTAACCTAATTGGAAGAGTTGGACAGACATCAATTATAGTCACATACTAAACTAATTAGTATGTCCTTTTGGCTTACAGTTTACGGGCTTCGCTAATGTGAAAATGGTCTTTAGATTTATGAAGCCAGAAAATTATTATTAATAATCAATGGAAAAATGTAAGAGGTTCTCAGTTCGACATGTATTTGTTTTTATAGAATTAAATACGTAGACGTACATTACGGGCTTGGCTTGTGTGTATTATTGGTAATCACATCTTGATGACAACACCAAGTGCATAGGGCTCTATTTAAAAATATTACCTTCTTTACCGCGCAAACAAAAAAAAAAAAACTGCAACCTCTAACCAAGAAACTAAGCAATTAACCTTTAGCTGAAGACAATTTTATAGCTGATATGTCTAGAGAGTTCATTCTAAAAAGAAACAGCAATAACTGGAACTATTATGTATGAGAGAATCGAATTCTATTTCCATCGCCCGGTGAAACTGGTCGAACCAGTCCAGATGTTTGTTGAATCTTTACACACATAGGTACTTAGCTTAACACACCTTTTACCTATTATTTCTAGGTAAGTTACACCTGCGGGGTAATTGCGTAACAGACTAACAACTACAATGCCTTTCATTGTAACCATTCAAACACATTCATTGCTTTATTTACGTTGTAGAGTCAACAAATGTTTCAAACAAATGAAGTAATGGATGTGTGTTACGTAAATGCGGTGCTGCTGGTTTCAATAATGAGAATTTGAAGCTGAGAACTTGTGTAACAATACTTTAGCAGTACTTAAGATAAGTGGGGTTCCTTCAACGTAGCTCGTGAATTATGAATTTCGCAAGCTTTCACCTTAAGGCCCTGGTAATTTTGACTGTACTCGTCGTATTGTCGTTATGAGCGATAATAGTTCTTATTGCAATCCGATACGGGTTAAAATTTGTTGTAATAAATTCGAATAATAAATGAGCAAGCATTGTCGTAAAAATGCAAATAAAATCGTATAAAATTAGATATTAACTATTTGATAAAAAATAATCCAGCACTGGATGTAGTTTGTTATTTGAAATTGTATGGTACATTTTTAATTACAATAATAATTGTTATTGAAGGATAAACTGGTTTTAAAGATAATTAAGAGGTGAATTTGATGATTTTTTTGATGCATTAAAATATGTTTAATTATGTTTTGAGTTCGATCACTGTATACAAAAAAGACTTGAATATATCATATATTTCTACACTTTCCAAAATTATTTAGGGTTAAAGAGATACACTGGTTTAAAAAACCATGTTTTTGGCGGTTTCAAGAAATCACCGCCTTAAGTAACGCTAAAGTGCCTACCTAGTGTTTGTCAATTAATGCTCAACTTTTATCTCTTGCCTAGCCTTTTTCCGACTATATTGGGGTCGGCTTCCAGTCTTATCGGATACAACTAAATACTGTTACAACGTAAGGTTGTCTGCAAAAGACGACCTTACGTTGTAAAGGCTGGCGATAAATAACTTTAATGGCATTCGAATAGTCAAACTAATTTACAGATAGAATAGCAGAAAAAAGTAGGCGTGTTATTAACCATTCCTATGAATAATTATCCTTTTCCCAACTATGCTGAGGTCAGCTTCCAGTCTAACTGGATGTAGCGGAATACCAGTAATTAACATGGAGCGACTGCCTATCTGACCTTTACAACCCAGTTACTGGGTAATACGATAGCCCTTGGTGAGACTGGGACCCGTAACGACTGTCAAAGATGTACTTCAAATGACAGCCAACGGTTAAACGTGAAGGCACGAAGGAATCTCGATATGTTATGTAGTATGTTCATATATTGATATTGTTTTTTCTAACTGTTCATTTACATTATTTTTAACCCCCGACGCAAAAACGACGGGGTGTTATAAGTTTGACGTGTCTGTGTGTGTGTGTGTGTGTGTGTGTGTGTGTGTGTGTGTGTGTGTGTGTGTGTGTGTGTGTGTGTGTCTGTCTGAGGCAACGTAGCTCCCGAACGGATGAACCGATTTTGATTTAGTTTTTTTTGTTTGAAAGGTGTATTAGTCGGGAGTGTTCTTAGACATGTTTCATCAAAATCGGTTCAGCCGTTTGAAGATTATCAGCTCTTTTCTGGTTGAAAAACGGATTTCAGCCTCTGATCAACTCAAAATTTGGGATTCTATTACTTCAATGAAATTAGACGAATAAAATAACATTGAACTGATGCTGGAGCAACACCTGGAATTTCCAGGAAACCCAAGTTATTCACCAACAAACAGCAGAAGTATCGTGTTTGGGCTCATTGAAAAGGTCTCAATGAATAGATTATAGATAAATGGTGATTTAAGGGAGACATTAAGTTTAAAAAGCAAGAAATAAAAATTAAATTAAAAATTTAAAAAACCCCCGACCCAAACAAAAACTCAAAAAAGTAAAAAATAATATTTATAGGCCTTTTAATTTTAACGTAATATTTTGATCAGGGCATTGTCAAGTCGGGGGACGGTCAATGAAAACGCCAAACAGAGGCCTAGCCGTCCCCCGACTTGACAATGCCCTGATCAAAATATTACGTTAAAATTAAAAGGCCTATAAATATTATTTTTTACTTTTTTGAGTTTTTGTTTGGGTCGGGGGTTTTTTTATTATTGATTTCTTATGATTTTCGTATATTGTTTTCTTTATTTTAATACTTTTATCTTTTTTTTAATTGTCAAACTTAATGTACACCTAGATTACAAGTAAATGATGTGTTCTCCTATAATTGGAAGCGCACACTGTATTTGTCTCTGCTTAATGTAAACTTGCATGTAATTGTGTAGCCTCTGCTGGAGATCCAAATAAATAAATAAATATGTTGTAGAACCCATCCACGACCCGACCGCGGCAAGTGTAGCATAATTCTCCATCAACCCATGCTGCTGTTATTATTAAGAACACAACCAAGTGTTTTATAATTAGATCCAGGTATAGACCTTAAGGCTCCAAATTATACCTACCAATATTCTACACTGATGACCTATAAAATATTGTCGATAACGAATTGGTAATTATTTTTTTTACGGGCGTCACAGATTGTATTATGTACTTGTTCGCCTTGTTAAAGCATAAATATTTGTTTCTCTTGTCATCTGTGGTGACTTCCAATAGACGTGGCAATGGGGTCAGGGCCTGCCAACCTTAGAATAATAATATATTGGTATTTTAAAATTTGAAGAATATTGGTGAAGGTAACTCCAATATATTTAAATATTTTAAAACAATCATTTTGAATGTGGAGGATTTTAACAGTTTATTGTCATATCGTTTTTTTTTTTTTTTTTGATGATGGGTCTATCAAGAAACCGCTCTAGAGTGGAGCAGACTTTTACTGAGTAAAACCCACCCGGGTTCCCTCAGTTGCCTGTGTGCCAGGGGCCACGGTATCTCTTTCTAACAACCCGCACCCCTGGCAGGAAAAAATGTGGAAGGCTTCACGATTTTGCGTGTCATCCTTGCGCAGGGGCCATGCATGCTAATCTTCTCTGTATTGTTTCTATTTTAGTATATGTACTGCCGAAGTCACATCGGTCTATCCTGAACCTGGGGTCGATCAAGAGAGAGAGCTTCGCTGCTCGCAGTCGGTTCATGCATGGGTGACATTCCATTACATATCGAGACCCCTCCGTGCCTCGAAAAGCACGTTAAGTTGATGGTACTGGCTGTCATTCATAAATCTTTGACATTTGTTACGGGTAGTTACTGTGGTTAGAAGCCGAAAAGTTTGATGATCAGTTTTACCAAGAGGTATCGTTAAAACGTTGTCGTTTAGATAGGCAGTCGCGCCATGTGGAATACTGATATTCAGATGCATCCGGTTAGATTAGAAGCTGACTCCAACATAGCCGGGAAAAGGCTCAGCATTTTGATGGCAATAACCGCCCTAGAACCCTTCTTAACGAGGTCAGAGGATTCTACCACAAGTTTTATATTCTGTGCCACATCGTCAAAAGATCATGAGATGATCTGGAGTCTGACATTTGATTTAGGTAACTGACTTTTAAAAGTCTTAAGTTATGTACGATTTAATAATTCATCATCTTGTCATAACAACCTCCTTGATTGATCATGAATCGAGACTACCTACGTAATTATTTAAGTCTATATTTTATAATCTATAGATTAACATCTAAGAATGAATAAATCAAATAACTTTACGTTATATTCACAAAGTGGAACTAAAGTTAAATAACTCTATGTTCAATCAACCCAAACCACAACATTTCGACGAGACGGTCGACGGCACAGATGGACTGACAGATCGACGTGACAATGTAGTGAATCACATGGAAATTGTTTTTGTCCAGTACATAAAGATTAAGTTTGACAAGATGACACGTACATAATATGTATTAGTCAGGCTAGTAATAATAGATGATCGAGTGCGGAAAGACCAATTTTTCGATTTCGAATCGTTTTCAAGCAAGTTATGCTTTTTGGGGCGCACAATAATTGTAGTGGAAATGGTGTCTATTTGATCTGCGAAACGAATTACTCAGTAGGAGTGGTATATGTACAACTAACCTACACAGCCGTGTTCCATGGCTCAAATATATACTGCTTCCATCTCAAAGTCAAATAACTATTCACTCCACCATAATTCTGCTTCTTCATTCGTGGATCGTGTATATTCTAATTTTCTATTCTACAGACATTCTACATTATTTAAGGGTATAATAACGACAGACAGCCTCATTATCATAAACATTGCCTAGGTGAAATGGAGCATTGCTGCAATAAAGTCATTATTGTTATAAGCTGTCTATTATGTATCTAGCACTATCTGACAATAACCTACTAGTCTTTAGAACAACTTCACTATTACAATGTTATCAGATTAAATACACGATCATAAAATATATTATTTGTTATGCTACCATACATATGTAATGACACTTAGTAGCGAACCACCCGTTTCTCACGGTTTTATTACTTCACAGAACATTCGAGTTAAATTTTATGATAGTTTTATATTTGTTATTATACACTTATACTTTCTGGAATAAATTCTCTAAATTTAGGCCTTAAATTAGTATATACCTAAGGCCTATAAATCAACTGTCGTAGATTTGTAGAACATTTTCTATTTTGTTAGGTACCTGTTACTTATTGACAGTGCAACACTGTCCCAAACCTATTAACAATGTAATTTGAAACCATTGTTAAAGCACATTATTTTTAAAAGAGTTACCGTGGAATTTCTTGCTAGCCCTTCCCCAAAGGGAACGACTAATTGGAACCGTGCACCTAGCTTCTGAAGTTTCAAAGTGCTCATGCAGGTTTAAGTGAAATAAAATGTTTTGGTTTATTGATCGATCAAAATGACGATGAATGGTGGTGGAAGTTACGTGAAAATCCGTTGTATACTTTAGAAGAGCAACACCGTTACATAGACCGACACGAAAACTGACTCAAATTTATATTATTCATAGATTTGTAATGTAGAAATCGTATGATACGTTTGCAAAGTTGTTCAAAACTGGTCCATCTGAAGGTACCCGTAGTACAGGTTTGAAATAATTTATCTATGTTACGGCCAAATGTTATAAATTTCTATTTATATGTATATTGGTGTCATGTTTATACTATAAGACATATATTATATTAGTATATGAATAGACTATCTTATGATTACTGGGGAAGAAAATGTTATTAATTCGTGTATGTGATGTTGACTTAACATAATCTTAGTTTAGCAGTTCTGTTCTCGATTTTTTTCAAATAAAATCGAACCGGCATTCACATCGGTCTTTTAATGTACCTATAATTTCAGCCAATTCAAAAAAAAAAAAACCCATGGGTAGTATTTCATTTTTTCTAGATTGATTTTTTATAAAATCCTTAAAAACCTAATTTGGATTTTAGTCTTACAAAGATTTTAAAACAAAAATATTGCTAAATGCCGCATGCCGTTCTCAAGTGATACGCTCACCATTCACCAACGCACAGCATTTTTAATTGTATATATAGAAAAGATTTTTAGGGGCTAAAGGTATCTATAAATTCGACGATTTAGAGCAATATGTTGTAGGTTGCAGGGTTTAAAATTACAACCAAAGAGCGTGTAAATAAGGACCACGTTTGAATCAGAACTTTTTCAATTGAATTTTAATTTGCACAGAGTGACATACCGGCTGCACTTAACGTGTTTTATTTAGCAACAAACAACATAGCAACATTCTATGCCAAGTTTTACACACATGTTGAGCTGACAGACTTGTAGAAATATCTACAAGTCTGTCAGCTAAGCAGAAGAATTTTATTCGACACTAGCAGCGCTCCGCGGTTTCACCCGCGTAGTTCCTGTTCCCGTGGGAATACGGGGATAAAATATAGCCTATGTCTCCCGAGGATAGTGTAGCTTCCCAACAGTGAAATAATTTTTCATATCGGTTCAGTAGTTTCGGAGCCTATTCAATGCAAACAAACAAACAACCAATCAAATCTTTCCTCTTTATTATTAGTATAGACGACGCAATAAAAATCGAGGCCTCGCCGAGCCACTGAACTTATTAATGGAGGCTCTATTCCATTAATACCGAGGACGGCAGTTTTATCATTAAATTATGAACCTAAATTATACCGTTCGAGGGGTTGGTCTTGACCAAAGTAATTGAGAATACTGAAATGAAATAAAATACCGGAATCTTTTTATAAATACCAGACTCTTAATAATGTGTATTATATCAATTATCTAGTAAAACATGGACTGGTCGAGGGGGTCAAAGGGTGTCTCAAATAATTGACAAGATACTCAATACAAAAATATCGGAATCTTATTACTCATGATTAAATTCTGATAAAAGGTCGTCGATAGTAGTACTCACGAACGGAAAATTATAATTAAAACATGGATTAATGAATTAGACCGGAATCTGGGTGACCGAAGCAAGGAAAACCTGCTTAGTTGGAGATTCACAGATGGTTTCGCCCTGGAGTCTAAATAATGGTGCTGTTCCACAAAAAAATGGGACACTTATTCAGCTTCCAGCTTTTCTTGTCAGCTGTATGTTATAGGAGTTGATAGACGCTACTGAGTGTGCCATACACGTAGATAAATTCTAGGCTGATTCTAGAATTATAGTTCGACTTTCAATTGTATTCAGTAACTTAACAATTCAAAGAAAAATAATGTTACCATACTAAAACTAATAGTTTTGAGGTAGTGAACGATTTTGAGTAAAAACCGAATGGTAAAAATGGTTTTATTTTAAATTAAACCATTTTTGTCATTCGTTATAAGTACTTTAAAAAATAATTTGTAAGATGTGGAAAATAAGAATATTTAATATTTTTTAATTAAAGTAATTTCCTTTTTTTATTTGTTCTAATAGAAAGAAACTAAATTACTTACTTTACTACTGATAAACAAAATACATATCTAACAAATTCTACAATTTGTAATAGTGCATATCATGTTTTATTAAATTTAAAATAAAATAAAAATGCATGGAAGTACATTATTTCAAGTTCATTCAATTTCGTTTATTCTTACACCACCTCACTATCTTTTTTTGTCAAAATCTGGTAACCCTTTAACTGGCAAGGTACTGAATACAATTAAAAGTAGAACTTTAAGTTGCCCTTGCCATCATTGATTGATATGTTGCCACAGATGGATTGATTTGATTTGATTGTTACTATGTATTATGGCGTTCTAAAGTTTCTGTCTACCCCAATAGGAAAAGTCGTAAGCATGATTAATTGAGTATTATAATAAAATAACAATTAACTAGTAAAACAGACGAGTTATAACGAGGGGTCAAGAGGTCGAACATAGTAATTAAAATTATGTAGACACAAATGGTCTATAAACGGGTTTTTCGACAGAGCTGTTGTATTGAATGCAGTCAATACGTACCTATAGCACTTAGGAATGTGGACAAAGCAAAAAGAAAGAGAGGTCCGACGGTGGGCAGATGCAGGCGCAGTACAATATGTTTGATCAAAACAATATAGGTACAAGCTGTATTAATGTCAGCCAGTAACTTATTGCAGAGTTAAAGTCACTTCTCATGTAGAGAAGGCATGCGTAAGACCATAAGGATCAGAATATTTTACAAACTTTCCCTCAACTACAAAGCTAACGTTAATCTTCGAAAATTGCGTATTTGCATGCTAAGTATTAAACCCCCTTTCTTTCTCACCCTAGAGAGAAAGAAAGGAGTCCGTTAACCCCTGAATGAGCCTTTATTAAAAATGCTTATTGGAAATTTCGGTCTATTTTTGGTTACCACTGACCAAAAATAGACGGAAATTTCCACAAAGCCAAAGGACAAGGAAAATCTATAACGTAAGTTACTTAATTTATTAAAACTATCTCACATTCGTGGTAAAAATTTGACATTGACGGAGCGACTTTATTTCGCAGCAGTAAAGGTGATTTTCGTAGATCCATAATCACCTACTACGCTACAATTTGCTTGGTTTTGCTTATTGTTTACTTTTAAAATCCTTAATCTGTTGATAACATAGATGTAGCAATTGAGGTTAGTAAACTGGGACGTGGACTAAAATATTTACAACAATTATCTTCGAATTGTATTCGATATGAAATAATCATTACAATTTTATTTACATATGAGGTGAATTACAATTTCCGCGATAACTTTTACCAAAGATTTGATTGTGAAACTTAAAACTTTTATTCTGTTTTCAAATAAAAGTAAAGTATCAAGTAAGTATTCTAACCTAATAAATTATTCAAACATTATTTGTAACCTAAACTCGATAATAATTTTAGAAACACGGTTTCTTAATTAGGTATTAACGTTTAAACTCACCGAAACTTTTGTATAGCGTCCATGATATCCTTAAGACAATGATTAGAACTAGTATGAACATAGGCAGTAGACCTATCAGTCTTTTGTCAGCCACGTACGATGGAAACTCCTCCCCTTTAGGTTCCGCTTGCTGATTCTCCATTTTAAATAAAAATTCTTCTTCACTTAATTCACTCAAAAATTAACAAAAGTTATTTTGTTAAAATTAACACTTATTTTCCAAAAAGTTTTGCCAAGTCTATTTTATTTATTCAATTCGACATTCAATTTAAAAATAGAACACATTGTTCACGAACACTCTTAAATTTGATATTAAAATTACGATCACCGATATCACTTTATAAAAATCCGATTCCACCTCAAACGTTTTTCAAAAAAGTATTTCTTTTTTTGTTATTTAAATAGAAAATAAAGCGTATTGTAGAATGTTATGTTAGCGCGCACGTTTGCTTCGCGTCGTTCCTACAGTAAACAGTAAAGAAAGGCCGCCGAGCCCCGGCGTCTACTACACACACACTATCTGTAGTTCATTGATAAAGCAACCGTGACTTTGCCGCGAGAAACCGCCTATTATTAAATACCTACTATTCTAATTTAATAACAGATTATTTTTGCGTTGTTTGCAATTATTATTATCTCAAGATCTAATTAATTGGCGTTATTATCGATTGGTGCAAGGAGAAAGATAATGTTTACAACTTCGAATGCTGTAGGTATTATTAATGTTATTATTTGTGTTATCTGTTAGTATTAATAACTGAATGATCTTTAAGCCGATTATGTCAGTTGGTAGATATAGATATCAATTATGGCATTGTTCAATGACTCTTATCCACCATGGATTTATAAAAAGACATGTAAATTCGGCTTTAAGAGTCATAAATAGGCAGTATTAACTTGAACTTATGTTTTTTAGGAATATGTAGGGACATCCAAAATATGTTCGTACTACGGGCAAATTTTCTCTGCGCATTGCACGATACCTATAATCTATTTACCGACTCAAAATTAAACAATAAAAATAACAATGTTAATTACTTAGAAATACATAAAAAATGTGGCTGTCGACTAAGGGATTTACTACGAGAAAATTTTGGGAATCAAGGAAGTGACACAACATAGCTATTTAAAAATGTATTTATTGCTTTTCGAAGTATTCTCCGCGAAATTTGACACATTTTTCCATACGATGGAACCAATCATTGAAGCAACCATTCCATTCGGAAGTTGGGGTCTCCAAAATGGCCGTTTTGTAGGCGTCCACAGCTTCTTCAGGTGATGAAAATCTCTGCCCACGCAATGTATTCTTTATTTTAGGGAATGTATAGAAATCATCCGAGTTTAGGTCGGGGCTGTACGGCGGCTGGTCTAATAATTCTATGTTTTCTTGCTCTAAAAACTCTTTTGTTCTGTGCGCGGTGTGAGAACTCGCATTGTCGTGATGGAGGATGATGCGGCGGTTGCAGTTCTTTACGGAGTTCAGAAACGACCTGTGGCAAACAAATGCTAGCATACCATTCTGCATTAACCGTTCTTTGTCCCTCAAGAGGAATAGTCGTAACATGGCCGGTTTTGGAGAAAAACGTGGCCACCATTTTTTTGCAACACTCCGTGAACGAACAATTTTTGTTGGCTTTAACTCATTTTCGAACACCCAAACTCGTGACTGGTTTTTTGTTTTGGGTTCGTACGCGTATATCCAGGATTCGTCACCTGATACGATGTTGTATACAGCATTTGAGGATCCTACGTGTAATCTTTCGAGACTTCTGACGCACCAAGTAACGCGAGCCGCTTTTTGCTCTTCACAGAGCGAATGCGGTATCCATCGGTAAAACAACTTTTTTACACCTAATTGTTCATGCAAGATTATTTGTATTTGACTCATGTCAATGTCTAAAGTTGCTTGAATTTTGCGGTATGTCACATGTCGATCTTCCTCAATCAGCTTACGCACAGCATCAACGTTTTCTTGGGTGACTGCAGTTTTTGGACGACCTTGACGGGGATCATCACTGAGCTTGACACGTCCACGTTGAAATTCAGCAAACCAGCGATAAATTGTAGTTTTGGATGGGGCTTCATCACCAAATGCAGAAATGATCCGGTCAACACACTGTTTTTGTGTTAAACCACTTCGAAAGTCATAATAAATCATAGCTCTTGAATTTTCTCAAGTCAATTCCATTTTCTCAACGACTAAACAAGTTTGACAAAACCTTGTGACAACACCGAGAATCTTTTTTTAAATAAATAAAAGGTATTCGATTTTTAAAACCAAGGAGTTTTCAATTAAACAGATTTTAATATGACAGGAACAGTGGAAATATTCAATTCCCGATACTTTTAGTGCAGCCTGGTATTTATTTACTTATTTATAACAATTGCTTGCTGCACTCACAGTAATCACCTAAGCGCGTAGCAAGCCAACCACATAATATTTAAATAACTTCACACAAACATTGAACATAGGTACATTTACTGCTATACACAAATATATCAACATCTGGCATCTGAGCAATCAGGGCGTTCTGCAGATTGATCGCCTGGTTTGTGGGAGCATATCGAGCAGTAGATAAGGGTGCGCACTGGTGGAGCTGCGAACAGGCACCGCGAGGCACTAGAGAATGGGCGTTCTCTATGCATTTACCACCATACTGCGATCGCCAACCCGCCAGCCAAGCGTGGCGATTATGGCAAAACCCCCTTTTGGGGGAGGCTTATGTCCAGCAGTGGACGTCTTTCGGCTGAAATGATGATGATGAAGTAATTCGATAAGTCTAGTACTCAATAATTTTGCTTCAAAAGGTATTATGTATCTCGACTTTATAAAACTCTTGGCTGTAGGTATATTACATACTAGCAGCGCTCCGCGGTTTCACCCGCGTAGATCCCGTTCCCGTAGGAATTTGGGGATAAAATATAGCCTATGTCACCCGGGGATAGTGTAGCTTTCCAACAGTGAAAGAATTTTTCAAACCGGTTCAGTAGTTTCGGAGCCTATTCAATGCATACAAACAAACGATCAAATCTTTCCTCCTTATTATTAGTATATATATAGATAAGTAGGTTCCGAACTTGAAGAAACGCTCAAAAGAAACAAAAACGTTTTTCATTTCGACTGCAACTAAACTTTAATCACAATATGCATCTCATGAAGTATCAAGATCTCGAATGGTTCCAGTTACTTACTTTCTTCTTTATGTACAATAGAATTGCTGCGAGCGATAAGATAAGAAACGTGGTAACGGAATTTCGTGATTGGAAACGTGTCATATTCAGGATCCATAAGCGACGGTACTTCTTTACATGGCAATTAGCCATGTTACCATCGTTTCTCGCCTTTCTCCATGCCTCAGGAAGCACGTGGAACCATTGTTTTTTTTTTGCGTTTTCATAGAACCGTATACGAGCGGACTTGACATGAGGCGTGCAGAAATCGACCAATTACATGCGCAGAATGGAGACAACATGTCGTTTTCAACAAGTAATGTGATTAGTCGATTCCTGAAAGTCGCTTCTCCTCTCCTTTTGTTTCCACCTCATCAGAAACGCACCTTAAGGTTGATAGCCAACATCGGCGTCGAGTCGACAATGAATTACCTGGGACTCGTCCTTGACAGCTGGTGGAATTTTGTGGAGCATTTCCGGCTCCTGCCCAAACTAGGGGGTTCAAACGCCTCTTGCCAGAGGCTCTATGCAGGGTTCCTGCAGTCCATGGCCCATTATGGGGCACCAGTGTAGGTGCCTTCTTTGAGGCGCCAACCAGCTCGCCGGCTAAATGCGTCCCGTAGCCACCCGGCTGATCCGGAGATACCGCACGATCTCCGGTGAGGTGGCGGGCCTCCTTGCCGGATTTCCGCTATGGGATTTGGAGGCAAAGGTCCTCGCGAACACATGGGAGGGGCGCGAGGAGGCAAAACTCGGGCGTAACTCAGCTGCCGCGAGAAATCGCGGCACAGCGAACAGAGCTCCGGCGAGATCTCATGGCGACACGGAGAGTGCGATTGTCGCAACCCAGTGCTGGGCACGCCACGATTGCGGCGGTAAGTACCCTCACTAAGGAGTGGATTGAGAGGCGCCACGGCGTCCTCACCTTTCGCCTGACGTTGGTCCTCACCAGACACGGTTGTTTCGGGAGATTCCTGTTTAAATAAGGCGGAAGGAAACGCCCGGTTGTTTCCACTACATAGATCGCCCTGAGGGCACGGTGGATCATACGATGGAGGTCTGCTCGGCTTAGGCGGAGCACCACCATGTCTCGTGGAGGCAATCGGCGGCAGCGATCTCTGGCGTCCGGCCCTGGGCGCTTACTCTGGAATATAATTCCGATAGATCGACATTAGTTAAACGTCAGTTGGTTGAGTTAAACGTCAGGGATTGGCTAGACTCAGTGAGTCCAGCCAATTACTGACGTTTGACTGACAATTCCAATGTCGATCTATCGGAATTTCATTCGAGAGTAAGCACCCTGGTTCAAGCCAGGGTACGGAGCGACCGCGCATGGGTAGCTGTCACCTCCTTCTGCGAAGCAGTAATGCTAGCAAAGAGGGAGGCGGCGCACTTGAGTTAGAGGCAGTATATGCACCCTCATGGCCCTAGTCACCGCAAGAGACGTCCTGTTCGTCGGGAATCCCAGGCTGATTCCCGGCCACATTTCAGCACCAACTGATGGGGTCCACAAGGGCCGATCTCTGTTAGGGGTGCGGGTTGTTCGAAAGAGATACCGTGGCCCCTGACACATAGGCAACTGAAGGAACACGGGCGGGTTTTAGTCAGTAAAAGTCTAACACGCCATCCTGCTCCACCCAGAGCGGGAAAAGTTATTTGATGATTACCCATCCTCAAAAAAAAAGAGGCTACTAGCCAACGCACCGTACGTCGATGATACCCACCGTGGTGTTCTTAAAATGCATTGCACGTCTTAAGTTGAATTATCTTTCATTTTTGTGTTGACTCTCCAATAGTTATTTTGACAATCTCGTTGTATCGACCTTCGCTCAAAACTAAGGAAAGACAACTATTTGTAATGTTTTCCGTGTAGGTTTATATTGAGAGTAATTTAAAGTGAGTACTAAAAGGTACAAGAATTGTGAGAAAATAAACCGGTTGTCTCTACGTCATAGTTTGGTGTTCCTATCCGGCTGAGTAATTGCATAACATGCAGTAAAAAAATTGGCTTTCATTTTCACAGTTCAACAACATTCATTGCGTTACCTACGTTGTTCAACAGACAATTTTTTCAAACATATTAAGCAATGGATTATATCCTTTAAAAAACTTTTTAATAAAAAAATTAAACCGCCGAAAAACCGAAAAGTAAAAAATAATAAACCTGCTTTGTCCAACCCCAATAACTAAATTCGGAAGGCGGTGACATATAATTAAATACATATCCAAAGTCACCGACTTCCGAACTTAGTTATTGGGGTTGGACAAAGCAGGTTTATTATTTTTTACTTTTCGGTTTTTCGGCGGTTTAATTTTTTTATTAAAAAGTTTTTATTTTATATTTTTTGTGGCTATAATCTACTAATAACTACATGCTTAATTTTTGCATAATACACAACTCAGTATTAAAATCTGTGAGTAAACAATCAATCATCCCCTGTTTTTGTACCCTTAGGGTTGCAATTTTTCTTCAAAATGTATATGGGACCAACTTCAGGGTATACCCTTTCCAATAAAAAAAGAATTATCAAAATCGGACTAGTCTGAAAAAAGTTATGCGTGGTCATACATAAAAAAAAAAAAAAAAAAATATACGCGTCGAATTGAGTAACCTCCTCCGTTTTTTCGTCGGTTCAAAAATGGTTCAAATTGTGATTATTAGTGTATTGTAGTGCAATTAGGGTGACGATTACGTATTAATTGCATATCGGACCTTTTTGACAATCGTACATACATTTCATTAAAAATATCTAGCATAATAGCTTAAATATAGTGTTGGGAGCTTGTGGCTAAATAATAACGATCGGCAGGTTAAGCTACGCTTGCCGCGGTTGGTCCGTGGATGGGTGATGGGTGGATGATCCCGGGTATCATTAGTCTTTGACAGTTGTCACGGGTCGAATAAGTTCGAAAGTCTGACCAGCAGTCTTGCCAAGGGGTATCGTATTACCTAGTAATTGGGTAATACTATACCCCTGGGTAAAACGATGAAAGTGACTGGGTTTTGGTGGTTAGATAGTAAATTGCTTCATGTAAAATACTGGTACTTAGCTGCAGTCGGTTAGACTGGAAGCCGACCCTAATATAGTTAGGTAAAGACTAGGCAGATGATAGTGTGATCATGTAGCTTCATAAACTAAATTATATAGACTACTCGGCAATAACGCCACATTTTTTAATACAATTCTATAATTTATTGACTGATACTGTCTTCTCTAGATCAATCATAAGTCAAACTGATGTTTTTTTTTGAAAATGGCGACCTATTTCAACCTTCTGTCACTTTCTATCTCTTCCTAGCTTAGGACCCTCGACGTGGTGAGTAATATCCTTCGCCAACTCGCTCAAATGTTCACTGTTTCTTTGGAAACTTTGCATTCTACGAGATCTTTTCGGACCAAATCACAAAAAAAACTTGTTCAAAGCATATTATTATTCCTTATCAGTAACAGTGTTGTTGTTATCAAAACAAAAACAAAAAAACTGACACTTGGACACAACAAAGGCGCTATCATTTATCTTGTGTCACATCAAGTAAATGAGGCAAGGAGGTTAGTTAGGCGGTGACGTCACGATAGACAATAATAGCAGAATCAGTGATTATTAAGTCATTTGCTCAAGGTTTGCGGTTCGATACAGAGGTCAGGTAGAACTCTATGTGGGTAATATTTTTTGTGACTATGGCAATGTAGCAAGCGGTCCATCTGGTGACGAGTGGTCATATGTCGCTAAGGTAACAATATCCGCAGATAGGCGCAACACGACGCAATTCTGGTAAAACAATATCCATTAAGATTTCTTAGAAATTTTTGTAATAGAGTCGAAAATTGGCCATGTTGCGTTTCATTTCGTTGATAGATTTCAGAAAAAACTAAATTATCCAATTGCAGCGCGTTATTCGAATAGTTCTGGAACCGCGCAAATAATAATGTTGTGAGACAACCGCATTAGTCTTCAGCCCGCCATACTACCTCTCTCGTGTTGATGTGTGACCGCGCGTCAGAATTATACCTACGCTGTGTTTCAAAACTTATCCAATTTAACTCGCGTGGTATTGTAACGCATAGCCAACTAAGGCCAACTGCAATACCAGAGCCATCGCAGATAGATACGTTGCCTTCCAAAGATAAAGCTGAAATTTGTCCTGTGGATGCGTAAAAATATTTAAATATTCGTTGTTAAAAGGAACGTCCAACAACGAATATTTAAGCATTCTTAAATTCTTTGTTTGTTACAGTATATGATAATAACCAACGTATCTAAGCTTCAGTTTGTACTACCACCACCCCGCCACACCCTATCGACTGCCTAACTAATATTATAAATGCGAACGTGAGTTTGTTTCGCTTTCACGCCAATGACTGAACGGATTTAGATGAAATTTGGCACGCAGATAGACCACGGTCTAGGTAAGGACATAGGCTATATTTGATCTTGGATCACAGACGGAGTCGCGGTCAACGGCTGGTATTTCTTTAGTAATTTTTTTTTTTTGAATTTGAGGAGATTCGGCCATTGCCCAATGCTTTCTTATTCTTTGTCTATTATTAGGAGAGGTAGCTTTAGTTTATAATTTGACTGTGATCGTATCAATCGCATGACATAACACAAAATTTGTGTAAACAGTCTGGGTCAAGTGGCATGGCGTGAGTTTTTGAAGTGCACGCAAGTCTTGTTGACCGTATTCCATCTGTCAGCTGCCATCACTGACATGAGTCATGATGATAGCTTTCGAATATTGTGACTGTGTCCGATAAATTAAGATTAGTTTATCTTAATTTATCGGACACAGTCACACAACCTACCTGGTGGGTCACACAGTACGGACACCTCGAGTATAGCGGATGCGGATTGCCAACGTTACAGGTGAACTATAGCTTCATCTTTCCGACTAACTGATCAATTTTTAACAGTTCAAAAGTATTTGTTTTAATATGCTTTGAGTTTGGGTTTTCAAGAAGGTATTTTTTTTTTACCGTAACCTTTATGGTCGAAATATGTAGACTAAACTGTACATCAGACATCACATCACATTAAAGTTATTAATAATCTTGTGATATTTATTTCAGAAATATGTTTGTATGTATGAGTGTAAATATATTCTCATATTATTTGTTTTATTTTAATAAGTAATCTCAATGACACTTTGGGGACTGGTGACTTATCCAACAAAATAGTGAGTAATATTCTAATAATAGACACAGGTAAATAATACACAGCACAATCAATCTCTCTAGGAGAGAATCTGACATCTGATTACAGATAGACACTGATTTCTAGAATTTCTAGCGAGATTGGAGAGTTGAGATAGTGCGATTGTTAAGTAAGTAGGTATCTGTGATTTCAGATAACCGTTGTTGTCGGCTTTCTAAGACACGCACCCACGTATATGTCTATAAATATAGTTGAGATCCTGCTATATAATCTATAATCTACACAAATATCCATCTTAATCTAAACAATATTATAAAATACCTAAAGTCGGTTTGTGTGTCTGTTTGTGTGATGGCGTTGTTCTATAAGTACTACGCAACGGAATGAATTCACTTTGAAAATTGATTCCGGAAGGTTTGTTAGTAGGTATAACACAATAATATTTACCTCAAATACAGGGTCAAATTAAATCAGCGAAAAATTTGAAAAACAGCTGAGCGATCTAAGGGCGATGGGCGAAAGTCAATGCCTACGGGCATTGACTTTCGCCCATCGCCCTTAGATCGCTCATTGGTCGGCGAACCACGTTAGTGCGCATAGATTACTCAGCTGGTTTTGAAATGTTTCGTACCTATATCATCTTAGAAATATTTTACGAATTTCCTAGATCAAAGTTTTGATTTAAGTTCAAATATCCCAACTACTGATATTCCTGTTATACCTATGTCATTGTACCTGTGTGTATTGGGGGCTGGTCGCTAGTCTATTAATTAAGTAAGATCTACTAAGTGGATTATATGCCTGTCATCGGTATCTTTTTCGGTATGTTCGGGTCAATAAAATTCAATGTAGATACCTAAAGAGCTACTTAAATCTAATAACTGAAGCCTTTTAATCAAGCTCCTCAATTTATTGCTCAATTATACCACATAGTATTATATCACATAGTATTACTGCAGGCCGATGAATCGTCAAGGATCATTAAATAAATCCAGCATGCATTCGCTCACGTCTGCAGTGAGGCAGGAACGAATGAATGTCTTACGAAACATGTATAAAATACGTAGCTGTTGAGTCATATTAGTACCGTATAGTTTGTGACGAGATTACCTGTACAATTTGATACATGATCGATTTGGTTGGCTTGAAATTTTTACCTGATGAACTTTGGAACACGATTTAATTCGAAGTCTTGTTGACAAGAGGCCGACGGTATTCCACCTAATTAAAATTACGGTTACGAGTTATGACGTTACGTTTAAGCATTTGCTTCCTCCTTCAGAAAAACGCCTGCTGGACATAATCATCATCTCGAGCTTGTTTTCTAAAAACAAATATATTACCTTAAGAATCAAGTGCCTGTGTACCAGAGGCAGGGTAGTTACCGATAGGCCCAGAGAGGTGATGCGCAGTGTTCCATGGGAGGACATACAGTCGTGCGACTGGCTGAAATTGGTGGTGGGACCCACTGGGCATGGTAGGCTGATACCAGTCGGGGGTGCGGCAAATGAACAAATATCTTCCGGGCCTTCGACACATGGTGGTATTATGAACACTACCGTTTTGATCGGTGGGTTTCTGACTTTACCGAACCCTCCGTTTTCAGACTGAGGCTATCTATCAGAATAGTTCCACGAAAAAGCAAAGAGCATAGGCGCACTCACAACTCACAAATTGAAGGAACTTTTATAACCTGTAACTCACGTGATGATACAGGTGACAGTTTATCTGTCTAGCATCGACAGTCAGGAGTAGGTAGTGTGGTGTGTCACTGTATTGGAACAATGTACCAATGTAATGGTCCCAGTGTGTCCAGCATTGATAAGTCTTGTGACCAATTGCGTGACGCGTTAAGTGAATGAGATTGAACCCCATTGTGGTAATCAAGCTCATTAGGTACATAGTTACGTTGGCACTTTTGTCACAAATACCGTTTTTTTTTTTTTAATTAACCATAATCACATGATTGTAATTCTGAACACACAAGAAGAATGAACACAAAAAAACGTAGGTACGAAGTTGATGCTTATTTCTATAGAAATCTCTTCCAGCATAATTAACTGCGATAGGAAAGTAGATAAAAAGTATAGTAAGTAGACTCCGTATGTGTGAGTAGAAGAGAAAATATTATACCTACTTGGGTACAAGAATTTAAATAAAACAAATAATACGTATGAAAATATGGCTTTATTAGTCGCCGCTACCTGGGTTATACGGTCGATGAATAGTCGATTCGAAATTTGCTCTCCCGAATCGGACGAGTGGCCTATTTAAAATTAAAAGCGCCAATTCGCTTGATGTGTACGAGTAAATTCATGCTAATTGAGCAGAAAATATTATACTTAGGTGCGTACATAAATATCTACATTATTTTATAGGTCCCAAAGTATGTACTTAGTAAAATAGGGTATTTTCCAATTTTTCAAAAACTCTTCTAATTTGAAGATTGGAACGAGATATTTAACAGAAAAATAAAAATAAATTGATTTCTACCCATTTTCTCAATTAAAAACTATTTAAACCGAATGTATTTTTAGTAGTTTTGAATTTACCGCCAAAACGCTTCTTACGATGACTTTTTATCACGTGACGTCAACTTTGTGTAAACTAAAGTAGTTAGTAAGGAAATAAGTGAATGTCGAGTTTATAATTAACAAGATTTTTAATGGATCGAAAGAGATATTACTGGTGTGCGGTGCCTCTATTCACAAATACTTCTAAAACTGCGCCTAACTAAGTATTTGTACCGGTGCCGTATAAACAGAGTTGACGTCACATATCACGTGATAAAAAGTCATCGTAAGGAGCGTTTTGGCGGTAAATTCAAAACAACGAAAAATAAATTAGATTTTAATCGTTTTTAATTGAGAAAATGTGTATTAATAAATTTATTTTTATTTTTCTGTTAAATATATCGTCCCAATCCTTAAATTAAAATAGTTTTTATCAAATCGGAAAATACCCTATTTTGATTCACCGGTTATTGAACCGCTTCTTGTGATGGTTTAAAACTTAGTAGACACGGCTACACATCAAGCTATACATTTCCAGTTTACGCTGATCTCGCACTTTACGAAAATTCTACACAATGCGAGATCAGCTTTTACTGGAAATGTATAGCTTGATGTGTAGCCGTGTGTACAATAAATACCGTGAACGTCAATAATATTTGGACCTACGTTTTTAATTGTAGGTAGATACTATTCCTTTCTTCTTGTCTGGTTGCCTAAATGTGTGTACATAATTTGCCAGTGACTGTTTAACCAAGAAGCATAGTAGGTATCTATTAATTAAGTACCTAACTACCTACCTAGGTATCTTATAACTTAGCTACAGTACCTAACTCAAATCACTTGACAGAATAGGTACTACACAGAGTACCTACCCACCTATTTATTAATGGGATGTTTTAATCCTGGAAATCGCCTGAAACACGCCACCAAAGCCAAAACAAAAAAAAAAACACGCCACCTGATTCAAGAAGGATGGTTTCCGTGGGTTCCGTAATCCGTTTATAAGCGAGAATGTGAACGCAAAATTACCTTGTAAAAATGTAAACAGATATTATAACTAATTTTATTATTGCTGAAGGTTCTCCTGGCTACATGAATAATGATTTTGAGCAAAACGTTGAATAAACAACAATTATTTATGATATATCATATTGTTTTGTAAACAAAACTTGTTGGCGATGACACGAATACGACTTGTAGTGCCATCTAGCAGAAATTGTATACGTTATTCATATTCTGCTACGATAACCTAGATGGCAGTAAAAGCAATCACTTGTAAGTATACTACTCACCAATAGATGGCGCTGTTCTTAAATTTGATTATAACGCTGCATGATTTTCGATTATGCACTTACACATTCTTAAGTGACCCGCTAAATTTAATTTTCAAAAGAGGCGGCTAAATGTTCGAATGTTTGTACCAATTTGTTTTTTCTATTATGTTCACCGATATGTCCCCTATTTGTGGACCGACTGTTAAAATTCTCTTTTTATTTGAAAGAGTATACTCCTGAAGTGGTCCCGTTGGCACCAAGTCAGGATCTGATGATTGAATCTCAGGGAAATCGAGTACAAGCCTCAAATGTTATAGGTTTTAATAATGTTTTTCATATATTTTCTAAAGCTATTGAGACATTTGCGTATGGTCTTCATCATATCATGACGCTGAGCTGATGAAGGAAGGCACAACTCTTTAACGGTTAGCAGTGTAGAGGTTCGGGCATAACTACGTCATATAAATACTGATTTGCAAAATTCTTTATTTATTCGAAAAGGGTTTGATCAGAAATAGTCAGACAACGGAACTCTTCAAAAAATTACAGCAAATCAACCGCGATTGCTGCAATCGCATAAATATGCATTGTTTTGACATTGGATGATGACATTCCGAATTGGTGTGGGGTAGATAGGTACTACAGGAAAAGTTTTTATCCAGTGCGCAAATTTTAACCATGAATTCAGCATATCATGTTAGACCCCCTACCGCAGAAATTCTTGCCGGTTATACAAAAAAAAAAACAGCTGTTCCATACATTTTGACTGCGTAGGTATTGCACTTTTCTATGAAACAGCAGCTTTTTTTTTTTGTATAAAAATATACCTATTTTTTAGTGTCTGTCATGGAAATTATGTCACTTTACGAGTATCTAAATAGGTTCATTTGATTTATGTAGATTCTTTTAATATTGTGAATGAGAAAACGTTGCAGACCTTACAGACTGTAGATTTGTAGACGATTTTCTATTCTGTATTTTCATTCCTCTAAGTACCTGGTACTTATTGACAGGCCTGCACTGTCCTCCCATACCTATTATCACTGTTATTTGAAAACATCGTTATAGCTAATTATTTTTAAAAGAGTAACCGTGGAGTTTCTTGCCGGCTCTTCTCCATAGGAAGCGACAATTTGGAACCGTGCACCTAGCTTCTGACGTTTCAAAAGTGCCCATGCAGGTTTATATGAAATAAAATATTTTGATTTGATTTGATTTCCGGAAGTCGGTTGTTTTTTTTTTTGTTTTTTTTTAAATAGCAACGCGGTTTAACCTTGTTCCATTTTTATTAGAAATCATAATTCGACAACTACTTGTTAAAAATCAATAAAATCAACAACCGCTTAAAATTATGTTTGGAATAGTCTTATTTTCCCTCAAATACCAAGATATAATTTCGAAAGCTTTTCCCATAAGTACTTACTTAAATGCTGCAGGAATAACTTAACACCGAACGTAGGTTCAAGGTTAGTACCAATGCCCTGAGCCTTCCTATTTTCATATAAATCAAAGGCAACTTTCGTTTAAACTGGTACATTTATCTACTGTGAGATTCATCCGTCTACAATCCATCTCAGTAATCATGATAATTTTACTATATACCTAAACCGCCCTGTCATGTCCGCGTTGCAAATAATTATTTCGTAATCTTGTACCATTTACAGTAAATTAGTCACTGGCTGACTGTACCTACCGATCGGTAATCAGTAAATGTGAATTCTTTGTTTCTAAGAAAACATTATCATAATGATAAAGAAAACAGAAACACCGAAGCGGTCATGTACGAGACTTTCTTCACGCAAGTTCTTCAAATGCCCTCAGATTCAGAGTAATATACGACTAATCTTGGCTTATGATTCGTTTTAAATACATGAACTCGGCTATCGTAGTCCATTGCCCGATATAGGCCTCTGCCAGGTTACACCACAGCACCCGGTTCTTCGCCCCCTGACTCGTCTGTTCTAGACGCGTTTTCCTGGTCCATCAGGTTGGTGGCTTCCCACACTACTTTTTTATTTTATTTGTTTATTACAATGGACAAGTTCAAGGACTCGTTTTTAAGAAGTCTTTGAACTTGTCCATTGTAATAAACAAATAAAATTCGATTCTAAAAACCCAGATACTGAAGCCATACATTTGGGCTTGGATTCTTTCTCGCTGGCTAACTCAGTTAGATGTGACATAAACAACATTGCTAGCCATCTGCCTTGTAGTGGAAAAAATCTTAGTTTGATCTCCCAGAATATCAGAAGCATTAACTGCAACATGTCTAATTTCAGTACTCTGCTCTGTAGATCAGACGTAAATTGGGAAGTCATAGTGCTCACTGAGTGTTGTTGGATGGTTAACTATGTTGCTACAATATCCCACAGATCTAAAAACGAGGGTGTTGTCATGTATTACAAAAATACGCTAAAGGTATTGGTTGACGAACCACAGGTAAGTGATGCAAACTGCCTCGTGTTGAAAACAGACTCTGAAACGTGCATAATTAGCATTTGTCGCCGACCGAGTAAATATAACATCACCAACTTTATTAATTCACTGGATATTCTATTGACAGAACTAAAAAGTTGCAAAAATATAATCCTGTGTGGAGACATAAATATTGACATTAAACCTAGCACTAGCGACAAACGCTCCCATGACTACCTTAACATCTTAGCAAGTCAAGGTATGCTTCCAGGGAACGTTATGCCAACCCATGGCGACTCTTGCCTAGATCACGTAATATCATCATCTGCCTAGCCTTTTCCCAATCACGTAATAGTTAAAACAAAATCAAAAGCCACTTGCTTCGTTATCGAATCCTCAAGAACAGACCATGAAAGTGTGGCTTTCAATCTTAACTTAAGCGCTAAGTTAGCTTGCGATAGGATGACTTATAAACGTATAGACTTTAAAGAATTGGATGTTGCAATGAACACTCTAGACTTTGCGCCTGTACTTACTTGTGGCGACGCCAATAGTGCAGCTGAAATTCTGACATCATTAATAAGCACAACCATGGTAAAGAATACCGCAACAATTAAAACACCATCAAGAAGGCGAATAAACAAACCTTGGATCACTGATGGTTTACTGCGCTGCATGAAGAATAGGGACAATCTCTACAAAAAGGTTAAAAAGAACCCAGATAATGAAACCATCTTAACTACCTATAAGCGTTACAGGAATTATTGCAATACTCTATTAAAAAAAACATAAAATACTCTTTGAAAGGCAAGAGATTGCAAAGGCTAACAAGAACAAAAAGAAAGTCTGGGGTATTATCAAAACGATTTGTGGCAAATCAAACCAGCCTGACTCTTCATCCAACCTTATATCGAACGAGAACCCTAAAAAGAGTGTCAATGAGGTTATCACCTTTTTTGCAAGTGTGAGCAAAAGACTGGCTGAAAACTTAGCAAGCGAAAACATAGCTAGTTGTTCTGACCAATCCGGCCAAAATTATACAAATACGGCAGAATCTCTCGTCTTGCTCCCTACGGACGATAATGAAGTTGAGCTGCTTATTTCAAACCTGAGGGAGAATTGTGCAGTGGGAGTGGACGAAATCTCGGGTAAAATCATCAAACGATTCAAGCAGTTACTCACTCCTCCCATTACGTATATCTGTGACTTGGCCCTTTCTACGGGTGTTTTTCCTCGGGTCTTTAAAACGGCTCTAATTAAACCCATTTTTAAGAGTGGTGACAGAGACTGTGTCAATAACTACAGGCCAATTTCGATACTACCCACCTTGTCTAAGATTTTAGAGCGTCTAATAAATAACCACCTTATGAGTTTCTTGGAGTCAAAAAGCCTTCTTGCAGCGTCTCAGTTTGGTTTTCGCTGTGGGAAATTGACAGCTGACGCAGTGCATGAGCTTACTGATTATATTGTCTCCAATTTAGACTCCAAAAGAAAATGCCTTACCATATTCTTGGACCTAGCCAAGGCCTTTGACACGGTCTCTGTCCCACACCTTTTGCAGAAACTAGACAGAATTGGAGTGAGAGGATTTCCCCTCCTGCTGTTTGAAGACTATCTCAATGATCGTACACATAGAGTCAGAATAGATGGCTGGACCAGTGATTAGGTAAATGTAAGCTATGGTGTTCCGCAAGGAAGTATGCTTGGGCCCTCACTGTTTTTAGTGTATATCAACGATCTTTGTAGGCTGAAACTCAATAACGGAAAAATTCTGACATTCGCTGATGACACTGCTCTCTTATTCTACGGAAAGAGTTGGGATGATGTTTTTCGTAAAGCGCAGGATGGATTTCAGACTGTTTGCACGTGGCTTAAGACCAACGTACTTACACTAAATGCCACAAAGACGAAATATATTACATTTGCTTTGAAAAAAAATCTTCTACCCCCTACGGCTTTATCTATCACAGCGCATTCATGTCACCACCCGATGCTGACTGGCTACGACTGTCCAACACTCCAAAGAACGGATTCCCTTAAATACTTAGGATCACTATAGACCAATCGCTATCGTTCACATCCTACCTGCAGGTTCTTGTTACCAGACTTCGCAAGGTAATTTATATATTTAAGACATTCCGACATATTGCTGACCGTCAAACCATCAAAATGGTATATGATGCCCTTTGCCAGTCTCTTATAAATTATTGCGTAGACTCGTGGGGAGGGGCCGCAAGAACTCACATTTTGGAGGTTGAAAGAGCGCAAGGGGCAATTCTCAAGGTTGGAGCTGGACTTCCTTTTCGATTCCCTACCGCCCAACTTTACAAAAAATGGGATGTCCTGACAGTCCGACAGTCGTTTTTATTGAAAATAATACAAAAAACACTTGCAGTTGAATTTCAATATGAACCTATTTAAAGGAAAACGCAGAAAGGGTACTGTATGCCATAACCCCCTATTTAAAACTAGTTTTTCTCACAAATTCTATTACTTCCTTGGTCCATTTATTTACAACAAGGCAAACACCGCTCTTTGCATCTACCAAAAGCCCAAAAGGGGTTGTAAGGCCTCTGTGAGTGAATGGCTTAAAACAATGGATTATTATGAAACTGAAAAATTATTGATTCCTCTAACTTGATTGCTTTATTTAAAATTTCTCACACATAACACTGCAAACACTACACTTACACAATACCTCACTTACACTTTCACACGCAAACAACACACAGTCGAAATTTAATTCACTTTTGAAAATTCCTTTATCGTTATGTTATTTTAATTAACTTGTTTTTTTTTTTTGTATCCTGTGTATATTTACTAAAATTTTATTATCTTCAGTTTCATAGAATGACCCAATGTAAGCTTGTACATATGAAGCGACGTGAGGCCCTAGTGACTTCCCAAGCAGCAAAAACTAGTACTATAAAAAACCATAGAACGTTTTGTAAAAACCTGTCCTTGGTCCTATAAAACCCCAAAGAACGTATCTTTTATTCGGAAGTGGCGCATTTATATCTCTGTTCAGTGACAAAATAATTTTATTGCAGTGTTCCAAATGACGAAACAGTCCATTAAAATCTATGTAACAGCGATGCAGGTCTCAAAATAGTGATGTACTGGCTACTGTAGGACCTTTTAGAGTACTTTTTCATACTATACAAGAGTTTATACAAGAGTTTGGTTTCCTTTACCTCACATTTTTCATTCACCATTCATTATTTTACATTCGTGATAGTGCAGAGTGCAAAAAATAATTAAAATAATTTTACAAAGGATACAAGCAATCTGAGGTAAGATTTTATTTTGTTATTATAATATTAGTCTATTACGGTGGAAATGATGTGCGACTGCAGCTTTACTGATAAACTAGGGATAGGTTTACCATGAATTTAAAGTGCCCCCCTCGAATTGTTGAGCTTTTACTGAAATATTTATCATATAAAGTGATTTCGATATTCTAAGAGCCATTATAGTACTTGCCGTGATAATGTTTTCACTGTCAGTCAACGTGGATTCAACCAAAAATTAGGGTTCTATGTGAGCATGACTGAATATTAACACAGTGTTTTTTTTTACTATTTTTCTGAAACGGAATGACTGCTGAAAACTGCTGTCAACATTGTGTTTTTAAAAGGTTTTTTTTAAATATTAACTTGCAATGTATGTATGTTTGTCCAGGTGGATTCTTACAACTCAATTTTGAAGCAGATATCTTAAACCGATTGAGCTGAAATTTTGCATGCATATGTATATCGCGTGACAATGCAATATTATAACATGGAGCTGATCTGATGCTGGAGCTGGAAGGTGGCCATAGGAACTCCGCAATGACACGACTCAACCCCAACGAATTTGGCTTCGTTTGATTCGTATTGATGAGTACTTTGATTCTATATGGTAACCAGGGCCTGATGCTGGAGCTGGAAGGTGACCATTATAACTCCGCACTAAATCGACACAACCCTATCGAGTTTGGGCTCGTTTGATTCGTATTGACGAGTACTTTGATCCTATATGGTAACCAGGGTCTCATGCTGGAGCTGGAAGGTGGCCATAGGAACTCCGCAATGACACGACCCAACCCTGTCGAGTTTAGGTTCGTTTGAAAATATTCCCAATCATAACTAAAAAATAAAAAACAAATTAATGGTAAAAAACAATAAAAGTGGCGGTTTGACAGCTTATCTATAGAAAATATGTCAAACCGCTATTTTTATTCCTCAGATAAAAGTTATCTGACTATTGAAAAATCAGCCCTAAGAGTCCTGTTTTATACTAGCTTTAAATTGAATATTCCTGTGAAGAGAATACTCTAAAATTGTATGTTTTTGACATATTTTAGGTACCTGATATTGTATAAGCTGAGTTAATTATGTGGGTTGATTTTAACGTAAGATCAAGACTGATAGAAGAATGAGAAATGAAAGGTTTTTCTTTTTTAGTTCAAAATAAAGAACCATTTAATTAATAAAGATTTTTATTTGTATACCATCTGCGTAAATAATCTTAAGAATTAGTAAAATGTCTTTATTATACAGTATGTAATAATAGCACAAAATATGTTGATAAACATAACAAATGTTGATAAGCATCTGAATGTAATGTATATTTCAAGATTATGAATCCAATCTTTTTCGAATGTTGAATCATTGCTTGAAGATTCAGAAAAATCGCTGGAGTCAGGACTCTCTGTAGAAATCTTTGTAAGACACATTTTGTACGGAACCGTATCCCGTAATTGTGATAGAAACATTTATCTACATGTATGTGCCACTTTTGCGTCATTATAGTGATAGATACCCATTTATAATACTAACAAGCGCATTGCTAGGCACCAAAAAAGTTGTAATACAATAATTCTGCTCTATAATAGTGTCTGTGTGATATGCTTATCGGAAAAATTATAATATGCATCTAAAAACTATTATAGTACACTGACGTTCTATTAGCGTGATCTGAAATTAGCTTACATCACAAAAACACTCTATTGTAAAGTTTTTGTTACTAATACTGCACACGTACTATAACAGCGATCTGAATATCCACAATATCACAATATCGGCCTGTAGTTGCGTGTTCATCACTGCTATAACGAAACTACTATTGCAGTTCGTTTAGAACCCTTATTACGCTAATCAGATAAATAGACGCACCTGTTAACAATTTTATAGAACAATATTATTATGTACTAGTTATATTAGAACTTGCTATAGTACTTGACTATAACGGTTGTATAATATGGCGTAGTAAACGTTTACATTCTTTGTTTATAGGTATTTTTAGCTCTCTAAGCATTTAGAGCAATAATGTACTGTCGAACGCTTTTATGCAACACTCTGGCACCGCTAAAACCTTAATAAATCGTTTATAGAGCTTTTTAGAGTTATTAGCTGAAATAATAGGACTGAATTGCTGGTTGGGTTGTACCACAGGCGTTGCTTGCAATGCCTATTTCAGGCACCAGTCTCTCATAAATGTAAACTTGTCCACAGCTAATTTTAAGCATGACTACTGTACATTTGTGAAGAGAAAATAAATATACTTTATTTTACTACGCGTGGTAGGCGTATCTCTATCCAAGGAGAGAACGCCTTTGCTCCAACGACCTTTGGTCCTGCTACAGATATGGCTGCTCCACTGCCTCTATAGTTTGCTAATTACAAGGGTTGTATCGAATTAGCCCTGGAATAGGACCTTTGTTCAGCAGTGGGATAGTGCAGGCTAAATAATATATATTATTACATATATATCT
Source organism: Polymixis flavicincta (assembly GCA_949987655.1). Classification (NCBI taxonomy): domain Eukaryota; kingdom Metazoa; phylum Arthropoda; class Insecta; order Lepidoptera; family Noctuidae; genus Polymixis; species Polymixis flavicincta. The sequence goes on from OX465195.1 coordinate 20,426,533, forward strand.
AGATAGGTTTCAGTCGCTGGATATTCCTCATACATGCACTCGAATAGAAAGAGGCCTTTATTATTGTTATTGACAATATTCACTGATGATTTTTTTTATTAATTGAATGATGATGATATAGTGAATAATTCATGTAGTAATATCTGCGTGCTCATACAAATCTGCTTAAGCCGTAAAAAGATTAGTGTAAATTAACAACGACTCGTATCTTTCGATTTTCAGCATAATCATGTCCAATCAATAATTGTCATCATACTCGTCAAATTGAAATCGAAGTAAATACAATATTACAACACATTGTCATTCCACCTACCAATTAAAATTCATAGTCATTGTCATGGCATGTCAATCATCTAATAGATTCGGTTTTCAACACACTTTTACTAGTAGATCAAACTGAAAACATCACTCTGTAGGTACCTAATACGAGCAATTCGAAATTAAACGATTCGGTTTTCATCCTCTTCCTGACCTCTTAAGACTAATGGAATCATTTTAAATTATCTTATGCCCGTGACTTTGTTCCCGTGGAAAAAATAGAGAGAAAAATATCGTGCTCACAAGAGAACCCATTCGATAACGGTAGGAAAATAATGATGATTGGCAGAGCATGGAGGTTAATAAATGAAGGATGTGGCGACTACATAACATCTGCGGTTTGCTAATGACGATATTTGTATAAAACTTATGTTGATAGACAATATGATCACTATTATCATCGAACTAAACCACAATAACATGACTGACTGAGATTAATTGAACGTATACACTTTTTCCTCAGTACCTCAGTACAATGTTCGATCACCACAATAGAGCTTCCGAAAGAATGGGTCTTAAAATGGACACGAACAAAACAAAGCTCATGTCAAATGCTCATATAATACGATCCATGAAGATCAGAGGCGCTACGCTTGAAGTTGTGAACGAGTATGTTTACCTAGAACATACTGCCCAGTTAGGTAGATCCAACTTCGAGAAAAAGGTCTATCGTCGCATCCGACTCGGCTAGGTAGCGTTCGGGAAGCTACGCAATATCTTCTCGTCCCACATCCCGCAGTGTCTTAAGACGAAAGTCTTTGACCAGTGCGTGTTGCCAGTGATGTTTTGTTGACCTATGGCACCAACTGAAACGGGGTCGCTCATAATGAGCCTCATAAAAAGGCTAAAAGTCACCCAAAGGGCAATGGAGAGGGCTATGAATGGAGTTTCACTACGTGATCGAATCAGGAATGAAGAGATCCACAGGAGAATCAAGGTAACCTGTATAGCCCGAAGAATTGCCAAACTAAAGTGGCAGTGCACTTTGCACCCAGAATAGATGGCCGATGGGGCCAAAGGTTCTGGAGTGGCGACTGCATACCGGAAGACGTAGAGTTGGAAGGCCTCCCGCAAGGTGGACCAATGATCTTGTGAGGACTACAGGCATTCACTGAATCCTAGAAGAACCGGTCAAAGTGATGGAAATTATGGGAGGCCTATGTCCAGCACTGTATGTCTTTCAGCTGAAATAATAATGATATCATCATCTGCCTAGTCTTTTCCCAACTATGTTGGGGTCGGCTTCCAGTCTGACCGGATGCAGCTGAATACCAATATTTTACATGGAGCGACTGCCTATCTGACCTCCACAACCCAGTTACTGGGTAATACGATACCCCTTGGTAAGACTGGTTGTCAGACTATCGGGCTTTCTGACGACCCGTAACGACTGTCACAGATCCACAAATGACAACTGGGACCAACGACTTAACGTACTTTCCGAGGCACGGAGGGGTCTTGGTATGTTAAGATGGTCACCCATCCACGGACCAACCGCGGCAAGCGTAGCTTAAGCTACACGCCCCAACTATTTAGCCACCAGCCCCAATTTTAATGAAACACTTTTTAAATCATGACACTTGGAAATTTTGTTGCAATTCGAGATATCTATAACACACCTCTGCTTAACCCTTCGGAGAATACAACGTGATGTTGTATGTTACAACACGCAATTTTAGTGTGAAATTTTCAGGTTATACTCGTATTTGACGTGAGAAAACTACCGATTCTCAGCCTACTTTGAATAAAAGCCTTATAATTTTGAAATATATCTATGTGCCAAATTTCATCCAAATCTGTTCAGACTCTTTGGCGCTAATCCGAAATATACATTCAGACAAACGGACAAAAATTCTAAAAGCCGTAATATTTTCGGCATCAGACTCGTTCCCAAATCTCATAGCAATTTACTAGTTTGATAAAATATTCAGTGTGCAGTTTTGACTTCGTTTCTATTTTATTATTTGTATAGAAAGTAATTAGGATAGAAAATTAGATGCGTCCAATAGATAGAGGTGGATCAGCACGCAGCAGAACTTTCAGCGTGTTGATGCGACCTAGTCAATCATCCCTACTTGCGATCTTTCTGGAAACAACAGAAGAGCTGCCCTCACAACGATCGAGCCGACAAGAAACAAGACGAAACTTAACTCACAAATCGCAAAACAAAAGAAACTGAAAAGAGATCAATTAAGAAATCTTTTCAGTATAACTACGCTCGTTAATTAAATGTAAGTCAACTTATTTTAAGGCGCCACAGAACACAACACGTGTGCCAAATTTTCGAAGAATTTTATAGGTGACAATTCAGTATGGGAAGAGTCAATTAACCCCTAGTTTTCTACCCTTAGGGTTGTTTTATTTTAATTTTAATTGGACCAACTTTGAGATTACCATAGAATAAAAAAGAATATGGTTGGTCATAATTACACAAAAAAATAAACTAAACTTTTTCGGTCTGTTATAAACAACGACTAACAACCATGACACAAAATACATTGCTTGCCCCTTATAATAGACAAAAAACACTCACCAAACATGCGATAGCAATGCAGACACACACAAGTCAAAGAGTAGAAAATTATGAGCACTAGGAAAGGTAGGAACAGCACGGTGTACTCCATGACTTCAACAATGGGTCGCGTCGCAACAACTAAACGTTTGGGAGGTATTATCACCGGCAGATAATGTATCAGTTCAAATTGATAGCCAAATGTAATTAGTCAGTTATCGTCGTGACAATGGGGAAAGGATTTAGGTAACTCCTATTCACGGTGTCATGCGTGACATCCATCTGTAGGTATATATGTAATTACTGACTGCCTCGTTGCTCTAGAGGGAACCAAACGCTACTGCTGACCACGAGGTTCTGAGTTCGATTCCCGGGCAGTGTTATTATCAGGTATTTTTCAGTAGCAGCCCGGAGACTAGATTTAGGCCCGGTTGATGGCAATAGGCCCCTGTTACATGAACTTAAACATAACTTGCAAAATGTGAGTGAGCTATATGTACATATATATGTTTTTATCCAGTGCGCAAATTGTAGGTAACCATGAATTCAGCATATCATTTTAGAACCCTTAGCGCAGTTTTGCCGGTTGTACAAAAAATAATCAGCTGTTTCATAGAAAAGTGCAATATATAGTGCATTTTTTTGTGTAACCGGCAAAAAATTCTGTGCTAGGGGGTCTAGAATGATATGCTGAATTCATGGTTACAATTTGCGCACTGGATAAAACTTTTCCTGTAATAGGCGTGTGCCTGAGAGGTGTGTACCTCTGCCTAAAGCTTTGGGAGTTACAGGTGCGATGTTATGTATGTAATAACTGATAACCTATTGAGAAGTCAACGTTCTCATTATTTGAACAGTTTTTGGTATGTTTAAAAGTTTCTCATGATTTTGACTACAACCATGACCCTATGAGAGGTTTTCAGTTATTTCAATTATAGCTTGTGCAGGTTTTAACTTTCGTACAACTTTCGTGGTGGATTACGGCCCACTCCCGCTCACTGAGAGGAGGCCTGTGTCCCAGCAGTGGGAACGTTATATACTGATGATGCTTACGCTTATACAACTTTCACAAAAGTTAAAAGTGTGTTTGTTACTCATTCACGCTTTTACAGCGGAACGGATTCAGTTTTTCAGCACACAGGTAGACTATAATTATGACCTACCAAGAAACCCGGCTGACACCAGTTGCAAAATGTGGCGGGGTTTTCTCTATTTTCTTCAATGTCATCAGGATTACAAAGATTGTTAAATGAAAATATATTGTGTTGTAATCAACAATAGAACACTCGGTCAAATAAAAAATAACACAACATCGATACGCAGGTTTCCGTTCCGTGTGGTGCCGGACGTAAAAGAATGGCTCCGTCCCATTTCTTCCCGTCCTAGAAGGTGACTAAGGGACTTTCTAGAGAATGGGCAGCAGCGTTCTCTATGCATTTGACCACCATACTGCGATCGCCAACCTGCCTAAGGTTGGCGATCGCCAAGCGTGCAAATAGGGCAAATCCCCCCTTTTCCTCCCTGATATGATGATCCGCAGGCTTCAGAGATTTTTGGCGTAGTCCCCGACAGGTACCAAGAGTAGGTACACCGACGTTTCGCCAGGTTTTTAGGGTTCCGTACCTCTAAAGGAAAAAACGGAACCCTTATAAGATCACTTTGTTGTCCGTCCGTCCGTCCGTCCGTCTGTCAAGACCGTTTTTCTCAGGAACGCGTGGAGGTATCAAACTGAAATTTCTATATGATACTTAGTTCTACTGTTCCTGGAAGCTGTTGAAAAATCAACCTTCTAAGTCAACGCAATCAAAAGATACAGCCATTTAGGCCGCAAAATTCCGCAAATTTTCGAAACTCGCACGGGAATCAAAACCTACAGGGTACTTCCCGTGAACTTAGAATCTTGAAATTTTGTACGAAGTCACGTCTTATAGTACAGATATAGGAAAAATTACGAAAACCGAAATTTTTTAGTTTCGTCATATAAAAAAAAATATTTTTGACAATTTTGAACTTTTACTTATATACCCACAGGTTTGTACGGAACCCTCGGTGCGCGAGTCCAACTCGCACTTGATCGGTTTTTTTTAAGTTCATGTAACAAGGGCCTATTGCCATCAACCGGGCCCAAATCTAGATTATCTAGATCAAGACCAGATTTATTTATTTATTTATTCACAAAATCCACAGCTCTTTAACAATTTCACTTAAAATAAATAAACTGATCTTACAGCCAATAACGGATTTACAATTTAATAACTGTACGTAAATGCTTCAGAAACAACAGGATGTCATGCTAGCGCCTTCTAAGCACATCTTAGTGTGCAGTGTGGGTTGGTGTGTAGGAGTGTGTGAGGAGTTGTAATGGTGTATGGTCACGGATTACTTTATTAATTTTTATTTAGAATTATTAGTCAATTCATCGCATACAGAAGTCACTAAAAGTTTCCTGAATACACCTTTTTTGGTGTTAAATATATCAAGATGAGAGAATTTATTGTTAAAATTTCTTAATATCCTACCAATGACAGAATTTTGAGCGTAGTTTGTACCACTGTGCGGTACATCGAATAACTGTGTGTGCCTAGTCCGTAGATTACCCAATAACTGGGTTGTGGAGGTCAGATAGGTAGTGTGCTTTAGGTAAAATACTGGTAATGAGCTGTATTCGGTTAGACTGGCAGCCGACCCCAACATAGTAGGAAAAGTCTAGGCAGATGGCTATGAGGTCCTTATACGTTTACCTGCATACAGACAAGGATGATTACTACTAACTATTGAAGGATGATTCGACAAATATCATTTCCAGTGGTAAACCTCTTTTTTCCGAGCCACCAGACTACCTATATTTATGATCTGGATTCAACGGCAATATCTTTAGAGATAAACTGATAGTAGCTACTAACATAGCTGATTAAGACATTCCTAACCTATCATTCCGAAGTGTTTCGTTCATTGGAAACGATCACTCACGCGGTGGTTATTGGAATAAAATAAAATATTATTTAGTATTACTACAGATATTTCTAAAAAATGTGGCTACAGCGAACCCCTCGGGTCTCATTCAAGCAATGGAAAGTGAGCAAAATCACTCTATAAATAACAAAGGACTTACTGAAGACACTGAAGACATATCGCCCAATCATCAAATCACAGATCTGCAGGTACAAGAACACTAAAAAAAGTACAGTCACCAAGAAGCACACAAATACTATCTCTTTTACTGTCAAAAACATTTTCAATCGAAGGACACTTTCTGTCACAAATAACTTTAGATCCAAGGGCACTTTCTGCACTCAAATAATTTTACATCGAAGAGCACTTTTCATAACTATTTTGAATTTTGAATCAAATTCGATAGTGTGTTGTTTCGCGTTCGTTCGTTGCAAACTGGCGCTGATCTTTGTATCTTCATGAGATAGTGATTGCGACACAGTGTCATTGATGGATGACACTGTGTTGGTAGTTTTAGGTGTTTGTGGGTTAAGTTCGGTAGGTATGTGTATGTTTGCTGGAAAATATGAAAAATTCATTGTTTTGTTATTTGTTTTGGCATCAAATACTGTCACTATAGATAGTTGTCTATGGCCGGTTTTAACATGATTACAAGCGAGGGTATCACAACATTGTGTCTATGCTAGATCTTACAAAAAATATTGTACAGTTGTAGATAATAGTAATTAAGATGCTATGGTCCATTCGTCTGAAATTTTTACTGCATAATCGTTCGCCTCGAAAAACATAGAATTAAGAATACTAGTTATTTGAAAACCATGAAGTGAAAATGGACGATAAAACAAATATAAAAAAAAACACTTCAAAATTACAATGTTCTACGAGTAATAGAAAGAAAAATAATTCTGCGTCAAAACATTACTCCTGTTGAAAAACAATTTACACAGCTGACTGACTATCTGTAATCTTCCTTCGACAACTTCATTTGAAACTAAGTCCTGTGCCCTAAATCATAAAATACATATTCTTTTGTCATATCTTAATAATATGGTACAGATAATCGGATAAGCCTATCTTGTTTTCCCAATACTGATTACCAGCATAGCAAGATCTTTCATACCTCCATGTGTGGTTGAATTTGTAGGAAAAAATGACGTCATTCTACTGCTCATAATAAATTTCTTTGGGGTAGGCCCAACATGTTTTTGCCTCCATACTTCTCAGTATGGATTTCTTGCATTTAAATTTTGTTGAGCCGTTTCGTTTCCTACCCAACACGGCATCATCGAAACTTCTTTGTCACTTTATGTCCTCTAGAGGGTGCCATATTCAATTAAGTTACATAGCCTATAACCAGCAGACAATGAAAACGCTTACAAGGATACCTCATTTGTCAAATTATAATAAGTAGTTTAGAAGTTATGAGCGAACAGGTGAGCATACAAAATTATACACTTAAATCCATACCGGTAAAAACCATAAAGACTCCTACAAACCGTCGCTACGTGACTTTCTACGACAATTTCTATGAAAACCTCGTGGAAATTGTGCTACAAGCGTCGCTTCGCGCTTGTCTGAAGAAGACTTGACCCTCCTTTTTCCTTAGTAGTCTGGTTAAAACCGTCGTCATCTCCGTAGTTTAGTTTTCTAGCCATGTCATCTTTCTTACAGTCCGCCCATCTTGGATCTTGGTCTTCCCAATTTTTTGATGATTCTCATGTTATTCATGTCACTATGTTTAATTAGGTTCATTTTATTTATGTAGATTATTTTACATATTGTGAATGGGAGAACGTTGTAGGCCTTACAGGCTGTAGATTTGTAGACGATTTTCTATTCTGTATCCGTCTAAGTACCTGGTACTTATTGTCAGGCCTGCACTGTCGTCCCATACATTTTATCTCTGAAAACATTGAAAAGCCAATCATTTTAAAAGAGTAACCGTGGAGTTTCTTGCCGGCTCTTCTCCATAGGAAACAACATTTTGGAATCGTGCACCTAGCTTCTGACGTTTCATAAGTGCCCATGCAGGTTTATATGAAATAAAAATATTTTGATTTTGATTTCCCATACTCTTTTAGTCATCCACATTTATACTTTCCTTACGAGATTTAATTTGTAGAAAAAAATGTAAGGATTTAAATAGGATAGGACAATTCAAGTTATAATGGTTAGATGATTATTTAATATTGAATGGACAGCAAGGTCATTTCGTTAATCTGTTGTTAGACTGCGGTGGGGTTTATTTTTAGATTGTTTTGCATTACAATGAGTCATATTTCCTCGTTGGTCTAGTGGTCGCAAGCGCTACTTCTAAGCAGGAGGTTCTGGGTTCTAATCCCGATTTGGGTAATGTGTTATTGGCTTTTTCCGAATTTCTTATTTCTGGCTCGCCCCCATAAACAAGTGTGCGTGTGTAGTTTTGTCGGCTGCTTGTGTTGTCTACAAAACTTCACTAAAACAACATAAGTACTCTATAAACATTATTAGATACGTGGTTCTCGGATTATAAGCACACTAACGGACAGACAAACGCAAAGACTACGTTTAAAATGTGAGAATATAAGAATGTGTCAGAGTGTTGAATTTTATCATCACCAAAAATGCTACCTACCCATTATTTTGTTCCATAAAAACTGCTTGAAACTGGTTCCTGTCTCCCATGCTTTAATACTCTACAGATTATGAAATAAATGGAGTGTTAACTTGAAAGAAAAGGTCGCAAACTCCCAACAGACATTATTAAAGACACGTCTTTGCTAATGCCATTTTCTTATCAAATAATTGCATGAGATGGGAATGAGCCTTGTTTGCCTAATGTTTGCAAGAATTTCGCAAATGTGTGTTAAAACCCATATGTCCAAATACATGTCTATCAATACAAATGCCAATGTCTTTTAAAAAAAAGTTTAAGTACGTGCATGGCTTTTTTTTTATTTTTATTTTTTTGGGTGGGAAATCATCAAATGACTTCTCCTGCTGATTAGAGCAGGAGGGCGTGTCAGACTTTTACTGACTAAAACCCGTACCCCCTCAGTAGCCCGTATGCCAGGGGCCGTGGTATCTCTTTCGAACAAACCCGCACCCCTGGCAGGCATCGGCCCTTGCGGACCCCACCGGTGGTTGCTGACATCTTTGACGGCGCGCGTGTGGAACACAACGCGCCGTCCCGTCTACCACTTTTCGGCCGCAGGGGATAGGGAGAGCGGCTGACGCTATACCGACACTCCTCTTACCCTGCGGCCCACCGCGTCCGCCATTTAACGGTGGCGGCCCCGTCCAGGCCAGGAAGGGAAAAGCGCTGCTCAGAAGCACCGGCACTCCTCCTCTACCGCAGCCCGTAGCCCTCAGCCGCGATGCCTCCCATTCGACATCGCGGCCCACCTCAGTTGCGGTGCACCTCACCGCAACCTACGTTTTGGCCGCTACGTCGTCGGCTTTGAGGCAAAAGCCCTGACGAGCGGCCCCACCTTTGGGTTCCTCTTGGCTTCACCGTGGCCGGAATCCACGGTTACTGAGCCCCCCCGCAACGACAATGCGGGAACCCACTCGGGGGGGAGTACGTGCATGGCTAAGAAAGCAAATAAGCACTGTATTGACATTCTTTCCGGAACAAATCAGCAATTTGGTGAATCTCCTGAAGAAAAGTCTTAAATTCATTAATTAATGTACTGACAGATAACACACAGCCCATATCGCTGGGTTTAAAACATAGATTATCTGTGTTCTAGAAGTGTGCAATATAGCAATAGATTTCGTTTTATTACGACGGTGATCAGTGAGAACGGATTCATGAAAATGCCTCCTCTAAGGTTGTTAAGTAAGGGATCAGTTTTTATTAAAAAAAAACCTATTGTAAATTCCATGGGGCACACGGCTTGTGGCTCACTAATTTCTCAGTTTGAGTCAGTGTTCATTCAATATGGACTCTCCATTTACTTTTTACTCCATATTCCGAAGGCGTGTGATTCACACGCCAACTCAATTCCACCAAACTAATTATGTTTCTGGAAGTTTTTCTGATAATCAACAAGGCCTCCAGACATGCTGGAGCGTGTGAAATGTTCACTCAGTTTTTGTTCAAATAACATGGATTTTTGATGCCAGGAAGGCTTTTGATGAATTATTATCCTTACAAGGACTTCGCCTGCACATAGGTCGAAAAAATTATCTCACGGGAAAGTACTACCGACATAAAAAGTATCCTATGTGTTAAACCAGGTTATATCTGTGTACCAAAACCTTATTGCGTGATTGAATCAAACATCAAAAAATACAAACTTACACATTTATAATATAATATTGGTAGAGTTATGTATAAAGAGGGATTTACGCATCATGCGTCTTGTGGCATCTCACTAGGTGCTATGGAGTACCATGTTTTCTTAATTATATCCAAGAGGAAATAAATTGTTTACCTATGTGGAAAAAAAAATAGTAGATTTTTTTGTTTTACGAAAATTTTAGAATTTTGGCAAATTATATGCCCCACTGCTGGGCAAAGGCCTCTTCTCATACAGAGAAGGCACGAGCATTAATCACCATGCTCACTCAAGATTAGTTTACGACTTCAGACTCTTAGACAGGTTTCCTCACGATGTTTTTCGTCACTGGTGTCATATTGGGCAAGCATTTCAGGTACTCGGAATTTTCCCCAAGCGTTTGTATGAAATATCGCCTATTACATGACGATGTGCGTCTTCATTACACCAAAGGCCTCTTCAAAGTTCTTTGTCTAGATTGAAAACAAATGAAAATCATAAACGTCTATTGTTTAAATTCAAAATACTGAAAACAAAAAGTGCGCAGAAATTGCAAATTAATATAATATTCTCATGGCAGTTTATCTAATAACCCCTTTTTTTCAACAGATATTATCTCCAAGGCATCACATTCCCTTATAAAGCGCCATTAAACTAATACTATGCATGTGTTTTCTTATAGTCTCATCACGGCATCCAATCTGCAGTTATTGAATGATCAGCATAACGCGTCGACAGCGCCTGAGGCATCACCGTACATTGCTGACTCGCACCTGTCCTCGTCTTTAATATAATTAACACCTGCAATGAATGCGAAACAAACAAAAAGTCACGAATGATGTTGTGTCGATAGTGGTTTGCATATTAAATGGGTGTTTTCTTGTTAGTGACTTTGGTTTTGATTCTTTTTGGATTTTAAGTTCGACTTTTGTTTGAAAGTCAAGAAATGCTTGCCTCGGAATTAAACTTTCACCAGAATGTCAAAAGCCTGAAAAATAATTTATTCGGTTTTTGTAAAATGTGCTACAATATGCTATAATTTATTCACGTTGCCAAAAACTAGAATTCAAGTTACACACAGTTTTTATGTGCACAGTCCAAGTGGGACACTCCCAACTAGCTTCTGTGTACTCTGCCACTTACAATCCATCAAAGCGAGTGTGAATGCATCTTATGGGAAAATTCGTTTCATCGTAGACCTCATCTATCGGTTTCCACTAAGCAACGTGCAGGTCAAGATTGGGATGATTTACTGAATGAAAATCTTAAATTCACTTACATAACGCACACAGCTTCAACCTATGAATCTAGCAAGAAGTCTAAAATTTTGCACAAGAGTTCCTGAAATCAAAAAGGGTCAACAAAAAGGATGTATTTTTTTTAAATTATGCCCTGTATGGGCATAGAAGTAAGTTTATGGGGCATAGAAGTATTTTTAGGGTTCCGTACCTCTAAAGGAAAAAACGGAACCCTTATAAGATCACTTTGTTGTCCGTCCGTCCGTCCGTCTGTCAAGACCGTTTTTCTCAGGAACGCGTGGAGGTATCAAACTGAAATTTCTATATGATACTTAGTTCTACTGTCCCTGGAAGCTGTAGAAAAATCAACCTTCTAAGTCAACGCAATCAAAAGATACAGCCATTTAGGCCGCAAAATTCCGCAAATTTTCGAAACTCGCACGGGAATCAAAACCTACAGGGTACTTCCCGTGAACTTAGAATCTTGAAATTTTGTACGAAGTCACGTCTTATAGTACAGATATAGGAAAAATTACGAAAACCGAAATTTTTTAGTTTCGTCATATAAAAAAAAATATTTTTGACAATTTTGAAAACTTTTACTTATATACCCACAGGTTTGTACGGAACCCTCGGTGCGCGAGTCCAACTCGCACTTGACCGGTTTTTTTTAAAAGTCCGTCATTTTCGCCGATGAGAAATTACACTGGACACATAACTTGTTGATGAAAAAAGTCTTGTTATTTAGTAGCGAATGCTCCAACATCAACGTGAGTGGCAGTTCGTCGCACTAGTTGCCCGGGGCGCGAATTTCTCGTTATGAGTACATCTCTCTCACATCCCGTGTTACTGCGTCGACATGACTGTTGGTTGCCTAATTGTACTACAATGTCGTCTGCCGGAGAAGATTTACAAAGAAGAGCTTTTAAAAGAGATTTTATGATTTTTTGTGGCTATAATCTACTCAATACTACATGCTTAATTTTTTGATTACTTTTTGTAATACACAACTCAGTACTAAAATCTGAGAGTAAACAATCAATCATCCCCTGTTTTCCTACCCTTAGGGTTGTTTTTTTTTTCGAAATTTATATGGGACCAAGGACCGTTTCCAACAAAAAAAAAAAGGATTATCAAAATCGGACAACTCTGAAAAAAGTTATGCGGCGTGGTAATACGAAAACAGCAGAAACAACGGTACATAAAAAAATAGAAAATATATACACGTTGACTTGAGAACCTCCTCCATTTTTTCGTCGGTCAATAAAGAGAGCTCTTTGTGAACGAGCTCGTCCAAGTACTTCCACCATACCGACTTCAAATCATTACATCACGCCTTGTTTTCCCGAAGGTTGAGCTGAAGTATACCTATAGTACACCCACATTTCGCCAGTTATGTTAAAGTCCCATATAGGGACCGAGCCTATTGCCATGAACCGGACACAGATCCAGACTCCGGGCTGTTAGTGAGCAATGCCAGATAGAACCTTAACACTTTGGCCGACCTGGGAATCGAACCCAGGACCTCACTTTGTCCCAGCAGTGGGAACATTATAGGCTGATTATGCTAAGGTATTTTCTTTCTTGTCTCCCTGTCGGTCCAAAAGCTTTCTGGTATATTTTTCCGTCAATCAGCGTAACTGTGGCCTGTGTGTGATTCACGAGGCATTTTGACTTCGACTCTGGGCAGACGACGCATCGACGTTGCCTTTGGTATGGCAGATGCTCACAGGCTGTGAGACCGTCGTTATATTTGCCTTATAATTGAGTCTGTAGCTATCTATACCAATAATCTACTAATATAACAAAATGGAAAGATTTGATTGTTTGTTTGCATTGAATAGGCTCCAAAACTACTGAACCGATTTGATAAAATCAATCTAAGTAAGGTCACCAATCGCAACACAGTTCTTACCGCATACCACGCATACGTGTCCACCACACTGCGATATGGCGTTATATTCTGGGGTAATTCTACGGATAGGGAATTATGGCCTTTAAAGCCCAAAAAAAGTGTCTTCACGCAGTATGCATGATCCAAAACACTGATAGTTGCAAAGCATGTTTTATTAATTTAAATTTATTAATATTTCCATCACTATATATTTATGAAGTTGCCATATTTATCAAAAATAAATTAAATCAAAAACCCACCAAACAACCCTCTTCTCAAAAAGTTTCCTACGAATGGCTCCAAAAATATTTAACAAACCACCAAAACCTATAAAATCTTCAAAAGACCTAAATACTTTCAGAGAAACACTCCATAGGTTCCTAATACAGAAAGCATTATTACACCATTCATGAATATTTAGAAGAAAAATAAAAACCGTGATGTCTTTATGCTCACATTTATTAATTGTTATCTAATTACATATTTGTACGCCTTGCAAGGCAGCGCATAGTGATACAACTTTTATTTTATTTCATAACATCATGTACCACAACATTTTACATATCTGTGACAAATAAATAGTTTTGAATTAAATTTGAATTTATGATGAACAATTCCTTGTTTTACGAGTAGAATTACAATATTTTATACAATAAATTTTCAAGCTTTTTACATGAACGAATTCCAAAACCGGGACTGTGAGTTGTTCACATAACACAAATGTCGGATCAAAATATGTACATGATGTTGTTACAGTTAGCTGTATATTGGTTTTTCATTCGATCAATCGTGTTGATGAATTTCAACGTTGATGTTGATATTAATTGTTGATTTAACGTACTAACACCACCACCAACGCCAACACCTCTGTCTGTTCAAGCATGCACACACGTCTTGTCTCTTGAAGCGTGAGAGTGACTCTATAGAGAGCGCCTTGTTGTGTCACCCATGATATGGACTGACCAAATTAAATCTGCGGTGGGCGATCCCTTGTAGGTATGAGTGCACATAATTCCATAAATCGGAGTAGATAGTGAAAATTCGTGAGACAAATAACATCAGCCCTTAGGCAAGAAACTTCATGAGGACCAAGACGGCTCTGACTAGAGTGTTACAAACAATCAGTCCATCTTCTTTTGACTCCTTTTTCTTATAGCCACACACATTCATTTTCCAAACTTACCTCACGACTTTCACGCGCGCCTCAAAGAGATGTCAGCACAAAAAATGATGGGGCTCGCAAGGGCCGATGCCTGCCAGGCAGGGGTGCGGGTTTGTTCGAAAGAGATACCATAGCCCCTGGCATACGGGCTACTGAAGGAACACGGGTGGGTTTTAGTCAGTAAAAGTCTGACACGCCCTCCTGCTCCACCCAGAGCGGGAGAAGTTATTTGATGATTTCCCACCCAAAAAAAAACCTCACGACATTTTTCTCACTCCTCCGCATTACATGTCCGTACCATGGCAACCGATTTTCATCAAGCTGAATGTCAATATGCCTTCATATTGACCGTCAACTCGGTGGAAACTGGTTGTAAAATGACCCCAAAAGTACAACAAGAGTAGAAGAATCGTGAAATGTCTTAATTTTTCTACCGCGAATAGTTTCTGGTGTGATTTATACAGCTAAATAACGGAAAATATTATTAAGTCTAGTCGCGGGGTCGAACTCACTGTTGGGCCTGGCTAAAAAGCACGCTGTCTCACCAAGCTTCGTGTCCGATAGAGGTAGTATCAGTGATGAGCAGTTAGACGCTAGTCTATACGCACAATATTAATGACTGAGATGCAGGATCAGTTACAGTAAAACAGGCGCGTACAAAATTAGGAAAAGTCCTGCGGAAGATCGGGTTAAACGACAAAACCACTCCATAAATCAATGACCAATTAAGTTAACTGAACTTTTCGATATTTGAGCTTTGTCGGTAGGTACTGACTTGGTTTTGAGGATTTCACACTAATTCTTTTGTTACTTAAACACACCCAGAGCTAGGTCAAATTACGAAGAAAAAATTTTCTTTGTTGGCTCATAACTGTTTATTGGTTTTTTATTTTAGTATTCTGTTTCCGTACAGACAATATTAAATAGTGAGAAAAAACTATACCATGTTTATTTTTTGATGTACACATTGTCGAACAGTGGAGTAATAATACACTCTGGAAATTTGCATGTAAAAAATGTCGACAAGATACATCTTAAGCGGTCCAAACTACAGAGTTTGGACCACTCAACGTTATTTCCCGCGCTCCGATGGACGCTATCGACTAAACTAATAAAATTCTCGTTGAACTAACAGTTATGAGCAAGCTTCCTATTGTCACCACTCCCGGGGTGACGTCGCTGCGTCGTGCTTCACTCACAGTGTCCAGCACTAATTCACGATCCACCGCTATAGCAGATGGTTTAACACTTTTATCAGTTGTTCGAAACGAGCCCCAGTAATGCATCTTTTTCCTCGGAAACTTCATTTTTACAACCTTGTTTTCCTTAAAAACTAGCCTGTGTGCTCTTCCCAATGGCTTGGACCATGAAAACATTTTAAACTTCAAAAAAGCTTTTGATTTAAAAGTGTATCGTATGTACAAATCGTAACTTGATCGTTTCACTGTTAACGGAGCGGCAGTTTCGATGAATACTGGTTTTAAATAGGCCTTTAGATTGTTCTTTTGGTCTTTTTCAAGTACTATCTGAGTTTCCAGTACTTCTTCGGGTGGCGGAGGGCGGGACACGGAGGTGTAATGAAATACTTCTTTGAACTCTAAAAGAGTTTCCGTACGATTAGTGCAGTACACCTGCGAAGTGAAAACGTTCAAGTTTATTGAACGGACTGAATTTTTTATATGGAATACAACAACATGATTCCTGTATTCCCTGGAGGGAGGCAGATTTTCAATAGAGTAGACATACATTTGTCCAGCGGTGTAATTGCGTAACAGACTATCATTAGCGATCGCTTTCATTTTGACGAATGATTCAGATTGTGATTGATAATGTGTTACGTAATTTCGGTAAAATTAGGAATGTCTTATCCAGTAATACTTTCCCTGGCCCAAGAATTAAACCTAGCCCAAATCTACGCTCAACAGTTCTGAACAATTGGATTACTTTTATTTATTTTACTCAGATATGTTTTAACTAACCTTTGCGACTTCGATGTGGACGAAGCTGCGAAGTTTCATCCGCGCTGAAGTCGAAAAAAAATCAATTGCTTTGTGCATTTGATTAATTAAAGAAATCGTAAAAGCGTAACAGACAGAAATTCGGAATTACTTTTGCATTTATAATAATGGGTCTTAACCTATGTAATTGGAGCTTTTATAACCAGCATTTTCGGATTCAATAATCTCTGGGTTGGACCAACCCGCACTGGGCCCACGTGGTGGATTACGGCCCAATCCCTCTCACCGAGAGGAAGCCTGTGTCCGAGCAGTGGGTACATTATAGGCTGATGATGATGATGATGGATTGGCGCGCAATTTGAAATATAAATAAATTGTATAGCCATGTTATATTTATTTTAAATCCAGTCATTTGTTTATAGATAGTGTTTTGTTTTTGTGAAATTGTGGTAGTTTTTGGCGCCATGAAAAACTGAAAATTCGTACAATTTTCGAATATGAGTTCCAACGTGGAAATACCGCGGCGCAACTATCACGAAACATAAATGACGTGTACGGGCCTAACACTGCTGGCATAATGCAAGTGTAAAATTGGAAAGATAAAAGGCTAACTAAGTTCGTGCCACACGAACTAAGCGACCAACAGCGAGACTTACGCGTCGAAGCATGCATAGCACTACTGAATCGGCATGGAAACAAGGGAATTCTAAATCAAATTGTTACCTGCGATGAATACTGGACCCTGTACGACAACCGTGAGCGTTCGTCTCAGTGAGTGGACCCGGGTACAGCACCTAAACAGTGCGCTAAAAAAAAGACTACTCATGGGAAGATGATGGTGACTGTATTGTAGACCAGTGCCGAACATCACAGATTCTTACCGAATGGCACAACAGTGACAGCAGATGTCTACTGCCAAGAATTGCAAACAATGACGGCGAAGCTCGCAATTCAACAACCAAGACTGGTATTGACCAGTCTTAGTTTGAGAGCGATTGCGCTCTTCCCCATTGTTTCTCCACGACAACGCGCAAGCTCACACTTCACGACAGATCATCGCAAAGCTACAAGAGTTACAGCTGAAAGCTCTCCGTCACCCACCGTACTCACCGGACCTTGCCCCAACAGTTTTCTATTTTTTTCTGGATATTTTTTTAAGTGGGAAAAAATTCAACACCCGAGAGGCAGTACAAAACGCTTTCGCTGACTTCATCGCCTCCCATTTGGCAGAATTATACAGTAACGGGATAAACTAAGTGCCATCAAAATGGATTTTTTTTATAAATCATTTGGGCCAGTACTTTGTTTAGCTAAAATAATAAAAAAAATACTAATATTTTTATATTTTAAAATTTTCATAAAAATCTCCAATTTCATAGTAAAGACCTAAGATTAAAGTAGGGATTAGTAGGGATTATATAATTATGTCCCTTTAATACTTACCTCGAGTATCACACAGCGACAGCGACGCAAAACAAGGTCGGACAGTGATAACTGGAAACATGAAAAACATACAATATATTTTACTAAATATTGGTCGTAGTAGCTGAGGCGCTGAGATCACCGGGAGTATTCGCCTCTAGTGAAACCATCCAAAATTCTATTGAACAAAAGACGGCTAGGGCTACGGCTAGGCGTTACGAGTAGTCTGCACCGGCCGTCAACTTGTAGTTACTAGGGTGTTACGAGTAATCTGCACCGGCCGTCAACTTGTAGTTACTAGGGCATTTCAAGTAGTCTGCACCGGCCGTCAACTTGTAGTTACTAGGGCGTTACGAGTAGTCTGCACCGGCCGTCAACTTGTAGTTACTAGGGCGTTACAAGTAGTCTGCCTCTGCCGTCAACTTGTAGTTACTAGGGCGTTACGAGTAGTTTGCACCAGTTGAGAGTAGTTTGCACCGGCCGTCAACTTGTAGTTACTAGGGCGTTACGAGTAGTCTGCACCGGCCGTCAACTTGTAGTTACTAGGGCGTTACAAGTAGTCTGCACCTGTCGTCAACTTGTAGTTACTAGGGCGTTACGAGTAGTTTGCACCAGTTGAGAGTAGTTTGCACCGGCCGTCAACTTGTAGTTACTAGGGCGTTACGAGTAGTCTGCACCGGCCGTCAGCTTATAGTTGACGGCTGGAGCAGACTACTCGTAACGCCCTAGTAGGGCGTTACGAGTAGTCTGCTCCAGCCGTCAACTTGTAGTTACTCGGGCGTTGCGAGTAGTCTGCACCGGCCATCAACATCGGAAATCCCAGGCTGATTCCCGGTAACCGTAGGCGTGGGATTGCGGACTGCGAGTAATGGGTAGCTCGCTGTCCGGTAAGGACCGACGGTCGACGGCGCAATGTGTTACACGCGCGCCTCAAAGAGATGTCAGCATCAATTGATGGGGTCCGCAAGGGCCGATGCCTGCTAGTGGTGCGGGTTGTTTAAAAGAGATACCGTGGCCTCTGGCACACAGGCAACTGAGGGACACACACGGGTGGGTTTTAGTCAGTAAAAGTCTGACACGCCCTTCTGCTCCAATCAGAGCTGGAGAAGTTATTAGATTATTTCCCAACATCAAAAAAAAAAACTATTTTTCTTTCCATATAATATGACAATCTCATTAATTTCAGCATCTTAAAAGTCTGACTACAAGTACTACCAAGGGGTATTAGTTAGTAGCTGGATTGTGGAAGTCACATAGGCGGTCGCTCCATGTAAAATACTGGAAATCAGCTGCATCAGGTTAGTCTGGAAGACGACTCCAACATAGTTGGGAAAAGGCTGGGCAGATGATGATGACAGTAACATACACTCACCTTAAACGTGCCGGTGCCCAGCATGCCCGACGAGGCCTTCAGGTCGAAGTTCTCCGAATACAGCAGTTGTTTTCTGTCCTTTTTGCAGGTGTTTTTGCGCATTTCAAACGTATTGTTGACTTTAAAAAAATCCAAACTTTAATAAAAACAAAATAAAAAAGTTATTTATTCAAACTAAGGTGAGAATCAGCACTTTTTGAAAGTTAAAATGACATACGATATTCCCCTAAAACACCCGCCCTTCACCACTTCCCGGTTCTTTAGCTGGGAAGATGAAGTGGTTTGTACTCCCCACCCTCACAGCTTGCTGTTCAGTTAGAAGAAGAACTTGATTCTAAACATTGTATGAAACTAATTAACATTACGAAACACAAAATAATTGAAATAATAGTTTAGTTATAAAATACCTAGCTATGTGCACTTTCAAACATTACTTTAAATACATATAAATAATTCTTTTCTCATACATTGAGGCTGAACCTACTAAGTAAAACATCAAAGTTAAAATAATAAGAAATAGTTTCATAATGCTACAATAATGGCGCGCCCCGCTATTGCGTTTCATCAGATAAAAATAGTGGATGGGTCCGTGTTATCAACTTTTTTATTTAATTGCACTGATCCTACTAATATTATAAATGTGAGAGTTTGTGAAGATGTTTGGATGTTTGTTACTCAATCACGGAAAAACAGCAGAACGGATTTGGATGAAATTTGGTACACAGATAGATTATAATCTATAGATTAATACATATTATACTTTTTACCCCGGTAGTACGTTCCCGCGGGGTAATTTCCAAATTCCACACGGGAGAAGCCGCGGGCGGAAACTAGTTGGTAATATTTTTTCTTGTTAGAGGAAAAGTGTCAATGTATTGTGTTTTTTTTTTTCGGTATTATATCCATGAAGTATGTCAATTAAACGGGTGTGAAAAGACACTTCACGAAGACGAGCATCAAACACACAAAAAAAAATGTCTCACCACCATGGAGTATGCTCATATTCATGCAAAAATCTTTTTTTTTTTAGTTTCCAATATCGATACCCAACACGTGGCTTAAGTATACTTTGATCCTGAATAGTACTTACATGGAATTATATTATTTAACTTACATGGAAATATAATACATATATGAAACCTATAAAAGAATATAGGGAACTTACATGGAATGTTACTTACATGGGATTATCCAAAAGGAGCCGTCATCATGCCCAGCCGGCATTATG
Organism: Polymixis flavicincta; assembly: GCA_949987655.1. NCBI lineage: Eukaryota > Metazoa > Arthropoda > Insecta > Lepidoptera > Noctuidae > Polymixis > Polymixis flavicincta. The sequence continues at coordinate 20,446,851 of OX465195.1, forward strand.
GTAAAGTGTTCCAGCGTTTGAATAGGGTACGGCCACTTTAGATAGTCGTACTTGTCAATCGCTCCGTCTGGCCAACTGTTTTTACCGTCATGGTCAGTTGTGCTTTCAGCGTCTTCTTTTTGGTTGGTCTCTCTAGTGTTACTCTCGTTTAGTTCGTTTATCTTGTTTTTCCGGAGTGCTCTGATTAATAAAACAACAAATTGTCGGTTAAATAACCGGGTCTTATCGTGGAAGTTGAACCAACAGGGCATTACAATAGTATGTTAAGTATTAACTGCACATGACAATTATCAAGACGTTTAGCGGCGATGCACTAAAGTAAGTAGCACGATCTTACGTTTTTGTAGACTCAATCAGAGTTAGAATTGGCCTCAAATGCCATGATTTCGTATGATAGTTATACAATAGGGTTATTTGAATAATACAATTATATACTATGATATTATGAATTTAAGCTACGCTTGCCGCGGTTGGTCCGTGGTTTTTTTTTTTTTTGGGTCATCAAATAACTTCTCCCGCTCTGGGTGGAGCAGGAGGGCGTGTCAGACTTTTACTGACTAAAACCCACCCGTGTTCCTTCATTAGCCCGTATGCCAGGGGCTGTGGTATCTCTTTGAAACGAACCCGCACCCCTGACAGGCATTGGCCCTTGCGGGCCCCATCATTTTTTGTGCTGACATCTCTTTGAGGCGCGCGTGGAACACAACGCGCCGTCGACTTGGGCTTGGTCCTTACCGGACAGCGAGCTACCCATCACTCGCCGTCCGCAAGCTCATGCCTTCGGTGGCCGGAAATCGGCCTGGGATTCCCGACGCCCAGGGCGTCTCCGTATCCTGCGGCGGCTAGGGTCGCGAGGGCGCATTTGCTGCCTCTTCCTCACGTGCGCCGCCTCCCTCTTCGCGAGCATCACTGCTTCGCTGAAGGAGGTGATGGCTCCCCATGCCCTCTCGCTCCGTACCATGGCCTGGACCAGGGCCGGACGCGAGAGATCGCCGCCGCCGATCGCCTCCACGAGGACACGGCGGTGCTCCACCCAAGCTGAGCAGAACGCCACCGTGTGCTTCACCGTGTCCTCAGGGCGATCTTCGCAGTGGAAACACCCGGGCGTTTCCTCCCGCCCTATCCGAAACAGGAACCTCCCGAAACAACCGTGTCCGGTGAGGACCTGCGTCAGGCGGAAGGTGAGGACGCCATGCCGCCTCTCAAACCACTCCTCAAAGAAGGGACTTACCGCCGCAATCGTGGCGTGCCCAGCACTGGGTTGCGACAATCGCTCTCTCCATGTCACCATGAGATCCCGCCGGAGCTCTGTCCGCTGTGCCGCGATTTCCGGCGGCAGCGGAGTTACGCCCCGGCGTTTGGCCTCCTCGCGCCACTCCCATAGTTGGTCCGTGGATGGCTCTGTGGATCTTTACATACCAAGACTCCTCCGTGCCTCGGAAAGCACGCTAAGCCGTTGTTCCCGGCTGTCATTTGTGGATCTTTGATAGTCATTACGGGTCGTCAGAAGCCCGAAAGTCTGACTACCAGTCTTACCAAGGGGTATCGTATTACCCAGACTGCCTATTTGACCTCCACAACCCAGTTAGATTGTGGAGGTCAAATAGGCAGTCGCTCCATGTGAAATACTGGTATTCAGCTGTATCCGGTTAGACTGGAAGCTGAACCCAACATAGTTGGGAAAAGGCTAGGCAGATGATGATGATGATTTGAACTTAGGCAGTTATATTGATGATTACAATTAATATCCTACTATACATAATTATATTGTATATTAATATAATATTATAAATGTGAAAAAAAAATGTGTTTTGAAGGTTTGGATGTTTGTTACAGAATCATGCAAAAACGGGCGAACAGATTTGGATGGCACACGGGTAGTTTATAACCTGGATTAGCACATTGAATACTTTTTATCCCGATAGTAAATGTACTTCTTGAAGTATGCGTTCCCGTGGCAAATTATACCACGGGAACGCCCGTGGTATAATTTCCGACCTCCACGCGGGTGAAGCCGAACGTGAAGAAGAACAAGAAAGGGTTCAGAACACTCACGCAAACGTCCTGTGAATGGGAACTTACTCCTTGTCTACACCATTAGTTCTCCTGAAGTCAGGGGGAATGTAGTCGTAGTCATGATCTTGGTAATCCTTGTCGCGCGTGACGTTACTGATCCAGGCGGAGTAGTGGAGCATGCTGATGAAACGAGCTGGTGCCGCGCAGCCCGGGCCGTGGGTGCTGAAGCCGATCTGCGACATAACGGAAATTGATCTGGCTGAATAATACTTATAACATGACATCACGCCTGTAGCCCCCGAAAAGTTAGGCAGAGGTGTAGGTATGTATAGTACACCCACCACCTAACATCGCGAGTTATGTTTTAGTTCCGGGGGCGAGCCTATTGCCATGAACCGTGCACAATGCCAGACTCCGGGGTGCTACTGAGAAATTAATATAAATAGCAAATAACACTTTGCCCGGGCCGAAAATCGCAGCCAGGAACTCATGCTCACCAGTAGTGACCACAAAACCAACGAAGGTTTATGCATAAGCACAATCAGTCTGAAGTCTCTCCACTGCTGGGACACGGGCCGTTCCTCAGTGAAACGTGTGTGGGCCATAATCCACCACGCGGGACAAGTGTGGGTTGGTGGGACTATATGTCTGTGTTTCGACAAAATTTTCTTTAAGTAATCGTTTTAGGAGCAGTGGTGATAAAATAATTCACACAAAGTAAAGCGCCAGTCTGAGTTTGAAAATAGGACCTAATGGGCCTACCACTCGCTCAAGCTTTACCACAGTTTTGCCTGCGCAGGCCGGTTTGTACATGGAACACCGTGCGTGTGGTTGGTAAAACTCGCCGATTTCTACACGGTGTTCCGTGTACAAACCGGCCTGCGCAGGCAAAACTGTGGTGAAGCTTGAGCGTGTGGTAGGCCTATAAAACTCGTGAGTGGCAGCCGTTTCCACCAAGATATTTACCACCACTGCCACAGTCACTGCTATCTGGGTGGTTTTAAAACTAGTTACAAGTTAGCTGCCTGCCGCTGCCAAATAGTTTGTTGGACTGTGCCTACCAGTGTGAACCACCCTGAGCTGTTCGACACCAATGCCATGCCGTTGCCCCACACACATCTCTTGCTAGAACTCTGTCCCTTACCGCATAGGTACGAGATAGGCTGCTGGTTCTTGACGACTAACTGTAAGAAGATTAAAAGTAAATATTATTATTTAAAGAATTATAATACTGCTAGAAAAAAGAGGGGAAGAGGCCGCCCGCCATTAACCTTGCGGTCGAAATATAAAAGAGACCTCAAGAAATCCCAATTGTTAGAATCGAGCACTCAAGACAGAATAACTTAGCGCAGAAAAGTGAGAGGACCTGACCGCAAATAACAGGGCCAGGAAGGGAAGAAGACGATTATATTTAGGGGCTCGAGGCTCTTAACCGAGTCTCCAATGACAGACTCGGTTAAGAAACATTTGCCGAGGTTCCATTACATACCGAGACCCCTCCGTGCCTAGCAGAAACATTAAGCCGCTGGACCCAGCTGGCATTCGTAGATCTTTGATGCGATTTTGAGTCGTTACAAGTAGGTAGAAGTCCAAAAGTCGGACCACCAGACTTAAATTACCAGCAACCCCATCATGTTACCCAGTAACTGGGTGGTAGAAGTAGTTAGGCATATACTCCATGTAAAATACTCATATTAAGTTGCATCCGCTTGAACTGAAAGACGATCCTAATGTAGATGGGAAAAGGCTGAGCAAATGATGATATAAAAAACCGGTCAAGTGCGAGTTGGACTCGCGCACCGAGGGTTCCGTACAAACCTGTGGGTATATAAGTAAAAGTTCAAAATTGTCAAAAATATTTTTTTTTATATGACGAAACTAAAAATTTTCGGTTTTCGTAATTTTTCCTATATCTGTACTATAAGACGTGACTTCGTACAAAATTTCAAGATTCTAAGTTCACGGGAAGTACCCTGTAGGTTTTGATTCCCGTGCGAGTTTCGAAAATTTGCGGAATTTTGCGGCCTAAATGGCTGTATCTTTTGATTGCGTTGACTTAGAAGGTTGATTTTTCTACAGCTTCCAGGGACAGTAGAACTAAGTATCATATAGAAATTTCAGTTTGATACCTCCACGCGTTCCTGAGAAAAACGGTCTTGACAGACGGACGGACGGACGGACGGACAACAAAGTGATCTTATAAGGGTTCCGTTTTTTCCTTTATTGGTACGGAACCCTAAAAATGATATGGATGTTAATGCAACTCAACATCTGGCTCAGGAATCGAATTCTCTTTTCAGTTTCACCTCAAATCGACGGGGTACAGAATTAAATATTACCATGTGAAACGCTATGAATGATGAATTGATGACTTATCCTAACAGAAGGCAAACAAAAAAGCAGTTATCGTATAGCATAAGCATAGCATAATCAGCCTATAACGTTCCCACTGCTGGGACACTGGGCTCATCTGGGTGCGAGAGAGTGGGCTGTAATCTACGCCGCAGGCCCAGTGCGGTTTGGTAGATGTCACATGTATTAGAATTTTCGATTCTAGGACAAGCCGATTTTCCGTTTTGAGAGCAGTGGGGAAGTAATAATTTAGCAAATTAAAGTGCCTGACTGGGTTCGAACCCACGATCGTAACGAGCGTCGTCGTTACCACTGCGCCACTACGGCATCCGTATCATAGCGTATAGCTCAACCCTGCAATAGGGAGCTCCACAACCCGACATACAACAGACCAACCATTGGTGTAAAAGGGTGTATAATTGTATATCTTTAAAGAATACTTACCCCCTCTTTCTCATAAAATTTATCGCAATCTGGTCTGTCCGTATATTGTATTCGGTAAAACATTTTTTCTATTACATCATTTTCTGAAACATAGAACGTATGCGAAACCTTTTAATGAAATTTAAAAGGAGTTATTAGTGAAATAACACTCTCCTAGAATATTAAAATATGGAGATATTAATTATAGGTACACACACCATACGCGTCTATATTTTCCAAAGGATTTCTCAGAACAGTATAGTAACACCCATAAAAATAATTTGTTATGTTATTTCAAAATATAGATGTGTTTACTAGATAGGTTGCTATATTGCACTAGTGTTTTATTATTGCATTATCATTTAAAAGAACGTACCATCTGTAAAACCAGTAAGGTAGAGGCAACTAGTATCAAACGAAACGGTGGGAAAGCAAACTGGTAACAATGGATCTGAAAAAAGTAAGTTAGATTTAATAGATGGTCATATAAATCAGTTCGAAATACCGCAGTGTCTCAAGACAAAAGTCTTTGACCAGAGTGTGTTGCCAGGGCACTAAAACGTGGTCGCTCACAATGGTCCTTATCAGAAGGCTAAAAGTCACTCAAAGGGCAATGGATGGGGCAATACTCGGATTTTCCATACGTGATCGAATCAGGAATTAACCGCGTACCGGAAGACATGGAGTTGAAAGGCCTCCCACAAGGTGGACCGATGACCTTGTGAAGGCCGCAGGAATCCGCTGGATGCGGGAAGCACAGAACCGGTCGAAGTGGAGGAGCTTGGGGGAGGCCTTTGTCCAGCAATGGACGTCTTTCGGCTGAAATGATGATGATGACACATCATTTATTAGTCCCCCAGCGAGCTTTTTGTCATCAACGGAACACAAACCCCGAACTTTATGTTTTGGAAACAAAAATTCAATGAAATATATGACAAAGCTAACGTTGCATTGCAACCCATTTTTCAAGGTGTTTTATAAAAAATCGACCTAAGCCTCATTCACACGATACAGGTTTCTTTCCTATGGCATACAAGAAAATTGACACAACAGAAAACTAGAATCATCTAAACACTGTGTAGACCGTTATTTTTTTTTTTTTTTTTAAGTTTTGAAGAAAATCTAGACTAGATAAACCTGAACAAGATGGTTGATAATGTAAAAAATTATGTATGAGCGGGTATTCAAGTATAGACATACACGCGGATTCTGCGGAGCCCGCGAAATTAAAATTTATTTGCAGAAGAACGTAAAAAATAATGAATTTCACCGGCTACATCGAAAAAATCACCTCATAATCAGCCTGTCCCCACTGCTGGGCCACAGGTCACAGGCCACAGGCCTCTCTCTTTGTACACTTTGACAAGTTCACAATTTAAAATTCTCAATTCAAAAACCAGGTAATAAGACTCACTATCGTCGTCGGCGTTCAGCAGGATGATGGCGATGCTGTTAAACGTTTCGGTCTGGTACTCAGGGTGTGTGACGTAGGACACCAGCGAGTAATTCACGGCGACGTCACCGTTCGAAATGAACATCGCGCGAGTGTCGTACCTTAAACAGTTGAAGGAAGCTGCGATTTTAATTTTAAGACACTAATAAAGACGTCCACTGCTGGCCTATGTGCAGAAGAGGACGTCTTTCGGCTGAAATGATGATGATGAATCAAAATAAGAGTCTCGAGCAACACCTGAGAAGGCTCTCGTTAGGTAGCTGAATGAAGGGCTAGAATCAGACAGTGGTACTTCTGGACACGGCTCGTATTGATAGGAGGTTCCTCTCTCTGGAGCCCTGACCGCCGCGGCCGCACCGGTAGCTTGAACCCTGTTACCGATACCGGTGGGCTAATATGTTTATGTTTTGTAGACGTACTGAGTTTTATTTATTATTATTAATCAATTTAATTCAGAATATATTCGATAATTGTAAGAAAAAAATATTTAAAACTGTTAGTAAAATTATTAATTATTGTAAAAATTTTGCTACTAAAAACATTATAAATAATTGAGCTACTTAACATTGTAGAGGGCACCACCCGAGCCGTGAACTCTATTCCAGTGCCTCACAACCAGGTAATCAACCCTTTCCAATATGGTATTTAGAAGGCTGTTGGTGCTGCACGCGGCGCATCAGGGAGGCCACTCTCTTACGCACGATCACCCTAATGCAATCCGTTTTGGCCTTAGCAAATATAACTGATGCACTGCAAAAGCGAGGCAACCCCAACTGCATCCTTAAACCATTATTGTATAGGACCCGTAGGGCAATGAAAGATCCACGCGTATACCGCACCTACAGGCTGCAGATATAAAATGACTGGCAGTAATAAGACAATAATCACAATCATCGTGATACAGAATGTCATAATTTGATTTTATGGATTACAATACTAGCCAACAAAATCGTTTTGGAGAAAACCTTTGATAAAATTTGCACAACTTGCAAAATTGGAATTCAAATTCAAATGTTTATTGCTCAACACAGTACATAATCATACATTTCTAGATGTCAAGTGAATGCCATTAAAATTATACAATTTCATAAACTCAAAATAATACCATTTTATGCAATGTCACAAATACAAATCAATAAGTATGTAATGGCAAAATATATAATGTTACAATAACTAAGTAATGTATAATAGAGTCAACGCATAATTGGCACTACAAATAAGATAATTTTAATACATATGTTTTTCGATTTATTTATTTCACCCTAATTACATGTATTATTATTATACGCACAAAATATCAGACAGGTATTTATAATTATTAATTGTGTAATACGAGTATGTCTTACTTATCAGTTGATTATTGAGTTACTTATTAAATAAAAAGAAGTCGGTGACTTTGGATATGTTTAATTTTTTTTTCTGATATGAAATTTAAATGGGACCATTCCGAAATGAACCCCTTTCAAACAAAAAAAGAATTTTGCAAATCGGTCTATATGACGGAGTTATTCCCAAACCTCCATCTAACTCCTAACCGATAAAGAGCTTTACCTTCCTTCATCACCTCAGCGACATGAGATGATGATGACCATACGCAAGTGTCTCATTATCTTCAGAAAATATATGAAAAACATTGTTAATACCTATAAAATTTGAGGGTTGCCCTCGATTTCCCTGGATCCCATCATCAGATCCTGATTTAGTAGCAATGGGACCACCTCAAGAGTATACTATTTCAAATAAAAAAGAATTTTGAGAATCGTTCCACAAATGAGGGAGAAATCGGGGAACATACATAAAAAAAATACAAACAGTGGAACATAAATATAACGTCCTCATTTTTAAGAAGTCGGTTAAAAAGAACGGTTTGCAGCTCTCCGTGCTCTGAATACCGCATATCGCCCTCACACATCTCTTTTGCGCTCTAAATACGAGATTTTCTCTGTCTCCTTGTTGGTGGAGTTACCCCAATAAATAATCCCGTATTGTAATGCAGACATAACATAAGCATGATACGCCATAAGTAAACAAAACTTTTTGATTTACTTCCTTTGCGAGATTACGTGAAGCATGACTGTTGACTCAGGAGTTGATATAAACTGTCAGTTTAAGTTTTCCACGACATGTCTCTATCCAAATCAAACCCTAAAAAATGTATAGTTGTCGTTTCTGAAATTGCCTCGTCTCCATATTTAATGTCCGACTTTTTATGATTTGTCCTTTGTTCAAAAGTATTTTTTTTCCCTATTTGTTTTTAGTCAATCCCATCGTATCCTAAACAGTAATTGTACTCTCACAAGACGTGGGCCATGAATTTAAACAAACCCTTCGCATCGTCGCCATTTGGTTGGGATATAATTGTATAGATATTTTAGTTGTGTCAATATTAATTTTTAAGTTATTCGCACCCGTCCGTTCTACTCATACTTGGAGACAGTGGTTTATTTCTCCGTCAAGTGTCATCGCATCATTTTTACCACTGAAACGACTGTGCTATCATCAGCAAACAAAACCATCGGATGATGTGTTTCTCTAGGCATGTCATTAATGTAAATAATAAATATCCTACAATACCTCCTTGAGGTGCGCAGAGAAATGGAGAGAAGCTATATGGGCCATAAACTAAAAGATAGAGTCAGAAACAGCTCAATACGACAAGAAACTAAGGCTAAAGACGTAATTAAACAGATTATAATACTAAAATGGAAATGGGCTGGACATTTACAAAGAGTTAGCGACGACAGATGGACTAAAACCACAACAAACTGGTATCCTATCAACAAACCGAGAAAACGTGGGAGACCCTACAAGAGATGGAGTGACGACATATCAGGATTAATATGAAAAACATGGAGCAGACTAGCTAGAGACAGAACAAGATGGAGACAGATGGAGGAGGCTTTTACCGCACTAGGCGGTCCTTATGATTAAATAATGACAAATATTAATCAATAATATTAATAATTAATAATAACAATGAATAATACTTACTAATAACTAATGATTATGAATTTTATTTTTTAATTAAATTGAAATGTATTTTTATTAAAGTAATAATAACAATGCATGTATTGTAACGATTGTAAGGAATCAATAAAAGTTTTTTATTTTTATACCTCCTTGGGGTACACCGTAGTTATTAGCACTCTGACCATTTTAGTAACTTGTTTTATGAAGGACAAGTACGATTTCAAAAGGTTCAAAGCTTTTCCTCTAATTACGTACCTTTCCAACGTATTAAATAGTACTGTTCTATCCACAAAATCAAAAGCCTTTCTCATGTCCATGAACAAAGCAACTACCGAACTTCTGATATCAATGCTTGTTATATTTTTTTTCAAAGAGATTTAAAATTGCCATATTATAATATTCTTTTTTCTTCTAAAACCTTATTGAATTTTTCATTAGCAAAAAGATTGTTACGTTCAAGGAATGTGTATAATTTATTCGTATTGTACATCACTTTTTCTACAATTTTAGAGAATATGGGTAGTAAGACAATAGGCCAGTAGTTGGCTGGATCGTGTTTACTACGCTTCTTAAATAGTGGTTTAAAACAGCTTATTTTACCTATCCAAAAACACACCCCATTCTAAACACATATTTATCGTATGACTAAGTACTCATGCTATAATGGTTGAAACGGATTTAATAACCTTTGTTGTGATGTCATCATAGATTATTTTATGGATTTATTCATTTTACAAATAATGAGTTTGGATGCATGTAAAATTTTGATTAAAAATAATAATGTCAGGTACTATGTCAATTTCTTCAATAGAATAGTCTTTAAAAGTTTGGGCAATACTTTTCGCGTCAGTTATATCTATGTTATTTATTGTAAGTCTTAGTATTCCTTCAACCGGCTTATTATTTATGCACTTACTTATTATTTGTCATGTAGCTTTACACATAGACGCATTACTAATGTAGTTGTTATTTTGGGATTTCTTAGTCAGACAAATTATTGATTTTATGCGTTTCGTATACGTTTTGAAAATGGTTTTAGTATTGAGGTTGGGATCTTTCCGAAATTGCCACAAAATGTCTCGCTTGAGTTTCCAGCATAATTTTATACCTTTAATAATCCACTTCGGTGATTTTACTGCATACCATTTTAATTTCTTAAGCGGAAAGCACATATCATAAAATAGTTTAAATTTGTGTCGTGGAACTTATTAAATGTGTCATTAGGTTCTGTGGAGGCATAAATATTGTTAAATGTCAAATTTTGTTAGAAATTTACAATGCATGGGAAAATAAATACGATGCCTTGGGCATCTTTTGCGATTTATCTAAAGCTTTCGATTGCGTGCTTCATGAAACTCTAATCAGGAAACTCCGCCACTACGGGATCCGGAACACCGCTCTGGATCTTCTTATTTCATATTTGTGTAATAGGATTCAGTGTGTTGATGTAAACGGAAAAAGATCTCCGGGATCCGTAATATAAATGGGAGTCCCACAGGGCTCAATTCTTGGTCCTTTCTTGTTTCTTATTTATATTAATGACTTGCCTTACCTCATAAAGGATAATCATGATATAGTGTTGTTTGCGGATGACACTTCACTTTTGTTTAGACTTAAACGTCAGCAACTTGTTAATGACGATGTAAATAGCGCAATCTCAAAAGTAATTCACTTGTTTAATGCTAATAATTTGCTTCTTAATGAAAAAAAGACCAAATGCATTAAGTTTGCGCTACCTCACGTTAAGCAGGTGAAAACTAATGTGTTGATAAAGGGCGAAGAATTGAATCCTGAAGATAGCACTGTATTTTTGGGCTTAACTTTGGATACCAAGCTTCAGTGGGGCCCACATATAGCTAAATTGTCGAAAAAGCTAAGTTCTGCAGCATACGCTGTTAGGAAAATTCGTAATTTAACTGATGTAAAGACAGCCCGCTTAGTGTACTTTAGCTATTTTCATAGTGTAATGTCGTATGGTATTCTATTGTGGGGAAATGCCGCCGACATTCAGACTATTTTTGTCTTGCAAAAAAGAGCTGTCCGATCAATTTATAAATTAAGTCCGAGACACTCTCTCAGTGATAAATTTAAGGAGATAAATGTAATGACTGTGCCTTTTTTTTTTTTTTTTCAAGCCCATGCCTACGGTGGCCGGAAATCGGCCTGGGATTCCCGACGCCCAGGGCGTCTCCGTATCCTGCGGCGGCTGGGGTCGCGAGGGCGCATATGCTGCCTCTCCCTCACGTGCGCCGCCTCCCTCTTCGCGAGCATCACTGCTTCGCTGAAGGAGGTGACGGCTCCCCATGCCCTCTCGCTCCGTACCATGGCCTGGACCAGGACCGGACGCGAGAGATCGCCGCCGCCGATCGCCTCCACGAGGACACGGCGGTGCTCCGCCCAAGCAGGGCAGACCGCCACCGTGTGCTCCACCGTGTCCTCAGGGCGATCTTCGCAGTGGAAACACCCGGGCGTTTCCTCCCGCCCTATCCGAAACAGGAACCTCCCGAAACAACCGTGTCCGGTGAGGACCTGCGTCAGGCGGAAGGTGAGGACGCCATGCCGCCTCTCAAACCACTCCTCAAAGAGGGGACTTACCGCCGCAATCGTGGCGTGCCCAGCACTGGGTTGCGACAATCGCTCTCTCCATGTCACCATGAGATCCCGCCGGAGCTCTGTCCGCTGTGCCGCGATTTCCTGCGGCAGCGGAGTTACGCCCCGGCGTTTGGCATCCTCGCGCCACTCCCATATTTGCGCGAGGACCTTTGCCTCCAGATCCCATGGCGGTAATCCGGCAAGGAGGCCCGCCGCCTCGCCGGAGATCGTGCGGTATCCTCGGATCATCCGTATGGCCATGACCCTATGGGACGCCCTCAGCTTGCGACCTGGTTGGCGCCTCAATGTAGGCGCCCACACCGGCGCCCCGTATAGGGCCATGGACCGCACGATCCCCGCGTAGAGCCTCCGGCAGGAGGCGTTTGGCCCCCCTAGATTGGGCAAGAGCCGCTTCAACGCAGCCCCAGCCCGCTCCAGTTTGGGAGCCAAACGGCGGAAATGCTCCGCGAAGTTCCACCGGCTGTCGAGGACGAGTCCCAAGTACTTTGTAGGGGATCCCTACACTTGGTGATATGATAACGGGGTGATTCTATTGGGATGATGAAATAAAACCGACCGCCGTGAATGTTCGTTAAACACTGATTTATTGATATCTATTTTTACATATTATTTGCAATAATGAGTACAAGGTAAAAATGCTGTGGGTGCAGAGTGCACGGCGCGTAAGTCTGTAAAGTAATGTACGGTTCCGTACATACTGCCCGCCCAAAAGGGACAACAGAAATGATTGATAGCTATGCAGATAAAATGAAGTTACAAACAAAAAGATTGTGGTTAAATAGTAACATGAAAATAGACTGATAGCTTATGATACAAATGAGATAAAACACGAATTTTACTGACTTATTCTAAGATTTAAATGTCCTTAATCATCGCGGTCTTGTGAGTGCACTGAATGTAGAAACGTTGGCGAGGTAGCCTTATCTACACCACTGATTGTAAACACTTCACTGCACTTTTGCACTGATTCCGGTAAACGTGATGCCACTGGCACCGTATCAGCCGGCACGACTGCCACTGGCCCCACCCAGACAGCCTCCTGGCCCTGGGGGGCCAGCGACGCTGGTACTGTCCCCGTACTTCGTTGTCTTCTGATGAGGTACACGACGACGCCACCCAGGATGATAACCGAAGCTACACTGATGTACAACACCGTATAGTGATGAATGTCGTGAATGCTCAGATCTGTAGATGACTGTTCCTTAACGTCGTCAATCTGAGCCCTTATTTGATTCCAAATGAGATGATGATCTTCGGTCACGCTGATGTTCTCTGGTGCAGACGTTTTTACTATTTTGTTTAGGACAGAAACCTCTGGGACTTCGATATGATGATGAATATTAACATGATTGGATTGACAATAAATGAACCAACAACGGATCCCACGAATTCGTATTGACGCCGAGATTGTGAATCGCGTGAATACATTCGGTTGAGGTATCATACAACCTTTTGATTTCGAATGATGATTGTTTTTGAATGATGGGTTGATTTAGGAAGACTTCGATTTGATTCGTGAAAAGAACTTGAGAATTGTTGTAGCGATATAATAAGATCTCCCACGCAGTATCATAATTCTCTGATGAAATATGGAGATGATAGATTAGACGTTCTGCTTCTCCCTTAAGTTTTCCCTTAAGGTGCTGCATCTTCTGAGCTTTGGTGATAGAATTGTTATTATGAATTGTCTCCGTAAACAAGTCATGAAATGTTGGCCACTGAGTGTAGTTCCCGCTGAATGATGGTATTTCAATGTGCGGAGTTGATTTTTCTAAGTGAGTAGTTGATGAGATTTTCTTATTTAACTCACGTTTGATAGTCTTGTAGGCCAATTCATGATGATTAAACTCCTTGTCGTATGATATATCTCCACCAGCAAGTATATGATCTATTTGCAAATGTTGAGCATCAATGATTGTCCACTTAGCTTGAACGTTTTTGAGCTCATCTTCTAGTTCCCACTTATCTGTTATTTGATCAACTTTAATGTCTTTAATTAACCGATGAAATGCCCTAAAATAAGTGCGTTGCAATGATAAAAATTCGTCTAGCTTTCCATCTGGTTGAGTAGACTTTGATGATTTGCCGTAAGATGAAATAAGACTACGAGTAGATTTATAAAGATCTTTACCCTTTTGATACGTGTTGTCAAGGAAATAATCACCTGCGACATTTTTATACTCAGATATTTTTTGATGATTTTGCTCGAACTCTCCCCAGAGGTTGTCTAACGTCTCTAACCGTTTCCTCAAGTATTCGGTATCTTTGCGAGAATCCGAGTCCTTGTTAAAGTTTACCTTTATTGTAGTGATTGTGGTGATGATTTCAGATTGACGGGCAAAAAGAGTTTCCATGATGTAGGTAAAGGAACAGTCTTACTTGATTAAATGATGATCCACGATCTGCACCTGCTGCTGCTCCCAACGGGGTTGATAGCGGACGCTGAACCCTCGCGCCGCCTGATGATGAGCTCCACAGAGCCTGATGATGATGATCTCACGCCGTGATTTGCTTACCACGACCGTCTGTTGACCTAAGCTGTATGCTCAAGTCTATGATGAGTGTCTGATGAAGTGTGTATCCACTAAATGAGTCCACACTGGATTGATCACAGAACCTTAAGTCCACGTCACGTCTGCGAAAACGTGCCTCTGACCAGTACGCACGCTAGGTCAAAGTACCGCGACGAGGTCCTGCTGTAATGCTCGAAGGACCAAAAATAAATGTAGGGGATCCCTACACTTGGTGATATGATAACGGGGTGATTCTATTGGGATGATGAAATAAAACCGACCGCCGTGAATGTTCGTTAAACACTGATTTATTGATATCTATTTTTACATATTATTTGCAATAATGAGTACCTACAAGGTAAAAATGCTGTGGGTGCAGAGTGCACGGCGCGTAAGTCTGTAAAGTAATGTATGGTTCCGTACATACTTCATCGTCGACTCGACGCCGATGTGAACCCCTCCCACCGTTATCTGGGAACCCGTCGGTGGCGCATTCCGAGGACCATGAAACCACATGGCCTCGGACTTGTGCAAGGCCACCTCGAGTCCCAGTTGCCGGATCCTATCCACGATTGTCGCAACCCCTTGTGTCGCTAAGTCGGCCGCCGCCTGGTACGACCTCCCTTGCGCCAGGACCAGCGTGTCTTCAGCGTAACAAACTACACTGACGCTGTCAGGGAGGTCGGCGCGCAGCACCCAGTCGTATCCGATGTCCCACAGATGCGGCCCCAGGACCGATCCCTGTGGGACACCGCACGACATCTCTCGTCGGTTCCACTCTCCGAGGTGATCGGGGTAGATGACGGCCCTGTCCGTCAAATAGGCCTCGACCACACGACAGAGGTAGGTCGGCATCCGGTGATACCGGAGTGCCTCCCTTATGCAACTCCAGGGCAGGGTGTTGAAGGCATTGGCGATGTCTAATGACACCGCCAAGACGACCCCACCCCGGGCCACAGCATCCCCCGTCGTGAGGGCTCGCACGCGCATGATGGCATCCACCGTTGAGCGCCCCTTGCGGAAACCAAACTGGCTCTCCGCCAAATCCGGCCCCACCCGCACCAGCCGCCCGACGAGGCGGTCTGCAATTACTCTCTCAAAGAGCTTGCCCACCTCGTCGAGCAGCACAATGGGCCGGTAAGCGGACGGAGAGTCCGCTGGGCGCCCCGGCTTCTTAATGAGGACCAGTTTCCCCGTCTTCCAGCGAAGTGGGAACTGGCCCTCCTCCAAGCATGCGCTTAGGAGCCCTCTTAGTCGAGGCCCGAGAGCCTGCAAGGCCAGGACCCAGGCTTTGCCGGGCAAGCCGTCGGGTCCTGGGGCGGTATTCTTGGCATTCAGTCTACGTACCGCCACTCTCAGGTCTACCTCGGTCACCTCTGGAGAGTCGTCGTCGTCGTCGGTGTGGTCCGCATCGGGCACCGCAGGAGGCGGAGCCATAGGCGGGGGAGCGTGCTCCCCCCGTGAGGGGAACAGAGCGCTCACCACGTCCTGCACGAGATGAGGCCGGAGACTCTGCGTCAGCGGGGGAGCCCACGGGCGGATCTTATCCCGCACCGTTTTGTAGGGGCGTCCCCACGGGTCTCTGCTCAGAGTCTCCAGCGACTCCTCGCGGGGCTGGCGAACGAAATGTCCACCACCGACTCACCCCGCATCCGCACACACGTGGCGACAGAACCCCGGTTTAGGACGACCAGGTCTGCTTCCAGAGCCCAGTCCTCCACCATCCTGCCCCGCACGTTCGTCAACCGGGAACCCCAAGCCAAGCTCTTGGCATTGAAGTCCCCAAGGACGAGCACGGGGAGGGAACGGAACCCGACGACGACGTCTCTCAACTCCGCAAGGGAGTTGTGGAACTCGGCGAGAGTTCGGCTCGGGGAGAAGTACACCCCTACCACGACTATCTCCCCGAACCGTGCTGCAACGCAACCCCGTCCCCTCTTGACACTCTCGAGGGTCGGGGTACCGGCGGCGGCCGACGAAATGAGGGTCACTGAGCCGCTCAGGTCCTCCACCCAGTCATCCCTGGGCGGGACAAAGTACGGCTCAGCGACCACGGCGATGTTAATCGACCACTGCGCCATGCTCTGGATCAACAGATCCTGAGCGGCGGCACAGTGGTTGATATTCGCCTGGAGGAGGCGTAATGGGGCCGTTACTGGCATTCCATATCAGCCCCCTCCGGGGCCTCCTGGGTAGGCCCTGCCGTGACGGCGGCGACAACGACGACGGCGGTGGACGCGGCAGCGGCGGCGGCAGTGGCGGCGGTTGCGGCGGTGACGGCTGTGGCGGAGGGTTTGGCCTTACCTCGGCCCCTGGTTTCAGCGGGTGGAGCGCAGGCTTTGCTCCCAGCCCGGTATGACTGTGCCTTCACAGTATATTTGTGAAAATCTTTTATATGCCCATAAAAATATTAAATTGTTTAAAAAATACAGTGATATCCATAGTTTAAATACTAGGAACAAACACAAATTTGTTGTACCATCAACAAGGCTCAAGAAAATAGGTGGGTCATTCAGATGTCAATGTATACGCTTTTATAATAAACTTCCAAGCCATGTTCAAGATCTAAGTCTCAATAAATTTAAATCATTCAACAAACGTAAGTTGTGCCTGAAAGCCTTTTATACCGTTAAAGATTATATTGAGGACAAAAAAGCTTGGGATTGACCTGCTCCAATTTTGTATACTGAATGTTGTTTTTTCTTTGTTTTGCTCTTTGACATTTGATTATTATTATATACACTTTGACATTTGATTATTATCATATACACTTTGACATGAATATTTACTTTGAGAAGTATAATATTATTTTTGCTTTAATTATTGTGAATGTGAGGACTATGTGGTATTTTTGTTTTCGTGTTTCGTTTCTTTCTCAGTTCGTTTTTAATGTTAATCTGGCAGTTTGGGTACTTTATGCGGCCTACCCAAATGTCCTTTCTTTGGTATTGTTCGTCAAATCGTTGAGCTCCTCAAGTTCTGAGTTGAGCCGTATGATTACTGATACATGCGTGCACTGAATGGACAGGTCCACTCAACCTGTGTGGTTCTTTCCTCGAAAGACCATTTCAGACACCAATCCACAACATGGTCTTCACATGATCTGACCAAGATTATGTCTGGACTTTAAAAGAGACTGTGACCTCTGAGTTTGTTTCGGCCTTTCTTCTCAGAGTAGTCAGTTAGGAAACGCCGACCTCATCTAGTTTAAAAAATATGATTGACGTGTAAAAGTGTTTGTATAAACCTACTTACAGAAATAAAATCATTTATCATTTATCATTAGAGTAGTTGCGCTGTATGATCTGCCAACGCCAATTCGACCGTTACGCATTTACTTCGTCCTATATCGTCAAAAAGTTGTCAATTCATGTTCCGTTACAAAGACGTGTTGGAGTAAGCACACCTATTCTCAAATTAAAACTTTGCAATAGATTTTTTAGAGAAAATGAAAAGAAGCTTTGAAAGCCGGCTGACAATGATGTGGATGTATGATGCGACTATCTTGAATCATTCGTTTAGTTAAATAGAAAGCGTAGCGAAGGTCAGTAGACCGACAATCTTGTAAAGGTCACGCAAATCCCCTGAATGCGAGAGGCAAAGATCATGGGGCCAATTATGATCTCGAATGTGGTTGATGCTTTGGGGTAGTCTATTTTCTGCAGTGGAAGCCTTGTGGCTGAATGATGATGAGTCAAACAAGCAGACAATTATAAATATGCTTACGAAGTTGCAGATAACAATAGATAATATAAAAAAAATGTAAATAATAAATGTGGATAACTTACTGAAGAATTCTCTTCGGTATCCGCACGATGTCGTCAGCACTGGCAAGCGCGCGGTTTGCTTTGACCAGCACGATGCCTGTTACTGCCACCTGTACGTCGTCGCCATTGTCTGTGGGTGTATAGGACTTCCAGCATGATTTATTATGTACGAGTAAGTATTCCCCTATATCAGCTGGTATTCCCACCGCCAACAGGAAAGCGACTAGCTATCAACTAATTTCTCGCTCAAGAAACGTACAATAGAGAGTTCTTACCAGAAGTTTTAACTGTTAGTCATTAATTTATTAGTGTGTCGGGCTGTGCTGGGGCGGCCGCTGCACGTACAGAAAATTTAAAAACGGCAAAAGAAAAAACACGTTAACCGATTGTTGAAATTAATCATATTGTTTTGTATTTAATTTACGATTGACTGTACTTTTAGTTTGGATTACTTAGTTGCAAATCCGGTGTACATATAACAATACTTTTACTTAACAATACTTTTCACGATCACTTGTTGCTTTTTTTCACCGAAACATAGTTTTGAAAACACATATTTCTATCTTTTCTTTGTACACACACCACCTGAACAACTTTCACAGTGAATAATGTCTATTTTTCACACTATTATCAACGTTAAAATCTTAAATACATGCTATCTGGCTCACAACTAAAAGAAACACATTACACCAAACTTGTTGCCTCTTCACGAAACCAGAGGACTGGCTTATTTTTAGATCAAGAAAAATCAGCTTTGCCATCCAACGTGGCCAGACTTTTGGGCACTTCTTGCACTAACAGCAATGCGGATGAATTCTTTGATGCCCAGTGAGCTCTTCTCTTTTTTTCCTTTATACAGGATAAGTTTTTATCCAGTGCGCAAACTGTAACCATGAATTCAGCATATCATTCTAGAGCTCCCAGCGTAGACATTTTTCGTCAGTTATTAAAAAAAATCTGCTGTTTCATAGGAAAGTGCAATACCTACGCGCTCAAAATGTATAAACCAGCTGATTTTTTTATATAACCGACGAAAATATCCTGCCCTAGGGGGTCTAGAATGATATGCTGAATTCATGGTTACAGTTTTTGCACTGGTTAAAAACTATTATGTAAATAATATGTTTATTTTAGTATTAGTTTGTACCTATATTGTATTAAGATTATTAGCATTATATTTATTCTACTGACACCGTGATCTACATTTGTTGAACGTTTTTTGAGTACAAGCCGTGATATGACAATATAATGAGCACTAACGTAAGAACACTTTTAGCATCCCGAGCCAGTTGAAGTCGGAGCTCTGCCCCATGTTGCCCTCATCCAGTTCGATACCCATTGTCATGTCACATGGAGGAGATGCCGACGAGAGCGCTGAAACATGACATCCATTACGTCATAACAACACTCATAAGAGTGCATAATAGCAACGATATTCTAAAAGCATTTGCAGAGCGCTCAGACAACCCAATACATAATAACTTCATTCTTTCCGTCTGTCCCAACCAATTTGCCGCGAGTCTGATGGACCAGTAAGGTTAAAACTGAGATCAAAACACGGACATGTAAATGTAAATTAATGAATTTGAATAACCCCTTGCACTTCACATTTCGGGGGCAATTAGAAAAAAAAGTGAATTTTTGTAGGACAAATCAAATCACTGGGAATACTGTAAATTACTGTGAGGGTCTTAAACATTTTTTTTTTGTAGTTTTAAAATAAATACTTTCAAATCTAGTTAAAAATTGACTCTAACTTTATGTGAAACGTAACTGGTCTGCTGTAGAATAATTAAATTACCTATTTAGTTATTATACAAAAAACTCACCGAAACAAATTATCAATATTTTAACGAGTAACACTCCGCGCATAGTTTGCCTAAACTTCAAAGTTATAAAGTGTTAATTTACACTTTACTACTAACACATCACACATTTATTGGTACAGCTGTTCAGTCACTGATCAAAGATCGTAAATATTGGCAAGTATTTGAACGAAATAGTCAACTTGCAAACAGACCTGGTTGAGATAACAAATGGAGTATTCACTCCAAAGTCTCGCACATATAGAACTTTGCAGAGCAGATGATTATTATGTTTGTCGGAAATACGTTAGGTCACTCTTTTGACTAATCTGAACGCCAGCGCCACCAAGCGACCGACCAGAGTTAAGTTCAGTTGGTCGGTGGCGGTCGAGCAGTGAACACGTTTAGTTGTGACGTGTATCCCTTTTTGATGTTATGTAAAAAGAGTACCAATCTGCTTTTATGACAAAAACCATTAACATTAATGGCACCTCCGTTGGCTTTAACCAATGGGCTACTCCTGGTATTTACAAAAAGCAGAGCGAGACTATTACTAGTTTTATGGATGGAAAAAAATACAGGTTTGATATTCCTTTCCTAGAGTATGTCAAAAACTAATCAAAATAATTTAAAAGATTAGTGTTTTTGCAATTTCAAGTGATACAATTAAAAATTCTTGTGATAAAGTTAAAATAGCTTGGAAAATCACTAACAAAGAAATGGGCAAGTCGGTTAAACAACAAAAACAACTTGAGATTATGGTCAACGACAGCTTAATAATTAAAGAAGCAAGCACACGCATTTAAAGAGTTTTTTGCCTACATACCTGTAACTACGACTCGCTTCTTAAATTTGTCCCTGTCTAAAGCTGAAAACCTTTTGCATAGCAGTGTGCCTAAATGTAGTGACCTATTCAGTTTCGAACATGTAACGCCTCGTGATGTAGTTTTTGTTTTAACACATATAAGAACACTGGCTAATTCTGGGGTACTTCCATTAAACTTTTAAGTAATATAATAGACATCGTAGCCCCCTATCTAGCTGTCAATTTTAGTAAAGGTGTTGATTCAGGAACTTTTCCTGACCTCATGAAGTCATACCATTATTTAAATCAGGTAATAAAAATGACGTTCGTAATTTCAGGCCTACTACTATCTTGTCTGCATTTAGCAAAATATTTGAAAAGTTAATACTCAACTCAAGCAGTTAGAAGGCATTTTAATTAAAATAGCCTCCTTCATAATCACCAATTTGGCTTTAAAAGAGGTCGTTCGACTACAGATGCGAGTGTTGCTCGGTTGAGACACATACTTAACGCATGGGAAAACTCGCCAAATGCTATTGGAGTTATCTATGATCTCTCCAAGGCCTTTGTTTGCGTGCACCATGAGACGCTTTTGCATAAACTACGTTATTACGGTTTCCATAACGAAGCTTTAAACGTTATAAATTCTTATTTACAAAATAGGTTCCAATGTGTAGAAATTAATGGTGTAAAAATTTCCAGGCTACCAGTTCAGTTAGGTGTACATCAAGACTCCATACTCGGCCCATTCTTGTTTTTAGTGTATGTCAATGACTTACCATTCTATTGATTAAAGGGTATTTGTGAAGTTGTGCTGTTAGCAGATGATACTTCTCTTATTTTTAAAGTAGAAGGGAATAGACAAGATTTTGACAACGTAAACAGTGCACTGTCAATAGTTACGGATTGGTTTATGGCAAATAACCTAGTTTTCAATGCCAAGAAAACAAAATGTGAAAAGTTTGCCTTACCGAATGTTAGAAATCTAGGTCCCAACATCATCAGATTACATAAAGAGGTGCTTGAAACCGTGGACTCGGCAGTTTTTCTGGGCATAACAGTTGACGCCAAACTTCAGTGGGAATCATGCATATCCAGCCTAGAGGGAAGGCTCAGTTCAGCCGTCTTCTCCGTCGGAAAAGTAAGGCAATAAACTGACGTCGATACAGCTCGGTTATTAGGTATCTATGGGTTATATGCTCGATGCTTCTGCCCTGTCGGGCATCATTTCTTCGAAAAATGTGCCCTGCCACTGCCACTAGTCGATCTCGCAGAGAAACCCCAACCCCAAGCATAGCTCTATTGAAAAGAGTATGGTATCGACTAAAGTCGATGAAAAACAGATTTTACAGTGACATCATAAGAAATATAATAATATCTCAGATATAATATGTGTTTTCTATCGGCGCCTAAATTATAAAGTCATCCACCGAAGTGATCAAAATGACCACCGAAAGGACATTTAACACACCTAAATGTGATTTGTTGTCATTTTGTTGGATTTTCTCATATTGGTGGTAGTTTCAGGCCATCGAATCCACCATTGTGAGAAAACCGAAAAGAAAAACAAGACCAAAATGAAAATTTTTAGGACTTAATAAGCAATACTCAAGTTAATATATACATAAGGCGCGTGTACGGCACACAAAATAGAAAGTAACAAACAACATATAAGCGCCACCAAAACGATATTATTTTTGTCTTAATTCACCGGAATGAGTTACTTACGTCTTTTGCGGGAAGACGCAGTGATGTAGCGACCATGCCGACAAAGTGTCACGCAGTCTGGCAGGTTTATTAAATTGTAAAAGTTTTCGTCAAAACAAAAAAAAAAACAGAAAAAAAAAACTCCGCGTCAAGCGCTTAATGTTGACTGACTACAGCTAGACGAGTGCAGGATGCCGGGCCCTACAATGCTGTATGCAAACTATGGCTGTACCTATCACTTTTGTTCACCGCGATGAGAATATTTCGCGGGACACTTGTGTTTTCACCTATCAGTAACTTAAAGTATAAGGTATAAGAATAATAACACTGTTTGTCAATACTATAACTACTGGCCTAATAATTAAAAGTGAACCGACCACTAAATAACAAATAATTTTACTTTTACGAGGCATACAAAATATTACCATCACAATCGTATTCTCCCTCTCACCGAGAGGAGGCCTGTGTCTCAGCAGTGGGAACATTATAGGCTGATGATGATGATGATGATGATGAATCGTATTAGGGACAGCCACCGCGATGACAAATTTAGTGGTTTAACATTTTTTCATTTCTTGTACTAAAATCCTAACTAAAATATATTTCTGCCTTATGTGAGTAGCTACATTTTCCATTCAGAAAAAAAAAATCGACTGTATTTTAACTTTTTGCAGTGGCGTTTTCACCTACGCCAAAAAGATTTTTTGTTGGTATAGGAAATTCATCCATAAGTAAATCATTACGTCTGTGATTCCTGCTGATGTTTTTTTTTAGTTCACAGAGATTTTCCCAGAACATTTTTATTGATAGAATTTACCCTTCAGAAAACACACATTATCACTCCATCTCCTATATTGATTACCTACTCTGTACAAAAAGGTAAACAAACTTAGATGCTTGTTGTTGTTATTGCGATAGTCATGAGAATACAATAGCTGTGTATCTGCAGAAGGGCAGCTGCAGCATTCTCTGTACAACGCATTACTCTCCACAACGCGGAATGGTGGTACTATTTTCTTTTTGTTTAATTTTGACTGCCTCTTTCAATATTGCTTCCAAGATTGCTCTTTTACTCCTTCATACTCGAAACATTTTAGGAACTATTTTAGAGCCAAGGCTTGATGTAGCCATTTCCAGCCAGTCACCTGGCCAGGTTTGTGGATATTCCGTCACATCCTCGTCAGGCCTCATCTGTAATCTGGCAGGGAGCTTCTTTCTGTCGTCTTAGTGCACGTGCTGAGGATGAAGATTTCGCCGGAAAAGATGTTAAGTCCGTCATTCCCTTACTTCCCAAAACTTTTACCTGCACAAATGATATCAGCAGATATAAAAATATCAGCGACTTGCTTTTACCAGCGGCTTTGTCCGCGCGGATCTTTCATCCCCTATTTAAACTCCCTTAGGGGTTGAATTTCAAAAAATCCTTCCTTACTCCTTGTCTACTTTCTAAAGGGAACCTCTGTGCAAAATTTCAGCTTTCTTGGTCTAAGGGTTTGGGCTGGGCATTGATGAGTCAGTCAGTCAGTCAGGACTTTTTATTTATATAATTGAGTTCCTATCACATGGAACTTTTGACGAACCCTTTAGAGGCTGTAGGTCTAAGGTTATTATATGGTGTGGAAGCTGGTGGAGAGGAGACAGCAACAATATTGTAAATTACTTACCGTGAGACAGTTGTACCTTCTTAATCTCACAATCAAACAACATCACATTCTACCTGTGATTCACACCACAAAACTAAAGAGAACTATTACTCGTACGGACATAAGTAGACCAGTATTTTGTAAAACAGCTTCCGCCAGACGACAGCACTTCTACATGGCCTCATACATTTACAATAAAATAAACAATACCCTTAACATAAACCCGTTAACAACTAGAGAAAGTAAAAAGAAAATCACCACATGGCTTCAAACACTGGATTATCACCAGACGGAAGACCTAGTACACCAGCAGTACTCGTAAAACACATACCCGCACACCATCACCCACCTACACACGCACGCACACACACAACACACACACAACACACCCACACAACACACACACACACACACACACACACACACACCATCCCACACTCATATGTACACAGTTATTGCATACCAAAAGAGCTTGCATGCATCTTTCATTTATTTTATTTTACCATGTTTTTTTTTTTCTTTTTGTTTTGATTACCTAATTAGTTTTTTGCACAGACTGTCATGAAATGTACCACAAACGGGGGAAGACACTGGCTCCTGTAACACAGGTTGCTACCTAGCTCAGGAGCCAGGGCTTCAATTAAGTATGTTCCACCTGTATTTCGTGTCAATAAATTTTTTATTTATTTATTATTATTATAATATCTTTTAACGAAATAAAACAAACCTCTGAATACAGTTTTATAATATAAATGAATACTATATCTACCTAATGCAAAGCTGTGATTTACGCATTTATATTAAATATACACATACTTTGTGAAATAAATGTTTGCATCCTGCTATACTTCTATTAATAGAAAATAAACAATAATACGTTAAAATTGGATCTACAACTTGTAACCGAATAAGCGAAAGATCTCTAACACCAATTATAAAATTAAGATATAAGCACAATGTCTAGAATTTTGTGAAACTCAGTATTTGTAAAATAATCAATAATTACCTAATTATCCATAAAACAAACCAGACATGAAATGCAAAAGCAAATCAGAATCTATGAAAGGAAAATAAATTATAATAAACGTTATAGTAAAAAAAATGAAAATATTGTTGCTCAGTCTGCTCACAAAACCACAAATACTCTGACAATATCAACTCATTCAGCAGCAAACAAGTGCTAAGTTGGATAACCACTTCAAAATACATACACAGGTAGCAACTAAATTAACCTTTCCCACGCTTCCACAATTACACGCTCAAGCGACACTGACCTTACGACAGCGACTAAGGTGAACACAAAAGAAAGAGGTTGTTTAGAGCATGCTAGTGACTGCGACGCGACTTGTGGAGCGACGGCCGGAAACAGTTGACGCGCGCATCGCTTATACCCGTGGACGGGGCACAACTAATAAATGAAGAATGCTCTCCTCACAAAAGCGCCAACCAGCCAGCACACTGCCACCACAGCTCCGGGCTGCCCCTCACTGCGCGCTGCACTTTCAGTCTCCTGCACTACATACATGTCAGCTAATAGACTCACTTCGGTTTCTTTTAACATCTTATCTGCCCAATTGACCATTCCCCAACGAGACCTAGACCTTGGCCTTTTCCTTAGCCTTGATTTAGCTCTTCGCCTTATAGGCTTTGTAGTAGTTTCATCATTTTGTGACGTTGTTGTTGTATTGTCCGACATTGGGTCAAACGTCGTAGTCATTTCTGTCGTTGTTGGGAAATGCCACCCAAAACTGGTGTTGAAACGTTTGGCAATCATTTCAAACTCCATTATAGCACGCTCAGTGTAATCAAATTTCATATACAAATCATAATTGAATACACGTCTAGGGAACAAATCGTCGTCTTTGATTTGATGTCGTTCTGAGAGATGTGTATCATTTTGGAATTTTATTTTATGTTTTGGTTTCTCTGTTCTTTGATAGATTGGAAAGTATTTGAATATTTCATCGGGAGTTTCCCACGAGTGTTCACTTAACTCTGTGTTTTCTTTGAGGTTGATTTGTTCTTTGAATGCGAGCATTGCTTCTGAACGCTTGCTAGAATCTATCTGTGAAACAATTATACAAAGTCAAAATCAGGTTTTTTCATAATTAGACTTACTTATTTTGTAGGTTTTGTTTTATGTGTTAATCAATTAATCAACTCAGCCTATCGCAGTCTTCTGTTAGACATAGGCCTCTCCCAGGCTGCGCCACAACACTATCCTCCACCTTCCGCATCCAGTCTATCCCAGACACCTTTTTAAAGTCGCCGATCTATCTAGCTGGGGGCGTCCCCAGTACATTTGCCGTTACACGATCTTCACTTCAGGATTTGTATGCTCCAGTGTCCATCAATCCTTCGACAAACCTGACCAGCCCACTGCCGCTTCAGCTTGCTCAGTCTACAAGCTATGTCGGTGACTCCAGTTCTTTTCCGGATAATTCATTCCTGATTTTATCCTTCAAAGAAACTCCAAGCATAGCTCGCTCCATAGCGCGCTGAGCGAGCTTAAATTTGTGGACCAGCCCAACTGTCAGTGTCCACGTTTCGGCACCGTATGTCATCACGGGTAGGACGCACTGGTTGAAGACCTTAATCTTCAAGCATTGCGTAATAGGCGACAAAAAGACTTGACATAGTTTACCAAACGCTGCCCAACCCAACCGCATCCTCCTGTCGGCTTCTTTCTCAAAGTTATTTCTACTGAGCTGGATGTGTGAATAGTTTTACGAATTACGTTAAAATAGACTGGATATGTGTCAAGTTGCCAAGAAATAATAAGTACTTTTTTACTTTACTGTTCTTTTTTTGTTGCTACAAAAAAATAATTACACAAATAACTTTAAATGTGACCAAAAACGATTGTTTGTAAAAGAAATGTAAGTGAGAAAAGGTCTAATTCCTCAAAGTGACTACCGAATGTCACTGGTGATACTATGATGCTTTAAATTATGAAGGTACAGAAAATAACTTAACAATATTTTACTACTTACGGTAAGACGAACACAGGAACACGTCCCGTATGCCCTGTCGTACAATGATAACTGAAAATAAATAAACAGGGTCAAATTAAATTAGCTGCCATTTATCCACGTGTTGGGTACAGAAATAAAAAATAATTGAAAAAATGAAGCAGGCAGGTTTGTTTTCGTGAAATCGTTATGCAAGATGTTTTTAATTAGGGTTTGATAAGAAAAGTTCCTATGGTTCCCGATACAGCTGTAGCCGTTGTATTCGCCCAATACTAGATTAAGCAAGCACATTGCATTTCTTATGAAGTTAGCTTTCACCGATTATGTTTTTTTTTTTCAGTTTTGAGCAAATACACAGCTACTATTTAGACGACCTCTTAAACTATTTTGCTATTTGCAATATATTTTCTTAAGGTTTCATGCATTGCCGCAAGTATTGCATAGATCAGTATTGCATCCGGAACTGGGGTTTCTTTGACAAGGTATTAAAATGCAAAAGTCAGAAATTTTAAATGTAAGGGTTACTTTAACATCATTTTGATTAATTAATTAAATACTGTGAAATTTTTATAAAAACAATAGTTTTCGAGATCACTAAGTCATTTTTATTATCACTTAGGTAGCTTACAAAATTATAGGCCCTTAATCATCACAGGCACACTTTGGAACAGTATTTTAACGCACTGTTAAAGTAGCCCCATAAACTATCAAAATTACCCTTCATCATCATCATCATCAGCCTATAATGTTCCCACTGCTGGGACACAGGCCTCCTCTCGGTGAGAGGGTTTGGGCCGTAATCCACCACGCGGGCCCAGTGCGGGTTGGTAGATGTCACATGTCTTCGAATTTTTGGTTCTAGGACATGCCGGTTTCCTCACGATGTTTTCCTTCACCGTTTGAGAGCAGTGGTGATGAAATGATTTACACAAAGTAATGCGCCTGGCTGGGGTCGAACTCACGACCTACAACTCGTAAGTCGCAGCCGTTGCCACTTGGCCACCACTGCTCTCCAAATTACCCTTACCTACTGTTAAAGTAGCCCCGTTTTACTGGTACATTACCGAATTATACGCTACAAATGTTTTTAAATGAGTCTATGTGGCTGAAAGAGATTGTTTTTCGGTTTGTACATTATAAGTATCGGACTGCGGACAAACGCCCTGATACGATAAATTAATGAAAATGCAGTTAATGGATGGCACACATAGTAAAATTATTACATTTACCTGTAAAGGCTTTAGGCGGTCAATGGATTGTGTGAGGCCTTTTTGTGGCAAGGCAGATATTATAATATTACAGGAGACGTGGTTACTTCCACATGATATTCCACTACTGGGCACAATAAGTGACGATTATGCGTATATTGGCAAATCCTCGGTAGATGCGTCAACTGGATGTTTGAAAGAAAGACCTTATGGCGGATTGGCTATTCTATGGAGGAAGAAATCGTTTGTGTCCGTCACTCCAGTGGATTGCAGTAGTGATCGGTTCCTCCTCCTCAGTCGTGCATTTTTGACAGAATGGTCGTGGTTGACGATGATGCATTTTCTCTGGATAACGTAGCCCTCGCGATGCGCCTCCACTTGTTGCGATCTTCAGCGTCTCGGGAGCTTTGGACTATGGACGTTTGTGTTGCAGCTTTTATAAGGTCTGTCCAGCGCGTAGGTGATCTGCCGCGTGACCTCTTGCCTTCTACTTTCCCCTGGACAATTTCGAACAATGTGCCCGAAGTATTTGAGGATTCGCATTTGTCTAGTCGATGATAACCTCTCCTTGATTCGAAGTTCCTCCAAGATCGTGACATTGGTCCGAAACACCGTCCAAGGGATCCGCAGTAGTCGCCGCCAGCACCACATTTCGAGTGCATAGATTTTGCGTCGCTCTTTGAGGCGAACCGTCCATGTTTCTGCGTCATACAGAAAATTGGAAAAACCAAACTTCTCATCAGATGGGCTTTCGTGGCTTTGGTGATATTATGATTGGCCCAGACTGTTTTGAGCTTATCAACGGCAGATCTTGTGATAGCGCATCTCCCTCGAATCTCATCCTCACACCTCACAGTGTTCGTGATTGTGGAACCAAGGTACACATAAGATTGAACAATCTCACAGTTGCCAATCACATGGATGTCAGGTTGGTTTAGTTCGGCTCGGTCCACGATCATCATCTTGGTTTTATCTCTGTTGATTGCAAGTCCGAAGGAGAGGTTCGTTGTCTCTAGCAGTGTTAACAGGTGTACCATATCTTCCTTTGTTTGAGCGAGAAGTGATCGGTTAGCAGCGTGTAAAGTAGTGGTGAATAGCGATTTTGCATATTAATTGTTTGTGTATAAATGCCTGTTGCGTCCAGAGATAATCTAATAAAGTTTACGGGTGTTTGAGCGAAATATGTGCAAAATAGAGAGTAGTAGTGTAGAATTAGTGCTCGTTCTCGGTGATTTTAATGCCCACCCAGGCGGTCTCTTCTATTATGAGCTCATGAATTTTTGTTGGGAGCAAAGATGGGTTTGTACGGACGTGGAACGCCTAAACCTTACCGCAGGCGACTATACTTTTATTAATGACTAGCTTTTGCCAGCGGCTTCGCCCGTGCGGAACTTTCATCCCCTATTTAACTCCCTTAGGGGTTGAATTTCGAAAAATCCTTCCTTATTCCTTGTCTACGCTATAAAGGGAACCTCTGTGCAAAATTTCAGCTTTCTAGGTCCAAGGGTTTGGCCTGGGCGTTGATGAGTCAGTCAATCAGTCAGTCAGTCAGGACTTGTCTTTTTATTTATATAGATGGTCATGGTTCTTGTCGGTGGTTGGACCATTGTGTTAATAGTGCAATGGTTATAAAATTATATCTAACGTAAAATTTCATAATAGTGTATACTGGTCTGATCACTTTCCTGTTGAAATAGAGTGCAATTATAATAATATTATAAGACATAGGAAAGTGACTTCCAATTGTGTACCTAACAAAATAGCTTAGGGAAATAGGACCCCTGAATCGATTCGGCTTTATCATGAAATTTGCAATCATAGTCTTAAGTATATCGATTTTCCGCAAGAATTTCAGTTATGTGCTGATGAATATTGTAATCATTTAGAGCATCATAGAAGTGTAGATTTAATGTTTAATAGTTTAATAGGAACACTGCGAGAGACAAGCATAGAGAGTTATGATATTGTTATTCATCGTTGTTATCAAAATAAAAAGCGGTATCTGGCTGAAATAACCACGTAATGAAGGGACATGAGGGGGTAAAAATAATTTCAACAATTGGGTCTAGCTTAAGAAACCCTGGATGCATTTATGACGCCATGTGTAAAAGTAGGAAAATTTTCAAATCACGACTTAAGTGGTGTTGGGCACGCCACGATTGCGGCGGTAAGTCTCCTCTTCGAAAAGTGCGAGCGTCCTCACCTTCCGCCTGACGCAGGTCCTCACCGGACACGGCTGTTTCGGGAGATTCCTGTTTCGTATAAGGCAGGAGGAAACGCCCGGGTATTTCCACTGCGAAGATCGCCCTGAGGAAACGGTGGAGCATACAGTGGAGATCTGCCCGGCTTGGGTGGAGCACCACCGTGTCCTCGTGGAGGCAATCAGCGGCGGCTGCGGCGGTGTATGGGTAGCCGTCACCTCCTTCTGCGAAACAGTGATGCTCGCGAAGAGGGAGGCGGTGCAGGTGAGGGAGAGGCAGTATCGCATATACCCTCACGGCCCTAACCGCCGCAGAAGACGCCCTGGGCGTCGGGTATCCCAGGCTGATTCGCGGCCACCGTAGGCGTGGGCTTGCGGATGGCGAGTAATTGGTAGCTCACTGTCCGGAAGGACCAAGCCCAGGTCGACGGCGCGTTGTGTTCCACGCGCGCCTCAAAGAGATGTCAGCACAAAATGATGGGGCCCGCAAAGGCCGATGCCAGCCAGGGGTGCGGGTTATTCGAAAGAGATACCGCTGCCCCTGGCACACAGGCTACTGAAGGAACACGGGTGGGTTTTAGTCAGTAAAAGTGTCACGCCCTCCTGCTCCATCCAGAGCGGGAGAAGTTATTTGATGACTTCCCAGTCAAAAAAACCAGTGGTGTCAAGACCACGCAGAACAAATTAAAATGGACACTTTGGCATCTCATTGTTCTTAAAATGACTTTAAAAAATTCTGGCAATGTACTTATAAACTTAATATAAAGCAGAATCTCAAAACTCTGAAAGAGATACTCGTAACATTGCTAATTTATTTAAATCTAATTTTAAGGTAAGTCCACTTGTGTCTTCAGTAGCGACGCGATGCAGTCTCCAGTCAAATACTTCTTCTATGTAGTAAGACCTAAAGATGTTAAGAGTGCTATTGACAATATGACTCGAGGTAGATCGTCTGGACATGACAGCTTGAGCGTTGAACATTTACGGCATGCAGGCTGTCATTTGCCCAGAGTGTTGGCCATGCTTTTCTCCCTGTGTATGAGCCATAGGTATCTCCCTCAGGACCTCATGAGAACATTCACAGTCATATTGATATGCTGCTATTTGTGATAAAAGTAACTATCGTCCAATCTCCCTTGCATGATGTACAATATAATAACGCCTTCAGGATGTTGTTGCGGTTGCCGCGGTTCTGCAGTGCGTCCGCTATGTTTGCCGAAGCGCGTACGGATGACTTTTATGCAATAAGACGCAGGCGTGTATCGTCACTGTTGGGCAGGATACGTGGCAGCAGCAACAATATTCTGAAGATAGTTGCCACTAAATATTAGTGTCTGATACACTCGCTCTGGGTAAGTATCATGGTTGGGACGGTAAAATAAATATTCATTTTATTGTTGAATGTTTTGATTTTTATTTGTATTTAAATTCGTTGCCAATTAAGGCAACCATCCGAGTGATATGTTAAGGTTTTTGGGAATTCATAAGAAATGTCTTATTTCCACGAAAAGTTAAAAAAACAGCTGAGCGGTCTACACGCGCCTGGCTGACGCGGTTCGCTGATTATGGCATTGACTTTCGCCCATCGACTGATGAAAAATTGTTTCGTTTTTTACTTTCATGGATATTTGACAGTCGATGCCGGTCGTCGGAAGCCTGAAAGTCTGACAACCAGTCTTACCAAGGGGTATCGAATTACTAAGTAACTTGGTTGTGGTGGTCAGATAGGCAGTCGCTCCATGTAAATTACGGGTGGACTGGAATCAGATTCTAACATACTTGGGAAAAATTTGGGTAAACTAAATTAGCCAGCAAAATTCTACAGACGTCATGGGTAATAATTATGCAGCACCAACCTGACTCACTCAACCCTATAAAGTATAGCGGGTGTAAAAATACCCATAGCGAATCCGAAAGTCACTTTAACTCCCCGTTTTTTCAATTAATTATTACTTCATCCATTGTTATAGGTAGGTAGGTATACCTACTTCATTTTCTTAAAATAGTATTAAACTCACTGCGACTTATTTTTTTTTAACTTCTTAATTATTAGTGTCTATTGTTATTGTAACTACTCAATGTTAATTTTTTATTTTTATTCAAATAACCCACTGTAATTTTATTTTTTTCTTGTAAAAGCGAAATAACTGACAGTGTAATATCCGCCGCATGCGGCGGCTTACAGCGCTTTGTGAGTACATCGTGCAGGAATCCAATGTATACATATGTTTCGCTGAGCTCCTGTTGTTTTCGTTTTATTCTGTTTTTGTAAGTTTCTATGATGTGTTTATTTATAAGTATAAAAATATTTATTTACCTATGCTGAAACTGTTTGTACTCCTCGTCACTTACTTGTCCCTAAAGGTTCATTAGAAAACCAGCGTCAGACAGCATCTGTCTGGCATTAATGCTGAAATGAACCTTTTTGGCGCAGCCGTGAGGCACATATTGTAGTACGTAGTTATTTATTTTCACTTTTTTTTGCTATTTATTTTGTGTTACACGAACTGTGTCCAAATAAACGGTATTCTTTCTTTCTTCATATTATTTTTGTTATTGGACCATAACTGGAAACTTTCTGGTTACAGAAATATGAAGGGTTTAAATCCCACAATTCCGGTACCGTTACCTATTTATTAGCACAGTATTCGCGTACATTACGTTACGCATTACCGAAAACAGCGAATTCGCACATCAAAAGTAAAAGTGATGTCCCAGCAATTATTTTTGCACAAAGTTACTTAGATGGATGTTAAGAACGCGTAGTTGGCGGAGTCGTGAAGGATCTTGTGACACGCTGTACATACACAAGATAATTTTTAGTATAAGCGAAACCTGAATATAGTTTGTTCTGTATTTTATTTACCTATGTTAACAAATTAATAAATAAAATATTCTTTTTTAACACCAAGTTATATTTTTTATATACAACTAGTGTCTACACAAACATGGTAACATAACTTTGTGATTTTTCTTGATCCTGTTTTGAAATTTTGTACATAGATTATTAACATAAAAATACTAGACACGTGTTTCGGTTTTCGCATATACTAAAACTATGGTTGTATGTACAGGAAGTGTAGAAGATTGCCCGACCTTATAAGTTACAGTGCCTACTTTCCCAGGCACTGCTCTCAGTTCGAAATATTCGTTATACATTAGGACCCAGGGCTTCTTGCAGGTTTCTTCGCGCTCTTGCCAGGTCTCGTTGACTGAAACATAACATAACGCCTGTATTATTCGAAGCAGTAGTTACAGGTATGCATACAACAAATATACATAAATAGACATTTATTTCTCTTCCACAAAAGCGCCGTAAACATAATTATGAAGATTTAAACATCTGAATTTAAAATCCTTTGTAAGAGACTGGTATCTGCACTAGGAAAACCCGTCACACAGATTAGGCCTCTCCTAAAAAGAAATTTCCAGGTGATATACCCAAAGAGCCCGGAGAGTCAGGGAGATTCTCGGAAACGCATACAATCATGTCCATCAATAAATAGATGGTCGTGTTTTGTTAATATGTATAAATCTAAAAGAAACATTATTTATATATTTATGACATGATGTGTTAATAATCGGTATGGCTGTATTCTGTACATTGGCAAGGGGGCCAATCAGTAGTTTAATATCCATACTGACCCCCTTTTTTTGGTTGGGAAATCATCAAATTACTTCCCGCGCTCTGGGTGGAGCAGGAGGGCGTGTCAGACTTTTACTGACTAAAACCCACCAGTGTTCCCTCAGTTGTCTGTGTGCCAGGGGCGGCGGTATCTCTTTCGAACAACCCGCACCCCTGGCAGAACAACCCGCACCCCTGGCAGAACAACCCGCACCCCTGGCAGATATTGCCTCCTTCTCTCAACTTGGGGATGGAGGGATTTTTAGGGGGCCAACAAATAAACCTTTTTCCACTGCTAATGTTCATGTTTGCTGTTGTTCACTATATTTAATAGCACTCAGTACTTACAAGGTATGATTAGTAAAGTGTTTTCGTCTTCCATGGAAGGTTCAATGATGTGGAACTTTAGGATATCTTTGTCGAACGGATACTGCTCGTATTCACGATGACTAAACACTTCGTAACGCCGAGCATCTTCCTCTCTGAAATAATAGGCACAGTCTGAAGTCTCCAGTTCTGCCGGCAGATCCATCTGATCTTAACAAAATCTTTCGGTGCGTTATGGTTGGTCAGATCACATCGATCGCTAATGACGGCGGTTGGAGCGATAACTTTGTAAACAAATTACCATTCATCTGTCCAGTGCTACCTGCTGTTATCTCTCGAATAAATCGTCATTATCATTTCAGCCGAAAGACGTCTACTGCTGGATATAGGCCTCCCCCAATTGGGGGGATTTGCCATAACCGCCACGCTTGGCAGGCGAGTTGGCGATGGCAGTATGGTGGTAAAATGCATAGAGAATGCTGGTCTCTCTCAATACAAAAAATATAAATAAAATAAAAATACCTCAATTCAGACCTAAGCTAATATAAGCTATGTTAGTAAAAAAGGTACCTAATACAAAAATGTAATTCATATATCTGTTGCACTCACCTGACGCACCGGGTATAACTGCCCAAACAACAGGTCATTAATTTAACAACCGACGTAATCTTTTTACGTTGTGGGTCTAGTATCATGTACTGGATTCATAATAAACGTTTGTGTGACAATGTCAATACTCAATACTCAATACGTTTATTGCATTCCACAATGTGAACTTAGGTGGTAGGTACATAAAGACATACATTCGTTTTGGAGCATTGTGGGCCCTGTCGGGCATAACAACATAAAAATTAGGGAGAGGGCTAAATTATAGATATTTGTTAACAATTTTAATATTAAATCTACTCTTTCGTTTTGTGTAGGTAGGTAGGCTGATAATTAATTGTGTACATATAATTTTGACTACTCAAATATTGGATTTATACATTAATATTTATTTAAATTATACATATATTATTATTATCATTGGTTTAAATTTAATTATAAATAAATCATTATTGCGTTTTTTTTTTGGTGTTATTGTTTATTTAGTAAATTTATCATTTAAATATTCATGTACATTATAATAACATTTACAGATTAGAAATTGTTTTAATTTATTTATAAAGATATTAAATTTTTGTTCATTTTTAATTTCATCAGGTAGTTTATTATGTATTTTAACTGACATTACTAAAGTGCTTGTGGAGTGTATTTTTAGCTTAGAACCTGGTTGGTTTAGTCTATTTTTGTGTCGTAGTGTATAGCGAGTCTGTATGTTTTCGCGTGTAGTAAAGAGTTTTTGATTATTTCTAACAAATTTGCACATTTCCAAGATATATATGCAAGGTAGGGTTAGAAGTTTATGTTCTTGGAAATGGGGTTTGCAGCTGTCTGTGTTATCTATGTTAACTAGTATTCTAATCAGTCGTTTTTGTAGTATGAATAGTGTTGATGCGTCTGTACTATTTCCCCATAATATTACGCCGTAGTTTAACCATGCGTATGCATAGGCATAATACGTAACCAGAGCAGTGGAGAGATTTGTGGATTTTTTTATTTCACCGAGGGCATATGCAAATTTTGATAGCTTTGACCTGATTTTTTTTATATGTGATTTCCAATTTAAATGTGTATCTATAGATAAGCCGAGTAGGTTGAATTCTTTTACTGTTTCAATTTTTGCGTCGTTGTAAATAAATGTTAAGTCTAAAGGGTTTTTCTGACGTGGATGGAAGGACATGATTTTAGTTTTATTGAAATTTAATTCAATGTCCTTAACATCCTGTATATATATCTATTAAATATTATTGGTGAATGCAATGACTTTGAAGAGCAATTCGCAAATATTTCAAGAGTTTCGGGGCTTACGCGTTCGTTAGACTATAAGATTTCCGGCATTTTGTAAATTTACAAAGAAAATCGCTTTTCGAATGACTTACAAAAGGGGCCTCAATAATAAATGATACCTTTCATAACTACAAAACAAATACCCATGTTATTTAGAGGTTTATTTATAAACGTTGCTTAAAGTTAAGTTATGACTAGCGACTGTTTAACCATACACTTTTGACGGATAATCTTCTAATTTTAAGTAACGACGACGTTTAGATGCTAAATAAAAGAGTACAATGGATATAAAAATTGAATCAATTTGTAAATTATATCCGATCAAAACCAAATACTGTACCTACCACGTTCAAAATATTTATTACACGAATGAATGTGGAAATCGGTTGTCATGGTATGGGCATGTGATACGGATTAATGAGGGAAATGTGAGGAAAGTTTTGAGTATGAATGTCGATGGCTATAATAAGAGTGAGGGGAGTAAACAAAGAAACGATGGATGGACTGTGTGAATGATGATATGGTTAGATAGGGGGTGACTACCAAGATGACAACTAATAGAGAAGAGTGGAAGAAAAAGACATGTTGCGCCGACCACAAATAAATTGGGATAAGGGCAAGAGAATGATGATGACCTGCTGATCCATAGTGGAACACTTACGCATATAGTTCATGTATTGGAGCGTTTGGAATGAGCTTAACGTTCCCCTTGCGCCTGTGGCCAGCCTCATCGTAGATCTCGTTGGGGCTGGTGACGGACTTGATCCAGGACAAGTACGGGAACAAGTCGATGAAGCGAGCGGGGGCTGCGCAGCCGGGGCCGTGGATGCCAAAGCCAATCTGATGATAAGACATCTGTACACGTGAGGGCCTAATAATGGCTGCGTCGGAGAATGGTATTCGCGTTGCTGAATTTTAGCGCAATTAAATTAAAATATATTTATGCTATTTTTGCCATCGACAAGTGCTGAAGAAGAAGACTAAACAATATCAAAACCGTTTCCTTAAAGTTAAGCGCACATTGCAGCCGCAGCGAACATCGCATACTAGCGTCTGCAAAAATACGCCTGGCAAGATGTTTCATACAAAATGTACGAAAGTAATGAAGGCAGATTTTTTTAATACGTTTCGTTGCGTTGTGGCCCGCCCATATTTGTGCTAGTCTTAAAGCGGAAGGTATGTCGCATTTACATATTTCGCCGAGGCTAAGAGATACCACAATAATAGCCACATTTTAACTCGGGTTAAATCTGTAACTATCTGCAGTATTCTTACCATTCGGCTCATCTTTTTACAATTTTCGGTAAACTTTAAAAGATTATTAATAATTTGCAATACTGCCCCTCCCCCACAGCAAATAGCGAGATAATTTATACCCTACGGCCTGACCAGACTTTAGGAAATATCCATGTAAAATTTTAACAAAATCTATCCAGTAGTTTTTGCATGATGCTGGACCAAACGTTCATACAGGGGAAAAATATAAAATATATTGGCATTAGAATCGTTCGTCGACCGCAAAATTAACTTGAAAAAAATTCAAGGTACAGTTCAGATTTCGATACAATTGATACGATTTTATTACATGCATAGAACTATAGAAGGCACATAAAAGGCAGTTTTTAACGACGAAATTTAGTAGAAAATATAATTGATTCTGGCTGATAGTGTCCCTTCCAAAAAATGACCTCGTCATTGCTTCCAAAACGTAGTTTTGTATGGAGAAGAATGGGCAAAAAACTCCACCGTTACTTTTAAAAGCACATCTACGTTTTACATCTCTATTTAGGAATAAATTTAGACTCCGTGTTACTACTGAGAAAATCCATACAATAACACAAAGATAGACATTTACATCTAGTACCATCATGAGACGAATTAGCAAGGTTATCAAGACATATTACGTGGTGTAGACTACAATACATACCAGGTCGTAGTAACCAGTCTCGTTAGACACAAGCACCATCCCGTTCTCCCAGACACACTGCGTAACACTGTTTGGCGCGTCTCCGCACAGGTATGCAGAGGGGATAAATTGTTGGGATAGCACCTGGAAACAGAAGAATTGTAACATTGCGTCTTCAGAGTACAAGGATTATAGACATTAGAACTCATAGGGAAGAGTTAATCATAATCACTTAGAAATATACTAAACTTTATCGAATTGGGAAGAAGAAGAAGATGGAGAACATAAGAGGAAGCTGATGTGCCGTTTGTGTCTTTAAAGATTCTCTCCACAATATAGAATAAAAATTCTGTCTCTCTATTACCTTTTCACACCTTAACGGCTGAACGAAATCTATTTAAGGGGATTGAGCTGATCTGCCCTAACTCCCAATAGCGGTAAGATATGTAAATGCATGTCTTCTTTTCAAGAAGATTATTTTATTTTAAATGAAATTTTAAACCTTTTGTGAAAACATATATTAGTGCATTTAGCTCGGTGCCAGCAACATCAAAACTACGTAGTTATATCAAAATTGCTTACCCCTGTTCTATTATAGAATTCTTCGCAAATTGTTTTATCCAAATGTTGTATTTTGTAGATAACTTTCTCCAATATTTCATTAGCTTAAAAAATGTAATCGTTGTTAATAGTGGTTACGAAAAGTATATAATGCCATCAAAAACATAACTTGTAAAAAAACAAGTCTTGCAACTCAGTTCTTCTACCGTAAAAAGTTGTGAGATCCATGTAATACCAAGTGGTAAATTTATTCAGTCCCTACTTAAGGGTCCTTCTGTTTTAAATTAATACGTAATTGTTCATGTTTTTTTTTTTTTTCAAATAAAGAAATGTTCTATTCTATTCTAATTTGCTAACCTAACAATATCTTATAGTGACCATATCAATATTAAAATCTTTTATTTTTTAAATAAATAGAATGACTTGGCAATCGCAATAAACAATTTAATTTAATATAATATAGTATTACTTGTGACTCTTGTGAGACAATGTGTTTTGGATTGTTGTTTGTTGTTGTTGAATAGAATAGAAAATGTATTTATTTTGAAAAACATTTAAATAATTACCTACGTAATAACTTAAAACAGCAGGACCCTTATGTAGGGACTGAATAAATTAACAGACTTTGTATTACATGGATCTCACAACTTTTTACGGTAGAAGAACTGAGTTGCGAGACTTGGTTTTTTTACAAGTTATGTTTTTGATGGCATCTCATTTCTTTTTGTAGATAGTATATTATTTAACAGGTATACTGATTCATTCACTGCAAATGTAACTTTGTAATCTTATATATTTATATGGGTCTAAATATTACAAATTTATTTATGCAGTTGGTGTATCTAGAAAACTGGAATGAAATTGCAAAATATTTTAGATTTTGCTTGATTTATACACTAAACACTAATTGCATTTTAAATTTGAAGCTTCCATGTCTGCTAGAAGTGCCTTAGAGTTTTGATGATCGGTCAGTGAGTGAGTGACAAAATTAAGAAACTTTAACTAGTTATCATTCTTAGACGACTACTTTAAATTTAATGAAATTTAAAATGTAGCGTGTTTATATATTGCCTGCTTGGTTACTGAAAATTCAGGCTTCTAGTTTTATCCACAACGAAGTTACAGGGGTTGAAAATGGCCTGAAATGCTTCGAGAAAAGGATGGTATGGCCGTGCCGCTTATATGCTCGACCTGGCGGGGGCACTACCGTGCCCCCAGATGTAATTGTTTGTCAATAAATACATTATGTATTTTGTATTTTTTATCAGGATCAGGTTATAAATATGTAGATAAACAGTGCACAAAAGGAAGGAGCCCTATTCTCAGCAGTGGGTGGAACCAGGCCGCCAATAATGAAGCTGAATAATTATTATATGCACTTACCCACATAATTGTCAAATTAATAAATTACTTACCGCCTGTAAAACCCATGAGGTAGAAGTATCTAGAAGCACTGAATGTATCGGGGGTGGGCAGGCAAATAGGAGTCAACGGAACTGGAATTGGCACATATATATTCAACACGTTTGTTTTGAAAGATTCTGAGGCCCTAGTGTGAGTTTTTTTAACCATTTCGACTTTATGCATCAACTGCGTTCGGCGCTTCGATTAGTTCTGGATTGCTAAAGGGCCAATAACAGCAGTCAAAATGGGTTAGAGAAACTCACACTTGAGCCACAGATGACGAGATGATCATTTATTATTTTCTGTTCTTTTCTACACTACATTTTATTCGCTTACATCCTTATATACAGTTACACTAATGTAGAGTCTGGGAAGTGGACTACTGACCAAATTGACTATTAACTTTACTTAAATTATTATCTGTGCATTCAAATAATTATTTATCATCATCATCTACCTATATCAGTCCACTGCTGACTCCGACCTCTCCAAATCGAACCTGAGTTACTCCTCTAGCTCATTAATATCATCAATGTCCAGCCTTTCAATCAATCAACTCAGTCTATCGCAGTCCACTGCTGGACATAGTCCTCTCGCAGGGTGCGTCACAACACACTATCCTCCGACTTCCGCATTCAGTATACCCCAGCCACCTTTTTAAGGTCGCCGGTCCTTAGCTGGAGGGCGTCGCACACTACGCTTGCCGATAAGCGGTCTTCACTCCAAGACTCATCTGCTCCACCGGCCATCGGTCCATCGACAAACATGGCCAGTCCACTGCCACTTCAGCTTGCTAACTCTGCAAACTGTCGGGGGTCCAGCGTTTATCCCAATTTATTTGGGGTTTACGCAACATGCCTTTTTTTTTCTATACTTTTCTAGTCATAATCTCGGTTGGAATGTGTGAAAGATGATATGGCTAGAAAGAGGGGGTTTTATAGCCATGAAGCCTTTCACATTCAGATAAAGGTAAGTACTTGAAACTCAATAAAGACTATAACATAAACAAATTACTCACAGTCGTAAACATCGTCAAGATTCAGCTCGACGATGGCGATGGTGTAGATAGTGGAGTATTCGTACTCAGGGTGAGTGATGTAAGAGGCTAGATTCACATACCACGGAGTATCCCAATCCACTAAGAACATAGCCTTACTGTTCTTTCTACAAACAACAAAGAAACAATGGTTTATTTGTTATAGAATACAGCAGAAGAGGAATCATGGTTAACAATAAATGGTTAAATAAAGCTAACCTTACGTTAACTGTGACGTTTATATAATTATATGAAGCGATGAAAATATTTCATGAATTCGGCATCAAACACAAACCAGAGCTAAAAAAAGCGACTACTAACCCTGGCCCCCTCAGGAAAACTCGCTTCCAACTGTCATTTATTCAGAGCGATTATGCAAATGTAGGGTTAATCAAATTTTGTAGCCATGCAATATAATTGAGATTTTTTTTAGTGCCTGAAAGTCTGACAACCTATCTTATCGAGGGGTATTATATTACCTAGTAACTGAGCTATGGAGCTCAGCTAGACAGTCGCTGCATGATATTCAGCTGCATTCGGTTAGGCTATTAATGGAATTGAGAGCGAGCATGAATCTCTGAATTAAGCCAATGTTAATCAGTAGTAGTCAAATAGGCAATATTTTGTTATTAGATATTAGAGTTACATATGTACTAGTATTTTTTCGTCAAAGATACTCACTCGAAGACATTTTGTGGTATCCTGACCACGTCGTCTGCGTTAGCGAGCGCGTATTTGTTTCTGACCAGAACGATTCCAGACATGGCTACACGAAGCTCATCCTCAGCTGTAAATCCATTGGAAATGTAGAATGAGTAAAAAAAAAATATACATCCGTCAAACGGCCACGTTTTTGAGGACACATTTTAGACTTCCTGGATTCGTGTATCAATTTCAACTCAGCCTATCGCAGTCCTCTGCTGGACATAGTCCTCTCTTAGGCTGCACCACAACACTCTATCCTCCGCCTTTCGTATCCAGTCTGTTCCAACCACCTTTTTAAGGTCGTCGGTCCATTTAGCTGGGGGGCGTCCCACACTATGTTTGCCGATACGCGGTCTACACTCCAGGTCTCATCTACTCCACCATCTATCAGTCTTTCGACAAACATGGCCAGCCCACTGGCACAGTAGCCTGCTAGCTCTGCAATCTATGTTGGTTCTTTTCCGGATAATTTCATTCCTGATTTTATTCCTCAAAGAAATTCCGAACATAGCCCGCACCAATTTCGTCGTGTATCAATACATAATTCAATTTCATCACCAGATCCTGGCCCACTCCCACTAACAGAGAAGACGCCTGTGTCCTAGTAACGCAGCTGGGAACGTTATAGGCTGATTATGCCAGTCGAACCCTGATAGGACAAAACTAGACGTGGGTACTTACGTAGCTGCACGTGGAGTACACCGAGCCAGCTGAAGTTGGCACTCGGTCCGATGTTCCCCTCCTGCACCGGTGTCGTGGTCGCCCGGTCACAGTGTTCTGCTAACGAACGACCTAAAAAAGGAAAAGAGGCAGGAGCTTGTCGGGTTCATAAAAAGTTTTAAACAAAACCACACCAACCAGTCTGTAGAACAATCGTTGGTTGGCCATAATTAGTGTATTGTGTTCAAATAATAAGGCTACACTAATACCTAAACTATACATTTAATTGGCATGGCGACAATTCTGCAATTTTAAAAGTCGATAGTTAAAACTATCTATAAAACAACATGGTTTGGTCTTAGACTAACAATCTGTGTGCTCAGATCCTCCCATTAGAACGGGGGAACTTGATGCCTCGCTCCTCCACACGTAAAGATTTCTTATCAGAAAACATATTTTGTCTTTGTTTAATTTGGTAGTTAATTACCGGATAACTATAGGATTCGTTACGTAGCGTTTATTGATTTTTTGTTATGAATTTTGTGGAGTACACTAAAGTCATCATTACAGCATTTCTACGGACAGTTATACACGTCAACCAGTAACCCTGTTATGAATCTGGCAAACGACCCAAGAGCTAGATTGACCTGACACTACACCGAAGACATTCCGAACGTTAGCTTGTACGATATTAGGATGGCTCTGAAGCAAATTAAAAAGAGCAAGGCGCCGGATGATGACAGAATTACGACCGGAGGACCGGTGAAACACCCGTACTGAAAGCTCTCCAGAAGCTGTTCGATACCATCACACTCGAGGGCAAAACGCCACAGGCATGGAACAGAGTTGTGATGGTACTCTTCTTCAAGAAGGGCGACAACACCCTGCTTAAGAATTATAGGCCCATCTCACTTCTGAGCCATCTCTACAAGCTGTTCTCCAAAGTCATCACGAACTATCTAGCGCGCAGGTTTGACGACTTCCAGCCTTCCGAACAAGCCAGAGTTCGAAAAGGCTTTAGCACCGGGGACCACATTCATACGCTGCGGCAGGTTACACAGAAGACCGAGTCTAACCTGCCTCTCTGCTTAGCATTTGTGGACTACGAGAAAGCCTTCGATTCGATCGAGACTTGGGCTGTACTGCAGTCTCTCCAACGGTGCCATAATGACTAGGTGCTAAAGGTTTATATGAAAACGCCACTATGTCAGTCCGGCTCCAGGACCGGACCTCGAAACTTATCCTCCTGCAGCGATGGGTGAGACAGGGAGACTTAATCTCTCCGAAATTATTCACCGCTGCACTGAAGGATATCTTCAAGGTTCTGGACTGGACAGGGATTGGCATCAACATCAGTGGCGAGTACATCACTCACCTTCGGTTTGCCAACGATATAGTAGTCATGGCTGAGACTATGGAGGACCTCAGTACAATGCTCGATGATCTCAGTAGAGTCTCCGAAAGAGTGGGTCTCAAAATGAACTA
Source organism: Polymixis flavicincta (assembly GCA_949987655.1). NCBI lineage: Eukaryota > Metazoa > Arthropoda > Insecta > Lepidoptera > Noctuidae > Polymixis > Polymixis flavicincta. Next base: position 20,490,897 of record OX465195.1, read on the forward strand.
AGACAAAACGAAGGTAATGTGGAATACACTAAGGCATATTAATATGAATAAATACTTCCGACATATTGATCATTTTCTTTAAAACTGTAACCAAAGGAATTAATTACAGAATAAACAACTCACCAATAAGAAGAATAAATTTCAAGAACAGAAGTGTTTGTCCCTTCATTATAACAGAAATAATCCCCGGTATCACTTTCAGACACACAACTATGCCTGTTCACAGGTTTATACGGACCGACCACGAGTCACATTTTAATAAAATGACTTATTCCGATAGCATTTAGTACAAAACTGTTGTGACAAACAACTTACATTGCACCGAGACATGGAGTAGTTAACAAATGGAGGGGGTTTCCTGAACCGAATATAGTTTTTTTTTATTATCGTGTAGTTTAAGCGAGTGACTTAGTGGTCACTAAGTCAAGTTTTTGAAAGAACCAACACAACTGGTGTTACACCAATTTTCGATTACTCTTGGATTGCAAAACTCGTAATGAATACTCTTAATGTAATTTTAAAAATTTATTACTTTTCATTTGCCACAAAATACGCCGAAAATTTTTATAAACATAATTTATTTGTTAATTGTGAACTAGTCTAAAACACGTCCCTGCAGCTTTGCATGGGTTTCATAGTTGACGAAACATCGACATGCGTTGCGTAGTGGAGAACAACACGGTCACATAGATAGACAAGAAAAGCTACTTTAATTTATAATTTAGATATAAACGTGATTTAACACCACCACAATCTCGCAGTAGTTAAGCGATTGACTGCTGCGCTACGTTTCGCAGGTTCGATTCCCGCCCGGAACAAATATTGGTATGACCTACAAGTAGTTGTTCCTGGTCTGGCTGTTTGTGTATGAGTTTAAATGTTTGTAAACGCACCCACAATACAGCGTTAAAAAAAAAGAAGAAGTTAACACTCCATGTGCTTCTTAGTCTGTTTAAAACTATAAACAAACGCATTTGTTTGTTATTGTTTTTAAATAGTCCTTCTTATGCTGCGGTCCCACAGCCCGTTTCCTCACAGCCAGTAGGAACTGTCGCACCCGATAAGGCCTACGGTGGCCTGTAGTCTCTCGTCCGATCCGTCGGGAGTCGGTAACTTCAAAGGCGCGGCATGGTATGGCGTAGTGTGGCCTGTACGGCCTATACGCGCGCATTTTATTGCTTTTTTATCAAACATTGATCACTGATACTATACGCTGGTTTTTAGCGCCAACCGGCGTAACGCTATCAAGGGTGTGCCTTATTCGTGATCTTGGTATTCTCCTCGATGATAAACTTCACCTTGATGCTGATTAACAAAGTTGTAAAAAATGCCTATCGGATGTACGTTTTGTAATGAGATCTGCGAAAGAGTTTGTGTGTGTTTCTACCTATTCATATCTATTAAAGTCTCTGATCAGATCACAGCTCGAATACGCAGTGCCAGTGTGGAATCCCATTTACAATATGTATTCAACGTATTAAAAAGTGCAAAGAAGATTCTTAAAAGCCATGCATTACCGCTGTTTTGCCACGAATTTATCGTAATGATTATTTGCTTAAAAGCATAAATTACTTGCGTCTGAAATCACGACGCACTCTCCTAGAGGCGGCACTTTTGTTTGATTTGTGAAGCAATGTATATGACTGTGTGGATATCCGCAACAAAATAAGTTACATCGTTCCTAAAACAACAATATGCCGCGGTTTGTGCGTACGGCCGCTGTTTGCTATTACGTCTTGTCGCAATCAAACTCAAACACAAATTCAAAGCATTTATTTCAATTAAACCATTTACAGGCACTTTTGAATTGTAAAAAAGTCGATCAGTTGGAAAATTGAAGCTAGGTGCCCATTCCAACACGTAGAACTCAATGGAGAAGAACGGGCAAGAAACTCCACGGACACTCTTTTAAATCAAATTAGAGATTAAAAAATCTCGGGAAAATTATTCGTGTTGCTTCTGTATACGAGAACAATGTAAAAAAAATTATAAACAATTCTAAATACAAGATTAAAAATAAGCCCTGGAAGTTAGGAGATGAACGTCTCAACCGACAGCGTCCGTTCACGAACATGACGCGTGGATCAGCATCATCCAGTGCAACAATTTTGCAGCGAACCGAATGATCCAACACGCGCCACCATCAGTCAGTCAGAGACATTTATGTGAGCATGACATACTCTCAACTGCCATGCTTTTTCAAGTCAACGTATGTACATCAAAACAACACAATAAATGGATGCATGAAACTCATCGTTTCCGCCGAAAGACGTCCACTGCTGGACATAGGACTCCCCCAGGCTCCTCCACTTCTACCGGTCTTGTGCTTTCCATATCCAGAGGATACCCGCGGCCTTCTCAAGGTCCACCCCGTGGGAATAGAATAGAATAATTTTATTTATTTGCATAGAAAGTAGGTACAAAAAAAATGCAGATGGTTTAATAATTAAGAGATCCGTATACATTCTACCTTAAATTAGGCTTGCAAAACATTTAGCACAAGTGCTTAATAGTCTACAATAATATATGAAAATTCTTATAAAATGGCCCATAAATTAAAATAAAGAATTATAGATGTCAGGATTAATTCGCTAATAATTTAGAAATTAACGAATGGAGTAATAACATTTATCAATTAATAAGCTGACAATTTATTTTAAAACAGTGGAATAGACTCGTTTTTTATTCTATCGGGTATTTTGTTAAAGATAATCGGGCACATACATAAAACCCTTTTTCTTAATAATGCAGTGTTATGACCACTAACGCGTAGCATGTTTGTATACTGCCTTCTAATTGGTCGTGTTCTATTGTCAGACGATTTATTAAAAAGATACATATTTGATTTCACAAAAACAGCTATTTCGAAAATGTATAGTGATGGGAATGTTAGCAAATTTAGGGACTTGAATACAGGTACGTACGAATACAGGTACGGTACACATTAAATTAAAATTAAAAAAAAAAAAACATTTATTTCAGGTACAAAACCCATAATTGAAAAAATCTTTAAAAATTAAATTATTGAATAAAACGCACGCTTAATATTATAGTGACCGAACTCAAAATTTACGTAAAATGAGTTAATGCAACTAGCGTGACTACAACAACGCCATCTGTGAAATAGCTCTAAGAAACTCTTCAATACGTTGTGTTTTCCTACTCTTACAATCTTTGCTGTCTCTTTCATTTTCGCGACTTTTGTGACGTTGATTGACATAACACAGACTCATTCAGTGTTCGTTCAACCGTTACAACATAAACAGTTTGTGCATTTAATTTTAAAGTGACCTATTAGTGTTTAAGGCGTTTTCATTGTGAAATTAAAGGTAAGTTTTATGTATATTTTTAGTATTATTTTGACTCTTTCCGCAATGAGCCTTTTAAATTCTAAAATGTTATTACATTCAACCGGCGTATTCGGTTTTAGGTCTATTTAAAACTAAAAAACAATAACAGTTTGTGATCACATTAATATTTAAGTCAGTTTAATAGTAAAAATGTTGTCAAATTAGTTTTTGCTACAGTCATAGTTTAGTGTTACGTCTGTTTAATACTAATATTGATAACTTGCTCATGGTCACATAAAGTAATGGGTCTGTGCTTTATCAAAAATAATGCATATTTTTGTGGTCAAAATTGACAATGTGTCCGTATTCAGTAATAAGTCTTATTCAAATTAAAATAGTAGAAAAAATAAATGCTTTTATTTATGATTTTACTTTCTAGAATGGCTTCTGCACGATCAAGGAAAATTCTTGATTTAATTGATAATAAAGGCAGTCCTCATTACCAAGAACACGACCAGGTAAGTAATAAGAAAATTGAAGGTACTTCAATTCCCTGCAATTCCCTGGCGTTTTCACTTAATTGTAATCATTTTTGTTTGCAGGCAAATACTGTGCCTAATGAACCGGTACAAAATAGCGAAATTCTCTCAGATAGAAGTATTGATGTCCAGGTAACCAAATGAAAAATATTTTTCCATTTTTTTTATTATTGAGGGTAATTTCAATACATTAATTTTTGTGTTTACTTGCAGGTGCTACATGATGTTAGAAATAAACCGGAAAATTGTACATTTTTGAATGCACAAGAGTATTTTAATGACACTGAACAACAAGATAGTCCTACCCCAAAACTAGATGATCAGGTATTGTAATTATTAAATTGAAAGTACATTAGTTACATTCGTTTATTCAAAGTTATTAGTATATTTTGATCCTAACTTAATGACATTGTTTTAATTTGACTTTCATGTTTACTTTGTCTTATAGATTTTGCGTGATGTTGAAAATGAACCTGAGAATGCTACCCGCATAAGAACACCTATAAATTATCTTATTTCGCCTATAAATTCCGAAGAAAGTGACGCAGATTTAAGTGACGGTGATCCTACATTCCAAGTAGAAAAGGAAAAAAGGGTTAATAATTTGCCAACTCGACCTATCCACCGCTCTAGTTCTAGCAGTCGTAGCTCTTCTTCATCAAGCTCATCTTCGTCATCATCTGATAGTTCTAGTGATGAATCTGCGGAAAGAAACCCTGATAATAATAAAGAAAATACAACTCCGGAGCCGTCAAGATCACCTCAACGAGAACAGGAGTCCACTTCAGCAGCAGCTACAACAACTGATGGAGGTATTACTGTGACAAAAAGTAGAAAGCGCACTAGACAACCGGAAACCTGGAAACAAATTAAAGCTAAAAAGTTAAGAAATTTGGGAAAAACTTACGTTAATAGCAAAAATGCAACAGTTGAAGCTCGACATCTTAAGCCACCATGTAATAATAAATGCAGATTGCAGTGTCCTACCAAAATAGATTCTGTACAAAGGCAACGTATTTTTGATACTTATTGGGAAATTGGAGATATCCATAATCAACGATCTTTTATTTTGTCATGCTTAACCAATATTACACCCAAATATAAGTATACTAATGCTTTGGCTCCTAGAAATTGTAACAAAGCTTTTCATTTTATCGTTGATGGTAGTCCAATTCGAGTTTGCAAAACCTTTTTTCTTAATACATTGGGTATTTCTGATCGTATGATTCGTACAGTCAAAAGTAAGACCGATGAACATGGGATTTTAAAGACTGATTTTAGAGGTGTGACTGCTAGTAATGTGTCAGATGAAGCATTAATTTCTGACATCAAAGAATTTATCAATTCTATTCCAAGAACAGATTCCCATTACACACGCCAAACATCGACCCGCGAATTCATAGATGGTAGTAAAACGATAATTGATCTCTTTAGAGATTTCGAAGACATACAAAAACAAAAAAACAAGCCTGCTGGAAAATATTGCACATTTTATAAAGTTTTCACTACACAGTTTAACATTTCATTCTTTCGCCCACGTAAAGATCAATGCGATCTATGTTTACAATTCCAGAATTCATCAGCTGAAGAAAAACTTGTAATTAGAGAAAAATATGACATGCATTTGATAGAAAAAGCCCTCAGCCGACAGGAAAAATATAATGATCGATGTAAGATTGATGATAATAACAAAGTAATTCTATTTGATCTTGAAGCAGTTTTGCAGACACCTAGGGGGGACACCTCTGCTTTCTATTACAAAAGTAAATTTAATAGCTACAACTTTACTGTTGCTTCTTTAAACAAAAAAGTAGACGGCCAAGTTCAGGATTCGTATAACAATGTGCAGTGTTATTTTTGGAGCGAAACGGACGCAAAAAGAGGTGCTAACGAAATAGGTTCATGCTTATTAAATTATTTTGAAAAACTTTGCAGTGAATCCAGCAATACTAATGAAGAAGGTATTGATCTAATATTGTATTCGGATAATTGCGGAGGGCAAAATAAAAACAAATTTATCGTTACAGTATATCTGTACGCAGTGACACATTTAAATATTAATTCAATAACTCATAAATTTTTAATCAAAGGCCACACACAGAACGAGGCTGACAATATACACAGTTTAATAGAAAAAGAAATAAAAAAAAATTTGAAAGCAGGACCTATATATTCTCCACATCAATATATTTCTATAATAAAAAATTCACGTAAATCCGGTTGCAAATTTGTAGTCAATGAGTGTACATTTAATGATTTCTTTGATTTTAAAAAAATACAGGAAGATTGGGGTTATAATTTTAATAAAACCAAAGATGGAAACAACGTAGTTTGGAATAATATTAAAATGATTAAAGTAACAAAGAAGAGCCCATTTTCTTTTTTTATTAAAGAAACATACAACCAGCAGGATTATTCTGAAGTATGTATTCGAAATAGACGAACTAAAATGTTACCTTTAGAGCAATTGACACTAGTAAAGGCTTATACAGGCAAACAAGTGTTGAGCGAGAACAAAAAGAAAGACTTGCGCGAGTTAATTGCAAAAAATTTAATACCAAATTATTATTCAAATTTTTATGATTCTATACTATATTAGTTAACGGATTCAAAATCTGTTTTGATGATGTTAATTTTTTAGCTTATTTACTAAGATTGTAATGAGAACAAAATGGCTGATTGATAATAACTTTTGAAGTTCTATTTTTGTTTTGTTAATCATTTTATTTACTAGTTATTTTTATAAACCTCTAGTTACTATACTATAGTAACTTTCTCTATCTTTCTTTTAGTTCCTATACATACATGCAGCTACGATTAAGATAAGTAGAAGTGTAAGTTTAGAATCTATCTTGTACCTGTCTACTAGGATTTCATAAGAAATAAGACTGATTATAATTTTTATTTTGCTATTTTATATTGATTAAAAAGACTGAACCCAACAATATCGTTTTATTTTTATTAATAAATGAACCCTAAATAAAATGCACAACGTAATTAGTATATTTTTATAGTATTAGAATGACTTAACATCATTAAAAAAGACCGAAATCAAAAATGACATAATTATTTTAGTGATAAATAGACTTAAACCTAAGACGTACAGTCAAGTTGTATATGTTTTTACTATTAGAAAGACTTAAAATAAATTAGGTCTAAATACTTTTTGGCAAATTTACCATTACTAAGTATTAAAAAGACCTAAAACTACAAAAACAATTTTAAAAGGCTGTATAATTGAAACTAAATAACATATAACAAAAATTTCACTTTCACCTAAAACTTTGATGTCTACACTATTAGAAAAATTAAACTTAAATTGAACAATCTATGTAATGTCATATTTATAGCAAATTAAACAGCGCAAGTCGTAGTTGCAAAATCGTTTTTTGCGATTTGCCAAAAAAGTGTTTTTTTGGATTCGGTCACTGTAATACTAAGCGTGCGATTAAAGATACACAAAATTAAATACAATATAAATACAACAATAACATAGAAATTAAATACAATATAAAACAACAATAACACAAATTAAATTAATTCACGAGCGACACTATATGTAACTTGCCTGTCACAGCAGTGTCGCATGTAAGGACAGTCCAACCTACTTGCTATCATAGTCAGAACGGCATTGGAGCTGGCCCGCACTCTGCGCACAAGAGACGTGCAGCTCTTCCGCATGGTTGCATGAAAACAGTCCGTGCGCGCCCATGCGAACATACCTGAAGCCCAGTAGCGAAGTAGACCCAAAACCGCTCTGAAAGCGTTGTTAAATTGAATGCGGAGGGTGCTGTAGCTTTTCTGCGTGTAATTGGCCCACAGGCGGCAGGTGTACATGGACGTGCAATATGCTCTGAAAAGAGTTATTTTAACGCCATCCGAGCAACGCGCGAACCTGCGGGCCAGCATATTAGCTCTTTTTGATAAAGCCCTCCGTTCCCGTTCCAATTCAGCATGATCCCTGAGGTCAGCCGTGACTATATGCCCTAGGTATTTAAACTGATTCACCCTGTCTAAGGGTACACTACTTAGACATATAGGTGGTACATAATCGGGGCATATAGCACCACCAGCCACAAAGATCATGTATTGACTTTTCTTAATATAATAAACAAGTCCATCACCCTAATTGCGTAACTCACGATTCATCATAATCTGTATCGTTTTGAAACGGATTGTTAAACCATTGCTTCATAAGTTCGAAAAATGTGTCTGTTCGACAACATAAATAACGCAATGAATATTGTTTAACTGTGAAGACGAAACCAATTATGATCAATCGTGAGTTACGCAATTAGGGTGCATGTTTAACCGCGTTATCTTCACACGTCGCTATCAACTTCCTTAAGCCACAAATCGATGCACTCAGCAGCACCATATCGTCAGCATAGCTTAAATTGTTGATACACACGTCATCTACATGACAGCAGACGTGCTGACTGCTCAGCGCGACAACATTGCCCTAATGCATCGTTTTTGAGCCTTGATTACCTGTTCTCTCAGACTACAATTTCCCCAAAATATTGTGAACTGGAATTACGTCATACATTAATGAGATGGAGAATACACAAAATCTGCATTAAAGCAGACATCATTAAAATGTACAGAATGGTTCGTGTAGCGGTAGAGGATACGGACTACCGGAGATTATTATGGAGGTCTGCACCTCATGAGCCAATAAACCATTTTGATTTTTGAGATTGACCTTCGATACAGCATGTGCATCGTACCCTGCTGTAAAATCACTTCAGACACTTGCCAACAACGATAAATTAAAGAATCCTATTGCTGCAAAGATGACTGAAACTGAGTACTATATGGACGAACTCCTCACAGGGTGCGATACAGAGAAAGAAGCTGTCTACATTTATAAAGAGATGAATGACCTTATGAACTCAGAAGGATTTCAAATACAAAAATGGAGCAGTAATAGTGGAGCTTTGTTACAGTACATTAGAGAAAATAAGCGAGTAGAAAATGAGTTGCCCTTTAAGATCAATATGTCAAAGTATTGGGATTGAGCTGGAATAGGGAAGCCGACACCTTTGAATATCCTGTCAACCTGCCAGATCCTAAGCAGGGCGCCCATAACTAAAAGCCATATTCTTTCCGAAATAGCCAAACGATCCTTTAGGATGGATAGATCCAGTTGTGGTAATAGCAACGATGATCACGTAGAAATTGTGGAAGACGGGTCTAGATTGGGATGAGCCTATTTATAAGCAGAGTGCTGACGATATCGAGAGAACTTAATGCACATCATTGGCCTAAGTATACCACGATGGTTGTACTACACACGTCTATCAAGGGTTGAGTTGCATGCCTTCGCAGATGCATTATAAGCCGCGTACGGAGCAGCAGTGTACATGTGAGTCATCAGTGAAGGGCGAGTCTACAAAAACATAATATCCTCCAAAACAAAAGTGGCTCCAATCGAAAAGCAAGTTTCCAGCCCTAGATTGGAACTTTGTGGTGCCGTATTGGCAGCCGAAAAGTTCTGGAGTGGCGACCGCGTACCGGAAGACAGATGACCTTGTGAGGGCCGCGGGAGTCCGCTGGATGCGAGAAGCACAGAACCGGTCGAAGTGGCGGAGCTTGGGGGAGGCCTATGTCCAGCAGTGGACGTCTTTCGGCTGAAATGATGATGATGATGATGATGATGATTGGCAGCCAAACTAATGTCGGAGACGTCACAAGTGTTAAGTATACCTAAAGATGGATTCCACCATTGTGTTGGCTTGGTTGAGAGGGGGACCAAGCCGATGGAGCACATTCGTGAGCAACCGTGTGTCAGACATACTAAACATTGTAGATTACGAGCATTGGGAGCACGTGTCTACAGATACGAACCCAGCTGACTGTGCGTCACGGGGCTTACAGGGTCCAGAGTTGTTAAACCATTCAGTATGATGGAATGGGACCGGTTTGGTTGTCTAGCTTAAACATAAGTATTAGTGGTCCTAATGTCGATGATACACACGAAGAAGAACGTGTGAGATCTTTGGCTGCTATAAGTAATATTAATGAGGAATTCATTTGGACTAGGTATTCTACTTTATCAAAAATGTTGAGAGTCATTTCATATTGCAAACGATTTATAAATTTTAAATTACCTAAAAAAAACGTGAATGTTTTACTAATTTATTACACAAAAAGAAATAAAAGAAACTTTAAACAATTCTATTAAACATGTCCAAGCTATTGATTTCAAAGAAGAGTTCAAAGCAGTTAAGTTCGCAAGACTATGTACCTAAAATGAGTAAGTTTCGCAATCTTTGCCCCATTATTGATACCAACGGGATTATAAGAGTTGGCATCCAAAAATCTCAAACAGCCTACGATATTCAGCACCCTATAATTTTACCCGCTACGAGCCATCTTAGACGCCTAATAATTCAGGATGCTCATCATAGGACATTTCATGTAGGTCCTCAAGTGATGCTTAATTATTTGAGAACAAAATACTGGATTTTACGAGCCAAAAATCTAACTAAGAAAACCTTTCAAGAATGTATGTATGTGTGTGTGTATCTGTGTGTATGTATGTATTGTATTTGTATTATCAGTTTATAACCTATTTATTTTATTTATTTTTAACCTATTTGTAGAGCAGCGGTGGCCAAGTGGTAACGGCCGCGACTTACGAATTGTTAGGTCGTGAGTTCGAACCCAGACAGGCGCTTTACTTTGTGTAAATTATTTCATCACCACTGCTCTCAAAACGGTGAAGGAAAACATCGTGAGGAAACCGGCATGTCCTAGAACCAAAAAATTCGAAGACATGTGACATCTACCAACCCGCACTGGGCCCGCGTGGTGGATTACGGCCCAATCCCCCTCTCACCGAGAGGAGGCCTGTGTCCCAGCAGTGGGAACATTATAGGCTGATGATGATGATGAACCTATTTATGTAGATACCAATCTTATTTATTATTCTTTATGATATAATTTGTATTGTTGTTGAAATCATTTTTCCTCTCAACCGAAGCACCTGCCATCTAACCTCTTCACCACCCTTGGTAGACTGGTAGACAATGCCTCAGGCATTAAGTCCGCCTTTGTACCTTTTTGTGTGCGAGAAGTTTAAATCTTTATACATAAAAGGAGAAACTGACTGACTGATTAATCAACGCACAGCCGAAACTAGTAAGACTAGGAAGGTGAAATTTTGCACACGGCTTCCTTTTATAATGTAGGGGAGCACTAAGAAGGGGTTTTTGGAAATTCGACCTTTAAGGGGGTGAAAAGGGGGGATTTTGTTTGTATGAAAAATCTTATTCCTAGAGTTAATAAACTTGAAACTTGGCACAAATAATTATCTAAGCAAATGATAAAGTTTTTTTTTTTTTCTAAACTACCCCTTAAAGGGGGATTGGGGGGAGTCAAAGTTTGTATGGATGAATTTTAACGCGCGGTCTGATTATCTCGAAACTCAGTATTTATACCTAAAACCAAAAATAAAGAAACGTGTATCAGAATTTTTCGAAAATCTACCCCTAAAGGGGTAAAAAAGGGTAGTCAGAAATATTTTACATGTGAAAGTTTGTGAAGATGATTGGATCTTTGTTACTCAATCATAGAAAAACGGCTAAACGGACTTGGATGAAATTTGGCACACAGATAGATTATAACCTAGATTAACACACAGGATACTTTTTATCTCGGTAGTACGTTCCTGCGGGATAATGTCCGACTTCCACGCGTGCGAAGCCGCGGGTGGAAGCTAGTAAATAAATAAAGGTGTTACGTGTATTGGGTGTTCAAAACAGAATACCAGGCAACTGATGGGGCAGCTGCCAGAAGTGCGAGTAAAACTCGACCGAGCTTTTAAATCAGCTGGTGTGGACTACGCAGGTCCCATCAACATTCGTTTCTCACCGGATAGAGGAGCTAAATCGTACAAGGGCTACATATGTTTGTTTATCTGCATGAAACGCGTGCCATACATCTGGAAGCTGTCACCGACATGACTGCGGAGGGGTTCATCGCAGCCTTCCGGCGATTCACCTCGAGACGAGGTCCTTGTTGCGATAAAGCTCAGTTCAGTGTCATGAGATGATGATGACCATACGCAAATGTCTCAATAGCTTTAGAAAACATGAAAAATATTGTTAATACCAACAAATTTTGAGGGTTGCCCTGGGATTCCATCATCAGATCCTGATTGGTGCCAATGGGACCACCTCCGGATTATACTCTTTCAAATAAAATAATAATTTTGAGAATCGGTCCACAAATGAGGGAGAAATCGGGAAACATACATTAAAAAAAATACGTTCGGTGGAACATATAACCTCCTCCTTTTTTGAAGTCGGTTAAAAAAGTAATTGGGGATGCTACCCTCACTTACGAGGAACTAGCCACAGTACTGGCACAAGTCGAAGCGTGTTTGAACTCCCGACCCATAACTGTGCTAAGTGATGACCCTAATAACCCTCTTCCACTAACACCGGGCCACTTTCTGATTGGCGACCGTTTGTTAAACTTAACTGACGAAAACTATATAAATTGGAATATTTCTAGTTTAGATAGATGACGGCTAACACAAAAAATGGGCTACGATTTCTGGAACAGATGGAATAAAGACTACCTCGTAAACCTGATCCAAAGACACTAAGTTGAACACCAAAACCACTAAGCCAGAAATCGAGGACGAAGTAATTCTAAAGGAAGACATTATTCCTCCAAGTAAATGGATATTGGGAAAATAATTTAAAAACATGTGGGCCCTGATGGCATAACTCGTGTGGTATCAGTTAGATGTAAAAACAATGTTTATAAACGACTTACGAGTAAATTATGTATCCTACAGAAACAAAAGTCTCGTTAAGGCCAGGTTGCAGTAATGTGTAACTTTTTTAAACCTGTGTAAATCAATGAAATAGTTAATTTTGGAAAAAAGAAAAATATTTTAGAAAAATTGAACATATTGTCAAGCACTTCGTAAAGATAGGAACGTGAATAAAACAATTTGGCTCGATAAAAAAAATCATAAAGATGACACTAAAACGCTATTTTAAACGTGTTTCTTGACGAGATTACATCATTAAACAATGTCAAATTTGTACCAAAAGATAGGGCTTTTTATTTTTTAGAAAATGGTAAAAGCACATTTTATAATTTCTTTATATTTTTTTTCTACGGATTAAAAAACACGAAATTTGGCCGTTCAAGGGCTCGCAACGGCCGGCCAGTGCCCGCCGAGGCGTCTTCGAGGTTGGACGCACGCCGTTTGTTTCGCGAAAATTCCCCCGCGTTTGCGATTTCTAAATAGGTAAAGATATTCATAAAAAATTGTTTAGATTTTTATTACCAATAATGGGTAGTAAAAAGAATAAAAGAACATACAGATAATTTATACATAAGGCAAAACAAAAATTGGTACTCGAAAAATGGTTAGTACCTACATAATATCTAATAATTTACCGTAAAATAAATAAGTATGTATATAATCTACTCATTTACGGTAAATGATTTCGTTTGATGACGTAAAGTTCCAAACATTATTTACCTACAATAATTCTTAGACGTGCCACAACGTAAAAAAGTACAGTAGGTAAGATTTACTGAACAGATTGAATTTTTTCAAACGATTATTATCTTTGCTCAATAACTTTGAAATATCGGTTAGTATTGTAAAAGATCTTGTAAATTCTAGGTATAATTATTTTAACAACGTGACGTGTAACAGACTACATAATGTTTATTTTGCAGCGCATCAATGAGAACATAAAAACCATGGGTAGTTTGTATTACATATTGTTGTTTGATCTCTCCAAATTAAATATGCCATTCTTATTAAAATGTTCCACATTTATACATTTATATTTGAATGAATATATGTGTAAAAAAACTTGAAAGCCCTTTATTGGCCTCTACCTACTCATCAAGGGCGAGCAATTTCGAGGTTTACTGTTTTATTGACTAGAAGTATAGTGATTTTTTTCTTTTAGTATGAATTGTTGACATATATCATCATCTGCCTAGCCTTTTCCCAACTATGTTGGGGTCAGCTTCCAGTCAAACTAGATACAGCTGAATACCAGTATTTTACATGGAGCAACTGCCTATCTGACCCCCACAACCCAGTAACTGGGTAATACGATACCCCTTGGTAAGACTGGTTATTACACTTTCGGGCTTCTGACGACCCGTAACGGCTGTCAAAGATCCACGAATGACAGCCGAGACCATCGGCTTAACGTGTTTTCCGAAGCACGGAGGGGTCTTGATATGTAAAGATGGTCATCCATCCACGAACCAACCGTGGCAAGCGTAGCTTAACCTGATCTATCGACTCGAGTAACTGTTATGACAGCCACAAGCCCCTCCCTCTTCTGATAATATAATATATATTTTGTATATTTATTTGGGATCTCCAACAAAGGTTACACATGTCTATACTAATATTATAAAGAGGAAAGATTTGATTGTTTGCATTAAATAGGCTCCGAAACTACTGCACCTGTTTTAAAAATTATTTCACTATTGGGAAGCTACACTATTCCCAGGTGACATAGGCTATATTTTATTCCCGTATTCCCACGGGAACGGGAACTACGCGAGTGAAACCGCGGAGCGCTGCTAGTTCAGTAAAATGTTAACAGCTTATTAGCTAGTAAATTTTACGTGTGCTGTTTTACGTGTGTGTGTATGTAATAGAAGGTCACATGAGATCACAGCATGGGAATATAACTAAGTTGTAAACACGATAAAAATTTAAATAGAGAAAACATAAATTAAGAACTATGAAAACAAACATTTGGGAAAAAGAAAAAAACGTCTCAAGAATGAGCATTCATATTACAATCTACAATAGTGTTAACAGTTTAAAAATAAAAAGTGAGAAAATAAATGATTCAAGAAGAACGCCCATTTTTCACCTGACTATGTGTAGAAATGAAATAAATCTTAAAATTCATCTAAATCTAGTTTGTAACTGAGCTCGCACGACTGAAACGGTTTTTTTTATTTTTGACAGTTTTGCTATTGGCAGTTTTAGTATCGGCGCACAGCTACGTTGTTTTGTTTGCGTCTCGTTGTGTACTCTGCCATTTTATGTGTGTTACGGCACTATTTACCGCCCCTGGATCTCGAAACTAATTTTTGAGCGTTAATAATTAGTTCTAACACATTTATTTCTTTATATTTGGTACAGACGCCAGCACATCAAGCTACCCTAAACTGTCAAATTTTCCCAATTGAACATGAACCTTCATCATCATCAGCCTAATAATGTTCCCACTGCTGGGACACAGGCCATTGGGCCGTAATCCACCACGCGGGCCCAGTGCGGGTTGGTAGATGTCACATGTCTCCGAATTTTTTGGTTCTAGGACATGCCGCTTTCCTCACGATGTTTTCCTTCACCGTGTTGAGCAGTGTAGATGAAATAATTTACACAAAGTAAAGCACCTGTCTGGGTTCGAACTCACGACCTACAACTCGTAAGTCGCGGCCGTTACCACTGGGCCACCACTGCTCTCATGAACCTTATGCTTATGTTATAAAGTTGAAAATCTATCAAAGAAATTTGACATATTGGGGTAGCTTGATCTGCTGGCGTAATGGCAAATCCTAACCAAAAAGTAACATTAATATTTTTTGGACTTCGTAGCGTCGTAATAAGTAATCGTAAAAATTACTATATGACTTTATTTTCTATACCTACAGGTAGTCTTGCTTCTATACCTTATAACTATACATACACTTTAGTTATCAGGATTTTAAATGTATGGGAAGTGGGAATTGTTCTTTGAGGAAAAAAGGTACATGAATTTCAAGATTGAGTATTCATATTACAAATTAGTTAATAAAATACACAAATAATAATTTCACATTTGTTGACCTTTGGAGAGAAGTGTATTTAGTTATTTTTGGGTTGTTTAATTCTTGATGTATTTTGATATGGGGAGGGTTATGTTCCGGTTACATAATTATGCATGTTTATTTGATATTTGGTAACATAACAATGATACATACCAACCAGAAAAGCAATTTATTTTACTCTTCCATCAATGACCCGAACCCGAAATACCTTCCTTACCTACTGCATTTATGCTGCATTGTGGCATGTCTGAACGCTAGCATCGGCTAGCTCGGCACCCGGCGCCCGGCGCGCGCTCGCCACGTCTTTACGCTCGATAATACCTATTACTGCGGGGAGTGAGGAAGCGTTTTCATACCTACACACCGCACTGCAAGAGCGCCTTAACAAGCCTAATGATTCATTTTAAACTATTCTTGTTTGCCTATTTAAGTACTTAGTTAACTTATAGCGTTATATACTTACAATTATATTTTTTAACCTGTGAACTTGCCTAATGTATACCTACTACGTAATTTAAAAACTTATATGTTTACATTGCTTATCTAGAGAATAAACTGGGACAACCTACCTACCTGTATATGTGCATATAGGTACTTACTTTGTTACAAATGGATAATTTTAAACCAAATCTGGTGGGCGGTCAGAAGTTAGGAATGCAAGAACCTAAAACTTACCTACTTATTTGTAAAAAAATATATTACCTTAAGTGTTTATGTTAAGATATGTTGTACTTACTCAGTTATCTACTATTTCTAGTTGCGTAGTGTTGGTGATATTTATTTATTTATGTATTGCATTCCATATTGTAAAAAAAAGATGTAACAAAAGGCTTAAAGCTAGGTACAATAATATGGACCCTGTAAGGGTATAAGCAAAATGATAAAATGAAGGTAAGAGTAAATTAAATTAAATTATATGATGATATGATTGTTACTGTTACAATTAAATATCCTCAATTATACTTGCTTACATGAGACTTTGGCCCTTGCGGGCCCCATCTGTTTGTGCTAACATCTCTTTGAGGCGCGCGTAGAACACAACGCAACGTCGTCGATCCAGGCTTGGTCCTTACCGGACAGCGAGTTACCCATTACTCGCTGTCCTCAAGCCCACGCCGACGGTGGCCGGGAATCAGCCTGGGATTCCCGGCGCCCAGGGCGTCGCCTGCAGAGGCTAGGGCCGTGAGGGAGCATATACTGCCTCTCCTTCACGTGCGCCGCCTCCCTCTTCGCGAGTATCAGTGCTTCGCTGAAGGAAGCGACGGCTATCCATGCACTCTCGCTCCGTACCATGTGGCCTGAACCAGGGCCGGATGCGAGAGATCGCTGCTACCGATCGTCACCATAAGGACATGGCGGTGCTCCGCCCAAGCCGGGCAGACCTCCACCGTATGCTCCACAGTGTCCTCAGGGCGATCTTAACCGTAAGATGTTGCCAGGAGTCTTGATGACAGTAGACTCTTCCAGAGTCTTGATGACTCTTCCCTTATTACCTATTTGGGAATCGTTTCTGGTTTGTTAAGAGGTTTGAAAAAAAAAACTGGTAGGTACTTGCTTGCCGATTGCTTCGGGGAGTAAAGGCGTATTGTTATGTAATGTGGTACATTACAAAACTATAACGGCTATAAAATAAAATAAAAGTCAGTTAGTTTTAAATGTGTACTTTGTAATATCTGTAATATTTACAAATAGGAAAACAAGATAAAACTGTAACAGAACAACGTGTAACAGATTTGTTTTTATTTGTATGTATAAACTGACATCTCAACGGATCAATACTCACCATTTATTTATTATTATTTATTTACTATACCGTACATTCCAGTAACACTTTATTGTTAATTTGGTGTTAAATTTAACGGAAATAATGTTATTATTATGAATTAAAATAACTGTTATCATTATCACTCACTCGCACACGCAAACATTCTGGCAATATAGTTTTTCATTAAGCAGCAAGCAAATCCATTCTTAAGTAGACAATTCCTATATTGTATGGAATTTTAGAATTGGGCGTAGACGATTATTCATCATTTCAGCCTAAAGACGTCCACTGCTGGACATATGCCTCCCCCAGGATGGGGGGTTTTGCCATAATCGCCACGCTTGGCAGGCGGGTTGGCGATCGCAGTATGGTGGTAAAATGCATAGAGAACGCTGCTGCCCATTCTCTAGTAAGTCCCTTAGTCGCCTTCTACGACACCCACTGGAAGAAATGGGATGGTGCTATTCTTTTACGCCCGGCAACACATACGGGACAATTATTAAAGAGATTATTAATTTTATTAAATGAAAACATTCCTTCCTTTTTTGCCTCACTCTGATTTTGTATTGAAAAAAATTCGACAACACCTGCTGTACAGATCTCTGTAAAACTTTCGTGAAGTCACTTTGAAGTGAGCTGTCATTGCACATGATGCTAGGGATTGACAGTATTGGCAGCTTACTTCAACTACGTTTGTACGTAGTTTTTTTACAGAATAGATCGGCTGCATTTTATGGTAGATACCACTCGAAAAGGTAGATCTTATGCAACAAAACGCTCTACTAATCGTAAAGAAAATCATGAAATATAACTACAACCTTATTCATTTATTGTCACCGATTCGACAACCAAACCGTCATGCCATTTCACAATTTGACGGCTTCACTGCGATAGATTATAAAAAATTTAATTAAAATTCGTTTATTTCAGGTACAAAACCCATAATTGAAAACATCTGTAAAAATTTAATTATTATAATCTACCGAAAAATAATGCATTAAATTATAAGCATTATATTTCGGTTGACAATCTGTCAAATGTTAACAATCTCGAGAGATAGATCTAGAATCTAACGGTATTTACAATTTCACTGTGACTTTTTTATTTAATTAAGGTGTTTAAAAATTAACGTTCCGAATTTCGTATGCTTGCTCGGTATCAAAAAACTAATATCTTGCAAAAAAAAAACGATTTTAATTTCCCTCATACAAAAACCATTCAGTAAAAATATTTTTACGTACACTGTACACAAGGCTGCGCACACGGCTCGGCGTAACCTAGCGCCACCACAGCGCGAATCCCGCTACGCCTTCGCGTCCTTCAGTAGCCCGTTACCTATCTGTCACGCGGTGAGAGTGTGTCGCCCTATAACATTACGCAACTTACGTGCACTCACGCTGTTTCGTTAATAACCCACCATAATTCCGTTTACGTATACAAATCACGAATATTTAGATATGATTGTGTGCTACATCATATCCGGTGAAAGTTTAGTTGCAGCGCGTAACCGGTGCCGTGAACTGTATGGTGACCAACGACAAGTGCCTGCTATCCACACTATCCTTGGGGTCTACCATGGCCAGTTTCGCCCTCGTCAAGCAGATTCACGGCGAGTCACGGCTCTCCGGTAAAGTTGAAGAACGAGTTTTGGACTACTACCATGACAATCCACACGCGAGCACACGTG
The DNA here is from genome assembly GCA_949987655.1 of Polymixis flavicincta. NCBI lineage: Eukaryota > Metazoa > Arthropoda > Insecta > Lepidoptera > Noctuidae > Polymixis > Polymixis flavicincta. Next base: position 20,510,007 of record OX465195.1, read on the forward strand.
ACGCAGGTCGGGACTTAAGAATAACTCACGTTAGCGCGTGGAAAGTGCTTCACAAAGAAGGCCAGCGCCCAAACCATTTAAAAAAAATACAGGAACTAATCCCAACTGATTACGAACCATGGCTTAGATTCTGTAGGTGGTTGGTGGAAAACCCTGGTCGCAAAATTCTAGGCACAGACGAGTCCACTTTTAGTAGAGTAGGGTTATTTAATATCCACAACGCGCACTGGTGTTCGTACGAAAACCCACGAGCTGTGGTCCCTGACCATTTTCAGCACTGGTTCTCAGAGGAAGTGTGGGCGGAATTCATAGGGCAGACGGTACTCGGGCCCGTCTTCTTGGAACGCCTTACTGGCGAAACATACCTACAGTTGCTCGAGTCTGTGCAAGAGATGTTGGACGATGTTATTATGGACGAAATAAGGGAACACTACTTCCAGCAAGACGGAGCGCTCGTACACTACCACCGAGAAGCCCGTGCATACCTGGATATTACCTATCCTAGTCACTGGATAGGCCGTTGTGGGCCTATTGCATGGCGGCCTCGATGGCCCGATCTCACGCCGTTAGATTTTGTGGTCGTGTAAAAGACTTGGTGAATGGACATAGTGGCAGTAATATTGGAAACGTGGAAGAATTAAAAACCCGTACGGGTTTTTAATTCTTTCATTAGTTCATTCGATGTGATTAAAAGTGACAGAGACACATTAATTCGAGTGAAAAACAATGTACGTCGAGCTAACATATGCATTGAACAAAGTGATGAACATTTTGAACATCCTTTGTAAATAAGGTAAAATAAAGACTTTTGTAAATAGCTAAATTATTGTAAATAGGTTGATTCAAATTTTTAAGCATACCAACTCATTGAGCTTACTTTATTTATAAACAATAATTAAATAGATACCTAGGCATTTGTAGGTAAGATAAATTGCCAATCTAAAGTCTGAGAAATGTGAGTCAGCTATTTACGTAGGCATTGACATCGCGCGGCTGTCTGTGCCTACACGGTGCGCATGTGCATATTTAATAGTTAGTGCTTGAGGAAAATATTGCATATCTTGGAAACGGATTGTTGTGCATAAATATTTTTTTCCTGATAATTTTTGAATGTCACTTTAAACATATTTTTTAACACCTTATATATTCAATATGTAAAGGGGCACTCTTACTGCATATACAAATATAGATTATTTAGTAGCATTTCAGGATTTTAGTGTGTGCAATCTGTGAAATCTCGAAAAACAAATGGATTTCATTAAAACCTCGTCTGCATGGGATAAGATTCTCGACCTCCAAGAATATTAGGGGGCATTTATTTTATTTTATGAGCGTTTAAATTGTAGCCTTTAGTTATTCATAATAAAGAACGCTCTTCTCAGACAAGCACCGACCAACAAGCATACCATCATCACAGCTCCTGGCGCCGCTTCACACCGCGCCGCACTCTGAGTCTCCTGCATTTCTTCCAAATCAGCCATTAGACTCACCTCGGCGTTTTCCAACATATTATCCGACCAATTGCCCATTTCCGAATGAGATTTTGCCATATTTTGTACCCTTAAGTTTGCTCTTCCGCCAGGTGTTTTCGCCGTTGTCTCCTCTTGGACCGTTGTATCTTCTGCAATCGTTGTTGTTGCTTCTGTAGTCGGCCATTGACGATTGGGGTCCAAACGTCCCCGTTCCGAATACATTTCAAACCTTAATATAGCTCGGTCAGAGAATTCAATTTTAATAAACAAATCATAATTCAATACTCTTTTAGAAAAGATATCGTCGTCGTCGAGAAAGTGAGGTTTCAAGATCGACGGCTGTGGTTGCCATTTTACGTCTTTTTTTGGTTTCCTTTTTATTCCATGATGTGATATAAATAATCGTTCGGGTGTTTCGTATATGTTATGTTTCTTCATCGGTGTCCCTTCTTGAAAGCTAATCTCTTCTTTGAACGAGAGCACAGCTTCTGATATTCTCTTAGAAATTACCTGAGAAATATTTTTTTTTTTCTTATTGGTATACTTGTAAATAAAGCATTTAATTTATACATACAAAACCTATTTAATGTTAGAGAAGCGTCAATTATATTCCATGACTTCGAGATGTAAATCAAAATTGTTATAAGCAAATACAATAAGCATTGATGATCATATTAGATCATTTGCATATTGATTAAGATGTGACTGCATGTGCAGTGTCCTTTTTATCCTATAGCATCTGAGCTCAGTTGAACTTTGCTTATACTTTCACAGACTCATGCTCAAGAATGGAAAAAATCACCCTCTAATAAGCATGAAACAAGAAAATACTAATAAACGAATAAATAGCCAGCACGATCTGACCTCAACCCCTAAAAAAATCCATAGGGTTCGATGACACTGCAATGGGAAACACGGAATGAGCGATCTGATGAGCAGTTGAAGTTGCATTGCATAGAAATATAAATATTAAAAATTAAGGCTTAGATATATGCTTCAACATTGTAGGATCCATGCGTCAACGATTACTTGCTAATATGGGGAGTTATACAAAATATCTTTACATACTATAAAACAAACTCGCTTTTCGTTTCTGTACGCTTAGATCTTTTAAGCTAGGTAACGGATTTTAATGCTGTTATCATCATTAGATGATGAATGATTCAAGAGAAAGGTTAGTGTGTATAATACACCGATCTCCATGCGGGCGAAGCCGCTCGCAAAAGCTAGTTATGTTCTAAATTAAAAATACTACATTTTAGTAATATAAATATTACTGAGTAATGTAATTGTACCTATTGTGACGAGTCCGCGCTTACAAGAGTAGATTTGCTAATTGCGGTTTGTTAGAGTGGGCACATACAATAGTAATTAAAGCACAATATTATTAATTACTAAGATACAATATTTTAAGCCTGATTGTCATAGTTCACCGATTGGTTACTTTACTTCAATCAGTTCTTCAGCAATTGAGAAAATAAACTGTTTTAACACGAAGTTTATTTATTTATATTTTATACAATAAACCTAAACCCCTTATTTCATTAACAATTTATGTCATCATCATCATCATCAAAGAGGTCCACCGTTGGACATAGGCCTCCCCCAGGCTCCTCCACTTCAACCGGTCTTGTGCTTCCCACACATCCAGCGAATACCAGCGGCCTTCACAAGTTCATCGGTCCACCTTGTGGGAGGCCTTCCCACTCTACGTCTTACGGTACGCGGTCGCCACTCCAGAACCTTTCAGCCCCATCGGCCATCTGTTCTAAGAGCAATGTGCCCTGCCCACTGCCACTTAAGTTTGGCAATTCTTCGGGCTATGTAGGTTGCCTTGGTTCTCCTGCGGATCTCTTCATTTCTGATTCGATCGCGTAGGGAAATTCCGAGCATAGCCCTCTCCATTGCCCTTTGGTTGACTTTAAGCCTTCTGATAAGGTCCATTGTGAGCGACCACGTCTCTGTACCATAGGTCATCACTGGCAACACACACTGGTCAAAGACTTTCATCTTGAGACACTGTGGTATTTGGGATGAGAAGATATTGCGAAGCCTCCCGAACGCTGCCCAGCCGAGTCGGTTCGACGATTGACCTCTTTCTTGAAGTTGGACTTACCTAACTGGACAGTTTGTCCTAGGTAAACGTACTCGTCGATCGTCATGGGAGTGGGTGTTACATGGGCATTCGAAATGACCTTTGTCTTGTCCATGTTCATTTTAAGATCCACTCTTTCGGAAGCTCTACTGAGGTCAGCGAGCATTGCACTGAGGTCCTCCACGGTCTCAGTCATGACGACTATGTCATCGGCAAACCGAAGGTGAGTGATGTACTCGCCATTGATGTTGATGCCAGCCCCTTTGCAGCCAGAACCTTGAAGACATCCTCCAGTGCAGCGGTGAACAGTTTCGGAGGGATAACATCTCCCTGTCTCACACCTCGCTGCAGAAGGATAGGTTTCGAAGTCCGGTCTTGGAGTCGGACTGACATAATGGCGTTTTCATACAGACACTTCAGCACCTCGATGTACCGATAGTAGATCTGGCACCGTTGAAGAGACTGCAGTACAGCCCATGTCTCGATCGAATCGATGCCTTTTTCGTAGTCCACAAACGCCAAGCAGAGAGGCAGGTTATTAATATACTGTTCGGTCTTCTGTATAACCTGCCGCAGCGTATGTATGTGGTCTACTGTGCTAAAGCCTTTACGGAATTCGGCTTGGTCGGGACGCTGGAAGTCGTCAAATCTGCGCGCGAGACGGTTCGTGATGACTCTCGAAAACAGCTTGTAGACATGGCTCAGAAGTGAGATGGGCCTATAATTCTTAAGAAGAGTATAATCACCCTTCTTAAAGAAAAGTACCACCACACCTCTGTTCCATGCCTGTGGCGTTTTGCCTTCAAGTATAACGGAATCAAACAGCTTCTGGAGGGCCTTAAGAACGGGTTTTCCGCCGGCCCTCAGGAGTTCGGCCGTGATTCCATCATCACCCGGCGCCCTATTGTTCTTAAGCTGCTTCAGAGCCGCACTTTATGCTTACGATATATGTAATATTTATTAATTATTACATTATTATTCTCGTTTATTAATTTATCGAATAATAAAAGAGCACAATTATTATGAAAGTCAAAATGTTGAAAATAAAAATAAAAGTCTCATCTCGAGATTGGAACACAGATGTATGTGTTTCATGATTCAATTAAATACGTTACGCTACCAGCTAACGGAACTTGACATGAGAATGTGAGTTTAACAATGCTATGAACCGACTAAGGTCATGCGTAATTACGTACTCTGCATGTATGAAAAATCGCCTGTATGATTTTGTTTCATTCGACGCCAGTTCCGAGGTGTGGGTTCTGTGTTGATACATCACTCATACACACAGATGTTGGTACGGGCAGGACCGCGCGTTCATACTAATACAAACCTTAGCGACACAAACTACACTTATGACCGCTTACTGCACATATTATTATTTTAAGGACTGTTTGTTTTTCAATTATATATGTAATTTTTTTTTAATAATAAATAGGTAAAGACTTTAATGAATTTAATTTTTATATAATATAATAAAATTTCCTTTAAACTCTGGGTCTTATTTCTTGTCTGCTATGAATGAATAAAGTTCTTCCAGGAATGAATGAATTCTTTGGATACAAGAAAAACGTTTGCAGTTGTTTTCTCCGTATCTAATTTTTTTGTTTTCTTTTTTACGTATTATGACCCTCTGCTGGGCACAGATCTCTCTCAAATCAGTGTAAATAAATATATAAAATACTATTAGAATTGTGGGAATAGGAGTCGTCAGCGACAGTCACTGCGTACATTCGCTAGTGAGCCATTAGTGATGTTAAAGGATAATTCGGTGGTTGCAATAAATGAGTAGGTACGGAAAATATTCAAACTGTCTTCTGATACTTACTCTTATACGAACACAGGCACACACCGCGTTCCACTCGTCGTATAATGATAACTGAAAACAAAAACATACAAATATATTCATACGTTTAAATGTATTATCCTACTTCCTGCTTTAAGCTACTGTTTGTAACGAATCAAACTTAAACCTAAGGGAAATAAAGATTTAAGCAGATTTTTACATTTTTAATTTAAATTAATAAAAAATACAAATAGTTTTATAAAAATTACCTATTTCACTAGAGTCCTTTAGTATCACAAACTGGGAGGAGGATATATTGTGAGGAGGGTTCTTAAGTCACACACACTGGGAGGAGGATATGTCGTCAGGAGGATCCGGTATGAGCGCCTTGTTGTCTATTGGTTGTAGTAAGACGAGCAGTGGAAACAGGAGGGACCCGACAAAACTCCGAAGCTCAATAGTAGGGCCGCAGCAGTAGTAGTATTATTAGTGGAGGCTTTTCAGAAAAATAAACAGCACCTCCATACATCAAATTACGTCGCTGTCCCTCTTCGTAGTTCCCTCTCGTAGTAGTCCCGCTTTCTGCGCTTCGTCCTCTATTTATACTAGTTTCAGCCGTTCCAGAACATTTTTTACATTTTAAAATTATATCCTCCAGTGGCCAGACACATGTAACCAGCCAGCACATATTATACAACCATGTGTGTGTAAAGAATTTAAAGATATAATTTAAAATTAAGAAGTAAACAATCATAGTTAATAAAATACAATATTTCAGCTAATAATATTGATAAAAATAATTTATAATAATGAAACCAAAAAGCAATTCTTTATAGACTAGTGAGAAACTCTATGGCAAAAAAGAAAAGTAACTGACAGTTTGACAAATCTTGACATACATGTCACAACATAGAAAATTACAAAGATCAAATTTTATTTTATTACAGATATTAAAGAAATAGTTATTGTAACACGCAAATACTATATTTCCTTCCAGAAAATGAGTATGAAGGTACATAGAGAATGCTTAAATTTCAAGGTTAATGTTAACAAAATGTAAGTATAAAGAATAATCATTACATGTTATATAACATTATTTATCGTAAATGTGAAAATTTGTATGTTTGGATGTTTGTTACTCAATCACGCAACGATGGCTGAACAGATTAGGTTGAAATTCGGCACACAGATAGAATATAACCTAGATTGACATATAGGAATTTTTATCCCAGTTTAACTTTTTTTATCCCGGTAAAACGTTCCCGTGAGATAATTTTCGACCTCCTCGCGAGCGTAGCCGGCAAAGGCTAGCAGATACATGTATAGGCGTATTCTGAGAGAAGTGGTAGCAGCCCCGACTTACGTGTAGTAGGCTGTGGGTTCAAACTCAGACAGGCGCTATTGTGGATAATCTATCAGAGATGTTACTGTTCTACGAGATTTAGTCTCCTTTTGAGACCAGCACCCTAATTGCGTCTCAAACACAAAACTGAAAAAGCATTTATTTCAAATAAACCAATTACAGGCACTTTTGAATTGTCAAGGTCGGTGTGTTAGAAAGATGAAGCTAGTTGCCCATTCCAAAGCGTTGGTACCTATGGAGAAGAACGGGCAAGAAAATCAATGGACACTCTTTTAAAATTATGATTTTGTTACAAAAAGTTGGTTACATCATCATGTTGAAATGATCAATGTGAGAACGATGTAAAAAGTGCACATTAAAAGAGACCGTAATTAAAACTTAACTTCTTTTTTGGGAAAAAGAAGTTAAGCACTAGGAAATGATGAAGGGCGAGCGTTTTTGGGGGACTGTCTTTTGTAACTTTTGATGTTCAAAAAGTGCTGACACCAGCTTATTTTGGATAAATGACTTTTGATTTTGATTTTGAAACATTAGTAAAATAACAATTCAGAAATTAAAATAAGCCGTGGGAGCTAAGAGATGACCAGTTCCTACTGGCGGCGCCCGTTCACGGACATGACGTATGCATCAGCACCATTCAGGTCAACCATTTTGAAGGGAACTTAATGATCCAACACACACGCCATTATTCAAGTTGGTTTAAGCTACCTTGTGGAGCAGGACAAGCAGCGTTTAGCCAAGCATTTTTGTCAGTGTATCTGTTTCAATTTGACAGTTCAAAAATATTCATTACGTTATTTACGTTGTTGAGCAGACACATTTTTCGAACATATGAAGCAATGGTTAAACAATCTGTTTCAAAACGAAACAAATTATGATTAATCGTGAGTTACGCAATTAGGGTGCCGATATGCAAATAATCGAACGAATGGTCCGTGTTTTTAACCGACTTCCAAATGGAGTAGGTTCTATGTTCGACTGTATGCATTTTTTTTAATGTATGTTCACCGATTTCTCCCCCATTTGTGGGTCGATTCTCAAAATTCTTTTTTTATTAGCAAGAATATACTCCTGAAGTGGTCCCATTGGCACCAAGTCACGATCTGATGTGGAATCCCAGGAAAATCGAGGCATATATATTTTCTATAGCTATTGAGACATTTGCGTATGGTCATCATTATCTCATGACGCTGAGCTGATCAAGGAAAGTACAACCCTTCAACGGTTAGGAGTTAGGTGGAGGTTCGGGTATAACTCCGTCTTAAATAGACCGAATTGCAAAATTCTTATTTTGTTCGAAAGGGGTTTATGCCAAAATTGTCCTATTTAAATTCCATAGATCTTATGATGGTGTTATGATGTACCGTGTGGTGCCGGACGTAAAGAATAGCATCATCCCATCTCTTCCCGTGGGTGTCGTAGGAGGTGACTAAGGGACTTACTAGAGAATGGGCAGCAGCGTCCTCTATGCATTTTACCACCATACTGCGATCGCCAACCCGTCTGCCAAGCGTGGCGATTATGGTAAGCCCCCCAAATTGGGGGAGGCGTATGTCCAGCAGTGGACGTCTTCCGGCTGAAATGATGATGAGATTTTATGATGCATTTTGGAGACAGATAACGGAACTCTTCAAAAAATGACAGCAAATCAACTGCGATTACTGCAATCGCATAAATATGCATTGTTTTGACCCCAAGAATGATGAAATTTCGAATTGACGTGGGGGTAGGCTTTGTAGAGGTTGTCCGCCTCACGAGCGACCTGGCAGCCAATATTTAGGCTGTGTCTATGTTCGAATAATCGAGAAGTTTTTATCTTTAGAATGTCAAATCATTTTACTTAGGTTTTGTTGCGGAAGCTTCAGAATTGGATTGTCAGGCGCGACGTCCGCATGAGCTAATTCTTGATTAAAGGTGGAGTCCCACCGTTAAAAGACCACCAAGTGTTTTTATTTCACACACTATAACTACCGGTACCTTGGGAGCTCAGCAGAGCTCCCACCTAAGCAACCAACTTTGCTAAAGGAGCATAGTCTTCGCAAAGGGTGTTGAGTTGACACCATTGGTTCAGCTTATAGTTGGGGATCCTTTACCTTCACTCACCCCAAGTCACCACCAACTTTGCTAAAGGAGCATAGTCTTCGCAAAGAGTGTTGTGTTAACACTGCTGGTATGGCTTGTGATTGAGGACCCACGAGTTTTCGTCAGCTGTTATTGAATGAATAGTAACATGTGAGGAGTCGATAAATTTTTAAGATTAACCTCTGGAGTATGGACATGATTTAAATTGTGTTACCTAATGTACGTTGATGGTCTAACTTCTCAACCTTTTCCTTCCCCTCTGACTTAATGCCGTCCGATGGAGCAAAAGATTTTGATGTTAAGGACTTCTCTAATTAACCCTTCTGGACTGATGTGAACTGTCACATCAATTTATTTGTACCCAGGAGGACACGTCGCGTCTTTTCCTCCGGGTTTTGGCGTGACGAGGTTCAAGCATGACAAACTTAGTTTTTTTGGGTGCATATTGGCACGAATTAATAATAGGTCTTTACCTATGAAATTGCCGTTTTGTATGAAAAAATTTAAACGAATTTTTTTCATGAATTTTTTATTTGTATTAATCGAAGTAATCACCCATGCAATCAATGCATCTTTGCCATCGCAGTGGCAGTTTATTGATGCCCTTCTTAAAGAAATCAGCTGGACGGGAGGCAACAAATTCTTCAAAGGCATTTTGTACTGCCTCTCGGGTATTAAATTTTTTTCCCGCCAAGAAGTTATCCAAATTCTGGAAAAAGTAGTGGTCTGTAGGCGCAAGGTCTGGTGAGTAGGGCGGATGACGGAGAGCTTCCAACCCCAGTTCTTGCAACTTGGAGACCGTCTGCTGTGCAGTATGAGGTCGCGCGTTGTCGTGCAGGAGCAGCGGAGACGAGCGATTGACCAATGCTGGTTGGAGATGCGCCAGCTTCTCCATCATTGTGTTCAGTTCTTCACAGTACACATCTGCAGTAATGCTCACCCCGTTTGGTAAGAAGCTGTGATGAATCACACCGGCGCTAGACCACCAAACAGTGACCATCACTTTTCTAGGGGTAAGTTTTCGTTTAGGGCATTGTTTAGGTGCTGAACCAGGATCCAACCAACTTGCTGAGCGCTTACGGTTATCAAACAGAATCCATTTTTCATCGCAGGTAACAATGCGGTTCAAAATTCCTTCATTTGTGTGTCTGTTGAGCAGTGCAAGGCACGTCTCGACGCGTACTTCGCGCTGGCGATCATTGAGTTCGTGGGGCACCCATTTGTCAAGCTTTTTTACCTTGCCAATTTGACGCAAATGGACCAATATTGTTTTGACGCTAACGTCGAAAGCTGCTGCTAATTCAGCCGTAGATTGTGTATCATCAGCTTCCACAATCGCCTTTAATTCGTCATTGTCGACCAAAGTCTTCGGACGACCGCGAGGTTCATTTTTCAGGTCGAAATTTCCAGAACGGAAGCGAGCAAACCAATAACAGGTGGTGCGTTGGTTTGTAGTGTTAGCTCCGTAAACGTCGTTGATGTTGCGTGCCGCTTGTGCCGCGTTGTTGCCACGACGGTACTCATATTCCATAATTACTCGAATTTTTAACGTATCCATGATGACGAAAAAGATTGAAATGCGATGAAAATGTAACACTAATCAATAAAGAAATGACTACTTTTAGAAAAAAAAAATCCATGTTTTTAAAATAAAATTAATTTGAAATTAGAATTCTTAGCCAAACAAAAATTATTTTGATTTGAAATGGCCAGTACTGCAGAACGGCAATTTCATAGGTAAAGACCTAATATTTAACTTTCGCCGGCACTTATCATAGTGTCTGACTCGCGGTTTGTTTGTCCTGTCCTTGAGCCTTCTCTTTTAAGGGAGGTACCTCACTTTATAAAAAAAATGCCCCCGAGTTAGGTAAATAATTCTTATAGGTTTAGGTAGATAGGTGCCTCTTAATTATTCGAACGCTGTGAATAAAAGTTTTGTAGCTTGTGGCTATCTTCATCCTTTTATTCAAGGGTGGGCGCAGCTCATGTAGAGGTTGTCCGCCTCACGAGCGACCTGGCAGCCAATATTTAGGCTGTGTCTATGTTCGAATAATCGAGAAGTTTTTGTCTTTAGAATGTCAAATCATTTTACTTAGGTTTTGTTGCGGAAGCTTCAGAATTGGATTGTCAGGCGCGACGTCCGCATGAGCTAATTCTTGATTAAAGGTGGAGTCCCACCGTTAAAAGACCACCAACTCTTTTATTTCAAACACACAATAACTACCGGTACCTCGGGAACTCAGTAGAGTTCCCACAGTATTATCACTTATTTCATTAAAAAGATGTAGAAAAAAATCTTCATTTTTTAAATAAAATAAGTGATAGACATAATTTTAATACTAGAAACAAAGACAAAATAGATCCACAACAATCAACCATTTTTCAGATTAGCTAAAGTACATTCATCTTACATGGGGTACTGTGTTAAATGTTATAACAAAATACCTTGTGATATATTGCAATTAAATGAAAGGAAATTTAAAACTCATATTAAAAGTACACTATGTAAACAAGCGTATTATAAATTAGAGGATTATATCCAAGATAAGAATGCTTGGAAACATGCTGGTTCTGCTCCACAGGACAATCGAGACTCTAGACAAAATCAAACTGGTTGCTAATTGAATTATATAAATAATTATATTTATGACATTGATTTACACTAACACACTGACTTATTTCTTGTTAATATCCTAGGAAAATCGTACCAAGACGGCGCGTTGTGTTCCACGCGCGCCTCAAAGAGATGTCAGCACAAACGTGATGGGGCCCGCAAGGGCCGATGCCTGCCAGGGGTGCGGGTTTGTTCGAAAGACATACCACAGCCCCTGGCATACGGGCTACTGAAGGAACACGGGTGGGTTTTAGCCAGTAAAAGTCTGACACGCCCTTCTGCTCCACCCAGAGCGGGGAAGTTATTTGATGATTTCCAACCCAAAAAAAAATAAATCTCTTACTATGTTTGTAAAAATGTGAGCACCATGTATCTATCATAGAATTAATTTATCTATATTGCTTCGGTTACATTTTTTTTACCTATTTTCGTATGGTAATTTTATTCTGGGTACATCGTTTTCACATATAATTATATAATGAATGTACTATGTTAAATTGTACTTAAAACATTTTAAAAGAGTGACGGTGTTTTGCCCGTTCTTCTCCATACGAAACTATATTTCGGAATGGGCAATTAGAATCAATTCTATTTGTAAATATTGACGTTCAAAAGTGCCTTTTAAATGCCTAATTGAAATAAATGCTTTGACTTTGACTTTACTAAAAGGTGAAAAATAGTCGCTGCAGCACAACTCCCAGATTCGGTTTAGTAAGAGATTCCCTAAAGAGGTGTTGTGCAAAGAGCTCCATTATTGCAAGGTTTTAAGTATGGATTTGAAACTGAACCAAACCTGGGAGTTGTGCTGCAGCGACCATTGATGAAGGTGGGCTCTGTCCAGCAGTGGACGTCTACCAGCTCAAGGATGACGATGAGTTGTCATCTCGAAATCTATCGCTGAACTTTCTCCTAATACCATCTATTTACATTATAACAGATGACTGGCCTACCTTATAGGTAACAACGCCTTTCACTCCGCCGTACTTTGCTTTCAGCTCGAAGTGTTCTTTATACATTAAGACCTTGGGCAACCTGCAGGCGTGCTCGTATTGTTCCCATGTGTCGTTGACTGAAAATATAGCATAACATCACGCCCATTAATTCCTCGGAGTAGGCGGTGTGCTCAAAACACATTGACCCACATTTTCTTATTTATATTTCATTTCTAGCATGAAGGGACGCGAGTCCACTGCCATCAACCCCAATACCCATAAACCAACATGTTCTTATGTAATTTCTAGCATGAAGGGACAGTCTACTGCCCAACTTCTTTCGAACTGGGAACTGATCCCAGGTCTTTCAACCCATTAATCGCGTTTGAGTCATACGTGATACCAAAACTGGAGAGAAATAAAACATGTCGTTGATATTGATTCAAAAACCGAACATTCATTTCGCAAGGTCATTTGGATCTCTAACTGCACTCTAAAACACATTCTCAAATCTGAATAAACCCATATTTTTTTATCTCTGAATACACAGTATAACATTTTAACCAGTGTGCAAACTGTAACCATGAATTCAGCATATCATTCTAGCGTAGAAATTATTCATTGGTTATGCAAAAAATAAAACAGTTTTTTTCATAGAAAAGTGCAATACTTATGCGGACGAAATGCATGGAACAGCTTTTTTTTTTTGTATAACCGACGCAAAATTTCTACGCTTGGGGGTCTAGAATGATAATTATGCTGAATTAATGGTTATTTGCCCACTGGTTAAAATGGTATCCTGTATGTACCTATTTTGTCATAAAAGAGGGCCAATAGTAGTTTTAAGGCTCCTTCGACAGGCGCGACGCGACGGCGTAACGCACCTCACGTAAAATAAATTGTATGAAAACTTCATGGAAATTGTTTTACAAGTGTCGCGTCGCGCCTGTTTGAAGAAGCCTTTACTCAAAGACCTCACTTGTAAATACTTTACACTAAATTTAACAGATTTTTGACATCTTCCCTTTTCAAGCAACACCACTATCACATTCTCAAAGATTAGTTTATTTACTTAAAAGTTACATACCTTGTATTATTCCGGGAGCTATTTGCTATAAAACAACACATTTTAATACATTATGTGATAGTTAGTAAAGTAAAGAAAGAGTCAGCACATAATGGTAAAACATATTTCTAATACACGTTACAATGTTCAAATATGGCTGGATTGTCTGACAAATGAAATATAAGAAGAGGGAGTGTGAATGAATGAAAGCGTTACGGTAGACAGGAAAGAATGAAAGAAGAAAGTGTGTTGCTCCGCCTACAAGTAACATGGGGTAGGGTCAGGAAGATGATGATGATGATGAGACTTCAATGTTCAATGTACCTCTCCGATGACATGTCATTTGGACGGTCGTCACCGCACCCCACCGCAACGCATTACAAACATTTTTTTTCCACGTTGCTTTTGTATGTGGTTTGTATGAAGCATGGCAAACTGCAGGCGACCGTTATTTTTTGTTGTACAATGCGATGCGTTTCGGTCGTAGGCGGGTGTGGTTATTATTACCGTATAATAGGAGGCGAGCCTATTGCCATCAACCGGGCACACATCCAGACTCCGGGTTGCTACTGAGAAATTACAGATATAAAAATCCAATAACACTTTGCCTGACCTGGGAATCGAAACGAGGACCTCATGCTAAGCAGTACCGCTTTCGACCACTAGACCAAAGAGGCAGTCAACGGTAACATCAAAGGTAATAATGATTAATAGTTAGTACTAACTAGGCCCGTGTGGTACTGGAGTTCCGTGTGGTGCCGGGCGTAACGAATAGCACCATCCCATTTCTTCCCGTGGGTGTCGTAGAAGGCGACTAAGGGACTTACTAGAGATTGGGCAGCAGCGTTCTCTATGCATTTTACCACCATACTGCGATCGCCAACCCGCCTGCCAAGCGTGGCGATTATGGCAAGGCCCCAAAATTGGGGGAAGCCTATGTCCAGCAGTGGACGTCCTTCGGCTGAAATGATGATGACGATGAACTAGGCTAGATATTGAACACACGGCACATGTCATGAGTACTTCCGTGTCGTGCCGCTGTCCTATACCGAAACTACAGGGTATAAAAAGATCTATCTATCACATAACCGTTGTCTTCGCATTCTGTGCATCAAACTAAGTAACATTGAACAAAATTTGTTACTGGGACTTTTATTTTTAGTGCAGAAAGCAATGTAATGCACGAAAAACATAAATAAGTACACAACAATACACATAAGCACAGCGAATTATTTAAAGTTAAATTATTTATAACATTTGAAACTGGGCTTAGTGATTAAATGTTGGCTTTGATCCTCAATAACCAGAAGGTTCCAGAACAAAACGATGAAAATAACGGGTAATACAAGTGACTCTTGGCTCTTTATATCACATTCGTTATTCTTGTCTTATAGTACTGAATACTTACAAGGAATAATAAGAACAGCTTTATCATGCCCAATGGGTCTGATCAGGTAGTGTTTCAGTTTATCCGTGTCGAACGGATACCACTCGTACTCATGTTTATACACCATAGCTTGCGCATCACGAGAACTGTTCTTTCTGCAACAAAGAACAAGAATGATAGTGCAGCATGGTATACCTCAGGGGAACGTATTGTGGCCCGCACTGTTCCTGGCAAACTTTACATGTGTACAAATAAATGAAACTGAAGATTCCGTTTGTAATATCAAAGTAACAGCCATCTGGAAACTTGTAGCACACACAAAAATATTATTTTCATGGGTGACATTAATATTAACATAATAGAAAAGTCAACAGAAGTATCACAACAAAGATCAAATAGGCTAAACTATCAAATAGGCTTAATATGCTCTCTGTTCACGGCCTCCGTCCAGGACATTGCCTACCCACTAGAGAGCAGAATTGCCTTGATCATAACTTTCTGAAGCTTGATAAAACTAAAACCTCTACCTTTGTGGCAGTCCTTAATACAACAATCACAGATCATGCAAGGGTTCTCATACATATGACTAGCTCAGCTTATAAATGCCTCATTAGTATAGATTTCTCAATTTTTGCTACCCACGCTCCCTGATAGCTTTGCTACTAAACTAATAGAGGTTATCAGGTCATCCCTTCTACAAAAATCAAATCCGTTTCTTGTGGTAAAAGAACTTTGAAGCCCTGGATCACTACTGGAGCCTTGCGGTGCATAAGACTTACTCGTATGTAGAAACAAAATGCAGCGCCAACAAGACTAGAACCCTTCAATATAATTTTAATATTAGGTCTTTACCTATGAAATTGCCGTTCTGCAGTACTGGCCATTTCAAATCAAAATAATTTTTGTTTGGCTAAGAATTCTAATTTCAAATTAATTTTATTTTAAAAACATGGATTTTTTTTTCTAAAAGTAGTCATTTCTTTATTGATTAGTGTTACATTTTCATCGCATTTCAATCTTTTTCGTCATCATGGATACGTTAAAAATTCGAGTAATTATGGAATATGAGTACCGTCGTGGCAGCAACGCGGCACAAGCGGCACGCAACATCAACGACGTTTACGGAGCTAACACTACAAACCAACGCACCACCTGTTATTGGTTTGCTCGCTTCCGTTCTGGAAATTTCGACCTGAAAAATGAACCTCGCGGTCGTCCGAAGACTTTGGTCGACAATGACGAATTAAAGGCGATTGTGGAAGCTGATGATACACAATCTACGGCTGAATTAGCAGCAGCTTTCGACGTTAGCGTCAAAACAATATTGGTCCATTTGCGTCAAATTGGCAAGGTAAAAAAGCTTGACAAATGGGTGCCCCACGAACTCAATGATCGCCAGCGCGAAGTACGCGTCGAGACGTGCCTTGCACTGCTCAACAGACACACAAATGAAGGAATTTTGAACCGCATTGTTACCTGCGATGAAAAATGGATTCTGTTTGATAACCGTAAGCGCTCAGCAAGTTGGTTGGATCCTGGTTCAGCACCTAAACAATGCCCTAAACGAAAACTTACCCCTAGAAAAGTGATGGTCACTGTTTGGTGGTCTAGCGCCGGTGTGATTCATCACAGCTTCTTACCAAACGGGATGAGCATTACTGCAGATGTGTACTGTGAAGAACTGAACACAATGATGGAGAAGCTGGCGCATCTCCAACCAGCATTGGTCAATCGCTCGTCTCCGCTGCTCCTGCACGACAACGCGCGACCTCATACTGCACAGCAGACGGTCTCCAAGTTGCAAGAACTGGGGTTGGAAGCTCTCCGTCATCCGCCCTACTCACCAGACCTTGCGCCTACAGACTACTACTTTTTCCAGAATTTGGATAACTTCTTGGCGGGAAAAAAATTTAATACCCGAGAGGCAGTACAAAATGCCTTTGAAGAATTTGTTGCCTCCCGTCCAGCTGATTTCTTTAAGAAGGGCATCAATAAACTGCCACTGCGATGGCAAAGATGCATTGATTGCATGGGTGATTACTTCGATTAATACAAATAAAAAATTCATGAAAAAAATTCGTTTAAATTTTTTCATACAAAACGGCAATTTCATAGGTAAAGACCTATTAATAACCTACAAACGCTTCCGTAACTTTTGTTCCAACTTGATAAAAAAGATAAAGAGACAATTATATATAAAACAAATAGAAGATTTAACAAAAAGTCCGCGAAACCTTTGGTCAACCAAATGAAATCACACAATTTAAAGCAATTAAAACTTCAAATGCCCACCTTCTCAATATTACCACACACCCCCTAAACTCACTAAATAGGGTCAACTCGTTATTTATCACCGTAGGCAAATCTTTTGCGGAGAACATCTGTAGGTACTCAGACTGGGATGCCGCTACTGACCAGTTCGTGTAGTAACGATTGGGTTTCCTCGTTCGTGTTGTTGAAAACGGATCCACTGGAAATGGAAGGTATTTGATTGCGTCTGCGGCATCTACAACGCCACATGCGAACTGCGCATTAAAGACTTGACGTCACACAAATTCTACATCGCGCAAGAAGAGTTTACCGCGCGACTCGTATAAATACAACAGCCCGACATCTCGGCTCGTGGCCAGTCACAAGCCGGTCTGAGTCTGACAGGCCGGTTTGTCGGCGGTCTCCGCGCGGACCACCATTCTATGTCCCCTCTGTGTCTGTGCGGTCTGCGTAGTGGACCGTGCACAGGGGGGGCACCGGAAAGCAGCCCGGCGAGCACACTCGCCACACCCGAAGCCGTAGCCGTATGCGCGGCTCCAGAGCCGTGCGTACCGAGCCTGAAGAGGATCGACCTGCTGTGCCGAGCGACATCGCTGCCGGATTTCGGCGGCGCGCCGCCCGGCGCATGTCTAGCGCCCCCCCCGATCTGACACCCCCACCGAAGAAAGAAGAAGTCCCCAAAGGGACGAAGAGGAGGGGAGACGTCGAGATCAGCTGCGTCTGCCGGCCCGCCGCACAGTGGATCGTCCCCATACAAGAGGTGTGACATAGAATCAAAAATTGAAAAAGTATTTAATTTAAAAAAATAAAATATACAGTTGCATTCCTCTATTAAAGAACAACAAAAAAAGTTATTACGCTTTTTTTATTTGACCAGCACTTTCGGAGCGATTCGATGAAAACTGTTATTTTTGTATGGAAACGAACACAAAAATGTCTGTATCTCATGATTCCCTCCTTGTTTCGATTTGCGGTTTTCACTAATGTTATTTACCCATTTTATGCCACATTTTCTTCAAGGACACATGGTGCCCCCAGAGTACCCCTTCCGAGATATTTTGCCTATAGTAACCATCTTTGTTATTGTATTCCTGATGGAATGGAGGTACATTAAGTATACGTATTACTGAGAATAAGTCATCACTAAGTAGTTCCTTAAATAACAGGAGCATTTGTGAGTACTTTAATGACTTATGAACGCTTTTATTGCAATATAACAAAAGCGTTAATGAGTCATTAAATAACGACCACCAGTACTGCTCAATCTTATTAGTTATTGTAATTACTATGTTAACAGCCCTTAAGCTCTGCATTGCGATTGGCTCATGTCATCATTAGCATATCCAATTAATTGCTAGTTGCAAACTTGCTGCCCTATATATTTTAGTGTGTTTTGCAAATATAATTCAGTTGTAATTATAACCTCTACCAAGTGTTGTCATTATGGCTTTCCGTGGATTTTCTACTTATCTAGATCTTTATGTTGCTCTTCGTAATCATAAAGATATTCGTGACTATGAAAATTTATTTAACACACTGAAGTCAAATAGTAATGTTCAGTTAAGTGAAAATGATGTGTCAGATCTAAAGAACTGGTGTCGTCGATTTTGCTATCGGATTTACTCCAAATGGGTGCAATCAAGAAGGACAGTCGACAAGTTCATGGACAAGAACAGAGAGTGGTTAGGTTAAGTTATCATTTGGCCAGATTGCTTTAAGGAAAATATTGTTCACACTGAAGAAGCTGAAAATGAGACAGAAGAGGTGATCAGTCCATCAAAATCGGATGCATCAACTTCAACATATAAATCTCCTCGCAAACGCTTTGAAGATATATCGAGTAGACAGAAAAGAAGACGTGCTGATGAAAATATTGCCAGTTGCAGTCGTCCAGATGAGCTTTTACATACTGTGCACTTAAATCTGCCGGAAAAAATGATGTGGCCAGAATTATGAAACATTTGCTGGGAAATCCTGAACACGTCTCAACAGTTTTGAAAATCCTGGAAACTAAACAGAATACTTTGCTTCGTGAAGTTCCTAGTCACAAAGCACTTGCTCTTTACGTTTACATGCAGTTTTCCAAGTGGCGATATCACACTTAGGGACTTTAGTTTTAAAGAAGGTCATAAAATACCCAAGCTATTACATGTTAGTGAAAGAAAAACTTAAGTGTTACCCGGCAAAAGAAGACGTAACTGTGACTGATACTTCCGCAAAGATACGACTCCAAGCCCTCCTTGATCTCACGGTTAGGAGGCTGATCGATTCACTTGAATCGAATTTTGATGCTGGTGAACAACTTGTGCTTCACAGTAAATGGGGTTTTGATGGAGCTTCGAGTCAAAGCATTTATCATCAAAGGACAACAACAAGTGAACAAGATTTATCCAGTGTATTTATGGCAAGTCTTGTACCTCTTAAGTTAGTGAGTTCTAGTGGAAGCACAGTGTGGCAGAATGATCGGCCATCGTCAACCACTTATTGTCGCCCTATTTCATTTACGTTTATGAAAGAAACGGAAGCAAATGTAACGGCTGAAATGGAAATATTTCAGACCGAGATTCGTGGACTAAACCCAACTGATTGCGGCAATGCTACTATTACGCACAATCTGTGGTTAACCATGATTGATGGTAAGGTGCATTCAATCATATCTGGAACATCGGCAGCAGTGTGTGATTTGTGCAAAGCTTGCCCAAGCGAGATGAATAAATTGGAAGAAGTGAGAGCTAAACCTGTGAATGAAGATTTATACAAGCATGGATTTAGTTCGTTGCATGCTTGGATTCGTTCTATGGAGTGTTTATTACACATTGCCTACAGAATGGACATAAAATCATGGCAAGCAAAAGGTGACGACAATAAAAAAATTGTTAAAGATAGGAAAGAAGCTATTCAAGCAGCTTTCCGAAGAAACACAGGCTTACTTCTGGATGTTGTAAAGCAGGGTAGTGGCAATACAAACACTGGAAATGCTGCTAGAAGGTTTTTTGCAAACCCTGAAATGACTACGGAAATTACAAAATTAGACGTCAATTTAATTAGAAGAATCGCCGTAATTTTGCAATGCATTTCCTCAGGCGAAAAAATTGAAATCCTAAAATTCAAATTATATTGTGATGAAACGGCAAATTTATTCGTGCAGTTATATCCATGGTATAACATGCCATCAAGTTTACATAAATTGCTGATTCATGGATCGCAGATAGTGGAGCACCTATCAGTAGTGCCTATAGGTTTTTTGTCTGAAGAAGCATCTGAAGCAAGAAACAAGGATTTTCGTAAATTTAGAGAAAATCATACACGAAAGCATAGTAGCATCGCCACTAATGAAGACATCCTTCATAATCTCCTGTTATCTTCCGATCCTCTTATATCGAGCCTACGACCAAAAATGAACAATAAAGTAAAAAAATCTTCATTTAGAGAACTGGACGATTTGCTCATACACGATCGGAGTGAATTGGAGCTCATTGACATTTCAACTGATACAATAGTTGGAGCAGTTTCGGAATCTAGTGACATTGAAGAAGATGACGACAATAATGATTATGATGAAGAAAATATAGTTTAAGTCTTATCTATAGTACCTAATATGATTTTAGTGACTAAATGGTAGTATTAATTAATATTTTTTTTATAATTAGAATTTATAATTTAGTTATTAGTAGTTGTTCTAATGTTTATTTATAAATTATCATAGGTTTAATTGTAATTTACTTTAAGATTTAATGCTATTTTACAGTGTTATATTATATAAATAAAAAAGATATTAATACATATATTTTCTTATTCACCATAAAACTTTTCTTTTCTTTTCAACTTGTTACTGCGATGTCACAACTCATTACCGATATTTTTTTCAATATATAGAACTCACTAATGCCTTTTCTTCTTAACTTCTTCTTAACTTCTTAATTATGTGTAATTCTCAGTAAATACAATAACTAATTAGATTAAGCAAATACTACTGGTAGTCGTTATTTACTGACTCATTAACGCTTTTGTTATATTGCAATAAAAGTGTTCATAAGTCATTAAAGTACTCACAAATGCACCTGTTATTTAAGGAACTACTTAGTGATGACTTATTCTCAGTAATACGTATACTTAATGTACCTCCATTCCATCAGGAATACAATAACAAAGATGGTTACTATAGGCAAAATATCTCGGAAGGGGCATTCTGGGGGCACCATGTGTCCTTGAAGAAAATGTGGCATAAAATGGGTAAATAACATTAGTGAAAACCGCAAATCGAAACAAGGAGGGAATCATGAGATACATACATTTTTGTGTTCGTTTCCATACAAAAATAACAGTTTTCATCGAATCGCTCCGAAAGTGCTGGTCAAATAAAAAAAGCGTAATAACTTTTTTTGTTGTTCTTTAATAGAGGAATGCAACTGTATATTTAATTTTTTAAATTAAATACTTTTTCAATATTTGATTCTATGTCACACCTCTTGTATGGGGACGATCCACTGTGCGCCGACGACATTGGCGCCGCATGCACGCGTTCGAAAGAAACACCACAGCCCCTGGCTTAAGGGCTACTGAAGGAACACGGGTGGGTTTTAGTCAGTAAAAGTCTGACACGCCCTCCTGCTCCACCCAGAGCGGGAGAAGTTATTTGATGATTTCCCAACCAAAAAAAAAAAAAAAAAAAAAAAAAAAAAAAAAAAAAAAAAAAAAAAAAAAAAAAAAAATGCACGCGTTGCGCCGACGCCGCCGCCGAGCCGGTACGCGGTGCCCGTCCACCCCGTGGCGCTCCGGCCCTTACCCCAATAGGCACCGATGCCTACCACGAACCGGACCGCAGCACCACCCGTGCGTGTCCCCGCTACCGAGCGCTCCACTGCGCCGACTGCGCGCACCGTTGCGGCGCCCGCGTGCCACCCGCGCCGCTCTTTTTAATTTATATCAACAGCTTGAGTAATATGCAAATCAATGGTGGACAAATCTTCTCATACGCAGACGATACTGCGGTTGTTTTCTCGGGAACGTCGTGGAAACAAGTAAAAACTGTCACTGAGGAGGGTCTGACTGAGATAGCTGGTTGGCTTAAAGCAAATCTTTTAACCCTTGCTACCACTAAAACTCATTTTATTTGCTTCTCGGTCTTCTAGGTCACAGCCTGAGTCTGACTTTGGCATTGCGAACCATGTTTGCCAAAATAATGAAGTCCAAAACCTTAGTTGTGGCTGTCGTTCGATCCAAAAAGTCAGCTCCACAAAATATTTGGGCATAATAATTGTTGATCAAAGACTGTCATGGCATGGGCACGCCACGATTGCGGAGGTAAGTCCTTTAGAGTTACTGTTAAGTAAATAAAACTCGATAGTAGGGAATAATTGTTAATTGTTTATTGATTATAAATCTTGGCTTACATACTATTTTGGGTCTAACACTTTGTAGCTGTGCTACTGTATTCAAAATATCAGACAGCCAATCGGAGAACACTAGAACCAAAACTCAAATCGCTACGGTGTACCATGACCGCGCACCCATCTCTCTCTAGCACGCGCGCGTTGTATAGCGCCGTCTGTACGCACACTATAAATGTTACCGGCACTGGCCCAGTGCCTCATCCCGCCCGTCGAAGACCCTGATGATCCATTACCTCTCGTCACCCCGGACGAAGTTCACGAGATCATCAAGGGTCTGATACCCCGAAAGGCCCCCGGAGCTGACGGCATCACCAATAAGGTGATCCAGATGCTACCCGCCCACCTGATCATGCTCTTGACCACCATCTTCAATGGAGCCTTGAGCAATAACATCTTCCCCCAAGCTTGGAAGCAAGCCACGGTCATTGGCTTTGAAAAACCAGGCAAACCCAAAACGGAGCCCGCGAGCTACCGGCCCATCAGTTTACTGGACAGTCTCGGAAAAATCTATGAGCGACTTATTTACAAGCGCCTCAGGGACTTCGCCGAGACTAAAGGCCTGATACCCAACGAGCAGTTCGGCTTCCGAACCCAGCACAGTTGCGTACAACAGGTACACCGGATCGTAGAGCATATAGGCGTTGGTCTCCAACGCAACTATGCGACCGGTGCAGTATTTTTCGACATAGCGAAAGCCTTCGACAAGGTCTGGCACAACGGCTTGATTTACAAGCTGTACAAACTCGGCGTGCCGGACCGACTCGTACTCATCTTACGAGATTTTCTGTCGAACCGCACCTTTCGCTATCGCATCGAAGGGGCTCTCTCATCCCCCCACCCGATTCGCGCCGGCGTCCCTCAGGGCGCCGTGCTATCCCCTCTCATCTTTACGCTGTTCACCAGCGATATCCCCAAGAGTGGTAAGGCACAGTTGGCTCTGTTCGCAGACGACATGGCCATCTACCACTCTGGGCGTAGATCCAAAGCGATAGCCAAATCCCTCCAGACCGCAGTCAACGTACTCAGTGCATGGTTTAGGAAATGGCGTATCGAACTAAATCCGGACAAGAGCCAGGCGGTTCTCTTTAAGAGACCGCAGCGCCGCCAAGACCCCCTCCCGCGCATCTCCATATTCGGCAAGCCGATCCCTTGGGAAAAGCAAGCCAAATACCTTGGAGTAATTCTAGATCAGCACCTCTCCTTCTCTGAGCATATCAGGAAGGCGCGCTCACGCGCCGCCTTCGCTCTCGGAAGGTTGCATTCTGTTCTGAACGCACGTAGCAAATTGTCACTCAAGTGCAAATTGCGTATTTACACGGCGTGCATAAGGCCCATCATGACGTATGCATGTGCAGTCTTTGCACACACGCACCCCCGACACATCCATAGGATGCAGACCCTCCAAAACCGTTTCCTCCGCCAAGCCACAGGCTCCCCATGGTACGTTCGGAACGAGATCCTCCATCTCGATCTGAAAATGCCCACTATTGCTCAATTTATGAAACGCAACTCGAAGCGTTTCTTCGATAAAGCCGAGATACATCGCAATCCCTTGATTGTGAAGGCCGCTAGTTATGTCCCCAGTAGAATCAGTAGTATTCGCAGGCCGAAACATGTCCTCTCAGACCCAGACGACCCCATCACTGTTCTCCAAGAAAAGAATAGGGCCACCAGTACAGTACACAAACACAAACGACGACCGTCCTACCGACCTCGCCGCCGAGGTCCTCGCGCCCCGCGAAGACTCCCGAGTAGCGATCAGACCCCCGACCGTCCCTTGCTCGTTGATGCGCCAGCCCGCGCCGCAGCTGAGCCAGTAGCTTTAAATTCCCCGTCTAATAATCATGAAAATAATATCTTGATCCAGCCTGTCCCTGATAGTACTAGCTGCCCCCCCCCCCGCCAGCGACTCCCTGAGCCGAGGTTCGTACCCCACAGGGGGTGCCCTCAGTGCGCAGTCGTTTTAGGTTTAAGTAGGTTTACGCCCTGGCTGGAGGCTTTTAGATTCCTAAAAACCTTCACAGGAAAGTCCGGTTGAGCAGTCACGGCCTCTCAAGGTCAACTGCGAGATGCCAATTCCAAAAAAAAAAAAGAAAAAAAAAAAACCAGTACCTCAGTACACATTTGCTTGCGAGGTCGGTATGTCGTCGGCGCTCAGATGCAGCCGGCGTGCGCGCACGTTAATACCACGATCCTGTGGTCTGCACATCAGTGCGTGACCGCGCTCCGTCACGGCCACTCGTATGCTCCTGTTATGTAGGTCACTACAGTCCCCTCTTTGAGGAGTGGTTTGATAGGCGGCATGGCGTCCTCACCTTCCGCCTGACGCAGGTCCTCACCGGACACGGTTGTTTTGGGAGGTTCCTGTTTCGTATAGGGCGGGAGGAAACGCCCGGGTGTTTCCACTGCGAAGATCGCCCTGAGGACACGGTGGAGCACACGGTGGCGGTCTGCCCTGCTTGGGCGGAGCACCGCCATGCCCTCGTGGAGGCGATCGGCGGCGGCGATCTCTCGCGTCCGGCCCTGGTCCAGGCCATGGTACGGAGCGAGAGGGCATGGGGAGCCGTCACCTCCTTCAGCGAAGCAGTGATGCTCGCGAAGAGGGAGGCGGCGCACGTGAGGGAGAGGCAGCATATGCGCCCTCGCGACCCTAGCCGCCGCAGGATACGGAGACGCCCTGGGCATCGGGAATCCCAGGCCGATTTCCGGCCACCGTAAGCATGGGCTTGCGGACGGCGAGTAATGGGTAGCTCGCTGTCCGGTAAGGACCAAGCCCAAGTCGACGGCGCGTTGTGTTCCACGCGCGCCTCAAAGAGATGTCAGCACAAAAAAATGATGGGACCCGCAAGGGTCGATGCCTGCCAGGGGTGCGGGTTTGTTCGAAAGAGACACCACAGCCCCTGGCATACGGGCTACTGTAGGAACACGGGTGGGTTTTAGTCAGTAAAAGTCTGACACGCCCTCCTGCTCCACCCAGAGCGGGAGAAGTTATTTGATGATTTCCGACCCAAAAAAAAAAAAAAAAAGACTGTCATGGCACCATCACGTTAAGATCCTTATAAAAAGGATCAGGAAGCTCATCTGGGTGTTTAAAATTTACGATATCACAACACACTCTGGTACAACCTGTTATAACTTAATGCATTCCGATTTGGGTTGGAGCTACCAGAATTAAATTCCTCGATCTGGAAAGAGCTCAGCGATCCCTTATAAAGGTGATGTATTTTAAACCATTTAGGTTCCCTTCAATAGATCTCTATAAAGTTAGCAACTTGCTCTTATTAAGAAAACTTTAAGTAATTTGTGTCCTTAACCCGGCATAGTGTCTTCCTTATGACTCAGCATCTCAGAGCAGAAGGCGCAGAGATATAGTAGCACGCTCCCCAGGGATTCAAACTTTTTTACTAAACGTCAATATGCTACACAATCCACCTACATTTATAATAAGTGTATATTATCCCCTTTTGTTATACGGCTGTAAAAAAAGATGAACTTAATGGTTAAGATCCCTACCGTATGATGAAACAGAAAATATTCTGACCAAGATAAGCTAAAAAAATATACACACCAACACACACACACACACACACACCGAGAGCTGCTTAGTTAATGTTTACTCTTATTTTGTCGTTAACATTTTTTTTTTACATTATTAAGCTACCACTTGTAGGCAGAGCGAGACAGCTCCGAAACAAGTACTTCTGTAATTTACTGGGGCTGCCTCAATTTATGTCTGACACAATGTATACCATGAAATAATTATTTTCGTATTTATGTTTTGTATTATTAACAGCTTTTTACTAAATGCATAATAATATTAAATTACAAACAATGCTTAAAACAAAAGTCATTTTTTTAAGATTTGCTGTCTGTTTGTTCCAGCTTATCCCCAAAAAGGCTGTACCAATTTAGATGGGTCTACTTTTTGTCCCAGTAGCGCATTTCTGTGGGATGATTTCCGATATCTCCACGGGAGAAGCCGCAGGTACTAAGGAAATCCTACAATCACGCGCCTTATTTGCCATGCGCCTTAATCTACATAGTACTTCTTAGGTAGTTGCAGGCGTAAAAAAAGAAGACTTACGTAAAAAGTTCATGAACTGGAATGAACTCGTTATCGCCCTGGCGCCTGTAATCACCGTCATAGACGTCGTCCGGACTGGTGACAGACTTGATCCAAGAGAAGTACGGGAACAAGTCGATGAAGCGAGCGGGAGCCGCGCAGCCAGGGCCATGGACGCCAAAGCCAATCTGATGATGAAATGCAGTTAGTGAAATAAAAATTAAACAGAAAACGCCTGCATTCCCTGAATTGCAAGGCAGAGATAAAAGGAAATATTTCGTATTTCAATACGAAATATTCCCTTTTATATACGCACCAGCTGGAAATATCCAGTCACGTTGGACACGAGCGCCATCCCGTTGTCCCAGACACACTGTGTCATGTTGCTCGACGCATAGCCACACAAGTATACAGAGGGGATACGTTTCTGGGATGACAACTGGAAACAAAAGCAGTGCCAATGCTGTAGTGAGATCATCAGAGTAAAAGAGAAAAGACAAATAATAATAATAATAATAAAAAGTTTATTTATTTCTCTCACAATGGTTGGCATTTAACAGTTTTGGACTATTATATAATAGAAAAGGTTTTAGAAAAGCCTGTATTACAGGTCACCAGGCCCCACTTTGTGGCATCATACGAATAGACAGGCGGGTAGAAGGTGTTTCTACTAACTATTACTAGATACTTATGCAATGAAAACCAAAAAAGAAAAAAAAAAAAACAAAGCAAACAATCAAAAAGAAACTTAGATAAAAAAAAAAAAAATAGAAAATAAAATAACACAACTGGAACAGTCAGAGGGTGCGGTGTGAACATTATGGTTCGGAATGTGTAGGTGAATGTTTTTGAATGTGCACGTGAATGGAGGTGTGTGGGAATGTACAGATGAATGATGTAGAATGTGTAGGCGAATGGAGGTGAATGTGTAGTTGAAAGGAAGTGAATGTTGGTGAAAGGGTGTGAATGTGTAGGTAATGATTTGAAAACAAGTTTTATTTAATTGAGTGGAGCAGTTTCTCTGTGTCCTCATATGAAAGAGTTTTCAGGAAATCAGTTATTTTTTGCTTACAACTGGGTTTCAGTAGAGGATAAATATTTTGAACCTTGTTTATAACATTGTAAAGATAATCCCCTAGGTAGCAGAAGAACTTGTGGGATAAACTTACACGGAAGAAAGTAGTATTGCACACAGTACCTTTTCTTCGTTTATCCTTTAATAAATGTGAATCGTAAACTAGCTGCAAATGCTTTTTCAGGACTGAATGCAGAACGAAAGTTTGTCTTATAGACAGTACATCCCACATTTTTAATAAATCGACTGTAGGAAATCGAAAGGGAAGACCCGCAGCAACCTTAAGTATGGCACGTTGAGCCCTTTCCGCCTCTATCATGTGGGTTTTGCAGCTCCTCCCCAAGAGATGATGCAGTAGTCAATAAGCGACTGACACAAGGCATAGTAGACCATCTTAATGGTATGTAGGTCGGCTACATGTTTTAGATTCTTGAATATGTATATGAGTTTACGTAATCTTGTTACCAGAACGTCTATATGAGGTTTGAAGCTGAGAAATTGGTCTAAAGTAACTCCAAGGTATTTAATGTTTTTTTTAAGCACTTTCTCTTCTTATCTAAGTTCGTTATGACCAAGTTAACCAACTCATGCACCGCGTCATTTGTAGATTTACCTTGCCGGAACCCATACTGGGAAGATGAAAGAAGGTTGTTTACCTGGAGGAACCTAATCAGCCGGTCATTCATCAGGCGCTCCAGAACTTTTGAGAGCACTGGAAGAATAGAGATGGGTCTAAAGTTGTTAACACAGTCCCGGTCACCACCTTTATGTATGGGTTTAATAATAGCTGATTTAAACGCCTGCGGAAATGTCCCTGAAGAAAGGGCGAGGTTGCAAATGTGGGTAATAGCGGGGCACAGAACTTGGGCGTATTTTTTCAGTAACCGGCCCGGGATCTGGTCAACTCCGACAGCACAATTATCTTATATTCCTTGAACGAGTCGCAGGACCTCAGAGTCGTCCGTTGGGAGCATAACCAAAGAAAGAAGAGGAGCGGTTCCCGTGAGGTTATCAGCTTTGTTTCTGAGAGGGAATCGATGAGTAGTGATTTGCTCGGCCAGGTTGCGTCCAACGTTTGCAAAGTAAGCATTAACCTCGTTGAGACTCTCGTGCGGGTTTGCGCTTGAGATGAGACAGGAGGAGTAATCTGTAACCACGTTTGAGCCTTTAATCTGCTTTATAACATCCTATAACTTTTGTTTGTTGCCACTTGCGCTCTCGATCTCTTGTTTTTCATAGATTCGTTTAGCTTTCTTCAGAAGTGAAGTGCAGAAGTTTCTATAGCGCTTATATGTTGTTTCAAGTACTTCGTTATTTGGGTCCCTTTTCAACTTTTTGTACAGATTATCCCTGTTACGCATGCATTTTATGAGGCCTTTTGTAATCCACGGCTTACTGACTAGTTTCCTTCTAGGTATTTTAACTACTTTGGAGTTATCTTTTATAGCCCTTGACAGACAACTAACTAGCAAGTCAGTTGCATTATTTACCTCGCTGCAACTTAATATAGTTTGAAAATCTGTCTTACGTATAGCTAAGTCTAGGTTGTCGTAATCAATACGGTGTCTAATTTTATTTGCATAATTGAGCTGAAACTTGTGGGCAAGGTCAAGGCTAACAGCCACACTCTCGTGATCCGTAATGGATGATTCGACCACAAGGCAGGTAGCATTCAATTTGGTCTTAACCATGTTGTGATCCAGACACGTTTTTCCATGGGTCGGTAGAACATGTCCTGGCAGCATACAGTGACTAGCTAGGACATTAAGATATTCATGAGATCGTTTATCGGGTCTGTTTATCGCTATATCTATGTTTACATCACCACAAAGTATTATATTTTTGTAGCTGCTTAAGGAAGTGAGGAGTACATCGATTGAGTGCGTAAAATTGCCTGTAAGTGCATTTCTTAGGAGGGGGTAGTGTTACGCGGCCCGATTAATGTTTGGGTACCACTAGCGGAAATAATAGAGTGAAGATCTTTCTAGAAAATTCGATGCTAGAACTTTCTAGAACTATCGACATCTGTTTGGTCAGGGCCTATATGTACTCGAACATTCTAGATGATTCTACGGTAGAAGGTTCTGGAACTATCCGAGGGCCCTATATAAGCGGGAACCGAGCGCGTTTCGGGTTAGTTTTTGTTAAGCGATATATGCGAGAACATCTAAAGCGATCTTCAAGTGCGACTTAAGAGTGATTAGTAGTGCAATTGTGTTGTATAATTAGTGTGATTAATTAAATTGACATTTTTGGTCATTTATATCGGCAGTTTTTAATTGTGACGAACCCCAAGCTTATAACAATATTATGCAACATTGTATCAACTAAACGTATAGACAAAGATTACGAAAATTCATAGAGAAGTTTTTGAAAATTATTCCGTGTATTTTATTTATTTTATTAGGTTCACCAACAATTGTTTACACTGGTTTTATGCTACAGATAACATGTAAGATAGATTAATGTATTAGCGTAACAATCACTTATAGGTAAACTCGTGCGTATAAAGGAAGTTGTACAAAATAAACTAAACTAAAGTAACTTAACTAAAATTAGGTAAAAAATACATAAAACTTGGAAAACATCATACATTTAATTTTTAATTTTTATAATATATTTTTTTAATAATTTATTTAATAGAAACGTATACAAAAAGAGTACATTTAGCCTACAATAATACATTTCCCATACAATGATAGTGCCTAAAAATAAACTATTTCTAAAACATTTTTATTACAAGGGAAATGTTTCGGAATTAGAAATTTAGGTAGCGACCCGCCCGATCTAGGTTTATTCAAACCTGTGTTTCGGGCCATCACTTTACATTTTAATTAAATTAGGACATTAACATTTAAAATTAAATTGATATAAATATAATCTATTAACAACTATGAGAAAAAGCATATCAGTAACATTAATAACTACAACTAAGCAATGTAAATACTACCGAAGTAAATACTTCCGAGGCAATAATTAATTATCGTCATGACATAATTTCTAGCAGTTTTTCTGTGTCTGTGTAATTGAGTAACGCTAAGTATTCTGATAACATAGTACTACATTTTTTATAGCTTAAACTATAGATGTTCATTAATTTGTAACAGAAGGGGACCTAAAAACACATAAAATCGATTGGCAAACGCATGTCTAGTTTGAGGCTTTATGCAAACTAAATCCTTCCTTCTCTTGTCGGAAGGTACTGGGTCAAAAGGAAGTGCAGTGTGCTGGTGTAGTACTATACTTAGAATGAATAATTGCCAAACTGTTAGTACATTACATGCAGTGTAGAGCTGGTGCGTGGGAAATCTAAATGGGCGAAAGGTAGCAAGTTTTAGAATTGCTCTTTGAGCACGCTCTAGAGGGAGTAAAATTGTTTTTGCAGCACCTCCCCAGGAAGTTATGCACTAGCTAAGAATGGATTGACACAAAGCTAAATAAACCTTTTTAATTAATTTATAATCGGCTATGTTCCGTAAATTCTTAAAAACATTTATAAATTTGCGTACTCTAGTACATAGTAAATCGAAATGTTTACGGAAATTTAGATTGGAGTCAATAGTGATACCTAGATATTTCAAATGGTCAGCTTTAGCTAAAGTAGTGCAACAACTTGCAGTGTCAGCGTAAGTGCTGCAATTATGTGCGTAAATGTTTAGATTAGTTAGCGGTATGTTAGTATTTCTCATTGCAAATAAAATGTATTTTGTTTTATCTGCATTTAACGTTAGGATGTTGTTATGGAGCCATTTGGACACTATGTTAAAACCATTTTGAGCATGTGCATAGACCTGAACTTTTGATTTACCTGAGAATAGTAGAGCGGTGTCATCAACATATAAGACATTATGATACTATTTTCAAGTGGCAGGCTGCACAGTTCATTTATATGGATTAAAAATAATGTGGGCCCCAAAATGTTGCCTTGTGGAATGCCAAAACCACTATTTTTTAGTGCAGAACTTGTATATTGACCTATTTTTACGCATTAATGACGCTCGCTGAGATAATCAGCAAATAGTAGAAGTTGTGCTCCTCTAATTCCAAGTGTTTCAAGCTTGTGCAAAATTAAAATACAAGAAATAGTGTAGAAGGCTTTGGCGAGGTCTAGAAAGATACCAATTGTGTGCATACCACTATCTAGATTGGTAGCAATATAATTGGTTAATTTGTGTACTGCTTGGCCAGTTGATCTTTTGGGCCTAAATCCAAATTGATTATCTGAAAGTAGTTTGTTATCTTCCAGATATTTTATCAACCTACAGTTTATAATTTTTTCTAAAACTTTTGAGAGTCCTGTTAACACTGAAATTGTCTTTGATTTAACTTTGTCTCTACGACCTCTTTGAACTCCTGGAGAGAGTGCACAACGTTCTGGTGATCCTGTAGGTGCTGGATTGTGGTATGGGCTAGCATCGTCTTCTGCTTCAACGATTGGTATAAGACGGCCATCTGAGAAGTGCCACTCGAGACCTTCCTGCAAAGGGTGGAGACACGAAGCTTCTGGTCCGAGTTCATTTTCCCTTCACCGACAATACTGCAAACTTCGTTGAGGATGGCATCTATAGACCCCATCCATCTCTGGATCTCTGGCGTACTAATGACTTCACTCGGCAGTTCATTCTCCTTGGGTGCTGGTGGATTTGGGCTCGGGGGTACAGGTTCAGTAGGCGTCGGTGGAGGACTACGCCGAAGTAATTGGCTTCGACCAAACGGGCTCGAACCTGGGTTCGACATACTAACAAAACCACTTTTTCTATTGTTTATAAAAATATTTAGTTCATTTTACACAATGTAAGTCAGTTAGAAATCAACAAATCACACGCGACACACTTTACTTTTACACTGACGTCGCAAAAAATTGTATTTATTTGTAGATAATGTTTATTTCATTATAATCAACACAAAACACACGTCCGCTTTGTCTCGGGCCTCGTAAAGCGACCAAAAACATACATCACATAAGACTAATTCAAATTCAAAGATTTTATATCAGACCATGGATCCATATAGTGTTAGTATAAACTTAGCCTATGTTAGTAAACTCAATAAATTAAAAATAAAACACCTAAACATTAATTGGCTACATGTACCTACATGTGCACGCACATGTCTGCCAGCCTAGAGCCTGATAAAAGGTCCATCAACCTTGTCCGCCAGTATAACAAAAATATTATTAGGGCTACCCCTGAATCGCCGTAACATCGATGCACACCGTTTGCGCATGATGGAACTTATTATATTATTTGGTATTTGTGGAATAGAGGTTATCCCAGCATAGGATTACTCTGGAACCCCTCTCTAAAAAACACTGCTAAATTATTAGCTAAAATGCACTCATATGACGTTAAAAACACTATGGGGCAACGTGCCATTTTATTTTAGCAAAAAAAAAAACTGCTTACCCCTGCTCTGTTATAAAATTCTTCGCACACTTTTTTGTTCAAATATTGGATTGCATAAAATACTTTCTCCATTTTTTGATTTTCTGCAAAAAAATGATAATCTTTCTTCAAATTCAAATTAATTTATTAATTTTGTAAACATAGAGTAAAAACTAAACAGGTGTTATATAAAAATATATTTATCCATACCATATCGCGCCAGAAGGCATACAAAATGGGATAGTTAATCGAATGTCAATTGGCAAAATTAAAACAAAAATAAAGTCAATAGGTAAAGTGTCACAATGTTTTTCCAAACACTAATAATTAATAATCCCTACTATTTTTTTTTTTTTTGTGATAATATTATAAATGTGAAAGTGACTCTGTCTGTCTGTATGTCTGTGTGTCTGTCTGTCACGCTTTCACGCCTAAACCGCTGAACCGATCGTCATGAAATTTGGTAGAGATATGGCTACTTTATTTACGCGATAACCGACATCCACACGGGCGGAGCCGCTGGCAAAAGCTAATAAGTAATAAGCAATTAAGACGGCACTAATAAACGCTATAAAATGTCAATAAAGAATATGATTATCTTATGAGAGCAACACTTTAATTATTTTGCAAACATTATTTTAATTTGTCACTAAGAAGCAAAGCAAAGCAATAATTTTATTTAAAAGCTTACGTTTAAATTCATGCATGTTGCTGCTTGATACAATTTGATCAGGTAATTTGTCATAAAGTTTTGGAGCCATTACATACGAGTACATACTATTGTAGAGAAATTTGGTATTCGAGCGTAATGGGTGCATCTTTTTTGAGCATTGTTGACTTTCAACAGATTTAAATAATGACATGTTGGTTTTTACATAGATACAGACTTCATAGACAGAAAGTGATGGTATAGTCAGTACTTTTAAGTTTTGGAAAAGCAGCTTGCATGAATTGGTTCGCTTAATTTTACTTATAGCTCGAATACATTTTTTCTGTGCTCTTACTACCTTAATACCTCCTCTACCCTAGTAGCATTGCCCCAAAATATAAAGCCATAACGCAAAGCAGAGGCGATATAACCATGATAAGCTGCTAGGAGCGCTGTCTTGTTCACAATTTTGCCTAGCATATCAAGAGCATAGGAAAACTTACTGAGCTTCCCACACACGTTATAGATTTGTGTTCATGACATATCGTTATCAATATCCAATCTATGAAACTTTGTAACATTTGTTTCAAGTATTGGGTCACCTTTGTAGTTTACCTGAACATTTGACAGTGTTTTTTGTCTAATTTTAAAATTCATAGTTTTAGTTTTGGTTAGGTTAATTTTAAGGTCATTAGCGTTCAGCCTATCAAAAATAGAAAGAAGACTATTGTTAATGTCATCTTCTATTTTTTGATCACCAGGTTGTTGTATTATACATATAAACAACCGTGCTGTCGTCGGCAAATAACTTCATTTGGTGCATGATTACTCGGAGAAAGTCGTCTATGTAACAAATGAACAGCAAGGATTCAGAACCCTGCGGAAGATCGTAACAGAGAACTCTGGAACTAAACTTCAGTTTTGGACTTAATTTCTATTTGACTAATCTGAGTAATTTGTATACTATCCTCCAAATAAGATAGTATGAGGCAACGTGCTTAAACGTTGCCTCTGATGCCGTCCCTATTGAGCTTAGCTAACAGTATCTTATGGTCCACATAGTGGTCATATCCATATACATTACCATTATTTGTTTCATATTTTATGTTTTTTTTTGCTTTCGAATACGTTAGGAATGTTATTTTTTTTTTTACCAATTCTATTTCAGAGAAAGTAATGTGGGAGTTAACTAATTTTGTTGTGCTGGCTTATCGTGAGATAATTAAAACATATTAGGAACAACAACGCTGAATGCTACTTGTGGAATACTACGCTGTGGTGACCTAATACTCCTTTCTCTTATTGATGGGATATGTGGTTTACATGGTAAAAGTTAAAGCGAATTAAAAAGGCTGTTGTATGGAATCACTAAAACACTTACGAAATGGTGAAAAATAGAAAAGCTATAAATCTAACTTATTTATTTAAAAAAATGGTAAAATTGGAATGGTTTTGGTTTTGAGTACGAGGTGTGTCCAATGAGATCTTAAGGCGAACTGGTCCACATTTTGGTGAACGAGCAAATGTGCAAACATGAGTTCGAGGCAATTATGCAGTTTCGCTGAGTGTTCGCTTAAAACTCAAACAATATACGAGTATGTACCAAAACTAGACAAATTGCAAAGACAATTTAATTGAGTATGTTATTGTCGGTAGAATTTGTGCGATCATTAAGTAAGTAAGTAATACTTTGTTCGCCAAAATGTAGGCGTACAGAGTAGTATGATGTTATCACAATCGAGATAGACCATTGCCGCGGCTGTCTAACTTAAGGAAAATAATACAATAAACAAATAAACAAACTTACCGTCTGTAAAGCCAGTTAGGTAGAGATGCCGAGAGGTGTTGAATGTTTCGCCACTTGGAATGCAAATCGGATTCAACGGAACTGTAATTAATATTATAATGAACATGTTTGTTTGGGAAGACTTTGACACTATCGAGAGCTTTTTCAAGCTCTGTTCCTGCTCGGAAATTGTCAGGTTTGTCTTTTGTTGTCCTTTAGTAGCTGGGGCCATTTAGTGGAAAGGAACTGATTACATGACTTAGTTCCGGGCTGACAGGATTTACCCACTAGAACAGGGGTTCCCAAACTTATTTTGTCTACTGCCCACTTTGAGAATAAATATTCTTCAAGCGCCCTCATTTTTTCACCTACTTAAAAACCACTATAACTTCAAATAAAATTAATTATTGTGAGCTCTATTAGCGGAGATTGAACGGAATTAGCGGGTCTCTTACGGCCCCCTTTAGGTCTGCAGCGCCCACAAGGGGGCGTTATCGCCCACTTTGGGAAAGGCTGCACTAGAACGAAAGAAAAGTGTACTTTTGTACTGTGTGTAGCACGCGGCCACTTTTGTTCTTTCTAGAACTTAATGCGATATAGACGCTCGGATACAGTTAGGTATACTTAGACCAGCGAATGAATTGGGCAGTTCAGAACATCGTTGTAAAAATGTAGAAATTATGCGCTTTTTTGCTGATAGCTGCAAAGATAACAAAAGAAATGACTCACACTCGTCAACATCGTCAAGGTCCAGCTCGACGATGGCGATGGTGTTGAGGGTGGAGTACTCGTACTCAGGGTGAGTGACGTAGGATTTTGGCTTGGTGAACCATGGAGTGTCTCGAGCCGCTAGGAACATGACCTTGCTGTCCGAGCTGTTGCAGACGATGGAGGTGCAATAGAGAAGGATTAACAGAGGATTAATGTTTAGCATCTATTTTTGTATTTTATTTATTCCACTTACTGCTAACGGGTATCTACAATTTGGTGAACATAAATAATGTCACTGAAACTGCGATTAAAGGATCTATCTAAATTGGAAAATCAATGCAGAGGACGTACTATTGAATCAAAAAGATAATGAAGATGAACTGTTTAATTTGTTTGAATATAAAAATATTTTTGTTGAGGTGCGACCTCAACAAAAAACGAATCGATGAAGTTTGCTTTACAGCACTTGGGGAGTATACTGTTACATTCATTTATAGTCAGGC
This sequence comes from Polymixis flavicincta, assembly GCA_949987655.1. NCBI lineage: Eukaryota > Metazoa > Arthropoda > Insecta > Lepidoptera > Noctuidae > Polymixis > Polymixis flavicincta. The sequence goes on from OX465195.1 coordinate 20,546,639, forward strand.
TAATAACATTAAAACCAATGGTTTACACACGAGGATCAAAGTGACATGTGAGAAGAGGTGTGGGGCTTTTGTCAAAAGTGCATAGAGTCAGAATCAGGGTGTGATACTCACTTGAAGATCTGTTGTGGTATCCTAACCACATCATCTGCATTGGCGAGTGCGTAATTGATCTTGATGAGAACGATCCCAGTCATAGCGGCAAGAATCTTACCATCTTCATCTGTGATTGAACAATTCAAATTTAACTTTATCATAAAAGTGTTTTTGGAGGTTAGAAAATATGAAGTTCTTCCATTGTGAAGAGAATCCTCCGACCGGACGGTTGCGTGTCTAATGAGCTACTGCTTTAGCATTGTAGTTGGACAATATGCCACAAAATTAACTAAAGGCACATTTTCTGAATCATTTCATTGTCAAATTAAAAAAAAATAGTTTTATATGCGAGTTTGCCTCGTGTTTATTGCGAAAAGTGTTTTTTTTTTTTCAAGTTTTATCTTAATTCTTGTTTTTTTTTATCGGTCATATTGTGTGAAACCTCCACAATGTCTGATGTTGGAACCTTAGTGGCTAGAGATTAGTTAACAGCAAGATGTGCGTGGTAAACTAACGTAGCTGCACGTGGAGTACTCCGAGCCAGTTGAAGTCGCCGCTCTGTCCGAGGTTCCCCGGCTGTACCTGCGCAGTGGTTGCACGGTCGCAGTGTTGACCTGATGAACGTCCTGGAAAACAACATCATTACCCCTAAACCACGAGCTCAAGCGATTTGCGTCTTAAAGAGCTTGACACAGTACACTGCGACGCGTTTTGCGGAGCGACGAAAAGAAACAGGAGACGAGCGCGCGTGTATTTGACGAAATTGGCGTCGCAACCACTAGTTGGGCAGAGCGGGGTCTTACTTGTGGGCGCTATATCAAGACGGGTTAAATTGGCGCTTGCAAAGGCAGACGCTGTTGTTCCATTGTTGCAAAGCTCAGATGAGTTTTAAAAGTATTATCAATATTGAATGTTCCCACTGCTGGAAGTCAGGCCTGTCCTCTGTGAGAGGGAGCGCGCCGTAAACCGTGGTGGATTACGGCGCGTGGTCAAGGAGTGGGTTGATGGCCGTCACATATCTACGATGTACAAGTCAAATCATCTATTACAAGAAGGCCATTATTTTTAACATTAACTTTCTGCGTAATAAAAAGTATGTTAATAAATAACCAGCTCACCAACAAACAGGATCACCAATTTGAAGAATAGGAGCCTTTGTCCCTCCATTGTCTCAGAAACAGTCGTTTCAAAAATAAGTTACACGTTTAGACATAACACAATACCTAATCACAGGTTTATACCGACCGTGTAATTGCTACAAGTCACTCATTTCTAATTAATGACTAATTACGAACTGTCGTTATTTGTGACAAACAATTGAAATTGTTTATATAAACAAACACAGAGTAGTTTTTATTTGGATACGTAGTAGACTGGAATAGGAGATAAGCCTTAACATGTATGAACGTTCTTAAATTGAATGAGTCAACGTCTTTTAATTTAATAGTAATAATTTGTAATCCATGCATGTCAATATTTCGGTACGTAGTAGACTGGAATAAGAGATAAGCCTTAACATGTAGGATAGACTTTCTTAAATTGAATGAGTCAAAGTTTTTTTATTTAATAGTAATAATTGTAATCCATGCATGTCAATATTTCTTTAAACAGAACATACATTAGTCCGTCATTCGTGCATAAAGTTTAATTCAAATAAAATCGGATTTAAAACAAAACACCTTTTTTATTGAGTTCCTGTTTCCTTAATCTCATCATCAGCCATGAAATTCGTACAAAATAATATACTTAACAGTTTTTTTTTTTTTTCGTTCATTCTTTTTACCTGACTACTGAGATGCAAAAGAGGCTTATGATTTTGATACCGGTATGTTTTTAATCTATGTGAGCATGTATGTAATATGCTCACCTGGTCCCTTATAACTTCCTAATTACTTTTCATAATTTGACAAATGTGGCATCGTTGGAAGCGTCTTGATCGGCTTATGACCGCCGCATTAAATTGAGTCTAGAGGACGTAACGAAACGTCATGAACTAAACGAAACTTCGGCTTCCGATGAGAATGTTTTCTTATTTTATACTTTTCAGAGCGCGACTTTTCAGTAGTAAGGTTTTGGTTTTTCACCAGAATCGCAGGTGAGCTCACAAACAATGATCACTCCATGGGCTACTTACTCTATATCAACAGGACGAACAAACCTATTTGTTTGTAGTCAATAGTAAATTGGTAACATCCTCCGGCCGCTTATCCGGTGAACCTTTCTTGATAGTTGGCAATGTTGACGTATAGGGTTCATGATTTGTTTCTGAGTTACTGGTCGTGGCCACTATCGCCTGCGCAAAAAATACCCAAACCAAAAAACAGGGCAGGTATAAGATTTTTGCAGGCGGAGATTTGATGAGATTTTTTTACTGCCTCTTTGGTCTAAGTCCATTAGTTTTGGGTATGAATGTTGATGCCTGCCTATAAGAGTAGATTAAGACCGAAGAAACGATTGATGGACTGTGTGTAAGATGATATTATGGCTAGGAAGGACGTGACTACCAAGATGACGACTAATAGAGTAGTATGGGAAAAGAAGACATGTTGCGCGACCCTATACAAATTGGGATAAGTGTAGGAGAATTATGATAACTATTGGTCTAAGTTATAAGTCGCGCGATTTAACTAAGCATGGTCCTGGGTTAGACACATAAAAAAAATGAAACATTAGGTTTTTCCAAATACAATTTCCAAGTACGCGACATGAAGTGTCCCGTACACTTCTGTCTATCTTTTCGGAAAATACAGGCGTGAAGTTTGAATTTTAACACTATGCTAACCAAGAAGCTCCAATTACCCAACCTGGTAATCGAATCCTTACCATTTTGTACCTTGTTCAACGTACAGTGCCAAAACTGAGTTGGTGGGAACTGCGCAGTCACCAGTATAACTTGCTCAATAGCTTGCTGCACTGGTAGATCAAGTTAGTTTGGTCAGGTGTGATCCTAAATAATGTAATAGATGTGCGCCAGACTACAGAGTTGCAAAGTACGGGAAGGTTGCAAGGTACTGGGATGCAAAATTGCAAAGGGTATGTTCCTTTTGGGCTCCGAAATATAGCACATTTACTTGTTTTTCTTCAACACCTAAACTATGGTTATAGCTATAGTAATGTACCAAAGATTTTTTGGTTTGTATCATAAATGGTTAAATAATAACTATAACCTCACGCCTTTTTCCCATGAGGGTTTGTGGGGGGGGGGGGGGGGCAGAGCCCACAGAACAGCATAATGTTCCCACTGCGGGGACACAGCCCTCCGCTTTTCGAGAGGGAGCGCCTATAATCTATCACGGGTCCAGTGCGGGTTGGTAGATGTCACATGTCTTCGAATTTCTGGTTCTAGGACATGCCGGTTTCCTCACGATATTTTCCTTCACCGTTTTGAGCAAGAGCAATCGTTCAAATCCACGACCGAGATGCAACTTTTAAGTAGATACTTTTACTACCGGGCCACAACTGTTCTGAAGCTACAGAAAGCCATCTGCTATTTTCTCAACGACTTTGGTACAAAACAATTGCATACAATGCAAGTTAGTCCCTTGTGGAACAAGCCAGGCGCGGGTGATCTACATGGGTACTTGTTGGTAGTCGACAAGACTCGTAGCATGTAACCTAGTACTGGATACCTGAGAACTCCACAGATCGTGCTAAACTCATGTTACAGGTGTTATTGCAGGTGATGTTCAGGGCACTCAGACACTGACAGGTTACTGTTGCACCGCACACAGTAGGTACCAAATCGCTTGACACTTCATTTTTCATGTAATAATGACATGCAATAAGAGTGTATGATAATATGTACATAAGTAGTTGGTCCCTAGAGACTAACTACTAAGTAATTGACATTCGGCTGATGAAAAACTTGACGATTAACCCTTTTTTTATTTATGTCACCTCGCAAGTCAACCGGTCTTGCCTGTGGCTGCCTTAACAACTTAAGGTCTCCAGTCAGGGCTTGAAAACTTAAAACTAAGCGTCTAAACGCTAAGGGGGGCCCTTAGCCCCTGTAGATGCGAACTTCGGCAAAGGAAGTCGCTGAATGAGGGCAGCGAGGGTCAAGGTGAGGTCAAAGTCAAGGGGAAAGAATTTTTGAAATCGGGTCCGTAGTTCCAAAGATTATCCATATGCAAGCTCACATATTTTACAATAATATGATTATAAGCACGTGTATCGTTTTAGAAAAGCTTTGGCTTTGAAGAACTTCGTCTGCTTCGCCCATTCCTGTCCGCCAGTATTAATTTATAACTCGAAAAGAATACCTAGGTATCTCGGGAACAGTTGGGACGTGTGTGGTCTAAATTTGTAGGTGGCAGGAGCTCCTTGTAACAAAACATTGCAAAAACAACGCTCGGACTCGCACACAAAGGGTTCCGTATTAACGTACGATATTGCCACATCATTTTTTTCTTATTACCTTAGTAAAAAAGAAAATGGTTTTTGTCTGGTGATCCCCTTTAATGTTCTTTTTTTTATTATTTGTGTTTTACAGCAGACACAGTAGTAGGTACACACTATGTCTAAACAAGTGTCAACCTGTTACGGTTCAAAAGATAGATACAGCCCTGTGACAGACGGGTGGAGAGACGGACAGCTGGGTCGTAGTAATAAGGTACCGTTGGCACCCATGGGGAACGGAACCCAAAAAATGTGGGAGTATTCTCTTAAACTCGTGGAACATCTCTAAAAATACAAGTCCCTTAGCACTCATAGAAATACGCTAAATATTTATTACAGGAGCGAGTGCAAGTAATTAGCGTGGCCGCGCCGCCGCCGCCATGTTTGGAGCTCGTAATTACCGCGACACAGCACCGGAGACAATCGCCAGTAAATCAACTCAGCTCATTTACATCGCCTCTTTCTCTGCCTTTTTATTGCGCACTGTGGTTTTGTGTGAAAATTGCATAAAATTGTTTGTTTCGTTGAGTGTTTGAGACAACGCAATAGTTCTTGAGTAATCATTGTGAGCATAATGGCCTTAAATGTTCCCACTGCTGGGACACAGCTCTCCTCTCGATGAGCGTGGTGGATTAGGACCCACTCCCTAGTGGGTCGTAATCCACCACACGGGCCCATAACCCGTACTGGGCCCGTGTGCAGGATTACGACCCTTGGTAGATGTCACATATCACATGTCGTCGAGTTTTTGGTTCTAGAACATGCCGGTTTTCTCACAATGTTTTCCTTCACCGTTTTGAGCGCAGGGGCGTTGAAATTATTTACACGAATTAAAGCGCCTACCTGGGTTCGGACTCACGACCTTATAGGTCGTAAGTCGGAGCCGATACCACTAGGCCACCACTGCTTCTATGTATATTAGTGAAGTAGGTATGAATTTCTCAAAAAAAAAAAAATACTTCCTGTTTACTCCCATTTTCAAGAATTTATAATGAATGATTCAACCCTAGAATTATTTTGACATTTTTTTTTGAAATATTACACACACATGTTTATCTTAAATCTATTCATGTTGTAATGATTGCACTAGAGATGACGACAGGTACAACAACATTCCACAATCAATCTGCCTTTTCCCAACTATGTCGGGCTCGGCTTCCAATCTAGCCGGATGCAGCTAAATACCAGAATTTTACATGGACCGACTCCCTATCTGACCTCCACAACCCAGTTACTGGATACCGCGATACCCTTTGTGAAGACAGGGAACTATGGTTCCGTAACACAGTAACAGTAGGAATGCCTTTCAATTTGACAGTTCAAAAACATTCGTTGCGTTATTTACGTTGTTGAGCAGACATAATTCTGAACAAATGAAGCGATGGATTAGCAATATCCTTCAAAATGATTTAGGTTCTGATTGATAGTGTGTGACGGTTGTCAGATTTACTAGGCTTCAGAATAACCGTGACTCTAAGATCTACAACTGTCAGCCGGGACCAAGTAGCTCAACGTGCTTTCCAAGGCGCGTAGGGGTCTCGATAAAAAAATTCTGCGCTGGGGGTCTTGAATGATATGCTGAATTCATGGTTACAGTTTGCGCACTGGATAAAAACTTATCCTGAAAACACCCATCCACGAATTGACCGCGGCAAGCGTAGCGTAACCTGCGGTAGACCCAACAGTCTTAAGGCTGTTTTTAGTTAGCCACAAGCCCAAAAGTTATGTAAATGACAGTCTGAAAAGATGGCAAACTCAGAATGCCTACCTGTGAGGAAGAATGCTTTTTGCAATCTACATGCATAATAAGTAATTATAATGGAATGTTAAGTCTTCACTAACCGCTTGATATTCTTTATTATTTATTTGTTTATTAACATACCGCAGCTTATATCAAATAACACTCCACTAACAACAATAACAAAACGATAATGTTATTGTTTATAGTAAACAATAATGTGTGGTGCACATAATTATTATTGTGTCATACTCAGTCGATGTGTAGTTGTTGTAGAGAAAACTTGAGACAATAGGTACATATATTGAATAGTTTTGTGGGAAAATGCGTTTGATTTGGATCATTGTCATGTCACTGGGTAAGTTAAGACATTAACGATAAATCCATTAATAATGTTATTCAAACATTATATAGGTATCAGGTTATTATGACAGAGGTTTCTATAACTATTCGTATTAGGGTATGTTACGTCTAGAAAAAAAAAGTAAAAATAAAATAATATAGTAAAATAGAAAAACAAAGATAGAGGTGTTTGTCGTGGACTCGTGGGATACCCGGCTTGACTTCGTACGGTTCTGCACACTTTGCGAATGTCAGCTACACCGAAAAAAGGGTAACATTGTCAAATAAAAGTGTCGTGAATTGCACATAATGTTACACTTTTTTCAGTGTGCGGAGTATAACGCACGTTATGGGTATTCGTTCCATAACCTAAAGAAAAAGATACATGGATATTTTGCATGCTACTCATGTAGTTACGTCTGAATTTCTATTGAACTGTCAACCTGCTTACTTCATTACTTGGACAATAAACTATTTCTTATGTTCTGACTGCCCAGATTACGCCGATCCACGCTACACAGCAACCCGTTCCACCAGGAAATGGATACAGTCATTCACAGTGCCTTGGGTTGGAGTGCTGAGCCACCGAGAAAGTAAGCTCTAACGTTATTGAACACAATGGAGTATGACTATGTCATTGCAAAACAAGCCGTACACCCGATGAGATTCCCATCGGCAAAAATGACGAACTTCCATACAAACTTTCGTCCGCTATAGCCCCTTTATGGGATGAACTTTCATAAATACTTCCCTAATGCTCGCCTTTTCTTTTTTTTGGGTGGGAAATCATCAAACAACTTCTCCCGCTCTGGGTGGAGCAGGAGGGCGTGTCAGACTTTTACTGACTAAAACCCACCCGTGTTCCTTCAGTAGCCCTTAAGCCAGGGGCTGTGGTGTCTCTTTCGAACAAACCCGCACCCCTGGCAGGCATCGGCCCTTGCAGGCCCCATCACTTTTTGTAAAGAAGGAGTGTCAAATCTGTATTTTAAAAAAATACAGATTTGACACTCCTTTCTTAGAATATTAGATATCAGAAATTATTCAAAATTATTTAAAAGAATCTGTGCTTTTGCTAAATCTAAATTTTTAAGCGATACTATAAAAAATTCTAATAATAAAGTAAAAACCACATGGAAAATTATTAACAGTGAAACGGGTAAATCAGTTAAACAAGAAAAACAATTAGAGATTATGGTCAACAACAAATTAGTTGATAAAGCTGCTGACGTAGCTGAGGCATTTAATGAATTTTTTGCAAACATACCTATAACTACGACTCACTCTTTAAATTCATCCCCGTCTAAAGCTGAAAACCTTTTGCATAGTAGTGTGCCCAAATGTAGTCGTTTATTTAGTTTCGAACATGTAACGCCTCGAGAAGTAGTTAATATTTTTAACACACTTAAGTCTAAAAACACTGGTGATTACTGGGGCATCTCCATTAAACTTTTAAGTAATATAATCGATATCGTAGCCCCCTATCTAGCTATTACTTTTAATAAATGTGTTGATTTAGGATCTTTTCCTGACCTCATGAAGAGTAGTAAAGTCATACCTTTATTTAAATCGGGCAACAAAAATAACATTGGCAATTTCAGGCCTATTTCTATTTTACCGGCTTTTAGTAAAATATTTGAAAAGCTGATACTAAAGCAGTTGCTAAGACATTTTAATTTAAATAAACTCCTTCACGATGAACAGTATGGCTTTACAAAAGGTCGTTCGACTACCGATGTAGGTGTTGCTCTGCTGAAACACATTTTTGACGCATGGGAGAACTCGCAAAATGCTATTGGAGTTTTCTGTGATCTCTCCAAAGCCTTTGATTGCGTGCACCATGACACGCTTTTGCGTAAACTACGTCATTACGGTGTTCAAAACGAAGCACTCAACGTATTAAGTTCTTATTTGCAAAATAGGCATCAATGTGTAGATGTTAATGGTGTAAAATCCTCCGGGCTACCAGTTAAATTAGGTGTACCTCAAGGCTCAATACTGGGTCCATTCTTGTTCTTAGTATATATTAATGACTTACCATTCTATTTAAAGGGTATCTGTGACATCGTACTGTTTGCTGATGATACCTCTCTTATATTTAAAGTAGATAGGAATAGACAAGATTTTGACGACGTAAACAGTGCACTCGCAATGGTTACGGATTGGTTTACAACAAATAACCTAGTTCTCAATGCCAAGAAAACGAAATGTATAAAGTTCGCCTTACCGAATGTTAGGAATCTAGGGCCGAACATCGTCGTAGATAATGAGGTACTTGAAACTGTAGACTCTGCAGTTTTCCTAGGCATAACAGTAGATGCCAAACTTCAGTGGGGTTCACATATATCAAGCCTAGCGGGAAGGCTCAGTTCGGCCGCCTACGCCGTCAGGAAAGTAAGACAATACACTGACGTTGACACAGCGCGGTTAGTCTATTTTAGTTATTTTCATAGCATTATGTCCTACGGCATTCTGCTGTGGGGCAAAGCCGCAGATATTCAAAATATTTTTGTTCTTCAAAAACGAGCTGTTCGAGCAATTTATCAACTAGGTGCTAGAGTTTCTCTTAGAGATTTTTTTAAAGATATTGGTATACTCACCGTGGCATCGCAATTCATCTTGGCCAACATCTTATATTATAAGGCAAAACATACACTTGTACACTAAAAACAGTGATTTTCATAATATTAATACTAGAAATAAGGACAAACTACGTGCTCCCTTTCACCGGCTTCATAAGGTTCATAACTCATTTATTGGTCTTGGTATAACCTTTTATAACAAGCTTCCCTCTTCTGTGCTAGATTTGAATTTTAATGCGTTTAAAGCTAAAGTAAAATCCAACCTTTGCGCAAAGGCATACTATTCTATCAACGACTACTTAAACGATAAGAATAGTTGGTCGCTGTGATTAACTCAAGACAATGTTTGTGTTCTTTCACCAGAGTTTCCTTGCCTACTGACAGGTCATATCTTTATTAACATAATTGTTTGTTTTTTATTTGACTATATAAATTCATTTGAATTTACTTAGTGTTGACATAATCTACCTACTCATTGTTTTTAATAATGAGTTAAATTGCAAGATGTAGCTAGCTAGCGACCCCGATAATGGATCTATTATATCTAGAACTAATTTCAATTTTGATATTCCATAACCTACCATTGTATAAAATCAAGTTCTTCTAACATAACAGACAGCTGTGCTGCTGGGGAGTTTGTTGCGCCACTTCTTCTTCCCAGCTAAAGCACTAGGAAGTGTCGAAGGGTGGGCGTTTTTGGGGGACTGTCTTTTGTAATTTTTGACGTTCAAAAAGTGCTGACACCAGCCTAGTTTGAATAAATGACTTTTGATTTTGATTTTGATTTGTGCTGACATCTCTTTGAGGCGCGCGTGGAACACAACGCGCCGTCGACTTGGGCTTGGTCCTTACCGGACAGCGAGCTACCCATTACTCGCCGTCCGCAAGCCCATGCCTACGGTGGCCGGAAATCGGCCTGGGATTCCCGACGCCCAGGGCGTCTCCGTATCCTGCGGCGGTAATGCTCGCCTTCGGTGTATAATTAGAACTATTTTTTTAAATGTCATTATCAAACAGAATATGAATCATTTGTAATGATATTGTGAATTCATTGCTTCGTATGTTCTAAAAATGTGTTTGCTTAACAACGTAAATAACGCAATGAATGTTGTTGAACTGTCAAACTGAAAGCATTCCTACTGTTTTGGTGTTAAGCAATACCCACATGGATACACAGAGAAACACAGTAAAATGTTCACATGCACAAATAGAAGTATTGAATTGTCAAATTTTCGAAGCAACTTTTTATTATTTTTGGTTTCGTAAGAACCATTCGGACAATCACGACAATATAATATAATAAAACAAAAAATAGCCGGTCCAGCTGTTGTGCTAGTGTCAGTTGTGTGTGTGTGTTCTGTTGTTGCTCTTATCAACGAACAGCATTTTATATCATTAAAATCTACGGTATAATCACCTAACGTAAAGGTTGACACTTTTGAACTTTGTCACTTTGCAAGTCAAACTGTTATTTTCAGTTGTCTAGTTATTGCGTTTTATGGATCTTTTGGCGCCTGAGTGACATTGACAGGAAACATTTAAACATACTTGGTAAACATTTGTGAAATTGACACTGTAATATTTTTGAAAAAACAGGATGGCAACGTTAGTTCAGATTTTGTCACGCGCAGTAAGATCCTTGATCCTTAATTGTCCATATCTTTCTATTATGACTAGGTCTTAGGGTTTTCGAAGGTCAACTTCCTTGTAATAATCGCTTAAATTATTCCTTACAGCAAAATTTTCTCAAGAAGCCATCATAGGAATAACCCTTATCAAAAAGAAACTCGGGTTGTCTAATGCTTACGATGTGGCGCATATACCGAAGATTAATATAAGGTAGGTACGCTTAACTACACGTTTACTATAAACTTCAGTAACCATAATGTTCAAAATTCGAAATTTTGCTTTACTTAATTATAATTCTTTACTTCTAAAACTATTCTGGCATAATATCGAGTACTATAATAATTAAATCTCTTAACTTTGCATGAAATAAGGTCATATGTCCTAAGTAATTATTGTATTGGATAATGTGTATTATTCAGAATGTTCATTTATGACAAAATTGTTAGTCTAAAACATGCATGCATGGTGTATGCTTGCTACATGTTGCATGCTCGCTTACACGATGCATGCTGCTTGCATGCTGCATGCTTACTGCATGCATGGTGTATGCCTGTTAGCATGCTTTTTACAAGGAAATAAAAACCACATGTCCCCAATCAACTGTTTAATTGAGTAACGATACATGGTAAAACAAGTCGGTCGAAGAAAAAATATTGCCCGCTGTCATATACCTTACTCGTATCTACGTAACGCCTGAGAGAAGTTCATAGCAAAAGCTTTGTAATACCATTTGCTTTAAAAACATTACTAGGAAAAATAAACATTACATTATTTGAATTTAGTTTAATGAAACCGGTTTTAAATATTTTATATATTTATTGGTGGTAATATTTGTGTCAAACCCGTATCTTAGTTGACGGAGTTAGCGAGTAGGCCCCTGTATCCCTGATCTAGCCGGCCGTCGGGCCCAGCAGTGCCATCTTTGATCTCAAGACAAAATTGTGATAACTATTTTTTTTTTTCGTTAAGGAAATGAAGCTTATACAAAACCACATTTGCCTCGCATAAAATCCTTGTGATATGGTGTCTTTTCAATATTTTTAAATGTCATTTATTTAAAATTTTCGTTTATGACGATTCTTTTCTTGGATAAAAATAATCAGTTGGAACTGTGCCTCAATCCACTAATACCATGTCATCTCTATCTATCTAATGAACATATTTTCTTTGCTATCTTTCTTTAATTTCCTTTCTCGTCTCCCAGGAACACAACGAAGGCCATGTTCTTGGCACTAGAGGGCGCAGTGCGCTACGCCTCGGTCACCGACTACATCCTACACCCCGAGTTCAACGAGGACACGCTCAACACCATCGCACTCGTCCATCTGGACTATGACGAGAAAAAATTTGACTGTAATAATGTATTCTGCTTTGACTACATTTGCACCTTATTTTCATGACACACTATAGATCAGAATCTAAATAATTATGAAGGATATTGCTAATGCATTGTATCTTGTGTCTGAAAGATTTGTCTGCTCAACAACGTAAATAATACAATTGTTGTTGTTGAAATGTCAAAATAAAAGCCTACTGTTAGTGTGTTACAGTTACCCCCCAGTTTTTCGAACGGAAACTATCGCAAAAATTAACTTCGATTGGCTGTTGATATAATGAGTCGGCACGATTGGGATAGCGGTTAAGCGATTAACTGTTGTGCTGCGTGTCACAGCACAGCACTTGACATGTTATCACAATAATTTTTCACAAATACCAACCCTAAGACTGTCAGAATGCACCAATGTCAGAATGTTGGGAACATCGCAATGGCTTTCAAATTTCCTGCTGTTTTGCTTCATTCATTAAAATGACTAAATTAAATGATCAAGTATCGCTCTGAACCGCACTAAAATATTGAGTGGGATTTGCAATATGTTAACCCTGTATATTAAATTTAAGGTAAAAGAAAACCATTTGCCAAATGTTCTTTAAAGACCGAAAACCGATACAACATCAGCGATAGTTCATAAAATAATTAAGTAACATTGATACATTTATCACCACAGAGAAATATTTGTAACTAATGTGTGCCCCTAACCATAAGCCACAGTGTTCGACTATATTCGCAGGGGTGTTGATGGACTGGCCCCAGGAGTACGAGCAGATGAACAACCAGCTAGGCAATGCTTACGCTTTCGGATACGTCGACGGTAAGTTGTTTTTGATTGTTGTGTTAACATAAGCCACCTTTATTTCTTAAGGCAAATACATATACATATGACTAGGTATAAAATTGACGATAAAACATTTAGCTAGCAAAGCTACACAGACGTTTTTGGTCGTGATCTTTATCTAAACATTATAAATGATTTTCTTTTGGGGTCATTTTCCGCAAGTAGGTAACTATAATTGAATATGAGTTTAAAAAATCTCTTTGTATCGAAAACTGTCGGTACACCTTAAAAATAAAGGTGGATATAAAACGGTCTTTCGAAATGGTTTGCTGCTAATAATATTTTACTCAATGCGAACAAAACTAAATGTCTTAAGTTCTCGTTACCAAATGTACCCCAAGTAAGTCTAAACTTAAAACTTGATGGCAAGAAACTAGATGCTATTTCGGAAACTGTATTTTTGGGAATAAATTACTTTAGATTCAAAATTACAATGGGGTGCTCACATTAGAGCTCTTTCAAGTAGATTAAGCTCAGGTGCTTACGCAGTAAGAAAAATAAGGTAGTTGACTGATGTAGCCACAGCTAGGTTAGTTTACTTTGCTTATTTTCACAGTATTATGTCATATGGCGTTCTGCTGTGGGGATTGGCAGCTGACGTAGATTCAATTTTCATTTTACAAAAGAGGGCAATCCACGCAATCTATAAAATGGGGCTTGGCGAGTCTCTTAGAAACAAATTAACTCTGCCTTCTCTTTATATCCCAGAAAATATCTTGTGTGTTCGCAAACACTCAGGCCTCTTCAAAAAAACCGGTCAAGTGCGAGTTGGACTCGCGCACCGAGGGTTCCGTACAAACCTGTGGGTATATAAGTAAAAGTTCAAAATTGTCAAAAATATCTTTTTTTATATGACGAAACTAAAAATTTACGGTTTTCGTAGTTTTTCCTATATCTGTACTATAAGACGTGACTTCGTACAAAATTTCAAGATTCTAAGTTCACGGGAAGTACCCTGTAGGTTTTGATTCCCGTGCGAGTTTCGAAAATTTGCGGAAATCTGCGGCCTAAATGGCTGTATCTTTTGATTGCGTTGACTTAGAAGGTTGATTTTTCTACAGCTTCCAGGGACAGTAGAACTAAGTATCATATAGAAATTTCAGTTTGATACCTCCACGCGTTCCTGAGAAAAACGGTCTTGACAGACGGACGGACGGACAACAAAGTGATCTTATAAGGGTTCCGTTTTTTCCTTTAGAGGTACGGAACCCTAAAAAAGATGCAATTTCCATAATCTGAATACACGTAGTAAAAATGAAATTGTTATTCCAAAATTTAGATTAACTAAAACTAACAAGTAATTTCTAATAAACAGCATCCGCTTCTATAACAAGTTGCCAATGTCGTTTATAGAACTTAGCGATTGAAAGTTTAAAACTCACATTAAACGTGTCCTTAACAAAAAATCATAATTATAAGATAAAAGACTACGTTGAAGACAGGGAAATTTAACATTAATTCCTTTTGCACATGGGGCTTCCCTGGTACCTCATTAACAGCATAACTATTTGAAAGTCTATTAACTGCTCCCAAATTACTATGTTCTTTTTTATTCTTTTTAATTTTTCAAAGTCTGACATATTCTCGTCATTATTTGAATCAAATCAAAAGTCATTTGTTCAAACTAGGCTGAGAGTCAGCACTTTTCGAACCTCAAAGTTACATAAGACAGATTTGACATTATACATCAATTTTAATATCGACTATTTTTAGTTATTGTCATTGAAATCATGTCAGTTGGTTTAAATAGGTTCATTGTAAATTATTTTACATATTGTGAATGAGAGAACGTTGTAGGCCTTATAGACTAGATTTATAAACGATTTTATATTCTGTGTTTTCATTCCTCTAAGTACCTGATACTTATTTAAAGGCCTGCACTGTCCTCCCTTACCTATTATCACTGTAATTTTAAAATATTGTTATAGCCAATTATTTTTAAAAGAGTAACCGTGGAGTTTCTTGCCGGCTCTTCTCCATAGGAAGCGACAATTTCGAACCGTGCACCTAGCTTCTGACGTTTCATAAGTGCCCATGCAGGTTTATATGAAATAAAATATTTGATTTGCCTTGATTTGATTTGAAAGTAAGCCCTGAGCCATCTACATAGAATAGCTATAAATCAAAAGAAATTGAAGATTTTAAATTTATTAAAAAAAAAATGTAATTACATACTTATTTCACATCCTTTTGTCTTGTAGACCATGCAGCATTGGAGCAAGTGATGCACACAATGGAGTACGTCGATCTGAACGAGTGTATTGAGTTCTACAAGCAGGAAGATGTAAGTGACGCTTTCCTCGTTTTTTTTTTTGGTATGTCGGGTTGTACTCTATTTGAAATTTACTTTCAGCTCGACAGCCAGTGGATGTCCCCCACGGAGTACCAATGCTTCAGGAAGAAGTTAAGCACGGAAAAGTGTGTGTATGAGTCCGGGATGACGCTCGCTGTTCATCACCTAAGGAGATGGAAACTGGTTTGTAAAGACTGCTCCCACGCGGGCTGGCAACCACGCATTTATAGTCGTTTTTCGTGATTATTTCATTAAATACAAACATAATAACAGTTTTTTTAACATCTATTCTTTATACCTACCTAATTATTTTTAACATCGTGTAAACACCAAAATAACTATGAAAAAAAAATGAAAAAAACTTGTAAATAAGTGGGCGAACGTTCTTAACGGAAAGGGTTAAATTTTGCACACTGGTAGTTTATAATATAACCTGGATTAACAGGATTAGGATACTTTTTTATCCCGGTAATACGTCTCGTGGGATAGTTTTGACCTCCACACGGGCAAAGCCGCTGGCAAAAACTAGTTAAATAATCATTGTCAGTGTGCCGAATATCCAATTATTTTACAACATTATCTTAACAAGTTTATTGTCCACAAAGTAGACACAATAGTTAAAAATCAACATGAATCACATGTGATTCATGGGATAGAGAATGGCATAATTGAAAAACACAATTAAGGATGTATATTGGCCGTGTGGAAAAATTGGATATTTTTGCCTATATACCAAATGCCTGGTTCGATTGTACTTTTCCAGTCTTTTGTTATGTCATAAGTTAAACTGTGACACAGTGTCGCTATGCTGTTTTCCAGCTGGGCATAAGTGTGCTGGGGCCAGGCTGCGCGCTGCCAGCTCGCTTCATCGACTTCGCGCGCTACGTGCCCTGGGTGCAGCAGCACACTGCCGACCAGGCCCGAGACACACGCGTGTCAAAGCTCATCCAGCGTGGCATGCATCATGTGGAGCGTAACTAGATTTACTCGTTCTATTACCTCATGCCGTGACAAGATATGACTATTTGTAGTAACTTCCCGTTAGGTATGTTTCGAAAATGTTCTGCATCGGAAGTTTGTTTTGTCGCGACGAGAAATTAAAGTAGAGACATTCAAGGATCTGTTGGCACCCAAATGTTGACTAACATAACTCCCTTGAGTATTGTTGGTTAACATTTGTGAAATTGTATTGAAATAACACGATGGTGGTTAGATCCAACTTAAGGCTCCCGCAAACAGGCGCGACACGACAGTGCGACGTGACTCCTGTAGAAAAAAAAATCCACAAAGTGATCACAAAATTTGTTCTACTAAAGAGTCGTGTCGCACCTTCGCTTCAACCCTGTTTGCGGGAGCTTTTATGAGGCCAAAAGATCGTTTTAACGACCGACGTCGACCATTTTAACAATGTCTTTTTATTGCGGATAGAACCAAAACAATGCATTTTTAATATTAGCCATATCGGGTTAAAGTTCCTTTTCATTCATTCAATTTTAAATACGCTTTTTTTTTTGTGAAACCATTTTTATCGTAAACGCTTTTTCTTTGTCATTTAATTGTATGTGATAATGTTACATACAATTAAATGACAAAGAAAAATGATAATTATAGTTTAAATAAAGATAGGTTAAGTAATATTTTTAACATTCCAATGCAATTTTAATAATAATATGTTTACTGAGTACCGATACCAATTTGTTTAAATATGTTGGAAATCATTACACAGGATTTGAAGAAAAATGCAGTATTTTATTTATATGTAGTATTTAACTGCAAAAACATTTAACTTAGATTAAAATTGCTTATTTATGTTATAGGCTAGATTGTAGTCAATTATATAGAATAAAACCGGTATTATTAACAAAGGATATAAAAGTATTTTATTTAAACATAATAATATCACAAATAGTTTTCGGACCCTATCCTCCATAAGCCTACAGGCCATCACTACACGACACATACCTGTACTAGCAATATCATAATTTTTGCTACACCCTAGACTCCTGCGCATCCGATTCCACTTACCGATACGCATCACGGCTGCGGGCTCGGCTATATCGGCGCGGTCTAGATCGCTAACTAAATTGCTCATTGTTATTCGTCCACTTAGAGTTAAGAGCAATGCAATGTATTTCAGCTTATAATTCTAAAATAGTATATTTTCTATTATGGATTATCTATCGTCAGCGCCATTGCAGATGCGACTACTCTTGTTGGGATAGCTACATTTTGCATTTTTATGCAGAAATCCTACTAATATTATAAATGTGAAAATTTGTATGACAATATTAAAATGTGAGAATTTATTTGAGGAAATTAAAATGTTTAGATGTTTGTAACTCAATCACGCAAAACGGCTGAATGGGAATAGATGAAAAATCAAAATCAAAACAATAGTCATTTATTCAAACTATAGGCTGGTGTCAGCCCCTTTTCAACATCTAAAATTACATAAAACAGGCCCCCAAAAACACCCACCCTTCACTACTTTCTAGTGCTTTAGCTGGGAAGAAGAAGTGGCGCAACAAACTTCCCAGTCTATTACAATGGTAGGTACGTAGTTAACGTTACGAAACAAAAAAAAAAAAACTAGATATAATCGATCAACTGTCAAGGTCGCTAGCTAACTGCAACTTGCAATATAACTAATAAAAAAAAACGTTGTAATGAGTAGATTATGTCAACATTAAGGCCTGAAACTGCGTTAAGCGGACGCCCGCACGGTTTCATACAAATGTGCCCCGTCGCGGTACCAAGCGCGGGCGTCCGTCGCGGGTTAGGCTACTTTAAGTCGCGGTAGCACGTTCCCGTGGGATAATTTCCGACATCCACGCGGATCCCGCGAAGCCGCGGGCAGCAGCTAGTCGTAAATAAGATGTCCCCGCGACTGGCATCATTACGATCCCACCTCGCGTGTCCACGCACATAGACCCGCGACGGTCAACCGTCGCGGGCGCCCGCATAACGCAGTTTCAGCCCTAAGTACCTAAATGAAAATTAAAATCAATCTATGCAGTTAAATAAAGACAAACCATTATGTAAATAAAGATATGACCTGTCATTAGTCAAGCAGATTCTGGTGAAAGAACACGAGAGCACGTTGAGCACGAGATCCTTTTCCAGGGTTCAATTCACCGGTTGGGCAAATAATTGCGGAACTTCTCAATAGCAGACCGGAGTCTGCACACAGATGGTTTATTCATCATCATCTGCCTAGCCTTTTCCCAACTATGTTAAATTCAGCTTCTAGTATAAGCAGCTTAATATCAGTATTTTGTATGGAGCAACTGCCTATTTGACCTCCTCAATCCAGTTACTGGATAATACGATACCACTCGGTAAAACTGGGTGTCATAATTTTATAGGTTATTGGATGGAAATTCCGATACATACCAGATGCATCATAGATACATACGTTTGTATTCAAGAGACATAGCTGAACACACTGGAACACAGCAACGTTCAGCGGCAGTCAAAGGTGTGGTGGGAGTAGTTAGTCCCCTGCACGGTGTCCGTATGGATTGAGGAGTCATGTCTCATATTTAAACGTGGGTACGACCTATATTTAGTAGTAAATTACCCGAATTTGTAGACCCGATCCTGGAATTTGTAGTAAAACCCTTTCAAAGTTACAGATAGTTTAAGGTGGGTCCTCAATTCAGACGTCTGTGTTGAGGAGCACCTTAGAACTCGAAAACTAGCCGAGGGATATTTCTGAAAATTTGGTAGGAATTAGTAGTCTTTATGCGCAATCTGCACAAAAAAAATGGGTTTTGTACGGCTGAATTTGAAATAGCTACAATAGTTTTATTTATCTGAGATATCCATGAATTTCCCCGCGCTGTTTCTCGGAAGCCAATGAAGCAATTAAAACATTTTTAGTGTAATTTAGTAGCAAGTTTGTTTTAATTTATAGTATGATAATAAAATACACAAGCTTCATAATTTCGGTAATACCATACATATTAAGTGCCTCCTCAATCCTAAAAATAAAAAAAAAACACCTGTACGTAGCCACTAAAGCAATTGATCAAATTGAAGTAGTAGAAGTAGAAATTTATACCCAATATTGGCGTAATCAAACTTCCTCCACATTCAGTATTTCATAAGATGAATAATTTTAGTTTTAAAGTACACAATATATTGAACACAAATAATAAAAATAAACTAAAAGCGGAATATTTATACTGATAAATAAATAAAAAATCAATAAAGCGGATTATCCCAAATGACCTTTTTTAAAATTTCTAATCTCTAAACATTGCCCTCTCACAGAGAGGAGGCCTGTGGCCCAGCAGTGGGAACATTATAGGCTGATGATGATGATGATGAAACATTGCCTTTATCTCTGTATTCACTTATCTTTATCTCTAGTCTCTTCTCTTCTTTTATATCTATCTCAAAATATATTAAAACAAAGTCATTTTTTTTGTCTGTCTGCGTGGCCGCGTTGTTCTCCTAAAATTGATTTTTGACCTGAACTAGGTCATAAGATGAAGAAACAAGAAGGTTTAAAAGTTATGGTTATTATGATGCACACAATAAACATTAATGACGCCAGTAATGATTAAAATTTCACCCTTTAAACGAGTACCAAATAGATCGTTCGACTGTACATCTACAAGTATCATTGACCATTACAAAGCAGTGACCGTACACGCTCTTCCCATGGTTTGGTGTCATTATCAGACATTACGCTGTCAGTACTAACCTCCGCTGTTTATGTGGGAATGGCGCCCACCATCGACTCGAACGCACGTCACTATTATAAATAATCGTCATAGACTCTTCTGTACTTCAAAGGGGCCAACGAAACTAAAATACCAAGCTTATGTCGTTTATCTATCTGTAACAGTAGCAGGTAGACAGGGAGAAATCGTGTTGTGTCACTATAGCTTCTATCATGGCAAATAAGAAGAATGCAAATTACTAGTATTGGTGGTTGAGAACCCGCAGTACGCTAGTCCATCTCACACGTGGCCGATTTGTTGACGCATTAGCAGAAATATGAATGATACAATATGATTTAACACTGAAATATACATACAAGTCAGATGATACCTTGCATACATTTTACAGAATTTTAAACAACATGAAAACCACAAAACAAGTTATTCTAGCGACTTACAGCCCTTCCGTGTGAACAAAACCATGGCGTAGTCTAGACGACAGGCATCGTCATCCTTTGGCATCCTAATCCTTGCTTACATACATACAAGGCAGCGACATTTTTCTTTTAAATTTAGAAATACTTAGGTGCAGATCACGAAGTAAAAATATACTCCTGTCTGAAATTAAATATTTATTCTATTCGAAAATTATAAGAGTAAATTGAGCCAAAATTATTGCAACTAAGTATAAAACAGTTCATCATAATTGTCTTGCCTTCATCCCATGTCACGACATTAGTTTTTTTTTTTAATTATTTCTTTACTTTTGCAAGAACGGAAAGCAAATAATTTATTTAGTGGAACTGTTTGTACTCGTATATGACTTGCATTCGAGTTTTTAATAGGAATCATAATTTATTTCACAAAAAAAACTTTATCGAAAAACTCATTCTTTTGTAATAAAAATATCATTAACGAATTAATTCAACTTATATAAATACCTTCATAAATTAAGTCAACAAAAAATGAATCCTCAACAAATAATCTAAAACTCATTACAAATCCGAAACCGATAAAATCTTACTGTAGCCGTTAATTATGATGTCATACATCAACCCTAAAACGCCGGCTATTAAATAATTGTAAAAAAAGCCGCCATCGTGCGAGTTGGACTCGCACACGATGAGTTCCGTACCACTGTAATTTTTTTAACTCCTCATTGTTTTTTAAATTTGTGCTTTAGTAAAAAAACGGGCAAAAAATCGCTGAAAACACAAGCTCTTCTATATTTTATTATTTTTTGCATAGCTTGAATAATTAGGGGCTTCTAATAACTGAACTGATGTGGTGACAGATCAAAATAAAATACGCTTGCCGCGGTTGGCCTGTGGATGGGTGACCATCTTCACATACCTTACCCCTCCGTCGTTCCGTCGTCGGTCGGATAGGACGTCAGACGCCCGATCGCTTGATAACCAGTCTTACCCAGTCTTGGGTATCGTATTACCCAGTAACTGGGCTGTAGACTTCAGATAAGTAGTCGCTCCATGTAAAATACTGATATTCAGTTGCATCTGGTTAGATTGGAAGACGACCCCAACATAGACCAGACAAATTGATTGAGCGTCCCTAGTAGTCCACACTCTGTTACTATTTCAAGTGTCTACCTATTACGGATCAAAAGATTGACAGACGGATTGACGGATACCGGAGCCTTAGAAATAGGCTCCCGTTGGCACCTTTGGCTACAGAACCCTAATGACAGGCGGGTCCGTTGGACCCCGCGGGAGAAGGAGATGATAACTCAAAGAAATGGGTCGTTATTGTCACATTATTCAAAGCCGTCACCGGAGGAAGTATTAAGTGTCACACGCAGAGCACGATAGTTGCGAGAGCGGGTACGTTTGCATTGATACACGATAATGTTGTAATGTTAAATTGTTAAGCGGTTATTAAAGCAGTGAGGCAACTTTAAGACTGATTTTGTAAAACCACGATATTTAATTACTATTATTTTACAGAAAAAGGTAATTTGTTAGCTCTTGCAAATCATTACAAAACGTATCGTGATGGTGAAAACGTTACACTTTTTTCGGGATAGCTCTTGTTCGCTAAGTGTGTAGGTAAGTTTATCGCGGCGGGGATTTTCGCGCACTAAATGGTGTTGGTCATACAGAGCACGTTCAAAACAATAGAGATATAAACCATGTTCAATTTTCCACCTCCGCTAAACTCGACCTAAAACATTCTTCACTTCACCCAGTAAATATCTAACGCACTGCTTAGCGCCGAGACAGAAAATTGAGTTTTTTCGTTGCACTGGGATGCACTCTGTTGGACTCTCGGTGCGCGGTTCAACACCAAGAGATGAAAATACAATTTCTACGTCCGTGCACACGCAGTCTAACTCAACTTCTTCCTTTTATGATAAAGACTCTGTCAGATTAATCGCATCAAAGATCGGTTTGTGAATCGATTTTCGTTAAAACGGCTTAGATGACATACATTTCTGAATACTTAGCTCTCTTATCAGCCACATATAATGGTAGAATGTAAATGGGCCACATTTATAATAACATCTTGTTACTCTGTACACTTACATTTTGGCAAGTAAAGTATTACTTACTTAAATAAAGGGTACTAAAAGGCAGATTATTTTTAAGTAGGTACCCTTGATTTGCGATTTCAGTAATTTTTTGAGATTCAGAAATAGCCAGGCTCATTTGTGTGTTTTCTAACCGCAGTATTTGCATCAATTTCGTATGCACACGTTTAAATAACTCTGCCAATCGTATCACTTAATTAGAGCAATTAAATATGTGATAAAAAGTTGTAACAAATAATGAATGCAAGGGTTTTGCATCTTTAACCGTTTTCATAACATAAAATTGGCGGTCTTATTGCAAATGATTGCGTAATCATTTGCAATAAGACCGCCAATTTTATGTAAAAAAAACGTTCGGGTGCGGAAGTAGATGTCGGGATGAAGAAGTCCAGACTCCTGGCGCCAGGTGTCTGCAGACGTAGACAAGTGGAATGATCAGGTCGTTGCCCTGCAGTGGGCACAATGATACACACAAACTCACACCTTCCTCCAATGGGGGTAGGCATTTACGCAGATACTACAGAACGCCACCTGCTACGATCCTTACACACTCATTTTGCTTTGTTTACGTTCATACGCCTGGTCATACACGCACGCTGGTTGCGAGTACTACACACCTGAAGTTTCTGAAGAACATCACCAATAATGTCACTATATATCCTCCTAGGGCGTCCCCTCCCGGCGTTTCCACTGATATTTACCTAGTAAATACCTTTCGCCTTTCATTAATTATCTCAACATAACCAAACCATCTAAGCATTCTCAATCTATAATAGTAAAGATAAGAGGAAGCGTCGTGGCTAAATAATACCAGCCGCTGCGGATTTATGAAAGGGTAAGTTGCTTAAGAACGCTTGCCGCGGTCGACTTTTGGGTGTGCGACCAGACTGTTCATAATGTATAGAGACTCCTCCGTGCCTTGGAGAGCACGTGAAGCCGTTGGTCCCGGCTATTATTTGTTCATCTTTGACAGTTTTTACGGGTAGTTGGAAGCCCGAATGTCTGACCACCAGTCTTACCTAGGCAGTCGCTCCATGTAAAATACTGGTATTCAGCTGCATCCACTTGAGACTGGAATTCGACCCCAACAAAGTTTGGAACTCGCTATGCAGATTGATTATTAGAACAAAAATGTAGCCGTTCTCTCTTATTATACAAAATATCGTGTGACGTACGTCAACGCGAACAGCTCCAGGATAACAATAGTCCATACAAACTCCTTGTCGACCACACGGGATCCTCCGCTCCTTATAATTATAACCTGCGTATTCAAATAAAGCATTATTTGATCCTAATGAATGGAGCCTCGATAATATTATTGAGCTTTCTATATTTAAAGGGTTTTTTAATAGGTTTTATTTATTAAGAGCATTCATTGAGTTGGGTGTAGGCGTGACTGGGTAACTTGTGAATTTGGGTTCAATACTTGAACGAGGAAATGAATTTTGTTTGTTAAATTTTTTCACGTGAACGATTATTGACTATAATTGTTCTCAAATTGTTCACGTTATACTAAGTTATGTATCTGAAAGGTGTAGTAATATTTAAGAGTTTATGCCATCGCAACGTTTGTGCTCGTATTCTTTTGTTTTTGCCGTCTGATGTACACTGAAATATGACGGCCCCATCATACTGTGCCAGCCAGCCAGCGCCATCTTATTGAGTGACCTTTGTGCCTATAATTTAATCTTGGCACAAAGCTCTGGCACTTTGACTATAGGTACCTTATTATTGTCATAAACTATTGGGCCTATGCTAAAACAGCATGTATCAGAAAGGTGGCGCCATATTTAAGAGTGTGGCACAGAACATGAAACTGAACAGCTTTTTCCATCGGACGAACATCGTAACCGCCAAAAAATTAGCACCCATCCCAAACATTTCAATCCGGTAGGTGTTCAGAATATTGTATGGGACAGTTGATATCTTTTTTTGCAATTTCGATGTTGGTTCCACGGAGAAAGTTGTTCGGTTTTATGTTCTTTACCACCACCTAAAGTATGACCATACCTTCCAGATATAAAACATGCTGTTTAATCACAGGCCCCAATAGTTTATGACAATATTAAGGGAACATATTGAGCGAGCTTTATGTCAGGATTGCAAGATACCGTCATATTTCAGTGTAAAGACACGACAATGACAATAAAAACAAAAGAATACGAGAACAAACGTTCCGATAGCATTTATCGACATAAAAGTTTAGACAAGAGATGCTCATATTAAGTTGAAAATATTGAAGTGAATGTCAGCTGTTGTGTCTATAATGCACGCAAAGTAAATCTCATTGTAATCCAATTTAAGTACATGTCTTAACATAGTTATGACAGTTTTGATAATGCTATACAGGATGTTAAAAGATGCATCACACAGCTATCATCTAACCATAAATCAGATATAGTAACTTTGTGCAAAAATAATTACCTACTGAAAAAAAATATTTTCAACACATTTGCTCAAAAACTGCATTTACGAAGCCTGTATACATGGTTCGAAAGTTAAAAATTACGCACCATACAACGGAACGTGCGGTAAAATAGGTACTCTCACCTAAGTACCTATTTTACCGCATACCCCGTTGTATGGCACCGTGCGTATTCTTTACGGTTTTTTTTTTTAATTTCCATATAATATTGTCCAAGGAGTTTCACATTACGAGAATAAATAAGCTGACTGATCGAACCTCCTTGGAAGCGCTTTTGCTCAATAAGTTTGTCTCACTTTAATGCTAAAGAGTAAATGAGATGAAAGATGTAGTTCTAATTTTCACCACATGCATGTGGCGCCATTTGCAAATTCGCGCCATTTTCATATTAGAAACGTCAAAGATTGTTGCGAGTTTCCGACTGATATTTATAAACAAACCTTTTAATATGAGTTCAAGCGACGAATCTGATATTAATAAGGAATCTACTCCACCTGATATTTTGAATGAGGCGCAAATTGCAGGAAACGGTCTCTTGCTGCCAAAATCGGTGAGCTCTATTTAATGATGTATAAGTTTGTTTAATTACGTATTGTACTGTTTTCTCGCAAATGTGTTGAAAAACATTGTATGACACACGTGCAGAAATTGGTATTTACAAACTCGTGACTATGGTAACCCCTCGACTTCGTCTCGGGCTTACATTCGTCTACTCGTTTGTAAAAACCAACTTACCGCACTAGTATCATAAATAACTATTTCTTTCTGGTGTGTAAATTTGCTGTTTACGAAAGTGCACGACGCGACGTAACACAATACATTATGCTTATGAGTGCATGCAGCATTACGGGGCACATTATGGACTAAACAATCGCATTCAAAACTTGTTTTCGCAAAAACGTCAGAAATAAAAGTCACTTTGACTATCTCTGAAACCAGAAGGTTCTCGTTTGTGGTTAGGTTACAAGAAAAATCATAATAATGGAAGAAACAAGTTAGTTTCGGCTTCGTTAAGGGTACTTTACATAACTTATGTAACCATCCACTTTATCTTCTACACATTAGTTCTAGAGAATACCAAAATCTTTACCTAGATCCATGGGAATACACATTTTCAGGAATAACCAAACATTTGAGAGTCCATAGCCGGTCGGTTTTACCAGGAATGACACCCATTATTAACATAAATGGTCCTAATAAAGCACCTGTTCCACTGCCCGCGCCGCCGCTGACGTGGAAGCAACGACTAGTTTTCAACGATTTTCTCGCTCTAGAAACGTAGGTACAGAAGATTGTTGGTCCCGTGTAAGTAAAAGGAATATAAACAGAATAGCATCGATGACGGATGGCTGTTACATGGATTCTGTACTTGATCATGAGGAATTATAACGACGGGCCATTTTTTTTTTTTTTGTCTACTATTAAATACAAAATTAAGTTCCATACATTTTACCGCATAGGTATTGCACTTTTCTATGAAACAGCAGATTTTACTATTGCTAATCGACGATGAATTTCTACAGAGGGTCTAAAATAATGTGTTGAATTCATGACTTCAGTTTGCGCGTCGATGCTGCCACCCTGTACATTAATCGTTGATCGCTGATTGTTCACACCACCGCGCTGGCGAGTACTGGTTTGTTGCAGCGATAAGAGCTATCAAAGAGACTACCAGCTCAGCAACACTCGCCTGGCGGGCAGAACCCTCGCTGAGAGACTCACGCTTGGTACTCATACGCATACCAGCAAGTAATCGCTCGTCGCCGTCGCGCGCTCGCTGCTCGCCAACTTATTCAAAGTTGCTAGCTCTACTCGCCTCTCGTCAATCGCCGGCGATGGGACAGGTGTCTTAATGGAAAGCAATAAAAAATTGTGTAAAGCGCCGTGGTGTCCTTAAATACTCGTAAATAAGGTAAGTTATCAACGTTAATGACAATTTGTCGGATTTAAAATGTAAATTGTGCTGCTTTTGATTTTTACGAGTTATTCGACGATTTATAAGTTGATACATTAAAATTGTTACTGGTGGTCGCCCAGTGGTCGAAATTCGACCATAATTCATTAAAGTTTTAATCAACGATAAAAGCTTTCTGCACTCCTCTATTGAAAGTTTCACTGTGCCAAATTTCATACTCCTCCCTCCGCGTAATTTTCGTAAAAAGCTTTCCATTCAGAGCATTTAACCAAAATGCTAAAGGGTTAAAACATTCACGAACTTTTTATTTCAATATTCCGTTACTGACACCTTTTCTAAGTAAACGCAACTTTTTTTATGAAATACAAAGTGAGTCCATTATAAGGAGTCCCGCGGGCTCGTAAACATGTCATCGTGCGATTGTGCCGGGTCCGGGCCCCGCAGACCCCGGCGCGAGGGGTTGGCCTATCGCGGCTATTTATGTTGATTTACGGTTCCATGTTGTTACGTTGCGTTTAATGTTGGTTTACGTAGATTAGTTAAATGTATGTGTTTTAGAGTTATTTGTAATTGATGGTAGTTTAAGGAGTATTTAATTGGCTATTGGCTAGTAACAGAGTAAGCGGCACAGTTTGTGGTGACATTGCTCCAGATTAACCGTATTATACATTTAAATCAAAATAAGGTTAATTTTGCCTGTAATCATTAAGATTTGTAGACTCAGATCGTCAAACCTTTAACAGTACGTTTGTTTGAACGTTGGGAAACGTGTTTAAAAATTATAGCCGTAACAACTTTTATTATAAAATAAAAAAGGTATAATATTCTATTATTTATTTTACTACTCATTTTCCTTTATAGATTATTTCCTGGCAGATTTACAGAAAGAGGTGGAAAGAGAGTATGAGGCAATTGCCCAGCAGTGGGATATTAAAGGCTAATAAAAAAAAATCAGCAGATATTTTCTCAAATGGATGGAATTCAGTTCTTTAAAAGCGATTAGAAAGAAAGAAAAATTGTTTATTCTGCACAAACAAAACGCACATTACATAAAATAAAATAAACTATGAAATAAAATGCACACATGCAATGTGGCCAAAAGCCCCGTATTCAAGTCGATTATTTTTTACAATATTGTCCATTGACTTGACTGATAGTGTCAGTCAAGGCTTGGGACCGACCATAGACAAATGAATTACGTACGAGTCGACACATGCAATTATATAATTATTAACAAGAAAACAAAAACAAAATGCCGAAAGCAGAGTGCATTACTGACTACTTTTATTTCAACAAAATCACAAATATAAAAACAACTAGGCCGTGCGTCGCATCTGTGCACGAACAGGTCCTTGCTCAGCTAAATGCTGCGACTTCGGACGGACGTATTGTCAACAGCGCTGGTATTCTGCAAATACCTTCTGGAGTGACGTAAAGACGCTCATCGTGTGATCTAATATGTTATGTTATCGGGTAAGTACAATTTTCCTCGAAAAAATTATGTAATAGACGAACCTATCATGTATAAATATAAACATAATTCCATATTAACGGAATCCAATATAAGAAATCAATAAAATACATAGACTAAGACATTAATACAGTGTTAATAGATATAAATGCTAAATAATAACTTTAATGTCGTGTACCATGGGAGTTGCGATGGTATGGCGGCCATTTGCGGCATTTGCATAGCATGCTTTTCAGTCAAAGCGTACCTAGTTTTATTACTAAGATTAGGTACTTTGAAACTGCTTTCTTGTGGAATAGTTTCGTCCGATTGAATCCGGGCTCGTTCTCTTCATCTGTATCACTGACCATTGATCAGTGTTCGTTTCTATGTGAAACTATTACTTACTATTAGTAACAGACGCCGATGGCTTTCGCACATCAATCATATTGTTCCTTAAACTGCTTGATAGGTACTAGTAACTTTGAGAGTGAAGCTTCGCACTTAACTTATACACTCATACCTATTGTGTGTGGTTTAGTAAAATTCTAGGTATTCACAGGTAATTATAGAAATTTCAGTACCGACTTATGCAAAATTTTGTAAAACATTGTAAAAGAGTAGTTGTGCATTTCTTGCCAATTCATCTCATTTATGAAATAAAAAACTACGTGTAGGTACCCTTTGGAAGGGCCAACTAGCATAATTTTGACAATTGACAATTTTGACGTTCTAACGTGTCTTTAATTTGCCTAGGATAGGAATGGCTTGTGATTCATTCATTTACATTTTGCAACAATCAGATAACTTTTATCTGTGGAATAAATATTGTTGTTTGACAGTTTTTTATAATAAAAAAATGTCACACTGTGATATTTATTCTTCAGATGAAATGTATCTAAGTATTGAAAAATCAGATGTTTTGTTTATCAAGCACTAGAAAATAATTGATAAACCTTACAGAACCCTACCAAATAAAAAATCACTTGAACATTTATGCCTGTATCTGCTAATAGTGTTACCTATGTTACATACATGTAACATCATTAAGGCTGGCTGCGATTGCAAGATTTACGACCCCAGCTGAACATATCCGAAGATTCTCGACGAGTCCCGATCGTGACCGGTGACCGATTGTTATACGATAGTAGGCTACAATTTGTCATCATCAAGTTGTACCGAGCTTTAAACATGTTTGATAAATGCCTACATGCTTACCACGTGCATTACACGTCAAGTGATCTTGTGGGTAACCAATAGATCATCATATTAAAAGTTAATATTCCTCCTATTACATTTTTTCACTAAAATCAAAATTTTGTCATGTTTGAGGTCGCTTGGTGATAACTTAAAAAAAAGACGAATATCCAATAATTAATGTATTTCATTAAAAACAAAGCCTTCCAAAAGCCACCCCGTGTGAATCGCGTTTCTATACAAAAATGCGTCAATAAAAACTGCTAACACCAGAGGTGCGGCACCACACTGCACGCAAATTTCACACCACCCACCTGTAATTGATTCTGGCCCACCGGTTATTATTCAGGCGGTGATAACTCTTGATAAATGACGACTGTAATTGTGTATAATGCTTGAGCGAGTATCGTGTTCAATACCTTTACTCAAATATTTATGGTTTCAGAACGATTTCGCGATCGTTTTCCCCTATATTTGCATTGAAGAGAGATATATCGTAGTTGTCGCGTTATTGTGACTAGTTCTCGGCTTTGTAACATAATGTTAGATTTATGGCAGCCTGTGCGCAAATAACTCAGTTTATTATGTTGGTCAGTTTGTCTGCGCGAAGTTAAGTTATAGTTAAGTTAAGTGTTTCTTGTTTATCGGATCACATTTGGTTTCTTTATCGGGTCGTGACGTAATAGTTGGCCCTGGAAACTTACTGTGTAACAGTGTTTTAAAGCATTTAATGAAATTAATCAATTAACCAACAGACACTTAGTTCAGAAAGTTAAAGCTCGCTATCCGACAAAGTAGGTGATCATAGAGTTTCTTCAAAACAAACAAATTCAAGTTGTTAAAATATCACTGTATAAGTAAATTAAAATTGAAGAGCAGTGGTGGCCAAGTAATAACGGCAGCGACTTACGAGTTGTTGTACGTCGTAGGTTCCAACCCAGACAGGCGCTTTACTTTGTGTAAATTATTTCATTACTACTGCTCTCAAAACGGTGAAGGAAAACATCGTGAGGAAACCGGCATGTCCTAGAACAAAAAAATCGAAGACATGTGACATCCACCAACCCGCACTGGGCCCGCGTGGTGGATTACGGCCCAATCCCTCTCACCGAGAGGAGGCTTGTGTCCCAGCAGTGGGAACATTATAAGCTGATGATGAAGTAAATATAAAGACAAGTGACCCTTAAATTTTGACAAACTGATTTTTTTGCTCAGAAACTTTCACACAAATCAAAGGATCCGACCGATATACTTACAAAATTCTTACACAAAATGTTAACCAAACTCATCGTTAAGATAATACCGATAAAACACACATCCCGCACATCCTTGGTGCGCTCTTGTGCATGGTTGGATTGTGCGTACCAGAACCATCGCTGTATGGTTCAAATACTAAATGACCGAAGTTTGTAAAATGTTTATGTGAAATCTTTTTGATTGTATGTTTTGAATTGTGCTTACTATGAACCTTTGTTTATCAAAATAAACGTTTATTTGTTTTTAATTGTTTATACAGGTAAACCATGGACTCCAATAAGTGATCTAATTTAAAACAGATCAGCAATCATCGAAACAGGTGTCGACTAAGGCTAGGTTCACGTTAGGTCGGACCGACAATTTTACCGTTACTAACTATCGGGCTATGGTGTTCACACTATAAGCTTCCGGTCCGACCTAATGTAAACACCTCCGACGTTATACACTCCAGGCTCACCACAAAGCAGTTCACTGTCAGTTGTGAGTTGGCTTTTGTGCACAATGGACGACGACGACGCGACGTTCTGGTTGTAATGTGGTATTTAAATAGAAGACAGAAGAAAAGAAAAAGGAAATATTCGGTGCATCCAATCATTACCGAGCGAAATAAAGTTGGAACAATTCTATAATTACTTTAGAATGTCTATTCGTTCCTTAGATGATCCTAATAGGAAGCGAAAGAGCACAAAATACAAGATTCAGGCGAAACTGCTGGCGAGAGCGGGTGGATTGGGTTGCGGGCGTGTGGCTTCGCTGCTACGAGCCTAAAAGTGTGAACGGCGGTATAGAATAGAATAGGATTTATTTTCGACCCGACAGAAATCGTGGCTGAATGTCAAGTAAATGTGTCGTCGCCGATAGTTTTATCGGGTCGCGTCGCCCTAATGTGAACAGCGGTATTGAAATACATATTATGCCAATTTGCACCTTCGTTGTTCCGACAAAACTGTCGGTCCGACCTAATGTGAACCCGCCTTTAGTGGTGTGGAGTGTGAAGGCGACTTCCGTCCGCGTGGGCGTCATCTGGACCAATGGCTGACAAATTGTGTGGAAAGCAATGAGCTCCGTGCAAATATTATATCGTCACTTAACGTTATTAAGTAATTCTGCATTATTTATCATGCTAATAAGTGTCGCCTTGCACCATAAAGTCTGATCTCCCGCTGTTTGGAAGTAGTCTGGTTTAGTGAAGCTTTTTGTGGGTTTAGGAGGAGTGATTATGAGGATTTCTATCTGAGATTACTGAACAGAATTCGGGCTTGCTGGATCTATATGGGACTGGTCCGGGCGCTAGCGGTTAAAAGATTTTATGCAAGCAGTAAATAATAAGGGTAGCAGAATTGATTGGAAAATCAGCAACGTTAGGAGCCGGGCTGGCGGTCTAATATCGGCCACATGACACGTGTCATATTTTGTCAACATTAATGTGATATAAAGACACTCTAGTTTGGAGGCCTCATGTATTTACTACAATTGAACGCGCTTCTTCGCATGGTTTATACGATTTGACTTGAAAACACATCGATATTTCTTTAATCTATGGAGGTTCAATAAAAATGTATGATACACATAAACTTTCCGGAATAAATGCTCTGAATGATGGTGAAAGAAAACCACACCAAAATACTTTGCTTACTTAATATTAGTGAAGACCTGGACAGAGGCTACATCCATCACAACTTAATTGGTTCAGTGAAAATGTTCTTCATGGCCTTTTTGTTACAAACAATGTGATGAGCAAGATTCTACAAGGTATGTCTAAGACTTAACGCGTGGCCAGATGAACAATCGCGTCAACATATCTTAATAAGACAGCTCAAATCATAATAAGACTATGTTTATAATCTGATTACCTTACACTTGTATTGGTGGCAGCAGGTAATGGATGCATAGAAAGTTAATTTTAGTCAATAAATTCAATTTGAAGCGTGTTTAACGTAACTTAACATCCACGCCTGTGGTCGCGGAAGGGTAAACAAAGGTGCACCTATATTAACACCCGTACTCCGTAAATTGTGTTTATGGTATTAAATTGTATGTAGATGATGACATATTCATACTAGCTTCTGCCCGCGACTTCGTTCGCATTACTTCGCATGGAAGTCATAACTTCATAAGACACCACAGCATACTAAAATAACATCACACATTACATTATGCAAAAGAACAATGCACATTTCCCATACATTTAAAAATCTTATAATAAATGTTAATGTATAGTTATGAGTTTATGAGGTACTAGTAGCGCTCCGCGGTTTCACCCGCGTAGTTCCCGTTCCCGTAGGAATATGGAGATAAAATATAGCCTATGTCACCCGGGGATAGTCTAACTTCCCAACAGTGAAATATTTTTTCAAATCGGTTCAGTAGTTTCGGTGCCTAGTCAATGCAAACAAACAATCAAATCTTTCCTATTTATTATTAGTATAGATAAAAGAAAGACTACCTGTAAGTATGGAAAATAATGTCATTAGTAATTTTCTATACAAAAGCTGTCAAACCGATTTATTTATTCATCAGAAATCAGCCCTTAGTAGTATAAATGTGTGCGACTAATTGTACATTGAATTCCAAATGTGCCTCATTGTCATTTGTCTTGCTCTGATTCCAATTTATTAGCTATTATAAATATATTCAATACAAAAATAATACGTTAATTACACTTAAGTATCTCCAACGATTCCTACTCAATTTTTTTTGTCCACCGTACTGGCTCAGAGAGGCATTCGACTGAGCTTTGCCACTGATACCACTTAAGCGCCACAATCTTATGAAGCTCGTCAAATGAGGCGTCATCTACAATTCAATGGACTTGGATTGATTATTATTTATGCACTAACTTATGTTCAAATTAAAGGAATTGAAAGAAAACCCTTCCCGCTACATCATAACATCATTGTTCCATGTTCTAGTATGGAACAGGAACATGGAGCAATGATGTTATGATAGAAAAAAAAGTAGATGCGAGACGATTCAGCGTCACTGACCGACTGGAGCCCATATACCCGATATCATAAACCCGAGCGTTACGGTCCAGTTTCGTTCACTGTTCAGAAAGAGCAAAAAGTGCGTGTATGGAAATTTTTACTCCAAAAATAATGCAGAGAAAGCCCTACTATTAATTCCCTCAAAAAACTTGTTACAATTGAAAACCCAATTTATCCGAAACAAAACTAAAGTTTCATCTCTTGTCACGATCATTGACGACCGATGGACATTCCTAAAACATTGACTATAGAGTAGCAAAGAAATAAAGCTCTTATTAAATTACCCGTGTCAGAGCTTAAGATCGTAATCCTTTCGTGCAGGATCGGAGTAAATCGGGTGGAGTCGGGTCCCACTCACAGACAACAATGTGTTGAAAACGAAAGTGTTTTGTTGTGAGCATAGCGAGTCAGTGAAGCGCGCCAGTTTCACACCGATGCTATAAATTATATTTACTATCACCATCACTGCACTGCTTCGCTGTACAAATGCTGGTAGTCAAGTGTACCGACAGCAAAATTGTTAGCTTTGTAGGCTAGTAAAGCAAAAAATGCGCTTTGCTGGTAAAGTCAATGTAATGTGGTCAGTTGAATGGCCCAAAAGCGCGCCTCCGGGTTGGATTCTCAAGAAAATCGTATTTGAATGTGAGGAACATGAATATGAAAGGGGCTTGTGGCTTAATGACAACAGCCGCACGGGTCGATCGAGTGAATGGCTGAGCATTCATTTCACATCGTGATCCCTCCGTGCTTCGGCAAGATAGACTAGATCCCTAATCTAACTTTAATTCATGTATTCGAATTATATTTACGATCCAACTAACCGTTGTATCAAATCATGAATTAAAGTTACATTATTTATTTCGGGATTTTACGTGAAAATCCCGAAAATTTGGTAGTTGCAAGTTTAGTTAAAAATAGTTTTTACACATCTTAAATAAAGCTTATTTTCAACTTACTGAAGATTTTTCCCGAATCCCGGGAAAAAAAATATAGTCGTAAGGAAGTCTCCACTTTCTGTCTCTGTTCTCCGAAGTTTAGGCAGTAGTCAGCGTATTCCGATCACTGCTAATAATGCATTATTTTGGAGAAATAACTTTATACTAACAATTACTATCAAGATTGAAGACTTGTAAAGGGAAAACTTACTGAAATTCTACCAGAAAAACTGTGTTCAAAAATCAAAAGTGAGTGAAATGTATGGAATAGAAAAAAAACGTAGGTAAGTATGCTATTTTTCTCTCCTATGTCATTATTCTCAGTATTTGTTGGTAGTAGTCACAAGAGCTACTGCTGAGCATGAATTCCTAGGTTCGATGCCCGGGTCGGACAAGGTGTTTTATGGTTTTTCCATCCCAAAAGAAGCCCGGAGTCTGGTTTTGTGCCTTGTTGATGGCAATAGGCTCGGCCTCTGTTACATTCACATTTTGATATTAAAAGATCATTTTGAACAAGATAACATTGAAATATACAACGTGTTGATTTGCATCCTCGTCAAATTTCAGGAGGCTGTTATGAAAGACATGAATAATCAAATAAAATTACGATACTTGCTCACTAATGTATACATACTTGTTTTTTTCGTTATTTAAATTTAACAGTATTTCAGAAAACACCTCTTTCAAAGAACAGAATCGCCCCGTTCCGTA
Source organism: Polymixis flavicincta (assembly GCA_949987655.1). Taxonomy (NCBI): domain Eukaryota; kingdom Metazoa; phylum Arthropoda; class Insecta; order Lepidoptera; family Noctuidae; genus Polymixis; species Polymixis flavicincta. Next base: position 20,581,977 of record OX465195.1, read on the forward strand.
TGCGGTAGGCAGTGTCACACGACTATATCGCTGTGTGTTACAGTGCGGTATCACACAGGCCGCGTTTTAACATGCGTGGCCGAAAAAAAAAAATGCCAAATGCCGATTACCGAAAATATGAAAAAAAAACCTACTTATTTTATTATTGATTCGTATCGAGAATCATTAGCATAGTTACCTCATTGAATTTGACGAGGATGCAAAACAACACGTTGTATACACTGTCTGTAGTTATTACACTGTCACATTTATCTATCGTCGGACATTGAGTTTTTTTCCCCTCGAAAATGTTCATTACAAATGTAAAAAAGGACAGTCGGTGTTTCTATTATGAACCGTAAAAGATTTCTACCTTGGCCAGCGGCTAAGCATTGCCATACAACGTGGTAATGCTACCAGTCTCTTGGGAACATTACCAGTCGACGGCGATGAGGACGAATTTTTTGACGCTATTTTTTAATTTGTGATAAGGATAAGTTAAGTTAGTATTTCAATGTTTTTTATTTATTAGTTGTGTTAGTAATTAAACAACATGTCACCGTAAAAGAAATAAATATGGATCGTATTATCAATTATTCAAACTTATCTCCTTCCAACGTTTATCAATCACATTTCTGTTGCTGTGTAATTTATGTCTTTTATCCCACAAAGGTGGTTTAGCAAATACAATAATGGTATTTGCTAAACACCTTTGTTGGAGGCTATCCAAACATCGCAATCCATATCCATTTTCACGACGATAGAAGAGGACACACTACACTGGCAAATGCTTAAACCCGTATGACTCGGTCCAGGTAGTCGGCACCGACAAGCATATACCTGTTTCTTTATGAATAAGCGCGACACTATAACACGGGAATATTATACCTGCACCGATCGGTACCGACCCGTAAAGACCGTGACACGCTTTTGCGTAAATTACGTCATTACGGTGTTCAAAATGAAGCTCTTAACGTAATAAACTCCTATTTAAATAATAGGCACCAATGTGTAGATATTAATGGTGTGAAATCTTCCGGGCTACCAGTTCAGTTAGGTGTACCTCAAAGCTCAATACTGGGTCCATTCTTATTCTTAGTGTACATAAATGATTTACCATTCTATTTAAAGGGTATCTGTGACGTTGTACTGTTTGCTGATGATACCTCTGGAATAGACAAGATTTTGACGACGTAAACAGTGCAATCTCACTGGTTACGGATTGGTTTACCACAAATAATTTAGTTCTCAATGCTAAGAAAACTAAATGTATAAAGTTCGCTTTACCAAATGTAAGAAATCTGGGATCCAACATGGTCTTAGATAATGAAGTGCTTGAAACTGTAGACTCGGCAGTTTTTCTGGGCATAACAGTGGATGCCAAACTTCAGTGGGGATCACATACACCAAGCCTAGCGGGAAGGCTCAGTTCGGCTGCCTACGCCGTCAGGAAAGTAAGACAATACACTGACGTTGAAACAGCCCGGTTAGTCTATTTTAGTTATTTTCATAGCGTTATGTCCTACGGCATTCTGCTGTGGGGCAAAGCCGCTGACATTCAAAATATTTTTGTTCTGCAAAAACGAGCTGTACTGATTTTTTAAAGATATTGGTATTCTCACGGTGGCATCACAATTCATCTTCGCTAACATCTTATATATTAGGCAAAATATAGACTTATACACTAAAAACAGTGATATTCATAATATTAATACTAGAAATAAGACAAACTACGTGGTCCCTTTCACCGGCTTCATAAAGTTCATTACTCGTTTGTTGGGCTTGGTATCACCTTTTATAACAAGCTTCCCTCTTCTTTGCTAGATTTACATTTTAATGCATTTAAAGCTAAAGTAAAATCAAATCTTTGTTCCAAGGCATACTATTCTATCAACGACTACTTAAACGATAAGAATTGTTGGTCGCTGTGATTAACTCAAGACAATGTTTGTGTTCTTTCACCAGAATTAGCTTACCTACTGACAGGTTATACGAGTATGAGTTACTCCATAGCATTGTTTATTTTATTTGACTATATAAACCATTTTTTTTTAAATGAAATTTCCATTTTTTTGATGAAATTTAAATACTTACCTATTATTGTATAGAATCAAGTTCTTCCAACTTATCAGACAGCTGTGCTGCTGGGGAGTTTGTTGCGCCACTTCTTCTTCCCAGCTAAAGCACTAGGAAGTGTCGAAAGGTGAGCGTTTTTGGGGGACTGTCTTATGTAATTTTGACGTTCGAAAAGTGCTGACTCTCAGCCTAGTTTGAATAAATGACTTTTGATTTTGATTGAGACCCGCCTGAACCGGTAACCTGTTTCTTTATGTAAGCACCCTAACGCTGATATAACTCGGATCTGGCGAGCCGCTAGTAAACTAAACACATTTACATTATAATAAGTTGCCTGCTCCAACTAATATAATAACTCTGATTGTCACTCGCAGCTAATTAAATAAGACTACAATTTATTGCCTGTATTGTAGCAAGTCGCCAGTCTATTGTACGGGAATAATGAGTATGGCTACGGACTATTCCGCTGGACAATAGTGTAATTGAATTTACCTTAGAATAATTTCTGATAAAGAAATTTTGGAACTAAATTAATTAATTTAAGGAGTGGTAAATAAGCAGGCGCCATCCATTTAATCTATGGTACGTCGTCACCGTCGAGCTTAGCAGATGCGTAGTCTCCAGTATTGCCGATTAATCATTATCAACTTACAAGTAACATATCACAGTCCACAGCTGCAGCCTTGGTCCTCGCAGCCCTGCTATCCTCCGCCTTCTGCATCCAGTTTGTCCCTGCCACCTTTTTTAAACTCGTCGATTCAAGCTGCTTACTGAACGAAAACCTGCGTTATTCTACTTATGTTTTCCATAGGTTTAGGAAAGTTAGAAGTTCATATATTGTTGTGTGTCCATAATGTTCATATATTGTTATGTGTCTAATAAGTTCATATATTGTTGTGTGTCCAACAAGTTCAGATGTTGTTGTGTGTCCAATAAGTTCTTATAGGTATTGTTGTGTGTCCAATGAGTTCATATATTTTTGTGTGCCAATAAGTTCATACATATATTGTTGTGTGCCCAATAAGCACAACAATAAAATGTTTGATTACTAACGTACCTTAGGATTTAAAAAGTCCATCTTGATATGCCATTTTCTCATAACTATAAAACGATTTTACTATCCAAATGTTCATCTCAATTTTTAACGCAATAAATATTAGAGAAACTAGTTCATTAATAATTAATTATTCCGATGTAATCTGTTGGTGTGAAGTCGTGAATAAATATTTCACACAATTATTTTAATTATATTATTATACCTTATTAATGTATAAACAGTTTAGTAAAGTCGTTGCACTCGGCTGTCATTCGTATATCTTTGACAGTCATTACGGGTAGTCAGCATCCCAAAAGTCTGTCAACCAGTCTTTTGAAGGGGTATCGTGTTACCCAGTAACTGGGTGGTGGAGAGCAAATAGGCAGACGCTCTATAGAAGCCAACCCCAACATAGTTGGTAAATGGCTAGGCCGGTTGATGACTATTTAAACAGTTTTTTTAGACGTACTTAAGCACCCAGACATTTATTTTAATCAGTGTAAGTAAATTATTATTATAAAAACAGTAGGAAACTAATAATACAGTAATGTTCACTTCTCAGTGTATCCGGTCTGTTTATTTTGTTAAGACATTTTCAAGGGCCAATGTAACAGAGAAAAGTGCAACCTACTTTAATATCCTTGATTATAGAGAATGTCACAATTTTATAAAATTCTGGGTGTTCGATGCAATGACTAAAGAATAATCTTTAGTCATTGGTTCGATGGCATTCCCCTTGTCATTATTGACAAACGTCCATACAAACTGTCATCCCGTATTGAATTTTCACCTCGGTATTCGCTCGAGCATTGACGAATTCTAGGTAGTAGCTAACGGAAGACTCTTACACAAATATATTTATATTCATTCTTCATTATTTAGGTATACAAGGTAGATTTTTGACAAGGAGCACTAAAGGTACCTTATTCATAGAAGTAGCAGGAAAACGTTCTTAGAAGTTGGAGTAATTGCTGACTGCATTCAAAGATTTTAGAAAAATGGTACAGTCAGAAAAGTTGCCTGCTCTTACTGCCCCATCTAAAAAAATCACAATATTCATTACAAATATTGTAGCTATATCAGAATCATGGTGTGGTGCTAACCACACCATGATTCTGATATAGCTACAATATTTGTCGGCTACGACCTGTCCTGCAAAACAATCATAAAAATAACTTATTAAAACGGAGTAAAACGTCGGAATCTGCTAGCACTATAATATACGTAAATGAGATCTGTTGGTAGCTCTGTGGTGATAGGTAAACAATGACAGTTTGGTGCTGACTCAGTTGCATAAGCACACAAGGTAGCGATGTGGACACAAGCGGAGCAATTAGAGGAGCGGGCAGCGGGAGTATATATCCTCATAATAACATAATAATCTCGCCGTTGTTGTAGACCCATATGTAGCCAGGTCAGCGAAGTAATTAAAAAAAACTAGTTTTTGCATCGTAAAGATACCTAAATGATCTCATGTATTAGAAAAAAACTGGACAAGTACGCAAAAGACACTGAAAAAACACAGGTTTCTTGAATGGAGATCTTTAATTTTTAATTTTATTTAACTTTCATTATTTTTGTAATAAACGCTGTGAAAACATCTGTATATCTATGTATTACGGTTCATGAGATACAGCCCGCTGACAGATAGACAGATAGAAAGCGGAGACTTAGTAGGTAATAGGATTCTAAAATATTTATTTCTAATGTATTTTTGTTAATAATTTTCAGCTTTGGTCCAGTTCGACATATTGTTTCTGAAAATTAACTATGGCATACAGCCTACAGGGAGATTTGTGAATATTTTTATTTTTCATTTTGGTATCAAATCGCTAATGCTATGTGCTGACTCCTATACCTTTACAATTCGGGTTAAATTAACGATTCAGTCACTTGCAGCAATCAATCAGTCTAACAGGTCAACGAACTTTCAACTGACATTACTCTCAAGGCTAAACACCTTTTAAAACTAAAACGTAACGTAAACCCAAACGTAACGTTAACTTCTAACCTCAACGCAGACGGTAATGCGATTAACCTTTTTAGTAGAACGATGACAAACGTGCGACTTGTCGTGTTAAGTTATAAATTGCCTGCCTTTAAAGTCGATGGATTAACTTGACTATGTCTTTATTTTACGAGTACGTCTGCGATTTTTTTACACTAGTGCACTTAGGAGCCATTAATTTGCTGCCAGGAACTAGTACTGAAAATGTGTCGTTTCCGATTCAACAACTTCTTGAATGTTGTTGAATGGTAGTGAGTAGCTATGCTGGTCAAAATAAATTAATCATCATCATCATCATTTCAGCCGAAAGACGTCGGCTGTTGGACATAGGCCAAGCTCCGCCAACTTAACCGATTCTGCCCTTCCTGCATCCAGCGGATTCCTTCGGCCTTCACAAGGTTATCGGCCCACCTTGTGGGAGGCCTTCCAACTCTACGTCTTCCGGTACGCGGTCGCTACTCCAGAACTATTCGGCCCCATCAGCCACCGGCGAGCAATGTGCCCTGCCCACTGCCACTTAAGTTTGAAAATTCTTCGGGCCATGTCAGCTACCTTGGTTCTCCTGCGAAGCTCTTCAATCCTGATTCGATCGCGTAGAGATACTCCAAGCATACCCAAGTAGCACGCAAGTGTTTTCAACATCAATAAACCAGCCTATTTAGAACTTAGAGTTCTTTTAAAGACTATAATATTTTGACACTCTTGTAAGTGTCAAAATATTATATAGTATTTATAACAAAGATTTATGAGATAATATACAGCTCAAACTGTATAAAAGGTTTTCTAAGGGATCCGCGAAAGCTTAGGGTATTTAAACAGAATATTAAAACTCCAATATAGAACTTAAGTATTTCTTGACACTTTAATCTGGTTTTATCGTTAAAGCTGTATACAAGCTGTATTTTGCATGTAATCACTTACTTATTACAGCTTTAAGTGTTATTACAGTATCACATGATACTTGTTTCTGAACAATGGTACATGCAAACTCCGTTACAAAACTAATTTTTATGACGTAATTGTACACTCTTGTAAATACAGTGGTTTTATGACTTCCGTCGACGTCCAACGAAGAAGGTTCCGTAGCAAAAACATTAAACAGTGATATTAATGATCATAACAGTTATGTTAAATGTGTAGATTTATTTCCACCTTCGTAACCTTATGATGACGTTTCTTCATGCAGCAGCGCAATTAGTTCAAATGATGATTGATTTGAACCATAAGATCTTGTTGCCTTACTATTTTGTCATATGACGATAATGATAGGCTTATCACACAGTATTTTGAAGTGGGCCAATTATCTAAAGGCCGAGATGTTTCACCCTTTACGAATTTTTTGACATCTTATCGCATTCTTGGCCATCTTAACTCGCCTTTTGATTCCCATAAACTTGTACAATGCAAAGCCTGTTTCGTTCTTTCCCAATGGTTTCTATCATTTTAAACTGCATATTTTCCTGAAAATAAATTAAAACAGATATAATAAAAACAACATACGTTACAATAAGTTTACTTAGGTATAAAATAAATGGTTAAATTGAGAATCTCCTCCTTTTTTTTTCGTTGGTTAAAAATTAAATAGCTAATTCTTTTGGTTTTACCATACATAGGTACTTATCATCATCTTGGGGTCAGAGTTTTTATTTCTTTTAAGAAACTCTAAAGAGAATTATAAACTACGTATTGAGAACTGATATACAGCCTAAGTAATAAAAATATTCTATTATAAAGCTGATTAACAGCCAAACGCTATACAATATAATCCTTAACTTACTTAGTACAGCTACACAGACTATAACACACTCCGAATATCGTTGGCTGTTTAGCAAATTGTCGCCATTTTCGTAATTTCGAATGTATGAAAACAAAATTTTAAATATAATTTAAGGAATATTTTATAACAGTTAAAGCCATATCATGATTATCAGCTTAATATGAGGGCACAATGATCACACTGTGCCCTCATATCTATAACTTTTATATATTTTTTTATTCTTAACTAAAAAATATACACTTACTTACCGTATTAACAGTATTTTTTCTTTATGTCAGCTCGATTATTTTGCTAGCGCTTGAATATTTTGCCGGAAAACATAAACAGGTTCATAATAAATTTAAATCCGCACTTGCAATTATCACCTTCCAAGATTAAGTCCAAGATTTCTTTTACTCACAGATAAATATTATAAATAACAATGTCGCCATTCACGTTTCTATTACATTGAAAATCTGTTTGTCGAAATTTTATTCTTCTGTAATTCTTTTCAAAAACCAATTTAGAACTCTTTTCCTTACAAGATACTTATAAGGTAATATCTGTAGTGTAATGGTTTCTTTGTACACCGATAAACAGCTCTTATAACGCAAAACACTGCGTAAAATGTGCCCCTTTTTTACTTATAAGGGCTGTATAAGCCTATATACAGCCTGATATACAGCATAAAGTATAAAATAGAACTTAAATACAGCATGTATACAGCTTGCAATTCTGCTTGGGTAGGCCTCTCCATTACTCTTTGGTTAACTTTTACCCTTCTAATAAGGTTCTGTTAGGTATAAGAAATTTATTTTTAAAATCTTTGAAAAGTTAATGAGTGTTATGTATGACCCTATTCCAGTAACTAATCCTTATTATTCAGAATTGGTGTGACATTAAGCATCTCAAAACTTTACAATTTTCATCCAAACCGCTGCCTCTCATACAGCGTATCTCCCTTACCTAAAAAAAAACTTCACATTCTAGTAATAAAAAGTGTTCACCTTTTAACGGCGAATTAGCTGTGTGTCGCGTCGAAAGCTATAAACACGTCAGAATTCATATCTGAGGCAGTAAAGTGGCTGACGGATCGCTACCGGAGCGAGTGCGGCGCCCCTGATAAATGTCAGGGGTGGCAAACACCGAGAATTAAGGCTTTTTGAAATTGTCATTATGTATTTATTTAAGTTCATTAATTCGGTACAACACCAATTACATTAATAATTTACATCGAAAACAAGATGCTCAAATAATATTGTCAGTTATTAAATTAAATAGGGCTAAATAAACTTTAAGACATAAGCGGCAATTATTTACAGTATTCTTTTAGTTCTTTTTGTTTTTGATTATAATAATTATGGGATTGGAAATCTTCAGCTATGGATGGTGGTATATAATAGAAGCTCTATTATATCATTCTTAAAATCCAAAAATACTTGTCCGTTTTTTGACAACCCTAACTTTAGAGTAAGGCGCACACGATGACAATTATAGTATCTGACCATAATAGGGCTGAACCAAGCAAAGCAACTAGCCACAAATGTGACAAAATTATTAGTGCCTACAATGTCAGATTGAGTTATTTGTTAGTTAGCCTTAGAGTTAAAGATTATGTTCATTGTGGTAACTAACGTACGAGAATTTGTTTCGGAATATACTTTACTTTGTTTAGTTCAATCAGTTTGAACAGGATACACGTTGAAGTATAAATCTACTGTGTAAGTGTGGAATTATCAACTGAGGTAAATGAAGTGTAAGAGCCTGAATTAATTCTTGATGCCACAAATATTTTCGACATAGTTAGAAAAAACTACAAACTGTCAAATAGCCACCGATGTTTTATTCAGAATTTATTCCATGATAATTTTACATTTTAAAATCGAATACAGTAAAATCAGAATATCATTTAGGTATCTAAATTAGACGAAAGAAATGTGGCAATTTTTACGACTCATATACACGTATTAATACAAGATTGATTCAACCAAGTCCAAATAAAGTTCAGTGGCTCTTTTACAAAAACACACTCGCTTACTGGCACAACATGTTTCCAAAACAAGCCGACAGTCCTGCTTGCGCAGACGCATTAAACTTGCTAATTGTTCAGCAATATAATGTTAAACCTCCTTGATTTACCAGCGCACCATAACAATCGCTTATTTCTTATCTTATACCTTTAATTTTTTTTTTTTTTTTATAATCCTATACTGTCATCACTATAATTTATTTATAACAATTAAATCTGAATTTTTCCTCTTCTTATAAATATTTAGTAGTTTGACATTTAAAACTTTTATTATCTTTAATTAATTTGTAGTTTAGTATTTGATGGCTGCAATCCATCACGATAAAGTCGTAAAAGGATAAATGAATAGTTATAAAAGACGTTTATTGAAATAAGTTGAATATGACTACCGTAGAGAAAATGCCAGCACAGAGGTCAAAGCAAAGCATCACAGCACGCTACCTCGTCCTTGTTGACATTGGATCTACAGCGCAAAGGCCTAAGTTCTGTCTCTTCATTTTTCTCTCTCTTTTGCAATTACAGCCCAAGCCTTTAAGTAAGAGTCTAATTCATCGCGTCATCTCCTTCTGGACCTACTGCGTCACCAGTTCCTGTTGTTGGGAACCCAATCTATGGCTACGGGTGCTCAATTATGATGCGCCTCGCGGTCTTCATTCCATTTTCATTCAATTCCATTTTAATTTGGCAGCTATGTTGCCTACGTCTGCAATATGCGTTTCGGGATCATCTGGATCTCTCATCATTATTGTTAAGCGATATTCAAAAAACATAACCCTTCTCTGGCAGTCGGGTAAAAAAGTTTGGTTTGACAAAACCAGGCACCCATTTCCTAAGCATTTTCACACATAAAAAATAAGATCACACTTAACTACCGACGATGATATTTCGTCAAAAACACCCAAAAAATATATTGTTGAATTAAAAAAAAAATCTATCAATGGTTATCTCTGTCCAACACAGCCCTATCTTCAGTCTCATCGATGACATCTGTCACTTACTCGTCCCTTTGTTGGGACAGCACTATTAGTTAACTAACTAATTGGTCCAAACATTTACTTGTCTCGATACTGATGTGAAACGAAAGGGACAGTTTTTTGTCCACCGGTAAAATTCTTTGAACTTGTCCTTTTTTAAACAAATAAATTGTTTGCATAGATTTAAATGAGCGTAAAAGACGTAACTCTGATGTGACTTACGTCCTTTTGCCCCTATATGGGAACCTTCCTAACACGTTCTGGATAAAAGGTTAAGATAACATTCTGAGGGATACAGATGCATTGTTCGATTAATAGGTCTTTATAAAACGTTATCTTTTTCTTTCACACCCCATTAATCTTTAAGCCTAATATGGTAGTTATATCGTGGTAAACCCTTTTACCTTGTCTTGTATGCGTAGTGCATCCTTGAATTTATCAAGTAGATCCGGGATTAACTTGAGTTTTATGGGAATAACAAGATCGCTCATTTTCGTGGAAGTATTTTCAAAAAAAAAACCCATCCAATTATTATTATTAACGATCCTTTCAGTCAGCCAATTTCCCCCAAATTCCCGAAGGAACACGAGAATACATCTCATTGCATTTACAATTAAAATCAAATGAGACAATAACAGACCACCCGCTAAGTGAAAATCTTTGTGTATTTCAGCTGTGCAACTGAAACAATATAAATTCAAATAAGAGTGCTGAATGTATTTCAGAAACTTGTGTCCAGAAAAAGCCTTTTTGCATTATGAACATATTTTATTACTTACTGGGGCGGTTGCTTTACCAACCTACCAACTGAGAAAAATGTACCTAAGTAAATATTGGGCAGTGTTCAATACCTACATTGAAATTACCTTGCGTTTAATTTTTTCGTCGATTATTATAAAAAAAGTCTGCTGATCCAAATAAGTTTTTTTTTTTTTTATAGCCGCATAATTTTAATGCACAAAGTGGTCCAGAATCATGTACTGAATGCCAGGTTCACAGAATGTGCGTCAATGTTCCTGCCAACAAAATAACGTATGTATGTATACGAAAACCCTTACTGCAACGACATAAAGACGCAAATGTCAAATTGTAAACACAACAATAGTTAACAACAAACATTACAAACGCAACCTGTCCTCTACAAACATAATATATGATTATCCCACATTATAACATGCTTCCCATGGCGTGCACAGACGGACAGACGGACGCAATGACACAGTAATGACGCGGTAATGAGCGAGCGACGCCGCGGGGCATAACCATGCCTTTTAGGGTTCCATACTCAGTCGACGATACACATAAACGCGGTGCGACATTTATATGTGTCGGCTCTTAGCAAGCCTCGGAATGAGCAAAACGTCGTGACCAAGTTTTGAGTAAGAATGTGAATGGCTCTATGAGTAGAGAAAGACCATAGAAACGATGTATGACTGTGTGAAAGAGAATATGAGTAGGAAGGTGGTGACTGACCGGGATGACATCTATTTATAGAGAAATAAGGAAGAAAAATACATGTTGCGCCGACTTTAAATAAATTGAGACAACGGCAAGAGAATGATGACTCTTACTAAGCCTATGTACACCTACACCACGGATGTCTGGCTCTTACTTACTAAACCTATGTACACCTACACCACGTATGTCTGGCTCTCAAATCAAATCAAATCAAAATATTTTTATTTCATATAAACCTGCATGGGCACTTATGAAACGTCAGAAGCTAGGTGCACGGTTCCAAATTGTTGTTTCCTATGGAGAAGAGCCGGCAAGAAACTCCACGGTTACTCTTTTAAAAATAATTGGCTTTAACAATATTTTCAAATTACAGAGATTAAATGTATGGGAGGACAGCGCAGGCCTGTCAATAAGTACCAGGTACTTAGACGAATACAAAATAGAAAATCGTCTACAAATCTACAGTCAGTAAGGCCTACAACGTTCTCTCATTCACAATATGTAAAATAATCTACATAAATAAAATGAACCTAAATAAAATTGATGTATAATGTCAATTAATGACGAGATTATGTCAGCATTGTAAAAATAAAAATAATAAAAAAGAACATTGTATTTGAGAGCAGTTAATAGACTTTCACATAGTTATGCTGTTAATGAGGTACCAGGGAAGCCACATGTGCAGAAGGAATTAATGCCAAACTTCCCTGTCTTCAACGTAGTCTTTTATCTTATAATATGCTTTTTTGATAGGGACACGTTTGATGTGCGTTTTAAACTTTCCATCGCTAAGTTCTGTAACCGACTTTGGCAACTTGTTATAGAAGCGGATACTGTTTATTAGAAATGACTTGCTAGTTTTAGTCAGTCTAAATTTTGGAATCACAATTTCATCTTTACTACGTGTATTCAAATTATGGAAATCGCATCGTTTTTTGAAAAGGCCTAAGTTTTTGCGAACATATAAGATATTTTCTAGGATATAAAGAGAAGGCAGAGTTAATATATCAATTTCGCTGAATTTGTTTCTCAGAGACTCGCGAGGCCCCATTTTATAGATTGCGCGGATTGCCCTCTTTTGTAAAATGAAAATTGAATCTACGTCAGCTGCCGATCCCCACAGCAGAACGCCATAAGACATAATACTGTGAAAATAAGCAAAGTAAACTAACCTAGCTGTGGCTCTTACTTACTAAGCCTATGTACACCTACACCACGTATGTCTGGCTCTTACTTACTAAGCCTATGTACACCTACACCACGTATGTCTGGCTCTTACTTACTAAACCTATGTACACCTACACCACGTACTCGTATGTCTGGCTCTTACTTTTCAATTATACGACGGAAAATGCTGAAAAATATAAAATTGAACCATAAGAAGCACTTACCACCAACAGTAAAATAAAATCGGTTGCTTTATTTCAAAACTACACGACGTACGTCCCGTCGTATAGTTTTGAGATAAAACAACCGCAGCAGTAGCATCATTTATCGCGGTTTCGAAGTTTTGAGAAGTATCATGAATATAGATAGCAAATTTATTATTGCTGCGGGCTTAGCATGACGCTTTGTATTTCTACGAAGAATAGACAGTGTTTTTTCAATACAAAGTGATATTTCGTTCCTACATTTTTGTTATCGCACCGTAGATATCCTTCTACAATCTGTCATTTAGTCTTTCGTTTCTTACGATATTTCTCTAGGTCCTTTTATATGTAGACTATTTCAGAAGAGTATTTCTTCCCAAACTGTCAAAATCACACTGACAACAAAACTTTCTACTCGACGGCCACAAAGTATATACGATTATCTACAAAATCATGATTCGTTTAGAACGCATAACTGTGATAATGAATGGAAAAACATAGGTATCTTATCCTATTGTACATAATTTATTTAATAGTGTTGTCTATTCTTCCGTCGACAAGTCGGTGCTCGTGCTAAGCCTGCAGGGCTGTGAAATCAAAACAGTGCTTTAAAAATTCATCTTGACTTGAAATTTTACCGTTTTTCCTTTTTGGTTCATCTAGAAAATAGTAATACATACGTGTAAAAGCACCAGACTTGGTTTGATTTTCATTCACAACCTATATTTAAAACGAAAATAACAGGTAAAAGGTCAGCAAAAATACTTTTGTGTCAGTAATTACAAATAATAATCGCTGCCTTGTACATGTACACACGGCTACACATCACGCTATACATTTCCAGTTTAAGATGATCTCGCTTTGTACGGAAATCTAATACAATGCGAGATCAGCTTATACTGGAAATGTACAGCTTGATGTGTAGCCGTGCGTACGTGTGGTACAAACTGAAAATATAAGTTGGTTATTAATAAATATAAATTATTAGTGGTATCCCGGGAACCCTTGGCGAGCGATTGCAACTCGCACTTGTCAGGTTTCTGTAAACCCATGTCAATTAGATCTCATTATATCTACTCTTGATGTAAAATAAATGTGTGCGTGGGCTCGGTTTATTTACGTTGTAAGTTATTTAAATGTATAGGAAATAGTTTATTAAGCAGTGCCTTAGGCATTGGCTGTCATCAGGTCTTAAATTAAGGGTTACTTATTAAACTGGCATTAGTCCGATTGCAGAGGCGTTATGTTCGTAGGTTCGAATACAAGCCTTTATAGAACTTATTTTCTCAGAATCTCAGAATAGACAGTGGCGTACCCATGGGACATAAAAACATAACTGGCGAAATGTGGATGTAGGTACCTTCGCTTCCCAGCGGAAGGTTGGTAGCGAGGCTGACTGCATCAAGGCTCCCGCAGACAGCCGGGTCTCGACGGTTCGACGCGATTCTGATAGAACAATTTAATTCAAGTTTTCATAGTAATTGTTCTACTAGAGTCACGTCGCCCGTGCTGCCGAGATGCGACTCTCAGCCTTAATTCTAACTGAATTGAGTAGGTTTCCAAATGCATTAATAGGTACTACTGTAAAAGTAACTACCCAAACATTATTTACCTACACTATTGAATTACCTACTATATATGTGAACATTCAGAAAATCGCGGGGAAGACCTGAATGAGACACACACGGAAAGCATGGCAAAGGGAGGAGGCCGAGACTCGGCAGTGGGTGGAACATGGCTGCCGATGATGATGATGATGATTTAAGTTAATCACTGAAACTTATCTTAATGTTTAGATCTACCTTACTTTTTAGATGCAATAGACGGGCAGATTATGTCTTGAATTAACAGTAAATAAATACATAAACAGAGCTCGCGCCTTCTCTGTACGAGAAGAGGCTGCAGTGAGAGAATAATAGGCTAGTATTCACCAGTACTAGCCTATTGTTCTTAGTTACCGCAAAAGTAAGGTCACCATCTTACTTTTGCGGTCACATCATTATAATTGGTCGATATAAATAAGTAATTAAACAAACGAATTATAGTTTTAACCATTCAAGCTTTCACAATAATAATAAGCATCGTGGTAGCCGGACATGAAGTTAGTAAAATAACTATTAAATACCCGAGCATGACCTCTGCAGTTAATAGTGAGATATGTTACAGCATGAAGTAATCTATATAAATAAAAAGAAAAGTCCTGACTGACTGACTGATTGACTGACTCATCAACGCCCAGACCAAACCCTTGGACCTAGAAAGCTGAAATTTTGCACAGAGGCTCCCTTTATAATGTAGACAAGGAACAAGGAAGGATTTTTCGAAATTCAATCCCTAAGGGACTTAAATAGGGGATGAAAGTTCCGCGCGGGCGAAGCCGCTGGCAAAAGCTAGTTATGGTACATTTCAGACATATTCCGATCTATGATCAATCCAAGTCAGGATTTACTCATGTATTTTAGTAAGAAGCACTAAAGCTCTTTGTAAATAACTCGTCCGGGAAGTACTACCACCTTACCTTTGTCCAATTTCCCACCGACAATCTTAACTGTGTGACTCTTGGCGTATAGTGAATACAATCAGAAGCATCGTCAACTTGCCTTCGTCATTTTATAAACCACCGAACATTTGCAAACAGACGGCGCCGTTTGTATAATGTGTAAAGTATGACGAATCACACAATCTGCCGACGACATAGGTAACAAAATAAGATTAAATTGAATCAAACTTTATTTGAGACTAAGGTCTGCGATGATACTGTAGTACAACGAGCGAACCTGCAGGCAAGCATATTGTACCTCACAGACAACGCCCTGCGCCCCCTTTCTATATCTACCTCATCTCTTAGATCGCACGTGACAATGTGGCCAAGCTACCTACCTAAATACGAGACATTTCAGTTTTTTTCCATTCGATGATAGCGCACCTACGAGGCTACTGTTCCTATCAGATGCCCTGCTTGTTTGCACTCTAACAACATTCTGAATTTCTTAGTTGATAGCGCACCTACGAGGCTACTGTTCCTATCAGATGCCCTGCTTGTTTGCACTCTAACAACATTCTGAATTGCCAAAACTACCAATACCTCAGTTGTGCTGTTACATTTTAAAGTGAAACTGATTTTATTGGCATCGGCATTTTATTGGCATTGGTACATTTAATGATAGAACATTTCATTGGCACCGGTACATTGCCATACATTCACAATTATACCGATCCTCGTTAACCCAGACAGTTGTACTCGTCAATGTAACGATAACGACTTGCTGGTAAATTTCGATTGCCATTCATTGTGTAGGTCACAGTTTCGCAAACGGCTTGACGGGGTAAGTCGCATCCTCAGACTACACTAGGTGCACATTTGTGGTCGGGTGTAACTTAAATCTTTCGATAACCTATTTAGTCTGTACAATATTTGGTCTGTACCAATAAAGACAACCTAAACCCTAGTTTAAACTTATCTGGCATGAGGAGTATACCAAAAAAAAAACTCAGTGTCGATTAAAACACGTGACAGGACAGACATGGTAGATATGAAATGTTAAATTCATTTATCTCAAAATAATCACCATAGGACTATGTACAGCAGTGTATGTTTTTCGTCTGAGATGATGATGATGATGATGAATCACCATAAGCACCACAGCGCGCACAAAGCAGAAACATTACAAACGTCGAATAAAGAGTTCAATAAGAGATGCACCATGCGGTTATGTAGCGCATATTCTACGACAGCATTTCGAAAGTCAGTTAGCATTGAGAGCGCTAATAACGTTTATTTCAACAAAACAGGGACAAATGCAATCAATGAATTTGTGGGAGAAAATAAATAAATTTATGACATGATATGATAATGAATGAATCGCAGCAGCCCTCCTGCATAACGATATCCCTACCTACATAGGGTGCCAAAAACAAAAATGGTCTGATAATGTATGTTGAAAAGTTCTGAGCACATATCCAACTTATATTCTAGATTCTCTCTTAGTTGATCACAATAATATGTTAAAGCGATGTACTTTTTTGGAATAAATATCTGTTTACGCTTTTTACATGTATCTTTTTATATACTTCTAGCAGCGCTCCGCGGTTTCACCAGCGTAGTTCCCGTGGGAATACGGGGATAAAATATAGCCTGTGTCACCCGGGGATAGTGTAGCTTCCCAACAGTGAAATAATTTTTCAAATCGGTCCAGTAGTTTCGGAGCCTATTCAATGCAAACAAACAAACAATCAAATCTTTCCTCTTTATTAATAGTATAGCTGACATAGATACTGCTAACCACCTGTATTTACATGAAGTAAGCTAGAAAAGCATTACCCATAATTAAAAAAAAAAATGCAAATCTTGGGGATGAATTTTAAGAATATTTATTTATCTACAAGTGATACCAATTTTATAGAAAAAAACGAATGTGGAGTAAAAATACCAACAATCGTTTTTTCTTTATCGAAGCTGGGGTTTGTATCCACGCAATTTTGGGCATTCTCCTGTTACTGTACACCTCTGCCCAACTGTTCCTATATTACAGGCGTGATACTATGAAATGTTTTCTAGAACACTGCTTAATCATTAATCTCGATTTAGAACAAGATCTGTAACATATCTGTCGGATTCGAATCGAGTCTCATCAATATGAAAGTCAGTTTGTTAGTCGGTCCTCACAACAATATGCCATCAAGTGAGCTTCGTCTCATTCATTATAATGCCGGTGTTCATGAACGCTCTATTTGTCATAGTTTGTCAGATCGTGTATACAACTTTATACATATTATAACAGGAGCTGATACACGATAGGGCTGACTCATGACAACAGTTGGTTGATTCGATTTGACAATGACGATTTATTGGGATGTTTAGATGTTTGAATGTTTAGATGTTTGTCACTCAATCGCACAAAAATCCCCAAACAGATTTGTATTAAATTCTGCACACAGATAGTATAAGTATGACCTGGGCACATAGGATACTTTTTATCTCAGTAACACGTTCCCGTGGGATAATTTCTGACCTTCAAACTGGTGAAACTGCAAACAAAAGTCAAGCCATCATACAGGACGATTCGTTTTCTAAGAAAAGTTAACTCGTAAATAACTCCACTGTCTCCATTATTAATTTAAGTTTGAAAAATGCCAAATCATTTTTTTTATCGCACCATTAATTACCTTATCCACAACTTCACCTATAAATCTACTAATCTAATACAAATGGCAACCGATATTATAAATTGTCTCCTACAAGTTCAGTACCCATGTAAACTTGGTCCCCCCTTAACCTAGCACGACTAGGAATATTCTCTTAATGAAGCATTAGTAGTCTTAATGGGAGTTTATGTGGAACTAGTAGGCACTAAGGTATGTTCCAAAAGAATCACAAAGGAAAAACAAAGGATAAGAAAACGTGCCTGTGGATGCCAATTTATAGTGCCACTTACAAAAACACTCGAAAAAAGATTTGAATAATTAAATACTTCCGTTCAAATTTTCGTAAAGATGTTTTACATTTTGAGGTCAGTTTTACAGCTTCGATTTGCGTCTATGATTTCCAATTTAATAATGTTATTATAAAAATTTGGAACACTGGTGAGATAAAAAGTTGAAATCTTTTTAATACAGATTAATGTATTACTAATGCGTTTAATGAGTGATTGCGTAAGAATTTAACTTGGACTGGGTTTGTTTCAGATATGGAGTAGCTAACGGCCAGTGACTAACGGCTGCGACTTACAAGTTGCAGATCGAAGGTTTGAACCCAGACATACGCTTTTTTTTTTTTTTGTGTGGGAAATCATCAAATAACTTCTCCCGCTCTGGGTGGAGCAGGAGGGCGTGTCAGACTTTTACTGACTAAAACCCACCCGTGTTCCTTCTGTAGCCCGTATGCCAGGGGCTGTGGTATCTCTTTCAAACAAACCCGCACCCCTGGCAGGCATCGGCCCTTGCGGGCCCCATCATTTTTTGTGCTGACATCTCTTTGAGGCGCACGTGGAACACAACGCGCCGTCGACTTGGGCTTGGTCCTTACCGGACAGCGAGCTACCCATTACTCGCCGGCCGCAAGCCCATGCCTACGGTGGCCGGAAATCGGCCTGGGATTCCCGACGCCCAGAGCGTCTCCGTATCCTGCGGCGGCTAGGGTCGCGAGGGCGCATATGCTGCCTCTACCTCACGTGCGCCGCCTCCCTCTTCGCGAGTATTACTGCTTCGCTGAAGGAGGTGACGGCTACCCATGCCCTCTCGCTTCGTACCATGGCCTGGACCAGGGCCGCCCAGACATACGCTTAGATTTGATTAAATTATTTCATTACCACTGCTGTCAAAATAGTGAAACCAATAATCGAACAAAAAATTCGAAGACATGTGTAACCTCAGTGGGCCGACATGCTGGATTGTGGTCCACACTCTGCTCTACTCCTCTCTGTAAGAGAGATTTCACAGAGAGGAGGGCTGTGTCCAAGCAGTGGGAAAATTATAAGCGAATTATGATGACGATGAGGATTGAGGAATTGTATACACTTTCTTCAGATACTTTAGGAACAGACTATAGTGCTATGCATCCTTACTTCTAGGCTCAGGATGAAAGAGGGGAGTGAAGCGAGGTGCGGGGCGGGGGGGCGTGTTCAGTTACGTTGTGTTTAATTTCACATAATGTGATTAGGTACCGTCGGAGTATAAAGTAGGTGACTAGTTTATTGTTGACTTTTATTTGAGCACAAGGGCCTTCGGAGCAGTGGAAAGTTTTTCATTGTAAAAACATAACGCCGGTATAAACCTGTATAAAGGTGTAAGCAGATAATGTGTACATTCATTCAAATATAATTATGACGTGTCACAATCAAAAGCCTTTATTTTCGCTGGCTCATTACGATCTGGTTTTCAAAAATTACTAGCAATATATGCACTGTGATGGGACCTGAAGGGTCCCTTAAGTACCGGGGTCTAATAATGAAACGTATGCGTGTAATTGTAAATTACCTATGTCGTTTATTCCACGCTTATGTCTTCACAGCTCCGCGCCTGTCAATCAACTTATTCGAAACAAAAACCTAAGCTAAAATATTTGAAGGATTGTTCTAAATCTCCTTGGCAGTACGAATGTGACAAAGCCATTTTGTTGCCTGCCGGTAAGTACAACATAAGGTTGCCTTTGATAAACAACCAACATTTACAGCACCATATCACCATTTGTCATTCCTGTTAAATCCTACAATTAGGCTTAACATACTTGACTTCGTTCCCAAGAAGGCTTTAAGTGCTATGACCGATATAATGCTATTACCTATTTTGCGCAATACGAGAGCAAAACAGTCTCGACATCATATTAAAGTAAAATTTGTTCAAGTTCAAATAAGGTTTTTTTTTTTTTTTTTTTTTTGGGTGGGAAATCATCAAATAACTTCTCCCGCTCTGGGTGGAGCAGGAGGGCGTGTCAGACTTTTACTGACTAAAACCCACCCGTGTTCCTTCAGTAGCCCTTAAGCCAGGGGCTGTGGTGTCTCTTTCGAACAAACCCGCACCCCTGGCAGGCATCGACCCTTGCGGGTCCCATCACTTTTTGTGCTGACATCTCTTTGAGGCGCGCGTGGAACACAACGCGCCGTCGACTTGGGCTTGGTCCTTACCGGACAGCGAGCTACCCATTACTCGCCGTCCGCAAGCCCATGCCTACGGTGGCCGGAAATCGGCCTGGGATTCCCGACGCCCAGGGCGTCTCCGTATCCTGCGGCGGCTGGGGTCGCGAGGGCGCATATGCTGCCTCTCCCTCACGTGCGCCGCCTCCCTCTTCGCGAGCATTACTGCTTCGCTGAAGGAGGTGACGGCTCCCCATGCCCTCTCGCTCCGTACCATGGCTTGGACCAGGGCCGGACGCGAGAGATCGCCGCCGCCGATCGCCTCCACGAGGACACGGCGGTGCTCCGCCCAAGCAGGGCAGACCGCCACCGTGTGCTCCACCGTGTCCTCAGGGCGATCTTCGCAGTGGAAACACCCGGGCGTTTCCTCCCGCCCTATCCGAAACAGGAACCTCCCGAAACAACCGTGTCCGGTGAGGACCTGCGTCAGGCGGAAGGTGAGGACGCCATGCCGCCTCTCAAACCACTCCTCAAAGAGGGGACTTACCGCCGCAATCGTGGCGTGCCCAGCACTGGGTTGCGACAATCGCTCTCTCCATGTCACCATGAGATCCCGCCGGAGCTCTGTCCGCTGTGCCGCGATTTCCCGCGGCAGCGGAGTTACGCCCCGGCGTTTGGCCTCCTCGCGCCACTCCCATATCTGCGCGAGGACCTTTGCCTCCAGATCCCATGGCGGTAATCCGGCAAGTTCAAATAAGGTAAGATCCAATTCTATTTACTGCGTTTTATTTACATAGGAACATGGTAATGAAAGTCTAACAATCGCCGCAGTATAAAGTGGTTGTTTTGATGTCTGTACACGATATTAGGGAAAGCTGTGGTCTGCGGCTGAAACGGAATCCGTGTGTCGATGCTAACGGTACTCTAGGGATAGGGATGTTGATCATCACATCATAGATTAGAAAACTCAAGAATATTTATGATCAAAGATGAATCATAATAAAACGTTTAATCTAAGCTACAGGGTACATTTGTGAAAACTTGAACAGGGATCACAACGGAACCAAAAGAAACAATCATAGTGAATTAGTATTAGAAAACGATGTTGATTTTTTGAAGTGTTTAAAACTGCATTATAGTATTACTGAATTATTGTTATCCAAACCATAAAAAAACCTATTTGAATAGCTTAATAAGCATTAATCAGCCAGAAAAACTAATATAAAATCTTATGCAGGTGTACAGGTGGCTACAGGATAGCAGATGACAGCACACATACATTTATTGGCGAGACAATCCCGATACCTTTCCAACATATTCTCGATATTTGCGTGCGCGCAATAATATTAGTGTAATAATGATGGTTTTCACGAATCCTGAATCGCGGTAGCACAGATTTTAATAATAGTTTACAGATAGGTAGGTAGGTAGGTAGGTTTACAGGTAGGGACCTGGATTAACATAAAGGATACTTTTTATTCCGGTAGTGCGTTTCTGTGGGATAATTTTCGACCTCCATGCGGGCGAAGCCGTTGGCAAAAGCTAGGGTAAAATAAAAGGGTGATTATCTGAAAAGCGACTTAATTACTGGTTGGTGAAGCGAAATAGTTGCTGGATGCTAAAATTGAGATGAGGTAATAGAGCGGTGAACACGAAAAACAACTGTAAGGATAATTGCTTCCTACTCGCAATGGAGCATCTCTGTTGGTAGGTTTTCTCCTAGCTCACCACTCCGCTGCCTCACACGACTGTGGTGAAGCCTTAGATATCCGTATGTTTGTATTGTATAAATTATCTGGAGGTAGCTCCCGTTACCTTTATATATTGTAATTACGCTCCGTGTATATCCACTGAGTTAGCGTCTAGACTGGGGCTGAGTTACTGCCTAGGACAATGTTCAGTGAGGTTAAGGTTACTCCTTACATTACTGCAGTAGCCTAATTTACATTGGTTTGCTCTTCTTGTATGTAAAATGGTTGTATAGCGAGGCTATACATACAGCGTGTTTCAGAAAAGTGTGGTCACATTTAAAGGTGTGATACAGACCATCAAATTGAGCAACTTTCCCCATGAGAACTACATCCAAGTCGTGAAAATAATACCATTTAAGTATCCCAAACAAAAACTCAATACCTACTCGACACAAATGCTAGTACAGCTGATAATTTTTCCGCAAATATGATGTTGGTCCCGCGGAGAAGGTGATTCAGTACCATACCCCTAAATATGATCACTTACATGGGACATAATTATAACTCGCGAAATGTGGGTGTACTGTACACCCTTCACCCTCGGGAAATATAAGCGTGATGTTATTCCACCGTTGGTCAGAGGAATTATTTCTTTCATAATAAATACATTATTTATAAAAATAGGACCTTTTAATATACTCATAAGGAAATTGCTTTAAGTGAAAATGATGACTAAATGTCAATATGGAAGACATCTACATAATTACAATAACTTATTGAATGCGTACTAAATGCATCGTTAATTAAACTAGGTAATAAGAACAAATAATTGATTGTCTTGAACTCAATCTAATTTGATTATTTACCACGCATAGTATTTCTGCAAAGATGTCTCCTACTGAGTTAGTGTAACTCAACATGAGATTAAATCTAGGATGCAGGCAACCAACGAGGCAGGCAGATGTATATTTTTAGCCGACTTAAAAAAAGGAGGTTCTCGTTTCGGTTGTTTTCTTAATGTTTTTTACCTCACAATGCCGTTATTTACAAACCAACAAAAAAAAAAAAAATTTTAATTCGAACCACTATTAAAAGCAAGGACTGCCAAGCATTGTATATACATTATATTCTATGCCTTCACACAAACATAAAACATTTATATGAAATAAGACATGCTCTATGAACCACAGATCATAACTTAACGCACATAAAGCCATAAAAGCTAAATAAGTTGTGCGCTCATTAAGTTTCTAAGCACAAGGCAGAGCGCCCATACAAAAGACTTCAACGCGAGACGTCACTTTGATTGTAGTATTGTCAACAAATTTTATTTTGCTAACATTATTATTTTGTTGCTTACTATACTTAACTAGTTAACTCATAAAACTAAGTGTTATAATTTTAAGTTATAAGTTGATAACATTATGTGTAGCATGCGCTTCAAAGCCGAAATAGCAGGGGTGGCTTTTCGTTTTAATTTTAGAAAAACTCGCTTATTTTTTTAAGGGTTACAGATTTTGTGTGCTGATACTTTTATTCAAAAATAGAAAATAATTTATTCAGTCGCCGCCAGTTAATATATTTATTGCAAGTGACTATTATTTTATTTTGCAAACTAAAATTTTAAAATTATTGCAATTAAAAATCACTAGCAATTATGGACCCTAGGACCATGATTGACAGTCTAGCTTGTAATCACCAAATCAATGGGGCAATTTTCTTTAAGTTATTTGTCGTAGTTTGCATAGTAGACATACTCAAGTAACTTAGGTCTTTGCTAAATCACGTCATTTTAACTGATAATAATCTAGTGCCACCCACATACCCAGTAGTGCCGACACTAAACCATTTAATTCTACTAATAAACTTAACTATAAAAATACTCCACAAATCCCTTCTATCTAAGTCACACACAAACCGCCGAAAGTTAGGAATCCCTCCTCAAAGTTATGAGATCGTTAGGATCAAGTTATGCTAGGAATGTGTAACAGTCTGGCGCTAGCTAGACCAGACGCGGCTAACGAAGCAAAAAGAGGCAGAGTGGGACCACCACTGAGATGTGTGATATGTTGTATCTATAACTGTGCCATTACTTTATACGAAGCTTAGAGATATCAAAGGGCCTCAATAAGGATTATAATAAGTGTAATACCAGCCTATTAAGGTCCCACTGCAGGGCAAAGGCGTCGTTTCATACAGAGAAGGCACGAACAATGATCACTACGCTAGATCTACACGGGTTGACGAATTTAAAACGTATAAAAACTATATTAAAATTGTCACAATGTTTTCCTTCACCGATGTCAGTGATGTCCAAGATAAACTTACACAGTACATTTAAATTGAAAACGACACATTTTGGTACTTGCTCGAATTTGAAGCTTGAACGTCGTGTTGAGAAGATGTGTTTTCAAAAACCATCACTGCCTATATAATTAAATAAAAAGAAAAGTCCTGACTGACTGACTGACTCATCAACGCCCAGCCCAAACCCGTGGATCTAGAAAGCTGAAATTTGGCACAGAGGTTTCCTTAATAATGTAGACAAAGAAAAAGGAAGGACTTTTCGAAATTCATCCCTTAAGGGGGTTAAATAGGGGATGAAATTTCCACGAGGGCAAAGCCGCTGGCAAAGCTAGTTAAATTAAATGCTTTGCAAGTAATGACGATGATCAAAAAGAAGGGGACTAGATGACGGTATAGTAGCAATCCGGAGTCTGTATTTATTCCCGGTTGGTGGCAATAAGGTCAGCCCTTATTACATGGGACTTAAATATAACTGGTGACATGTCGGTGACATTTTGCCACACATGTGCTGAACCCTTCGAAAATATTGGCGTGTTATTATGTTATGCGACATCCACCAACTCGCACTGAGCGCGCTCTCGAAGACATGAGGTCTGTGTCGCAGCAATGGAAACATTATATGCTGATTATTTGAACACAATAGTCTCAAAACACTTATACTAAATTACGTATTAGATGTGTTCATAAACCAGTGTATTTACTAACCCTGACTCACTGATTATCATGAACAATAGTTGCATTTATAGTTATCCTCCACAAATAACACTATTTATTCGTTTCCTATGATCGTAATGTCCACAGACGTTATAACTTTATAGCTGTAACAATAATGATGATGTGGTCACTTCCACGTCTGTTGTTTAAAAGCCATAAGATAACTTGACTGGTCAATATAGGATGTTAATTTAATGTGTTTGCAACTACTTTTCATATTGAAAAATATAACCAACGATGGCAAAAAATGCATACTTTTGAAGGAGCACAACTTTATATTAGAATATCCTCTAATATAAGAAATCTACACTCTTTTAATGTATTCAAAACTGAACTTAGTATATAGGTAATCAAAGATCAATCACTTCTGGAGAAATGAAGGCATTGTATAACTGATGAAACATTAGATGACAAGCTTCGTGTAATATGTGTATGTTTTAGTTTTGTTTAACTGATGACGACAAACTTTGTGTAATTTATGTTTATATATTCTAGTATTATTCTCAAGTGAGTGACATGTATGTCTTTATTGATAATTAAGTTTCTTTAAACCTATTAAAGGTTTCAATAGTGCCCCACTCCAGGACAAAGGCCTCTTCTCACACAGAGAAGGTACGAGCATTGATTACCACGCTTGCTTAAGAAGGGTTGGTGATTTCAGACTTTTAATAACGATAAGTCCAGGTTTCCTCACCCTCTTTTGCTTCACCAATGTCAGTAATTTCTAAGATAAACCTCGAATTGAAAAAGCCACAATGGTATTTGAACCCACAACCTCGTTCATGAGAGGCGAAGTGTAACCACTACTGCCACAAACTGAACAAAATCCCATAATTCAGATACCACGCTGCCAATGAATCAATCGTGATGCAAAGATCCAATAACAGTTTTCCCGACCCGTGGTTTCAACCTCAGCTGTCATGCTTGCCACTTAACCAAAAAGGCAGTCGCTGGAATTATAAGAAACAGTAGTTGTTTGCGCGAGGTTATTTCTATGCGATTCTAAAAGTCCAAATAAAGAAACATAATCTACCTAACCGAACGATCTACACAATCTACATATAGACTCCTTTTAACTGTGCTGATAACAAACCGTGCGTCTAATAGTCGTACCTATCGGCAAAATGACAAACTTCCATATAAAATTTCATCCTCTATTGAACCCCTTTAGGGAACGAATTTTAATTCCATATTTTTAGCCGCAACTGTTTAGGATGACCGTTTTGAACTTGTGACAGACAACGAACAATCTAAACCGTATGAATTAATTTAAGATGCTAAGTAAATAAACAAAATAAATAATCTTCTTACGTTCAATAACATTCTAAAAATACTCGTCTATTGCACCACGCTCCAGCGTGTGTCCTATAATTAGCACATTATGACACATTGCTCCTAATTGCGGCACTACCATTCAGACTCCTTCGTTAAAATGTTTCACATGCTGACACATACAGCCTCCTTTCAGTATCCTTTAGAAAAACTCGCCCACAGCTTTCGTAGAAAAGGCTTTAATAAAACCTTCGTCGTACACGATAATGATAACTACACTACATCAATCAGAAACCAAAACTCTCAACAATTTTTCCTTCCACTAAGTTTATCGCTGTTTAAATTTAGGACAGAAGTTTTAAAAATAGAAGAAAACCAGTAATTTATGTTTTTTCTAGATAGGATAGTTTCCTGCCAGTAGGTACTATGCAGGCGAAATGCCGGTCCATTCGGCGATGACCGTCAGTGGATGCTGTGGCCGCGTTGTGAGCGGACGTCGAACGCGTACCGACTATCCCCGAATAATACGTCGCGAGTTCAAACCCGTGTGTGAAGTGAACTGTGATTTGAGAACGAATAATTTTTTGTACAATATTTTGATGTTAAAGTAAATAATTTCTTTAGTAAACGTTTTAGTACTTGGTACAAAAATATAAAATTTGATTTTTATGTGAAATACTGAAAACGACGCTGAAAATTTTCAACAAAAATTTTGTAAGTTGTTTGCTTATTTTGTTTCGTTTTACGATTTACTTAATTGTTAAAAGTACTTGAATGACCAAACAGTAGAAGTTTTACCTTATCACTAGGAATAAGAATGAATGACCTTTAATTAAACTACGTAAACTCGATGAAAACCTGTATCGTCGCACAGTTAACTTTTGTAGATTGAGCAAAAATAATGATCAACTATTTCCTAGTGAGATAATTTTATAATAATTAAGTTCGTGCTGTTTTGCGAACTTCAATGATCCCTCTTGAAAGTAATACAAAATATTGAAGAATAAGAAATAACGTTTTTGCATAAATAAATAAAAAAATAATTCTAAGTTTGAATTATACGTACAAACGGCAACAGTGAAGAAAATTATGGGTTCACAGTATAAAAACTTAAACGATCCTTAGGATTTCTATTAATCTTTCCCAATACTAAATGGTTGTGTAAATCTGAACCGAATAATCGAAATCTCAATATTTATCAATGCGATCTATTAGGAATATGATTGTCCTTAAGTAGTCCACTAAATAAGACACACTGCCAACATTGCCTAAGTAAGATAAATCATTACGAACACAGAACATGGGCCAAGACTAGATATTATATGTTAATTCCGTCACATTACGCCTCTGCGACTGCGCTCTCTGTTGCAAACATTCGGGTTCGTATCGATTAGAAATTATTCGATTACTTAGATCGTAACAGCGATCCTAACGATTAACGGAAATAAAGGCTCGTTTAGACTAGGAGAATATCTTGCCTGTATAGAGGCGAGAGTATCCTTACGGATCTGATAGGCGAGGCTCCTATGGCATTTGTCACATTTATTTTGTTTATACTTGGGATAGGGACAGGAACTCGCTTATGACTACATTATTTTGTACTAAAATGACGAATATGCGAACTGTAATTTTATAAGGCAAACTACAAACTTTGAAAAGTGACCACAAAGCCAACGTTTTGTGTAAACTTTTTCCTTTGATCATAGAATAGGTAGTAGAAATTAAAAAAAAACTTTCACATACCTACCTAAACTTACACTTTCCCACTAATGAAACGTAAAAAGCTATGTGCATAGCATAGGTTGTCTCCTATGGAGAAGAGCCGAAAAAATTTCTCCACGTCATTGATTTACAAAATACAGTTCATCTAGACTTTTGCTCAGGTCAATATTTTTGTCTCCTTTTGAAACTGAGGTCTTCGAGGCGAAACACACTACCCGTGTAAACGAAATATTAGAGGAGGTGGGAATTTCGTGGGAAGTGAATATTAGTTATTTTAAGTGATCTAGATTTAATTTATTTGTAAGAGTTATTGCAGTTGTCAGCGGTGACAACTTACTAAGTGGTTCTAATATTTTACGTATCTAGCTTGATGTACCCGATAAAACAACCAACGCAATAGTAAAGGTTTTTTTTTTAATAAAGTACCAAAGCATTGTAAGGTTCTTGAAGAAAAAAGAATTTGAATAACATTTATCCAGAAATTAAGTGAACTACTATTGAGTCTTAGTCTGATACGATACCAGAAGATTACCATAATATATTGTATAGAATCAACAAAATAAAATAGTTCCTCCGTCAACATAGGTTCTTTCTGGCTCCAAAAACTTTCAACCAAAATAACTAGGCTTTATTCCCAGACATACTTGACTAGTTTGGGCAAGTACCTATTCAATATTATCCACTAAATCTATAACCTTCTATAAAACGACATTTATTGCCAAAAAATGTAGTATATAGCTGTTCTGTTATCATCTGCAATTCAGAATTAAAAGTTTATATATGTCCTAAGCCAGGTTCGCCGGCTATGTGAAATGAAATTCATAACAATCGGTTTAGTGGTTAAGGCGTGAAAAGGTAGCAGACAGAAGTCATACAGAGTTACTTTTTATTTTATAATATTAGAACCTATGCATAAGTATGGATGTACGTTGAATATGCCGCCGAATGAATTAAGCATAAACCCATCACGATCTAGGACGCATCTTCGTAACTTGCTACCTCACATGTCGTCACCAATCTTGAATGTATACGTACTACACTTGTTCGCCGAGAGCTACAGATATTAGTTGCAATCCGAAGTATTGCAACCTGCACGTGTCGAAATACTAATGATGAACAAACAGCGCGGGCGCCGGCCATCGGCGTACTCTTACTAGACACGCTCTTAACTGGGAGTATACAGAGTGATTGGTAATATATACGAAGCATCTTCTATTCAATTAAAATCTTCAAATAGTTCATTCACTGCCAGAGAACCGTCTAAGATACTGGTAGCATGAAATTCTGCACAAGAGTTCCTTTTATATCAGAAGTTAGCACTAAAGAACGTGGAAAACGTCGGAAATTCATTTGCTCAGGGTATCAAAGTTTGTATAAGGCGCTAAACAGACGATGGAAATTTTTTCCGCGTACAGTACGTCTGCGATACTAGAACGTATAGAAATATCAGCAGTGTATTGTCATTCGTGTACGTTATTGCATAGATTTCTATTCGTTCTATCCTGGCGGACAAATTGTCCATTGTCTGCTTAGCGCCTTAAACAAAATAATATTTCATGTTAGTGTGACCGTGTTCTTCTTCTAAACTACGAACGAATGGACCCTCCGAAAGCAAATTTATCAATTAAATCCTCATCATCCTGTATAACGCACTTATCTATGATGCACAATAGATCGCGTTAGGTTCGGTGCTATCGCTCTGAAGTACAAAAGGTCGACGTAGTTATTTTGTAATCGGTGCTTGTGGCGCTATTGATACCTACTATATGTAGGTATAAGATATATCTTATACTGTAGTATTCAGGCGTTATAATATGGCACATCAGTTAGGTGGTAATGTGAGAGAGCCTTCAGTTTAATGGCGGTGGCTACTAACCACCACGAAAGAAGCATGCTTCTTCGCATCGATGCCACGACAGTGTGTAATTTTATTTTGCTAAAATCTTGGCCAGCGCTGAGGTCACTGTGGCTGATTTTTTTTGGGTACAGAGGGCTGGTTACTCGGAATGGGTAACTGTGGACAGTTTCACATCTACATCGTCTGCCGTACCATCGTGGTAGCTTAAACTTTGGTTGTAGTTGCATCCTCCACTTTCTTTTTTTTTTTTGGGTGGGAAGTCATCAAATAACTTTTACCGCTCTGGATGGAGCAGGACGGCGTGTCAGACTTTTACTGACTAAAATCCACCCGTGTTCCCTCAGTAGCCTGTATGCCAGGGGCGGCGGTATCTCTTTCGAACAAACCCGCACCCCTGGCAGGCATCGGGCCCTTGCGGGCCCCATCACTTTGTGCTGACATCTCTTTGAGGCGCGCGTAGAACACAACGCGCCGTCGTTTTGGGCTTGGTCCTTACCGGACAGCGAGCTACCCATTACTCGCCGTCCGCAAGCTCATGCCTACGGTGGCCGGAAATCAACCTGGGATTCCCGAAGCCCAGGGCGTCTCCTGCGGCGGCTAGGGCCGTGAGGGCGCATAGACTGCCTCTCCCTCACGTGCGCCGTCTCCCTTTTCGCGAGCATTACTGCTTCACTGAAGAAGGTGACGGCTACCCAAGCACTCTCGCTCCGTACCATGGCCTGGACCAGGGCCGGACGCGCGAGATCGCCGCCGCCGATCGCCTCCGTAAGGACATGGCGGTGCTCCGTCCAAGCCGGGCAGACCGCCACCGTGTGCTCCACCGTGTCCTCAGGGCGATCGTCGCAGTGGAAACACCCGGGAGTTTCCTCCCGCCTTATCCGAAACAGGAACCTCCAAAAACAGCCGTGTCCGGTGAGTAACTGCGTCAGGCGGAAGGTGAGGACGCCATGCCGCCTCTCAAGCCACTCCACAAAGAGGGGACTTACCGCCGCAATCGTGGCGTGCCCTATCCTCCACTTGAGTTCAGAGGCGATTTTTTTTTGCCGCCGCTGTCCTGGTCTTGGGCAAACGCTCTACACTCCCTACGGAACCTATCCAACTCATCCCGCTATCTCCTACGTGGTTGGGCGCGACCCCGCCTCACTATCTCAGGGCAACAGTTCTGTGCTACTTGTGACCACAGTTGGTCTGGCATGCAGCAGACATGTCCTGCCCAGTCCCATTTAAGTTGTGCAGCCTTTTGAGCCACATCATATATCTTTGCTTTGGAGCGCAGTAATGTATTTCAAACACGATCCGTTAATTTAACGCATAGTATACCGAGGTCCGTTGCTCTTCGGAAACGACAATAAAATAAAATAAAAATTCAAAATCAAAGACGCGATGTTGTAACGTGAGAAAATGATTCTCAAAGCGTCATTTTAATTTGTAAAGAATTAAAATAAAGAAATGCAACATTCAATGTTGATAGCTATTGCATACGGAAAGTATTGGAGATGCGTTATCTATGCAAATCGGAACAGTAACATTATCAACATCCACTCGCATTGCAACGTAACTAAGTCAATCGCATTTCTTAATTATACAAAACTGCTAGAATGTCAAATCCACTCAAGACTCTCTATATGCTTTAGTAGTCGCAAGTTCAGCTGCCGAGCATGGTGTCCTGGGTTTGATTCCGTTTAAACAAAATGTTATTGGGTTTTTGTTTTAGTTTGTCAGTAGCAATCTGGAGTGTGAGTTTGTGAAAATAACACAAACTGATTGTGGCAATAGGCTCGCCCCCTATAGAACTGAAACCTAACTGACGATTTGTGGGTGTACTCTTACACATCTGCATACCCTTCGGCAATTACAGGCGTAATGTTATGTTATGTACTAATTTTTTTTTTTTACAAATAGTGACAAAATGACATTAACTATATAAGTTAACATAGTTTAGTTCAATGATATGTGAATCGCCACTCGGAGTATCAATTTCTGACAATAACCTAAGTTCATAGGTCCTCATAGGTCTGGTGGTCACTAACACGATTACATAACGCGGGGTACCGCGATGGATTCCCAGGTCGAACAAACTGTAAAGAGGTGATTCCCTATAGAGTTTTTCAGTGGCCCAGAGTCTTGTTTTGTGTTCGGTTGATGACAAATTGTTAATAGGCTCGCCCCTTATTCCAAGAAATTTAAAAATAACTGATATGTCCATACAATACAGAGCGTGAAGTTATTACAGTATAAGTAAAACTCTTGAGTATTATACCTGGGCTGATCCAAAGTCGCTAATATACGGTAACCAATACTCGTTCCTTCTCTGTTTGAGAATAGACCGTTGCCCTGCATGGAGGCAATAATAGGGTGGTATTATTATTATTATCAGTAAACCCCCAGACTACTTCTCATTGTAATGCTTTACTTCGGAATATGATAATCTTTACTTTTCCCGACTCCGCTCGCGATACCCTGTCGCGATAAACTATGGAAGTAAAGTCGTGACCGACTCACTAATTCTATTTATGCCTCAGCCTGGCTCCGAACCTGGGACGTTTCGTATCGCGTTTCTCTCGGAATCCGTATCTTTGTTGTGTAGTGGTTTACACGCTCGGTTTACGATTGGGGAAATTTATGGGGGCCTGTGTTCGATTCTCAGGCTTGGTTGAAGAGTGTTTTGGTTTGAGCAGGATTAACTTATAAGTTGGTACGGAGAAATTCAATATTTCAATAACTAGTTATTCATCATCATCTCAGCCCGCAACGACCCACTGCCGGGCTATAGGCCTCCCCTTTCCCCGCCATTCTTCTCGGTTCCGTGCGTCCCTCATCCAGGTGTTTCCCACGACTTGATATCTTCAACCCAACACGCTTGTGGACGGCCCTGGTTTCTTTGGTCTGACCTTGGCCACCATTCTTGAATATTACATTTTTCACATTGTATTTTTTTTAATAGTTATTAAACTTTCCTTCAAACACATATTCACAATTCATGTAGATATTATTTATGTTGAGATTCCCTGTTAAATGTATAGTGCGAGAGACATGTTTTGAGGCACTAACAGACTTTATTTTGACATTAATGCATTGAGATTTTATTAACCATTCGCACAAAGGCATCGGAATCTAGTTCATTGAGTCGTCAAACCCAATCTTATCTACGTTTTCTTCCAAAATCGTGAGAAAACACAAGTTCATCTATTAAATGAATAATAATCCATTAATACTGTATCTTAATCCTAAAGCTAATAAAATACTTGTAACACAAATACAGTTACATATTGAATATTATCCTTATCTATGCTAATTGCCTATGGTCGCTAAACGGATCTAAATATTGCTAATTAATATTTTATAGATCAGCTAAATGTTGCAGATACCTGACGTTATTTATGTGATTTAATTATTAGATATTTGCATACGTTTTGTTGATAATAAATTATTGTGAGATAAATTATCGTCACCTTCTTAAGTTCAAGTAATCTTGTGAATTGATCATGAGGAATTAATCACAGCAAGAAAAGTTTCCAACTTACAACTAAAACATTTTACCGCAGAATCAGAAAACAAACAAACGAACACACTTTTACGTTTATAATATTATTTCATGTCACAATAACTTGCATATTTGAGTCATAATTTCATAAAACATACTAACTCCATGCTTTTATGACACAACTATTAATGTGATAGCTGTCAAAAGACACCTATAGATTTAAAGAACTGTATTATCAAATTATTTAAATAGTTCAGCAATATTTTAGGTTGATAATGAATGAATGGCTGTTTATGTATGTGAGTTTTAAATGTTTGTAAACGCACCCACAATACAGGAGAAATTCCTAGTGTGGGGCAACGTTTTTTTTTAAAAAAAAAAATGCTTCGCCTAATCACCGTAAAAGCGGCACAAAATTAATTAAACACTGTAACAGCTATAAATAATTAAACAAATTAGAATAAAGTGGATAAGGAAGACGCGTTAATATCCGGAGTGTAAACTGTAACAGTTATCGACATTAATATTTATAAACTTGAGGGAATATTCTGAATATCGGAAGACGATCAATTTTGTCGTGAGAATATTATACAGCCGCGTCGGAGACACGGAATATTACATGGGTACTTAAAAGTTCCTGCCAGGGTCGCAGATTTGTTCGAAAGAGTTACCGTGACCCTAGCACAGGCAACTAAGGGAACACGGATGGGTTTTAGTCATCAGTTAAAGTCTGACACGCCCTCTTGCTCCACCTAGAGCGGGACAAGTCATTGATGATTTCACTAACACTTACTTTTTGAACCGACGAAAAAACGGAGGAGGTTACTCAATTCGACGCGTATTTTTTTTTTTTTTTTTATGTATGACCACGCATAACTTTTCCAGAGTAGTCCAATTTTGATAATTCTTTTTTTATTGGAAAGGGTATACCCCGAAGTTGGTCCCTTATAAATTTTGAAGAAAAATTCCAACCCTAAGGGTAAGAAAACAGGGGATGATTCAAAATCAAAATCAAAATATTTTTATTTCATATAAACCTGCATGGGCACTTATGAAACGTCAGAAGCTAGGTGCACGGTTCCAAAATGTTGTTTCCTATGGAGAAGAGCCGGCAAGAAACTCCACGGTTACTCTTTTAAAAATGATTGGCTTTAACAATGTTTTCAGATATAAAATGTATGGGAGGACAGTGCAGGCCTGTAAATAAGTACCAGGTACTTAAGACGAATCCAGAATAGAAAATCGTCTACAAATCTACAGTCTGTAAGGCCTACAACGTTCTCCCATTCACAATATGTAAAATAATCTACATAAATAAAATGAACCTAATTAAACATAGTGACATGATTAACATAACAATCACTAAAAAATAGTTGATATTAAAATTGATGTATAATGTCAAATGATGACGAGAATATGTCAGCATTGTAAAAATAAAAAGAATAAAAAGAACATTGAGAGCAGTTAATAGACTTTCACATAGATATGCTGTTAATGAGGTACCAGGGAAGCCACATGTGCAGAAGGAATTAATGCCAAACTTCCCTGTCTTCAACGTAGTCTTTTATCTTATAATATGCTTTTTTGATAAGGATACGTTTGATGTGCGTTTTAAACTTTCCATCGCTAAGTTCTGTAACTGACTTTGGCAACTTGTTAAAGAAGCGGATACTGTTTATTAGAAATGACTTGCTAGTTTTAGTCAATCTAAATTTTGGAATCACAATTTCATCTTTACTACGTGTATTCAGATTATGGAAATCGCAACGTTTTTTGAAAAGGCCTAAGTTTTTGTTTTGATTGATTGTTAACTCACATATTTTAATACTGAGTTGTGTATTACAAAAAAAGTAATCAAAAATTAAGCATGTAGTAATTAGTAGATTATAGCCACAAAAAAATATAAAATAACAAAGTGGTGACATGTAATTAAATACATATCCAAAGTCACCGACTTCCGAACTTAGTTATTGGGGTTGGACAAAGCAGGTTTATTATTTTTTACTTTTCGGTTTTTCGGCGGTTTAATTTTTGTATTAAAAAGTTTTTATTATTTAAAAGTTTAGCTTAATTTTCGATTTGCACGAATTTACTCGCCCGAATCGGGCTAATCATGAGCTCCTGATAAAATAGTGTTATCTATAGGCGACTCGCACGAAGTCAATTTGTTTGTGGGCAATTTGACAATCGGGCAATCAAAAACATTAAGGAGACAGCAAAAAGTTAAGGAAAAAAGACAACTTTACTACATGAAATAAAAAATGTGCCAATTGTCTAAAACATATTTCTGGAATTGTCAATAAGGTAAGACACAGATATACAAATGGACAGAGTTACTTTCGCATATAAATAAAAATCAACGATGAACTCACCCACAACGATCTGCCTTCGCAAGTGAAACCAAAGTGTAAAGCTAGTCCACACTAATGCTATTCACCGGTTAGTGTAGTTACCTGTAATAATTAATTCCATGTCATAGTCTGCGCTAGTTCGCTCGTAATAAATCGACGTGTTACCATTAAGTGCGCAGATTGTACATTATATTAAATTAATACATCTCTGTTGGTCGGAATTGTAATCAAATCGGCGTGATAGGATCATTATTATTTATGAAAATCAAATTGAAATCTAAGTTAATGAGATTTCCCCCCGAGTGGGTTCCCGCATTGTCGTTGCGGGGGGGCTCAGTAACCATGGTCTCCCAGCCACGGTGAAGCGAAGAAGAACCCAAAGGTGGGGCCGCTCGTCAGGGCTTTGCCTTCAAGCCGATGACGTAGCGGCCAAAAAGTAGGTTGCGGTGAGGTGCACCGCAACTGAGGTGGTCCGCGATGTCGAATGGGAGGCATCGCGGCTGAGGGTTACGGGCTGCGGCAGAGGAGAAGTGCCGGTGCTTGTGAGCAGCGCTCTTCCCTTCTGTGGCCTGGACGGGGACGCCACCGTTTGATGGCGGACGCGGTGGGGCCGCAGGGGAAGAGGAGTGTCGGTATAGCGTTGGCCGCTCTCCCTATCCCCTGCAGCCGAAAAGTGGTATGCGAGACGGCGCGTTATGTTCCACGCGCGCCGTCAGAGATGTCAGCAACGACTGGTGGGATCCGCAATTGCCAATGCTTGACAGGGGTGCGGGTTGTTCGAAAGAGACACCGTCGCCCCTGGCACACAGGCAACTGAGGGAACACGGGTGGGTTTTAGTCAGTAAAAGTCTGACACGCCCTCCTGCTCTCTACCCAGAGCGGGAGAAGTCATTTAATGATTTCCCACCCGCCAAAAAAAAAGCTAATGAGACTTTCGTAAAAGACTAGAATAAATATATACCTACAATTGTCTTTACTG
This sequence comes from Polymixis flavicincta, assembly GCA_949987655.1. Lineage (NCBI taxonomy): Eukaryota > Metazoa > Arthropoda > Insecta > Lepidoptera > Noctuidae > Polymixis > Polymixis flavicincta. The sequence goes on from OX465195.1 coordinate 20,618,612, forward strand.
TACTTACACCGTAGAAATTAAGTAAAAATAGTGGCTCGATCATTATGATTACGTTTAAAAATCTAAAATGTATTGATAAAATTGAGAAAGGAGAAACAATTTTATGACAAGCATAGGACCGGTCAATGTGGTGACGCGTATTTTTCTTCCAAACTTCTCTATTAATCGTTATCTCGGAAGTCATCTGTTTTCTAGTCTTATCATCTTTCACACAGTCCATCCATCGTGTAGGCAGCACCGCAGCATAGCCGAGTGAACTAAGGCGTCCGTACATCGTTGCGTTTAAAATATACTAACTCCTTCCAGCAATACTCTTTCCTGGCTAATCACAACTCAAAACAAAATCTGGCCGTATCTCCCAGTAGAAAGTGTATACACGTAGATATTATGTTAATACACGGAACCACTACCTCCTATAATATATACGAGCTAGCACTCGTCGCTAATGTTCAATAATTAATTACTTGGACTTGTCACAACATGCCGCGTAATCAGACCAACAGGGGCGGACCACACGAGGCAACAAATCGTAATCACAGTTTTTTTGGTGTTTGTAATATCTAGGTAATAGGTAAAACGGGCTGTTGTCCATCCCCGACCATTTCGACTCTCTCGCGGACACAACGGCCGCGATCGACTCATTCACGGGTCACGTACAATCTGTCCTGAACGACTGTTCGAGGCGGGTTCCGGTAGGGGAAGACCCCCGCTGGAAGCTGCCGGACGATGTACGCGAACTGCTGAATGAGAAGAACGCGGCCGTTCGTGCCTACAGCAACTTTCCCTGCGACGCGAACAAAGCTCACATGCGCTATTTACAGCGAGCTGTAAAGACACGCATGTCGGAGCTACGTGACGCGGGCTGGGACAAGATGCTGAGCGAGTTGGAACCCACGCACTTAGCTTTCTGGGAACTCCAGAGGAAACTCAAGTCCCGAGAAATAGCCACCATGCCCCCCCTGACCCGGCCCGATGGCACCGTTGCTTTCGACGACATCGAAAAGGCCGAATGCCTCGCCGATAGTCTTGAGGCCCAATGCACACCCAGCTCTCTACCTGTAGACCAAGCACACCTCGATGAGGTGGACGCTGAAGTCGAACGTAGAACCTCTCTCCCGCCCGTCGAAGACCCTGATGATCCATTACCTCTCGTCACCCCGGACGAAGTTCACGAGATCATCAAGGGTCTGAAACCCCGAAAGGCCCCCGGAGCTGACGGCATCACCAATAAGGTGATCCAGATGCTACCCGCCCACCTGATCATGCTCTTGACCACCATCTTCAATGGAGCCTTGAGCAATAACATCTTCCCCCAAGCTTGGAAGCAAGCCACGGTCATTGGCTTTGAAAAACCAGGCAAACCCAAAACGGAGCCCGCGAGCTACCGGCCCATCAGTTTACTGGACAGCCTCGGAAAAATCTATGAGCGACTTATTTACAAGCGCCTCAGGGACTTCGCCGAGACTAAAGGCCTGATACCCAACGAGCAGTTCGGCTTCCGAACCCAGCACAGTTGCGTACAACAGGTACACCGGATCGTAGAGCATATAGGCGTTGGTCTCCAACGCAACTATGCGACCGGTGCAGTATTTTTCGACATAGCGAAAGCCTTCGACAAGGTCTGGCACAACGGCTTGATTTACAAGCTGTACAAACTCGGCGTGCCGGACCGACTCGTACTCATCTTACGAGATTTTCTGTCGAACCGCACCTTTCGCTATCGCATCGAAGGGGCTCTCTCATCCCCCCACCCGATTCGCGCCGGCGTCCCTCAGGGCGCCGTGCTATCCCCTCTCATCTTTACGCTGTTCACCAGCGATATCCCCAAGAGTGGTAAGGCTCAGTTGGCTCTGTTCGCAGACGACACGGCCATCTACCACTCTGGGCGTAGTTCCAAAGCGATAGCCAAATCCCTCCAGACCGCAGTCAACGTACTCGGTGCATGGTTTAGGAAATGGCGAATCGAACTAAATCCGGACAAGAGCCAGGCGGTTCTCTTTAAGAGACCGCAGCGCCGCCAAGACCCCCTCCCGGCCATCTCCATATTCGGCAAGCCGATCCCTTGGGAAAAGCAAGCCAAATACCTTGGAGTAATTCTAGATCAGCACCTCTCCTTCTCTGAGCATATCAGGAAGGCGCGCTCACGCGCCGCCTTCGCTCTCGGAAGGTTGCATTCTGTTCTGAACGCACGTAGCAAATTGTCACTCAAGTGCAAATTGCGTATTTACACGGCGTGCATAAGGCCCATCATGACGTATGCATGTGCAGTCTTTGCACACACGCACCCCCGACACATCCATAGGATGCAGACCCTCCAAAACCGTTTCCTCCGCCAAGCCACAGGCTCCCCATGGTACGTTCGGAACGAGATCCTCCATCTCGATCTGAAAATGCCCACTATTGCTCAATTCATGAAACGCAACTCGAAGCGTTTCTTCGATAAAGCCGAGATACATCGCAATCCCTTGATTGTGAAGGCCGCTAGTTATGTCCCCAGTAGAATCAGTAGTATTCGCAGGCCGAAACATGTCCTCTCAGACCCAGACGACCCCATCACTGTTCTCCAAGAAAAGAATAGGGCCACCAGTACAGTACACAAACACAAACGACGACCGTCCTACCGACCTCGCCGCCGAGGTCCTCGCGCCCCGCGAAGACTCCCGAGTAGCGATCAGACCCCCGACCGTCCCTTGCTCGTTGATGCGCCAGCCCGCGCCGCAGCTGAGCCAGTAGCTTTAAATTCCCCGTCTAATAATCATGAAAATAATACCTTGATCCAGCCTGTCCCTGATAGTACTAGCTGCCCCCCCCCCCGCCAGCGACTCCCTGAGCCGAGGTTCGTACCCCACAGGGGGTGCCCTCAGTGCGCAGTCGTTTTAGGTTTAAGTAGGTTTACGCCCTGGCTGGAGGCTTTTAGATTCCTAAAAACCTTCACAGGAAAGTCCGGTTGAGCAGTCACGGCCTCTCAAGGTCAACTGCGAGATGCCATTCACAAAAAAAAAAAAAAAAACGGGCTGTTGTCCGCAACTCCACGTCAAAGCGCGTATTTTGCGTCCGTATTGTAATATCTATCTAATGTATGAATAAATACTACTCATACGTACATAAGGTGGCGTAAATTAGAGTCCGAAGCTTAAGAAAAAGAGAAAAAAAATCAAGGTTCTGTTTAGTTTCATAAAGGACACCACACTTTAGAATTAATATTTGCTTACTTTCTTTTCAATGTAGTGTCTAGGGATCACAAGTTCTGTAACCACCTTTATTTAAATGTACCTCCTTCCTAAGCAAATAAACGGTTGTGATTAAATAGTATTTAGGTTAAGAAAATCATAGATTCTTGAAATTGGTTTCACAAAACGAAAACTCATAGACAACAATAAATAAACAGAAATCTTTGGGTGTTCAATCAATGTTTGAAATCCCTGACACAGGAACAGCATCGAACTAATGCTCCCTTGACGTAAGTGAATTAAAGCGATCATTAAAAAATGTGTAGAAACAGAAAAGTGATTTGTAGTTTTTCCGGAACTTTTTAAACGATTTAAATTACATAAATAGATAAGTGAGGACATTTCCTACTTTCCTTTTGTTGACTAGTGATTTTGAGCATGTGGCATTTATATTTTTGTAAGCAAGTCATAGACACAAAAAAACATAAAATCACCCCTGTAATCCCTGAAGGGTTGGCAGAGATCACTTAAAGTATAATCGTATATTTCGGCAGTTATGTTTAACTCCCATATATTAGGGGTGTGGGGGGGGGGAACTCACAAATACAGACTCCGGGCTACTACTGAGAAGTTCCAAACGGACCCAATTGCACTTTGCCCCATCCGGTCCGGGAAACGAACCCAGGACAACATGCTCAGTAGTAGGTAGCGCTTGCGACCTCTAGACCAAACGTACCTACTCTAAAAACAACAAACACGAATAACAGAAAATACAATAAAGAGGTTGACAACATTTTGGCAACTTAAACATGAGCCATGCTCTTAATTTTATTACTAGTCGTAAAATATTAAACATAGCTTCGGCAATAAAAAGTCAACTTTAGAGCATGTTCTGAATCACTCCCACCGTCAATTAAAACTACATAAACTTCTAATGGATGGTAGTATAAACATTACATAAACATAAACATCATATGTCCATACATTTGCCAAACTTCCAGATCAATTAACAACTACATACTCTATGTTGTTTACTCTATAATTAATTCTTGGAATTAACCGAAATATAGAACCACTATTTTAAGGTGATATCACACTGCTTAAGCGACGCGATTAGAAGAGAACATAAACTTGATAAAATTCATTAATTCATTGTCGGACAAAGATAACACGCAGCCTAAACCGCTGGGTCTAGAAGCATAATATTTTACACAAGAGCTCCTTTCTTGATTCTCTTTCCTCTTTTTGATTTACATTTTCATATCACTATTATGTCAGTTTATAATTAAATATGTATATTATATAAATACAGGATAAAATTTTACCAGTGCGCAAACTGTCCCGCGACGAAGAATTTCTACGCTAGGGGTGTAGAATGATATGCTAAGTTCATGGTTAAAGTCTTTGCACTGGTTAAAAATTTACCCTGTATAATTTTCCGACCTAATTATTGTCAAACCGAACAAGACACTATACACAATTACACATACACACAGTTGGAATGGAAGTTCGTAATTTTTGCAGATGGGAAATCTCATCGGGCGCACAACTTGTAATATAATAATTATAAAACTGATACTTCCCTTGTTAGGATTATCATTGTCTGTCGCTCTCAACGCTAGAAAGGGGACTATAGAGAAGTATGGAAGAAAAAGACATGTTGTGCCGACCTTAAATAAACTCGGGTAAGGATAACCGAGTAGGACCCACATTTTGCTACAACCAAAGTTCTTCATACTTGTGGCGTCTGAACTTGAACTCGTAGCGCTGTAAACGCACTGCATTCCGTATAACCGAGCTTATCCGACCAACGCCCGAGCAGCGCCAACTCACGATGTCCCATTGTCAATTAGTGTGAACTGACACAATCTAAAGTAAATGCTTAACCTTTAGACACCAACTAATACGCGCGACAAGTTATGTCTGGGGTGCCTTTATTTATATCCGCACAGGACACGTTTGTACCATTCATATAAATTGTAGAATATTATTGGCGATTGTTGAATTATTTAGTAGGTGCGACTAATGTGGGTACTGTGGTTTTATGGAGACAGATATTGTGTTGGTATTACAGTGTTTATTGAATTAACTTTAGCCTCTGACATCAATCATATTATTATAAACCCAGGAATGTTTAATAATATTATTGGTTGATGTCCAAAAAGGATCTACTGGCTGTTCATAATGGTGTGCTGGTGCCTACGCTGATGTATGGACGTGAATATTGGGTGTGGCAAAAGAGGCATGAAAGTAGAATAAATGCTGTGGAAATGCGTTCCTTGTAAAGCATGTGTGGTGTGACTATATGATAGGTTGACAAATGATGTGATAAGGCAATGGTGCGGTTTCAAAGAAAATGTAGTAATGCTTGAATAATAATAATATAATAATAATAATTTTATTTATTTCTTACCACAAACTACAATGTTAATAATTAATAGTCTACAGAGACAATTTCATAATTAATTTGTGGAAGACTGGTGCCTAAACTAAGTTTTTTACAAAACCTGTATGTCAGGTCACCAGGCCCCCTAATCATAATTTTACATAATTTTGGTTGCACTGGAAACAATCTGGTTCATATATTAATCATATTGATATAAAAATGTCACAAATTTTAATATTACAATACTGCTTATTAAATTAATTTATAAAAATCGTAAAATATAATATTTATTTTTAAGAATACATGCATGGGAGGATGTACCTATGTAAATGTATGTGAAAGCGTGTGGGGTGAGTATGTGTGAAGTGGAGTGAGTGTGTGAGTGGTTTGGGGTGCTTGTGTGTGCGTTGCAAAGGGAATTTCATATCAAGATATAGTTTTGAAAAGATCTTCAATTTGTGTATAATCTAATGTAATAAGCCAGTCAGTTATTTTCCTTTTAAAAGCTGTTTTGTTTAGGTTATGAATGGAGAGTAAATCATTTAGACTGTTGTATAGAAATGGGCCAAGAAAAGAAAAGAAATTTCGAGCAAATTTGGATTTTACTGATTTAGGTTGACATATATTCCTTCTTCTTCTTCTCATGTCAGAAATATGATCGGTATTTATAAAAGGAACAAGAGATCGTTGTTTCAAAACAACATGGAGAATAAAAAGATGCCGAATTGAGAGGACTTCGGCAGACTTATAAACGTCCACAGTGGGATGGCGGAAGGGAAGGAATAATGCAACTTTAAGGACAGCCCTTTGAGCCCTTTCAAGTGCTATAAGGTTAGTTTTAAACGTTCCTCCCCAAGAAGTGATGCAGTATGTCAGGAGAGATTGGCACAAGGCACAATAAACAGATAGTAGCTGCTTGGAGTTAAGGATTGAACGAAGATTTTTAACCACAAAGATAAATTTCCGTATTCTGCTAGTCAGACAATTTATATGTTCGGCAAAGTTTAATTTAGAATCTAAGGAGACGCCCTGGGCGTCGGGAATCCCAGGCCGATTTCCGGCCACCGTAGGCATGGGCTTGCGGACGGCGAGTAATGGGTAGCTCGCTGTCCGGTAAGGACCAAGCCCAAGTCGACGGCGCGTTGTGTTCCACGCGCGCCTCAAAGAGATGTCAGCACAAATAGTGATGGGACCCGCAAGGGTCGATGCCTGCCAGGGGTGCGGGTTTGTTCGAAAGAGACACCACAGCCCCTGGCTTAAGGGCTACTGAAGGAACACGGGTGGGTTTTAGTCAGTAAAAGTCTGACACGCCCTCCTGCTCCACCCAGAGCGGGAGAAGTTATTTGATGATTTCCCACCCAAAAAAAAAAAAAAAAAAAAGGTGACCCCCAAGTACTTAATATGGTCTACCTTCTGCAATTTGGAACAAGAACAATCACTATCATGAGGGGATGAACAGGTGTGAGCGAGAATAGAGAATGATTGAAGAGATGACTGCGGACTGTTCCTTAAGGAAAATGCAATGTATTTGGTTTTAATGGAATTTAAGGTCAGTATGTTACTTCTTAGCCAATCATTCACAGTATTAAAACAAACTGAGCGTAGTTATGCACCTCTTCCCATGAGTCTGCACTGAAAAGAAGCACAGTGTCATCCGCGAAGGAAATAATACGACCATTTTGAAGAGAGAGATTGCAGAGTTCATTAATATGGACCAGAAATAATGTGGGCCCCAGGATGCTACCCTGAGGAACTCCAAAAGCTACGGGTAATGTTTCACTTAAGTGGCTATCAATTTTAACAACTTGCGTGCGGTTAGTTAGGTAGTCTTTAAAGAGTGACAATTGATTTCCACGTATACCGAGGTTTTCAAGCTTACGAAGCAAGATCGGGACCAACACTGTATCAAAGGCTTTAGCTGGGTCTAAAAAGATGGCTAATGACTTCCTTCGATCATCCATGTTAGAAACAATAGAGTTTGTCAATTCGTGCACTGCCATGGCTGTCGATTTCCCTGCACGAAACCCGAACTGAGACTGGGACAGCAGGTTGTTAGACTCTAGATATTTCACTAACCTGTTGTTCAATAGCCGTGAATGATGTCATGTTGAGAGGATAAATGAAAGGTAACTAACAAAAGGTATTTAAAAAGCAGATGTGAGTAGAAACGCCGGGAAGGAACGCCCTAGGAGGACATAGAATAGAAGGAGTACCTATGTAAGGATCGTAGCAAGTGTTGTCCCGTAGTTTCTGCCCACCCCCGTGGGAATAAGGCATGCGTTTATATATGTATGTATTATTTATGTTAGAATTAACTATCAGATCCTGTTAACAAAACCTCAACAAGTGATTAGTGGTTTGAGAAGCAACAAAGTTACGGCTCACCGATGACATTGACTGTTGAGATCGATACACTGTGGAGAGTGACAGCCTGGCCTGCTAGAGAACTCGATCGAGACGCCTGCTGGACGAGACGAGACTGAAGGTAACTAGGAAAATATTTATAACAGACTGACGACCCCAAGATAGTGCCCTGGACAGACTGGATGAGGAAGGGGGAGTACCGGGGTCTTATGGCACAATCTGGGACGGGCCTATCACAGTTCACTGCTGATAGGCTACGGATGAATCACCTAGGTTTTTTTTTTCAAAATTGTACATGCATGGCCTTTGATGATTATTCGCGGACAAAATATCAAACGGTTTTATTTAAAACTACGTGTTACGAAACTCGAGTCGCGCGCCAACCTGACGCGCAGGCGTCGCCGTCGGGTCAATATCAAGAGTCACTGCATCTATTGAGATACGATTTACAAGTTACAACGTTCACAGAGCTCCTGGTAAGGTGGCGGTGAGCAACACCATTGAACTACTATCGATTTCTATGATAGTTCATACAGTGTGACTGTTACCTTTTCAAGTCTAAACGGCTGAACGGGTTGGTCGACATACTCATTACCTAGGTGTCAGTTTCCTTGGGATAATTTCAAAACCCCACGCAGATGAAAACGCGGCCAAAAGCTGGTCACGAATAGTTTATACAAACGAAGGGGATGGTACCTACTGCTTCCAAATAGCTTCTAATCCACACATAATCATCATTCTCCTGCCCTCATCTCATGTCTTTTTCTTCCATGCCTCCTTCTCTAGTCGTCATCTTGGTAGTCACTCCCTTTCTAACCATATCATCATTCACACAGTCCGTCCATCGTTTCTTTGGTATCCCCCAACTCGTATAGCCATTGTAGGGGATCCCTACACTTGGTGATATAACGGGGTGATTCTATTGGGATGATGAAATAAAACCGACCGCCGTGAATGTTCGTTAAACACAGATTTATTGATATCTATTTTTACATATTATTTGCAATAATGAGTACAAGGTAAAAATGCTGTGGGTGCAGAATGCACGGCGCGTAAGTCTGTAAAGTAATGTACGGTTCCGTACAGCCATCGACATTGATACTCAGGACTTTCCTTAAGACATTTTCCTCAATTCTCCGTATCACATGCCCATACCATGACAACCGATTTCCACACAAGTTTTCAGTTACCGGTGCAACTTTCAGACTATACTCCACACATATGCAATGTAACCGAAAAACGCCTGTGTCTGCCGAACATTATGCCGTTTTAATGCACAAAAGTGTGTTTCATACGGCTGCTGTAATTTTCAATAAATTACCTAAAGAAATAAGGGCAATTAATACAACCTTATTTAAGTCTAAAGAGCCTTTTACTTAATAAATGTTACCATATCACTTGATAGACTTCTTAAACGATATTTTTTCCAAACTTAAGACCTCACAGTGACATCAAGTAATGACAGTTAATTTGCATGTATCATTAAATATTGTATTAATTCTAGTAATGACATTGAAATCATTTAAATATTACTATTATTAAAATATTGATCTGTATGACATTGCATAAATTTAATATCTTAAAGTATTTTATTATTGTTTTTTATTTATTTGATGTTTGGATTTTATGATTGTATACATTTTGCATGCCTTACGGTAGAATCACTTGAATCATATGTAAATTCTTATAACACCATTGTAACAGTGTTTTCTGCAAAAATAAATGATTTGATTTGATTTGAAAGCCAAGATAAAACAAATTGCGGAAATAATTCTTAATAGCAAAACATAAACTATTTTGCTAAAATAAGATTTTTTCCCATTTTGTCAGAAACAGTCAGACAAGCACGACAAAGCAATGATATTTTTTCTCAGAACTGGATTCCAAAATAACTATGAAATTAAATCATAATAATTATCGTTCACATCCTTAACAAATGAATAAAACTATACAATAGAACTGTCTCTAATTTATATTGAAGCAAGGTGTCACTAATATCTGCGTCTAATAACTCGACAACAGCCGCCCCACAATACATTACCATCTAAATAAATCTTGTGTTAAATCAGGACATACGGCAAGTAAGTTGAGAAGATCCACCCGCTGGTTTTATGGTTTGTCGTAAAAGCAGATATGAATGGAAACGCCAGGAAGGGACGCCCTAGGACTCTTCCTAGGGCGTCCCACGACGCATGCTGGTTGCAAGTACTACACACCTGACCTTTCTGAAGTACTCGCAACTAAGCGTGCGTCTATGACCAGTGGCCCTAGTGTGAGTTTCATTTAACCATCTCGATCAAACGCAGTGAGCGCGTTTGGCGCTCCGATTGGTCTGTCACCAATCCAGAGCCAATCGGAGCGCCAAACGCGCTCACTGCGTTTGATCGAGATGGTTAAACTAAACTCGCACTAAGGCCTCTGATGTGTAAACGTAAACGACGCAAAAGGAGTGTGTAAGGATCGCAGCAGGTGGCGTTCTGTAGTTTCTGCCTAAGTGTGCGGGACGAAGGCGGCAGGTTATGTGTATATGGGTAATCACGATGGCTAATCAAACATGCCATGTTAACCTGTGACTGGGTGACTGAAATAGCAACAACTATACTGCAACGTAACTTAGGCTGCCGATTAAGATATTTTGACCATCTTACTTATACTTATCCTGGTTAATTGTATAAAGAACAATGTACAGTTCAAATAAAGAGAGAAACAAATTAAAATTGATTAGCTACGTCACAAAATTGTAACAAAAACACAAAATCAAATGTGTACTCACGAGTGTGAATAAATGAACCAAAATTCATACTGCTGACAGTTTATGACAGTTATTCTTCGTACCCCTGTAGGCAACATGCCTCGGTCTCATATTGTGTTGATTGGAAAATTATTGATCGACTTAATATTTCAGTGTACGTCCGTACAATATTGCGTTGACTTGTCTCTTTATAACTGTTATGTACAATGACAGTGCGACAAAGTGCCCTGATAAAGAGCGTCGTATAAACTCGTCCTACAGTAATCTCCGAGAGTTCAGTCCAAATACAAGCCCCAGTGATTGAGGTCCTGTGATACAGCATCGTAGTTATGGTGGAGATTAGAGCTCCGTAGTGGTGACCCGATCCGTTGTGCCAATAACGATATCGAAGGAGTGGGTGGACGGTAGAGGGTTGTTTTAGCAAAGTGGGAGTAATGGAATCGTCAAACAAAATTTTTTTTAATTAAATACATGTTAAAGAAATCTTTAATGCCATAAAAGTTATGTCCATTCAGCCATTTATATAATGTTATGCTTATAAATGAATTCGAATTATTAAGTAATTTTAGTTCGTTTGGTACTTTAACACATGTACGTACACACAAATCACAAGGCAGCGTTTAGCGTACTTGGCTGACTTAGGATTATCCTTTAATACAAGTCTGTGTGGATCCCGTGTTGGTCGAGTGATTACTTTATACGTTTTATTGAACAATCCCTTATTATTGTACACATATCTACAAGTTTCGTACACGTAAAGTGCGGGAAGCGGTAACAAACCAAGCTTTTAAAAAAAAGCTTGGTTTATTACCACTGCCATAAGACTTCACAATAGAACTCAGGCATACATAATCTGAGTCCCTATCGTACAGTATATAGTACAGTAGTAAATTAAGAAGGACTGGACAAAATGGCCCCCACGACCAATAGTGCTGCAATTATGTCATTACATAGACATTTTAAAATAGAGCAAATATCTACTATAGCGCTTCATTTCAAATCGCAGAGTGAAAAATATTTTTCCAAAAAGTCCGTTGTTTTTTTTTTTTTTTTTGAAAATGTTTTTATTTTTCACTTTTTAGCTATGGTACCTACCCTACACCAATTCGCAATTTCATCATCCTCGGTGTCAAAACAATAACAGGTATGATACCTGTTATGTTTTTATCGCTTATGCTCGGGGTTTCGCCCGCGTGGTAGTCGAAAATTGACTCACGGATACGTACCACTGGAAGAATTGTATTCTATAATCTACCCAAGTCATGGTCTCTCCACGTGCCAAACATTAATAAATCCGCCGGAGACACGAAAAGGTAATGGATAGAATGGCTTTTACATCTATATATATAAAAGGAGAAACTGACTGATGATCAGTCAGTCAGTTTCTCCAGACCATCCAGATCAACGCACAGCCGAAACTACTAGGACTAGGAACGTGAAATTTTGTACACGGCTTCCTTTTATAATGTAGGGGAGCACTAAGAAGGAGTTTTTGGAAATTCGACCTTTAAGGGGGTGAAAAGGGGGGATGTTGTTTGTATAAAAAGTCTTATTCCTTGAGTTAATAAACTTGAAACTTGGCACAAATACTTAAATTAAGTAAATTATAAAGTTGGTAATTTTTGTTTTTCAAAACTGACCCCTAAAGGGGGATTGGGTGGTGTCAAAGTTAGTATGGAAGAAATTTAACGCGCGGTCTGATTATCTCGAAACTCAGTATTTATACCTAAAACCAAAAATAAAGAAACGTGTATCAGAATTTTTCGAAAATCTACGGGTAAAAAAGGGTAGTCCGTAATGTTATAAATGTGAAAGTTTGTGAAGATGATTGGATCTTTGTTACTCAATCATAAAAAAGCGGCTAAACGGATTTGGATGAAATTTGGCATACAGATAGATTATACCCTAGATTAACACACAGAATACTTTTTATCCCGGTAGTACGTTCCCGCGGGATAATTTCCGACTTCCACGCGGGCGAAGCCGCGGGCGGAAGCTAGTTCATAATAATCTGTTATGAATGTAATAGGGAGCGAGCCCTTTGTCATCAACAAGAGACAAACCAGGATTAGGTCTGACTGAGAAATTCCTAAAGGAAGAATCCAGTAAAAACTTGACGCACCTGTGGGGAACTACCATCCTGTAACGCAGGTCCCCAGTACAGTGCAACGGCCACTAAAATATTTTAGGTCACATAAAACTATTTGGGCACTTTGGAAACGTCAGAAGCTAGGTGCATGGTTCTAATTGATCCTTTCCTAAGGAGAAGAGCTGGCAAGAATCTCCACTGTTACTCTAATACGAATACTTAATTGGCTTTTACGTTATATATGTATATGTTTAGACGTATGCAAGGACAGTGTAGGCCCGTCAACAAGTAGATACTTAACAATAGTCATATGATAAAGTTGGTGAAACACCGCGTCGTAAAATATATTTTTCACTTCTCATGCTCTGAAAGTGCTTCTTTGTGCAGGGTATAGGCTGCACAAAATCGAATTTTGTGCACAAGGGCATTAACGTATCTACTCATAAATGTATTATAATTATTAAGGCAAAGAAAATGAGCCATACAGCCCAATGCAATAAGAAGTTCATAGATAGAATTTGTTATTATATAATATTTACTTTAATTTATTTGCCTTATGTGTTTTTTAAGATATAATAGATATTAAAATTTTAATTCAAGTACGGTAGGTTAGTTGATTTAAGAAAATTATTATTACAAAATTAATATAATAGTAGGCTGTATAGGTCTGCAGCCTAATATCAATGTCGTAAGATTTAAAAAAAAATAAAGCGGCGGGAAACAGCTCTTGTTCTTTTTTCGTGCATTTATTAATTTCCTTCAGTATTCAAAACTGTTCTAATTTTACTTTGAATTTAAATTAAAGAAATGTTATGTTATACTACTGTTTTATTTCCTCGCAATCGAAGTGAAAAGCAGAGTTTATAACTCGTCCACAAAACCATTTTTATCCTCGACATTACTATCAGCCCTCGCCTTCGGCTCGGGCTGCTAAAAGTCTCGGATGAAAATAGTTTGTTTTGTGCACTTGTTGTAAAATCTACTATTGTTTACTTTCTCATAAAATTAATCAATGTTACCTATAAATGAACATATTTATCATTAGAATCAGTACCGGAGCCACTAATCGTTGCCCTAACAATCTCACATCGATAACGCCCCCAAGCTTACTTACAATTAGCGACCCAGCGTGATATCGAGACCGTAAATCTGATACCGATACCAACTTTCTAGTCGACATGATAATCAAGCGATACGATATATAATCTGTGGTGTATTTACTGCGTCGACAGATGGAAATGTTTCAATTTGTGTAAATCTCAGCTTAACTGCTGTCAGGACACAGAGTGATGTGATAAATAGGGCTGGTTCGATACCGGTACTATCGATGAGGACTTTAAACTTGACATCAATTCGGAGTATCAATACCTAAGACTGCGTCGTCGGTGTAGTGGTCACAAGCGCGCCTGCTAACGAGTTTCTGGGTTCGATCCCTAAGTCGATCAAAGAGTTATTGGGTTTCTTCAATCTGGAATTTCTCAGTGGCAGCTTGGAGTTTGCTCTTATTCCCAGTTGATCGTAATAAGCTCGCCCCTTATTGCAAGGGACTTAACTAGCGAAATGTGGGTGTACTATAGGAATAAATCTGCGTAACGTTTTGAACAATTATAAGCGTGCTGCTATATTATTAATTCGGCACAGGTACCAAAGAAATGATTACTCTTTGAAATTAAAGTCAATCAGAATCGGATGCGAAGTCAAAATTTCTCAATATCAAGCTTCTTAATTTCTCACAATACTTAATCTCTGTAAGTATTGTAAGAAATTAAGAAGCCAACTTACAAATAACTGAATAATACCAGCGTATGATTGTGTCACTGAATTTTTGAACCCTAGCCACTTTGTGTAAGTTATTTCATCACCACCACTCTTAGAAAGGTGAAGGAAAACATCGTGGGGAAGCCAGCAATACTACTTTTAAAAAAAAACACATTTCTGAAAAGTAGCTAGTAGCTTGTCTAATCTCGGATCAGCCCTAGTGCTCATTGTGTAGTACATCTAATCTAGCTGATAGCGGAGCTCATTCGTTAGCTCGCTGGCACTATCGAGACAGATCGTTAGATCTCTACTGGTTCCACTAAGAATAGAATCACAATAGGTAATTATTGTCAAATCAACGAAGAAGCTTTAAGTTTACAAAGCTATAACCACAATTTGATGATCAATGTCAGGCAAAATTTGATTCGCGACTATAGGACATAGGTATTCATAGAATAATAATCTTTAGAATCATTAGTACTTCTCCCTAAATTAGAATTGACAAATTTCATCATCATCATCATCATTTCAGCCGAACGACGTCCACTGCTGGACATAGGCCTCCCCCAGGCTCCTCCACTTCGTCATTTGGGGGGGGGGGGGGTTTGCCATAATCGCCACGCTTGGCAGGCGGGTTGGCGATCGCAGTATGGTGGTAAAATGCATAGAGAACGCTGCTGCCCATTCTCTAGTAAGTCCCTTAGTCGCCTTCTACGACACCCACGGGAAGAAATGGGATGGTGCTATTCTTTTACGCCCGGCAACACACACGGGACGAATTGACAAATTGACAAATTTAACGTCATGTAAAAGGCTAGGGATCTGTCTATTGGGCAGAATCAGCTTACGAAACTGAAGACCGATGGCGGCAAGATTGTATCTCCCAAGCCTGAGCTGTTGAGAGAGATTGAGAGGTTCTATGGACAGTTACCCCAACAAGAAACCCCGTTACGAATCTGGAAAACGACCCAAAAGCTAAATTTACCCGTCACTATACTCAAGACATCCCAGACGTCAGGTTGGACGTGATTTAGATGGCTCTGAAGCAGCTCAAAAACAACAAGGCGCCGGGTGATGACGGAATTACGGCTGAACTCCTAAAGGCCGGCGGGAAACCCGTTCTTAAGGCCCTCCAGAAGCTGTTTGATTCCGTCATACTCGAGGGCAAAACGCCAAAGGCTTGGAACAGAGGTGTGGTGGTACTTTTCTTTAAGAAGGGTGATGATACTCTTCTTAAGAATTATTGGCCCATCTCACTTCTGAGCCATGTCTAGAAGCTGTTCTCCAGAATCAACACGAACTGTCTAGTGCGCAGATTTGATGACGTCCAGCCTCCCAAACAAGTCGGGTTCTGTAAAGACTTTAGCACCGTAGACCACAGCTGCGGCAGATTATACAGAAAACCGAAAAGTATAACCTGCCCCTCTGTTTAGCGGTTGTGATCGAGACATGGGCTGTACTGCAGTCCCTCCAACGGTGCCAGATTGACTAACAGTACATCGAAGTGTTGAAGTGTATGTACGAAAATGCCACTATGTTAGTCGGGCTCCAGGACCAGACCTCAAAACCTATCCTTCTGCAGCGAGGTGCTAACACCTCTCTCTTATCTAACGTCTCCTTATCTAAAGGAGACGTTTTATCTCCGTAACTCTTCACCACTGCACAGGAGGATGTCTTCAAGGTTCTGGACTGGAAAGGAACTGGCATCAACATCAATGGCGAGTACATCACTCACTTGCCGATGTATAGTTGTCATGGCTGAGAGTGCTGAGACCATGGAGGACCTCAGTACAACGCTCGATGACCTCAGTAGAGCGTCCGAAAGAGTGGGTCCTAAAATGAACATGGACAAGACAACAACAATGTAACACCCACTTTCATAACGGTCGGAGGTACTGCACTCGAAGTTGTGAACGAGTACGTTTACCTAGAACAAACTGTCTAATTAGGTAGGTCCAACTTCGACAAAGATGTCAATCGTCGAATCTGACTCGGCTGGGCAGCGTTTGGGAAGGTTCGCAATATTTTCTCGTCCCACATACCGTAGTGTTTCAAGACGAAAGTCTTCGTTCCATATGTCATCACTGTTGCCAGTGATGACATATGGACACGAAACGTGGTCGCTCACAATGGGCCTCATAAGAAGGCTTGAAGTCATCCAAAGGACAATGGAGAGGGCTATGCTTAGAGTTTCCCTGCGTGATCGAATCAGAAACGAAAAGATCTGCAGGAGAACCAAGGTAACCGTCATAAACCGAAAAATTGTCAAACTTAAGTGGCACTGGGTAGGGCTATTGGGGGGGATATTGCTCGCAGAACAGTGGCCGACGGAGTCGAAACGTTCTTGGAGTGGCGACCGCGTTCCGGAAGACGTAAAGTTGGAAGGCTTCCCACACGGTGGACCGATGACCTTTTGAGGGCTGCAGGATGCCGCTGGATGCGGGAAGCACAGAACCGGTCGAAGTGGCGGAGCTTGGGGGAGGCCTATGTCCAGCAATGGACGTCTTTCGGCTGAAATGCTGAAATTAATTAATGAAATGCCAGGGTTCGAACCTACGTCCAACCACCCGTAAGTCGTATATAGATCAGAATACTCTTTATTGTGTACCTACAACATACAAATTACAGATATACCATAATATGTAGAAATACCGACGGTTTGTTCATACGGGCTTGAACATAATAGATGTTATAATTTCACGCCACTCTGCAGAACTGATTCGATGGAACACCATCAATCAACGACTGAATATATATTATATTAGGTACGGTCGCGGTCAAGAGTCCATTCTCATGCTAAGGGTTATATTGCTATGACTCGCGGTCCAGGCCGTACCTACAGCTGTGTGTATAAGTGATGTAACCAGACCGCACACCACAGTAGGTACTCACACACCACTGTCGTCGAAAGATACAAAAAACATACCGTCGCACAGAGTACTCTGTCTCTGTCTGTACTGTGTTACGTAGTAACTACGTATGACCTTGGTCGGTTCATACGATCGCTAAAATGCACGTTCTAATATCAAGTATCGGTAGCTCGCAGCGTATTGTCATTGATTAAGAAACACAAAAGTCTGGGTTCAAATCTCCCGAAGAGACTTTTATTTTTCTTTTCAACAATTTTATCAGTTCTTTTATTATTCGTTATACGAGAATGTTTTTTTTAAATTACTTAAATTATTATTTAAACAAAGGATTAAGAAGATTATGTGATTACAAAATGTTTATTCGTTATAATTTTATGAAGTAGGTATAAAAATAACTACTAATAACTTCTTGTTAACAGTTTATTTTCTCATAAAGAACAATTATTGAAGTAAAGTAGCTAATTGGTGAACCATGATAATCAGGCTATTGTATCTTAGTAATATAATAATATTGTGCTGTAATTACTACAATGTGCGGTACTCTAAAGAAATCACATTTTTCTACGCAAATCTACCCACGTAAAAATAACAAATGCAGACAAGTTGTCACAATACAATTAAATGACTCAGTAGTACTACTATTGGAATAAATCTACTGCGAGTGAGTTAGTTCTCTCAAACCTCAAAGTTAACAAATTGTATTTAATAGGACTTATCGAAGTTATAGCTTAAGTAATCATTTTCATTACGAAAAGAAGATTGAAACTAAACCTCGAAATAATCCATATTACGGATATGACACAATATTATGTGAATATTACTAAAATCAATAAAAGTCAATAATAATAAATATTTCTAATTTATATCTTAATGTTAATGTTTATGTTTTTTGAGCTGGTTTTCCATGATGCAAACCTTCTGCGTCGAGTGCACAGCGCACTATGAATAATTTGGCAATATGTCTTGTCTTTTTGAAACCACTTGTGCTGTCGCTTTCTTTTATAAGCTGGGGTCTTCCACTTTGCTTTCGACGGGCAAGGCTACCCCCTTCCTCATATCTTTTCATCCACTGACTCACAGTATTTCACTAAAACAAAAAAGGGGTACTGTTAGGCTACTAAACAAAAACATACTATTATGTATTACTATTTAGAAACAAAATTATTTGAAATATAAATTTCACATAAATATTTAATCTAGGAAATAAATTTACTTTGAAATTTTATATTTTTCTTCTATTTAGACGTTATGATATTTATAAAACGTTTAAAAATTACTACAAGGATCAGCAGTTATACTTTAAATAAGTGCTTAATAAAATAATTAAATCATAATACTCACACTCAGGCCGGTTTCATCAGTTATTTGTGATATTTAAGTCCGCTTTTATGCAGCGCAATAATATTCGCTTTCATTTCTATTATTCAATTTGCTTACATTTTAAAATGAACTAGAAGACCGCTAATAGATTAAACACACGTCACTAGCACACAATAACAACCAACACCGTTCTATATGTCACGTCGAATGAGTCGTAAGTTAACTATCATTTAAATTTCTTTAGGTTTCTGTGGGTATATTGATAAAGTTTTACGAGTTTAGTGAACAAGACGAATAGAACAAGAAACTATAGTCAAAAGCGATTTTTAAAACAATAAAAAGGCTTGCACATCGCGCGTGGGATTCGAACCCGAGACTCATTGCGCACGATGGCGCTAATCCAAGTTCAGGAACCACTAAGCTATCACGTCATTTACTTTAACGGTTGAATTTATGGAATACAATCATTTGTAGACGTATGAGAGTGTGTGTGTCTACAGTATAGAAATTACTTAATATAAGAAGGTCGTAAGTTAAACCGTAGTGTCAATCTATTACTTTTTGAGATTGGTACTCCGCTTTTGGATCCTACTGTACCTAATAGGTCGATAATAATATTTAAATAGACGTGTGTCATGGTTTATTGGCCAATTAATTGACTGAATAATTAAAACTTCACGGTTTGCTTCAAAGTAAGTATAAATGCGAAAGTAACTCTGTCTGTCTGTCTGTCACGCTTTCACGCCTAAACCGCTGAACCGATAGTCATGAAATTTGCCAAAGATATAGCCTGGAATATGGAGAAGGACATAGGCTACTTTTTTACGCGATAACCGACATCAACGTGGGCGGAGCCGCTAGCAAAAGCTAGTAAAATATAAAAAGCTTTTTTTTTTAATTAGCCTACACGTCCCACTACTAAGCAAAGGCCTCCTCTAAATCTTTCCAGGGCCACCTCGATCCATCCCTTGCAATACACGTCTAAGTCGTCCCGCCACCTCTTCTGAAATACATTTTCATATAGGAGTCTTGCCTCGTTTCAAGGCTGTTACCATCTCTGTCTCTCAGACGAAATTCTGCGACCTGAAAATATAAAGGAACATGCTGTATAAAGTTAACCTGAATACTCTCCACACACAGCAACCACCTAGATTGGACGTTAGTATTTATTTATTTGTAGCACTTCTGTGAAACTATCAATAAATTGAGTGCAGCGATTGTTTGCGGAACCGGCGCCCGCGCTGCAGCTAGCATGTCGGCGGGTAATAGATGACATCAATATGTAATAATGAGCCTCTCCAGACGCTCCATGACTCACTGCACGCAGAGTACGATGTTACAGTATACCAAGATGAAAGCCATTGCTTACCTAGAGGTGTTAGGAACTGCATTTGGTAAAAAAAAACAGATGATGTCCAGTTTCAGAAAATTTATCGCTGTGGTTGCATAACATCACGCCTGTATTTCGCAAAAGATTAGGTAGACGTGTACCTGTAGTACACCACATTTTACCAGTCATGTTTAAGTCCCAAATAAAAGGGAGCACGCCTATTGCCATCTACCGGGCACAAATCCACACTCCAGGCACTAGCTCAGGAGTAGCGCCTGCGACAGACACACTGGGCCGCAGCCGCGCTGTGAACAGTTTACCAAAATGCGGATAGCCACCAAAAAATAAAATTAGGTTTTCAGAACCAGGTGAATATCTTAATAGTAACTGTGATTCAAATATTGTTATTCCAAGTTCTTCCGTAGTTTAATACAAACATAGATTCATAGTTATTTGAACAAGCAAGCAATTCCATGTCTAGTTAATTAGATATTTATTTCCAAAAATAACCTGTTTTATCTACCTAACTAACTGCTTTGTAGGAATTTGACATAAATCATAAAATATTTCTAGATCTTGAGCGTGAAAATTATGCGTGTGATTTACTTAATTAAATCTTTTAATTAGCTCATTAGCATTTTTTAATTAACTGATTTATCAATTACGGTAAAAAGCTAGGTATAGGTGTATAATATTGATACCGCTAGGATCAAACATCTTTCAGCCTAGCCTTTTCCTATGTCGGGGTCGACTTCCGTCGAACCGGATGCAGCTGCATACCAGTATTTCACATGGAGCGACGGCCTATCTGATCTCCTCAACCAAGGAACTTGATAATACGAAACCCGTTAGTAAGACCGGACTTTTAGGCTTGTGACTACCCGTAACGACTGTCAAAGATGACAGCTGGTACCGACGGCTTAAATGCTTTCCGAGGCACTGAGAGGGATACCGCTAGAATCAATATTTTGGATAAATTGCGGACGCCATGTGGCGGCCATCGCAGTTTAGGAAACCCTAGCTTGATTGTCGACTGCCGTCAGTTTTCCAAAAAAAATTTTCATTAAAAATATTTCAGGAGAATCTCAAGCGTCGTAAAGTTTTTTTTGTTTTTTTTTTTTTTTTTTGGGTGGGAAATCATCAAATAACTTCTCCCGCTCTGGGTGGAGCAGGAGGGCATGTCAGACTTTTACTGACTAAAACCCACCCGTGTTCCTTCAGTAGCCCTTAAGCCAGGGGCTGTGGTGTCTCTTTCGAACAAACCCGCACCCCTGGCAGGCATCGGCCCTTGCGGGCCCCATCATTTTTTGTGCTGACATCTCTTTGAGGCGCGCGTGGAACACAACGCGCCGTCGACTTGGGCTTGGTCCTTACCGGACAGCGAGCTACCCATTACTCGCCGTCCGCAAGCCCGTGCCTACGGTGGCCGGAAATCGGCCTGGGATTCCCGACGCCCAGGGCGTCTCCGTATCCTGCGGCGGCTGGGGTCGCGAGGGCGCATATGCTGCCTCTCCCTCACGTGCGCCGCCTCCCTCTTCGCGAGCATCACTGCTTCGCTGAAGGAGGTGACGGCTCCCCATGCCCTCTCGCTCCGTACCATGGCCTGGGCCAAGGCCGGACGCGAGAGATCGCCGCCGCCGATCGCCTCCACGAGGACACGGTGGTGCTCCGCCCAAGCAGGGCAGACCGCCACCGTGTGCTCCACCGTGTCCTCAGGGCGATCTTCGCAGTGGAAACACCCGGGCGTTTCCTCCCGCCCTATCCGAAACAGGAACCTCCCGAAACAACCGTGTCCGGTGAGGACCTGCGTCAGGCGGAAGGTGAGGACGCCATGCCGCCTCTCAAACCACTCCTCAAAGAGGGGACTTACCGCCGCAATCGTGGCGTGCCCAAGCGTCGTAAAGTGGTAACTCTAAGTCGTGCTTGAAGGATTACCAGCTCAGCGATTATGAACACCCAGAAAATATATTTTTTTAAACATCTAGAATGTATAATTCAACCGATCTTCACAATGGGCACGCCACGATTGCGGCGGTAAGTCCCTTCTTTGAGGAGTGTCTTGAGAGGCGGTATGGCGGCCTCACCTTCCGCCTGACGCAGGTCCTCACCGGACACGGTTGTTTCGGGAGTTTCCTGATTCGGATAAGGCGGGAGGAAACGCCCGGGTGTTTCCACTGCGAAGATCGCCCTGAGGACACGGTGGAGCACATGGTGGCGGTCTGCCCGGCTTGGGCAGAGCACCGCCGTGTCCTCGTGGAGGCGATTGGCGGCGGCGATCTCTCGCGTCCGGCCCTGGTCCAGGCCATGGTACAGAGCGAGTGTGCATGGGTAGCCGTCACTTCCTTCAGCGATGCATTAATGCTCGCGAAAAAGAAGGCGGCGCACGTGAGGGAGAGGCAGTATATGTGCCCTCACGGCCCTAACCGCCGCAGGAGACGCCCTGGGCGTCGGGAATCCCAGGCTAATTTCCGGCCACCGTAGGCGTGGGCTTGCGGATGGCGAGTAATGGGTAGCTCGCTGTCCGGTAAGGACCAAGTCCAGGTTGACGGCGCGTTGTGTTCCACGCGCGCCTCAAAGAAATTTCAGCACAAAGTGATGGTGTCCGCAAGGGCCGATGCCTGCCAGGGGTGCGGGTTTGTTCGAAAGAGATACCGCTGCCCCTGGCATACAGGCTACTGAGGGAACACGGGTGGGTTTTAGTCAGTAAAAGTCTGACACGCCCTCCTGCTCCACCCAGAGCGGGAGAAATTATTTGACGATTTCTCAACCAAAAAAAAACCGGTCTTCACAATAACGGAATCTCAAAGTTATGATAGAATAAAACAAAATCAATAATTATAAAAGACACTGATATCTTCATCCAAAAGCGGAAACGGGAAATTTATTGCATTAATAATTGATTAATAATTTATTAATCAAAAGGTCATGTCCGTACGCAACGTTGCGGTCTACGAACAGATTCAAGATGGCGGACCACCCGTTGTTAACGACGCTGTGGGACGAATGTTTTTTTTTTTTCATATAAATTAATTAAAATATTACTTTATTAATAAGCTATTTAAATGACAAGCTAACTGTGTAATAATGACAGAGAGGCTATCTATAGTTTTTGGGTAATCTATGATCCCAATACCGGAGAAGGCTGGACCGGAGTTAAAAACATAGCTTGCTGTGTGTTGCTTGGGTGGCTGAAGTGGCAGTGAGATGATGGAATGGATGATGGAAGAAGCGATGGCCGATGGAGCAGAGGAGTCCTGGAGTGAAGACTGTGACTCGTTAAGCGTAGCGTGGCATGTCTCCCAGCTAGATGTGGCTGGAACAAACTGGATGCGAAACACGGAGGGCAAGGTGTAATGGTGCAACCTGACAGAGGCCTATGGCCAACAGTGGACTGCGATAAGCTGCGTTGATTAATTGAATCTAAGATCTCATACTGCAATAATCAAGCAGTTTTTCTGTGGAATGTGATTCCACTATGGATGAGTTCTTTTAAATCCAATATCTCATTATTTTAGTCAGTTGAAACTACATATTTTTACAGCAACTATTTAACTTGAACATTTTCTGTTCATGTTTTAAAGGACATGGCCAAAAATTATATGGGCCTGTACCCCAGAATGTAGAGATATAAAATCTATGTCATTTAATACTACTGACCTTCAATAAACAAAATTATAAAGGTGCATATTGCTCAGCAGTAGGGGACAAAAATATGAAGATTTAATCAAGTTGATTTTTACTTTACTGCTAAGTTATTTTATGTGTATAATATCTGTGCCAGACGTTTAATATTAATAGCAATTTAGGTGATGCCATGACTATACAACTAAGACGAATAGTTTGAATTCCGAAATATGTTTTCAAGGCCATTACAAACAATGTTGTTCTCAATTTGCTTTTTCCTTGAATTAGTTGCTAGGCATCATCTTATATTGTCATGGCAGGTACCACAAACACAGCTATGAGGTGATAACTGTGATGGTGAATAAGAACATATTAGTCTAGGATTTGACCACGACGCGACGTGAGTATATGGGGTTATTAATCCCTCTCATAAGTATTTTAGTAGGTTTTACAGAATTAAAGTAGAACTTACCTCAAAAGTAAAGCACTCCGTTAAAAGATCAGTCACATCAGTGGGTAATAATGATATTACATGCCGCCTGATACATTCTCTAATGATGATACCACAGTTGACACTCGCTTGTAAAAGGTCCATTTTCCGAGAGTTTAAATAACATAGTTTACAATCACTATTCGTGGAGCATGTGCATGGGGCTACGATAAAATATATATGTAAATATACAAGCGAAAATATGAACACAATTTGAACGAATACCGTATAATCAAAAGTAAACCGGCGCAAACGATGAAGATGGTACAAACAAATTATAATTATTGTGACAATTGATATTTCTCAGCGGTGCTGCCATAAATGGAAAAAATCTTATCCGTAACTGCACTAGTATATGTAGATAAAATAAATCATTGATGGTTCAATTTATACAATTATAAGAAAACATAGAAAAAAGTTGTTTTACACATTTAGGGTGAGAATTATTTACGAGTATATTTTAGACCTGCTATGCGTATTGGTATTTTCTTCAGCGTTAAGTTATTATTTTTCCCCGTTCTGATTTTTGTTAATTTTAGGCAAAATTAAAAGGTATTTTAGAACAAAATCAAACAGAAAACTTTTAACTATGATTATTTCTATACTTCTGCTATATGGCATAAAAAGTTACCTATTCAAAATTCAATTCAACTGCAAAAAAAATATGTTTGTACTCCGTGGAACACGTTTTGTCCATCTCCTTTAAAGCGAAAAAATATATTCTATTTTATTCATAAACTCAGTTTTCAATCCTTACCCAATACGTCATATTTCTTCCACAACGTCAAAGTGAATTTTATCAATCTTAGCTCGAGAAGTCGAGACCTAATATTTGCTACATTACTTTTACATTTCTAATGTTTCGTTCTTTTTAACCGACTTCAAAAAGAAGGAGGTTATCAATTCGACATGTTTTTTTTTTTTTAATGTATGTTCGGGCATAACTCCGTCGTATATAGACGGATTTGCAAAATTCTTTTTTGTTCGAAAGGGGTTTACTCCGAAATGTGATGATGCGTTTCGGAGACAGACAACGGAACTCTTCAAAAAATTACAGCAAATCAACCGCGAATATTGCTAACGCATAAATATGCATTGTTTTGACGCCAAGGATTATGAAATTTCGAATTGGTGTGAGGTAGGTAACTAAAAAGTGAAGAATAAAAACTTTTTTCAAAAAAATAACAACCGACTTCCAAAAAAACACTACAAAGTGCAAAATAACTTTAATTTCGGAAGGTGGTGACGAATAATTAAAATACACATCCAAAGTCACCGACTTCCGAAATTAAAGTTATTTTGCACTTTGTAGTATTTTTTTGGAAGTCGTTTGTTATTATTTTTTTTTTTTTAAGTTTTTTTAACAATCTGTTCGTCCCGATATTATTGATGCTGACTGTACCCCAGTAAAATACAAAAGGAAATGACAAATATTAATTTGAGTACAAAGATGTTGCATAGTTCCTAAAAGATTCTTCCTACTAGAACTGCGTAAGGAGAAGTGTAAAAAGAATGTAGACAGTAGTGTGTGAGAACAAGGAGTCTTAGTAAGAAGTTTTGCATGTAATTTAGTCTCCTAAAACCACTACACACTGTTGTCCCACTTTTTAGTGCGTTGCAATAACTTAACGTTTTTTTTTTCTTCCTTTTTTTTGCTTTTAGCTCTCCTATGCGTAATTTGGCAGTAAGTCAATGAGTATTAAATATTTGAGACGATAATGTCTCATCTTTATTTTTCTTTGCTTCTAGCATACTGTATTTCTCTACTCTGTGTCATTGGACGTTTCTTCTAATTGGCAGTAAAACAGCGCCAATTTGGAAAAGTCACCAAATAAAGAGTAGCTGGCCTGCACTGTGGCACTTTCAATTAAATGTATAATCATTAAGTTTACGAGCACCCGACACACTTGATTGGCTTTTAATAAAAGCTTATGGGGGCGTGTGGGTGTTGGAGAACATAATAATTATTTGTAGGTATTACTGAGAGATCGAAGGTTAAGCTATGTTTTACGCAGTCGGCCCGTAGCCGGGTGACCATCCATTACAGAGCTATAATAAAGGATTCATTACCTACATGTCTAGATCCCTCCAAACGTCGGAAAGAACGTTAAGCCGTTGGTATCAGCTGGCATTCGTAGATTTTCGACAGTTGTTACCAGTAGTCAGAAGCTCAAAACTATGACAGCCAGTCTTACCGAGGGCTACTCAGTAATTTTGTGGAAGTTAGCTAGGCAGTCGGTCCATGTACAATTAAATACTAGCATTCACTGCATCTGGTTAGACTAGAAGCCAACTGGAGGAGTGTTTAGCTTGGTCAAACAGCGCTGTGCCCTCGTCACAACACTTGGTACTGGTGATGTTTCACTCCCGGCCGTGGTTCTGTCCATGGTCAGAACCGAAAACGCGTGGGATGCTTTCGCCTTTTTTGTGAGGAAGTGATCCATGCAAAGGATCCAGCGGAGAGAAAGAGAGAAAGAAATCATACCTTTCACTCCACCCGCACCAGTAGCACAGCCGGGCGTCGCGTCGTCGTAGGGCGCTTAATGATTCCCGGCTACCATAAGAAGCGGCTTGCGGGCGGGAAGACTTAAGTTATATCGTCGCTCGAATTCAGGCCAAAAGAAGTGTTGCATACGAGCCTTTACAGAGGACGGTCGATCGTGGCATCGCGCATGACCGGTAAGTTACGGCGGGCTGATACCAGTGGGGGGTGCGGCGAATGTACATGTATCTCCCGGGTCCCCGACATGTGGTAGCAGAAGGAACAGTGGGATTTTAGTTGGTAAGAGTCCGACATAACTTCCATTCTTCCCTGACGGAGGATCCATGAGGATTTCCCAACGGAAAAAAAGCAGATTGATTGGCCAGTACACAATACACACATTATTACAATAGTATCTATAACTACCATGATCATCCAATAGCAGTGTCTCCAGCTCGCGTGGGCTCCTCGCTCCCACCTCTCTGCTGACCTCCTAATACGACGATATGATTGATGCTAATGTATCGGCAATGGCACCCACCGCGCCATAAACATGACGACGACTGTTACGGTGATGTTAATTAATTTACATTTAAATTATATCAATATGGACTGAACGGAATTGGGTTAGAAGTTTATGATAGATGGTGAAGGATGGCAATTAGAAAAGTAAGATAATGTCAAGAATATATTTGTGGTATTTGGAATATGAAGGTTATTTTTATTACTAGCCAAACAAACCCATTTTTTTCTATCGTTTTAATGGTAAATGGTACACAACAATATAATGACATGAAAACCACTATAAAAACCCCCGTCGAGTCTTTTGCTTTTCTTTTCTAATTCGAATTCGCCTAGTGCACACAGTAGGTTTAATATACACTAATGTATTTTGTTTTCTTAATCAGCATTTAATTGTACCTGGTCAGACTAAAAGATGACCTCAACATGTCCGAAAATTCTAAAATAATGACAAAGACGTAATGAAACGAAAAATACAAACAATAATATAAAGTCTTGCACTTAACATAAAATGATTTATATCTTAATGTGCAGGTTGTGACGGCATGCCATGTCGGTAATGAGTGCCTAAAACTTCAATAAAACGTGATTGTTATTCTGTGGTCATCTCCAAATTGCGACATTTTGTGCCTACCCTGGTTTACTTAGTTCTGTTATTTTGTCTTATCTTGAAGTACTTCTCATCATCTCTTTTGTGAACATTCTAAATTATGTAGGCTATTTGGTATGCCCAGATAAATAATTTACTGAATGGTGTAGGTCTTGGGTGACCGTTTTTCTTTTTTCAAGATAAGGTCAACTAAAAGTGCATTGAAGAAAGTGCAGAACCACACAAATACCGTTTTTTATGTCCACTAACTGAATTACACTAAGCTTAGCCATGACAAACGAGGCAGACTACTTTTAGATCAGATTTCCTACGGGCTAGGAAAATTATGTATCTGCCTAGCCTTTTCCCAAATACGATAGGGTCGGCTTCCAGTATAATCGCATGACCGAATAGCAGTACGTATTTTACTTAGAGCGACTGCTTATCTGTTATCCATAACACAGTTATTGGGTAATACGATATCCTTTTGTAAAATTGGATTGACAGACCTGTGGGTTTCTGACTACCCATAAGGACTGTCAAAGAACTGTGAACAACAGCTGGGACCCTAGGCGCAGAGCGGTTTTCATAAGTTATGGACTAGCAACAATCAAGCGCGAGGTCTTAAATAGCCCGACTTAAGTCAGTGAATCAATCGATTATCTCCCAATATGCCCCAACATGGCAGTAAGCATATAATCCGCATGACAGGCGCGGCTCATCCGATGTAATCGGATTATTGTAATATTGTGAAAGTGTGGCGGATAATCTCCACTCATTGCCAAATAGACGATTCAGTGAGCGGGCTTTATCATTTGAATCATAACACTATTATACTTTTTTAAATGCTACTTGCCCCATTTGATGGTTTGTAAGATAGTTCATTAAGAATTGGTTTGTAAGAAAACTCACTTAACATTTTACCTACCTTATCTCATTACATTATTCTGCTAAATTTTAAATTTTGTGGGTTAAATTGCTGAGCTCTAATATTTTTTTCCATGTATGCCCACTACTGGGCAAAGGCCTCCCACCACTCTTTGTTGTTCAGAGTGGCCAAGGACCAATATTTCTTAAAGGAAGCTCATCTCACATTCGGTTGACATTCGGCAGATGTTTCCAGCCCGATTCTATTCAAGCATGGCAGCTTTCCAAGTGACATTAGTTATTTTAATGATGGCACTAATTGTTGTATTCCTAACCCAGTCCAATAAGAATCATTAAATAATATTGTATATAAAGTAACAAATATTCAACTTTTGAACTTCTGTGCTGGATCTTTCCCCTTAGCGTAATCTATCCTTAGTAGCCTTTTCAACACAAACACCCGAGGATGGAGGAATAGGCCCAATCTTGTGCATCTTTTACATAGGAATTATATTCGTTTGCAGTACTGAGCACCTGTAGAACAATTTCTCACCCACATTAAAGGGTCACGCGCCATTTCACAGCCGACTCATTAACATGATACTACGCTCAGATTACGATATACACGCACTGCGCAAGTTTCCGCGCTATCTCACGCACTCAGCTGAAAGGGCACGGAGAGGGAAGGAGTAGCTAGACAACAGAGACCAAACTGCCATGGCGTGTTATGCGCTATGTGCATACCGATTTCGTACGAGACTGCAAATGAACTAACATGTTGCACATTTACGAGCCGAAAACGAAATAATTATAACCATGAGTGTTTCCGGTAATCATATTTTAATCACGTAATTATAATTGGGGCGAGCATATAGCGATTAAAGAAATAAGCTGTCATTGCTGGTTGTAGAATGTTTTTATAAGTTTTTTTTTTTTTAAATATTAAACGTATTTAAATTATTATCTTACAATATCGCCGTTCGATGCACTCTTTTTTAAATGCTCTCCATTCGACAAAGCCCTCCTCTAAAGATTTCCATCTCTCTCTGCCTCTCGCCCGCTGAATCCACTCTAGACCAGCTATTCTTCGACGGCACGGTTGGCGCAGTGGTTAAGCGATTGACTGCTGCGCTGCGTGTCGCGGGTTCGATTCCCGCACGGAACAAGTATTTGTATGACCTACAATTAGTTGTTCCGGATCTGGCTGTTTGTGTATGTGAGTTTAAATGTTTGTAAACGCACCCACAATACAGGAGAAATTCCTAGTGTGGGGCAACGATCATAAAAAAAAAAAAACTTTTGACATCATCTTCCCTTCGTTTCGCAATATTGCAATTAATCAGACACAAATCAGACCCCGACCTGCTACTTAGAAATGCCCAATGGAAAAAGCCAATAATACTGCGCTATCCAGGGTCTAACCCAGAACCACCCATGACTAGCATAGCAGCCAAAGAACGGACAATGAAAGCTTGGTCTCTGTGGTATATCTACTCTATGACTAGAGTGCCTGAGCTTGTATGGGACATAAATAGTAACTCTAGCGCTATCCGCTGTTCCAGTGTACACACAAGGTCAATGTCCCAGTTTCAGCAAATTAGTTATGGCGCTAAATAATGTGGTATTATTCCCCTAGAGCCGAAAGCTATCTGAGTTAGTACTGACCGAATATACCTACTTGGTATCTTGTGGAGATATTGTGAACCAGTTTTAATGTACACGGGGTCTGTTCTAATGGTTTCACTTTCACTTCATAAACACCTACTTGTTGATTTGATAGTGAATGAAGTGCGTGACGGATACTATTAACTTAACGTAACTTGAAGCAATAAATCAAGTGGCTTGAACAACTTGTACAACTTGTACTTACTAATAGCTGGTCTAGTGGTCGAAAGCGTGGCTATTGAACATGGGGTCCTAGGTTCAATCCTTAGGTCAGGCTAAGTGTTAGTATTAAGTTTGTCCAGTAGCTCATGGCGAAATGATAACAGACACAGGTCGATCGATGATTAAGCTACACTTGCCGCGGTTGGTGTGTGTATGGGTGGTCATCCATTACATATCGAGAACCTTCCGTGTCTCGCAAAGCACGTTATGCCGTTGGTCCCGGATGTCATTTGTAAATCTTTGACAGCCGCACCTACGGGTCGTCAGAAGCCCAAAAGTCTGACAAGGAGTCCTACCAAGGAAGATAACTCCAACACGTAAAGCCTTCCCCCCCGAGTGGGTTCCCGCATTGTCGTTGCGGGGGGGCTTAGTAACCGTGGTCTCCCATCCACGGTGAAGCCAAGAGGAACCCAACGGTGGGGCCGCTCGTCAGGGCTTTTGCCTTCAAGCCATTGACGTAGCGGCCAAAAAGTAGGTTGCGGTGAGGTGCACCGCAACTGAGGTGGGCCGCGATGTCGAATGGGAGGCATCGCGGCAGAGGGTTACAGGCTGCGGTAGAGGAGGAGTGCCGGTGCTTCTGAGCAGCG
Organism: Polymixis flavicincta; assembly: GCA_949987655.1. Taxonomy (NCBI): domain Eukaryota; kingdom Metazoa; phylum Arthropoda; class Insecta; order Lepidoptera; family Noctuidae; genus Polymixis; species Polymixis flavicincta. Next base: position 20,649,699 of record OX465195.1, read on the forward strand.
CTCTTCCCTTCCGTGGCCTGGACGGGGCCGCCACCGTTTGATGGCGGACGCGGTGGGGCCGCAGGGGAAGAGGAGTGTCGGTATAGCGTCAGCCGCTCTCCCTATCCTCTGCGGCCGAAAAGTGGTAGACGGGACGGCGCGTTGTGTTCCTCACGCGCGCCGTCAAAGATGTCAGCAACCACTGGTGGGGTCCGCAAGGGCCGATGCCTGCCAGGGGTGCGGGTTTGTTCGAAAGAGATACCACGGCCCCTGGCATACGGGCTACTGAGGGAACACGGGTGGGTTTTAGTCAGTAAAAGTCTGACACGCCCTCCTGCTCTACTCAGCAGGAGAAGTCATTTGATGATTTACCACACAAAAAAAAAAAAAAAAAACACGTAAAGCCTTTTCCCAAGTAGGAACAGGCTTTGCTTTATAAGAAACTAGCTTTTGCCATCGGCTTCGCCCGCGTCTACCAATTTGGACAAAACCTTAACAAATTGTGCACTTAAACCTTCCTCGTGAATCACTCTGTCTATTGGTGAAAATCGCATGAAAATCCGTTCAGTAGTTTTCCGCGAAAAGACAGACAGACGCAGTGGAGGACTTTATTTTATAATGTTTAGTGATGTCTCAGTAGCAGCCTGAATTGTTGCTCTCTTAATGGCAATAGGATCCCACTGACTACAGGGAATTTGAACATAACTGACCGACAGTCCAAATGTGGGATTAGGGTCCAATAAAATTAAAATAGTTACAAAAAGATATATTGCATTAAAACCAACGACGTTCCGCTCAGAAGTCGTTATTATCTCAAGAATGGCATCGGATACGAGTTTGATATTTAATGGCTGCCATAAATGTTATTTTTTGTAATGAAGTGAGCGGCCGCTCGTAAATAATATGGAACTGCGTCGTAAACAAATCATCGGCGCGATACTCTGTCATAATCCAATCACATGCTGTAGGCCGGCTACACACTCACGACTCAACACGTACTGCAGGCCGGCTACACACTCACGACTCAACACATACTGCGGGCCGGCTACACACTCACGACTCAACACATACTGCAGGCCGGCTACACACTCACGACTCAACACATACTGTAGGCCGGCTACACACGCACGACTCAAAACATAAGTACTGTAGGCCAGCTGCACATTATGATGACGACTAATAGAGAAGTGTGGAAGAAAAAGACATGTTGCGCCGACCCCAAATAAATTAGGATAAGGGCAGGAGAATGATGGATGCACCATTTATTCAGTTTTTCGGCACAGCATATCTTCTTCTTGCATACATCTTTTAGCTGTCATCACCCGCTTTGCTGGCACTAAACAACAACAACAACCATAACTTGCCCATAGAACTGCATATCCCGAAATGCAAATTAAATTCATACAAATGTCAAGAGATGTAAGCTCTTGTCGTGATCATCTTCGTAGCCTGTTCCCTATTATGTCAGAGTCGGTTTCCAGTCACACCGAATGCAGCTGAATACCAGTACTTTATACAAAGCGACTGCCTATCTGTCCTCCATAACCCAGTTACTGGGTAAAACTATACCCCTTGGTAAGACTGTTTGTCAGATTTTCGGGTTTCTGACGACCGGGACCTAAAAGTGCTTTCCGAGGCACGGATGGTCTTGGCATAAAGATGGTCGGCCATCCACGGACCAACCGTGACAAGCTTAGCTTAACCTGATCTATAACCCGTTCACACAAGCCCCGTACTTAGCTCTTGTATGATTAGTGATTGTCATATTGTTAATCATGTCACTATGTTTAACTAGGTTCATTTTATTTATGTAGATTATTTTACATAAAATTGTGAATGGGAGAACGTTGTAGGCCTTACAGACTGTAGATTTGTAGACGATTTTCTATTCTGTATTCGTCTAAGTACCTGGTACTTATTGACAGGCCTGTACTGTCCTCCCATACATTTTACCTCTGAAAACATTGTTAAAGCCAATCATTTTTAAAAGAGTAACCGTGGAGTTTCTTGCCGGCTCTTCTCCATAGGAAACAACATTTTGGAACCGTGCACCTAACTTCTGACGTTTCATATGTGCCCATGCAGGTTTATATGAAATAAAAATATTTTGATTTTGATTATGTTATATGAATAGTAAGTACAATATTTTGTGCTATCTCGCAACACAAATCTGGTCCAGCATCACACGACGAGCTACTTATTTGTAATGACTAGAAACTATTGCAACTAGAGTTATTAGTTGAGTCGTGTTTGTTCAGAGATGTGACGATAATCCCAGCAGTGATGGAGGACTGAGCTGATTCTAATGAATGAGCTTCACTTATCATATTGAGTAGCTTCTGCTGTGAAATTAACTAGAACCAACTGTGCTTTAGATAAGTTAGCTAGTTATGGAACTAGAACAAAACGTAATACTACGCCGCTCCTGTAGGCCAGGAATAAAACTCGTAACGTTTCAAACTTACAACTTTTATTAATGACCGCAGAACAATTTTCAGTGGTAGCTTCGGTTAGTGTTTCACCACATTTATATAAATTAATCGGTCTGTTCGCAACTGAGAAATGTAGACACGATATCAATTTGCCCGCACTCATAGTAGTAGAAGCTTTAATTAAATGAGTGATTAACAAGTATAAATTAATTAATTAAAATGATTTGACAACATAATAAATTATTGTTAAAATCTTAAACAAACTAATCCTAAGTGCATGACTTCCTGACACATCAATAGACTAATATTTGTTATAGGTACGACCTTTAAAATAGCGAATGAATTGTTTTGACTTAAAATAATTATAATATAAATTAAGCTAAACAGATCCAAACCCTAAATAATAACATAACGAATAATATCACGCCGGAGATCCCCCAAAGGGGGTAGAGGTGCTTCAATATAGTTTACCCACATTTCGCCAGTTATATTTAAGTCGCAAGTAATAGGGGATATTGCCATCAACCATATAGGATATTGTTATTTATTTATTTATTGTTAATTAAAACGGTAACACCAATTACATTAATTAACATAGAGATACAGGTATAGCAAATAAAAAATATTACAAATAGGTACTAACAAATAATAGAGGACAACCTAGCATACTTACTCTCGCAAAACATCAGACATACACGCATAATTTTGCTCCATTCATCAGCAAACAGATCACATTCAGGATAGGTGGTCAGGAGGGCGTTAAGCATCCTTAATGTACGACACACAGGAGACTCAGCTCTGGCAACAGTTTTAGACAACGGCGACGCAAACAGATTGCGTCGACGGCTTTGGCGATGACCGATGAATTTGTCGGGAACAAATAGTCGACAGAAAACTTCTAGGAGTTCGGGACTGTTGATGCGTCCTCTGAGAGTTTTGCAGGCCACTGCGAGCTGTAGAAAGCCTCGTCTAACTTCCAACGAGTGGAAGCCCAAAGCACCAAGGAGGTAATTAGTCGGGTACATGAAAGGAAAGAAGTGAAACGTCTTTTTATACAGAAATCTCAAGAAAGTTTTCTGTACCTTCTCCAACATTAATGTATGAGCCGCCGTGTAGGGATGCCAGATACAGGCACCAGCCTCAAGTTTACTACGAACCAAATTGGTGTAAAGAAGCTTAATTACATGTGGGTTGTGAAAATCACGGGCATTTCGCAAAACGAAACCCAAACGCCTAAAAGATTCCTTGGCAAGGGTGGAGACATGATCTCTAAACGTCAGACCAGTGTCAAAGGTCACGCCCAGGTCCTTTATTTTGGTGACGCGACTTATTACTTCAGTGCCCAATCTGTAGTTATAGTGCAGTGGTTGACGTTTTCGACTGTACGTCATGACGTAACACTTACTTGTATTAAAAAATAGTTTATTGACCACGCTCCATTCATATATAGCATCAATGTCCGTCTGTAGGAGTGCGCAGTCAGCGACCGTATCAATTTTAAATATTAGTTTTAGGTCATCGGCATAGAGTAAGCATTTTGCGAATTTAAGCTTATTTATAAGATCGTTGATCATGATAAGGAAAAGCAGTGGACCAAGCACAGATCCCTGACTCACGCCTGAGCGGGTATTATAAGGTTCAGACTCGAAGCAACCGTGCCTAACAAACTGCCGGCGCCCTCGCAGATAGTCAGCAAAGAAGTTCAGAAACTCAGATGAGAAACCTGATGCTTCCAATTTCATCAACAGCACGTCATTGTCAACCCTGTCGAACGCTTTACGAAAATCGAAATAGAGGACATCCACTTGCCCCCCATTGTCCAAAACCCCAGAAATGTAATCAACGTGAATCATCAGATTCGAATTGACTGAGCGGCCTTGGCGAAAGCCGTGCTGGGCATCAGATAGAAACGTATTGATATGTTTGTAGATGTACGTGTGGAGTATGTGCTCGAAAACCTTCGCAAGAGTTGGCAGGACAGCAATAGGCCTGTGTTCCACCACAGATGATTTGTCACTAGTTTTTGGGATGGGAATAACACGCGAGATTTTCCATTGTTCAGGATATACGCCGGACTGAAGGGCTAGATTAAAGATATGGCAGATAGGATTTGCCAGGATATCATGGCACCCCTTGAGGATAAAAGCAGGGATGGAGTCAGGGCCGATCGAGCTATGAGGTTTAAGTTTAGCAATACCTTTAACTACATCCTGTGGGGTCAAAAGGGGGATGGGTATATTATTTCCTGAGTAGTAGGTCGGATTTAATTCAGGAGAATCAGTTAAAAAGACGCTGGAAAAGTACTGAGCGAACGCTTCCGCAGCTTTAATACCCGAGTAAACTATACCGTTGTGCACAACGTTAGGCTCGAAACCACCCTTCGATCGCAGGCTCGAGACATGGTGCCAGAACTGTCGTGGATTATTTCCTACGTTGTTCCCTACAGTATCACAGTATGATTTAGAGGCTTCTTCAGTTCTGATTTTTAAATCTGAACGTAGACCACTAAATTGAGCATATATAAGGTTACAGCGTGAAAGTTTCCATTTGTGATGCAATTTGTTTTTACGTTGAGTGTCATTAACTAAGGCCCTTGTAAACCAAACCGGATATCGTCTGTTGCCAAATGTTTTTCTCTTTTTTTTTGGGATACATGAATCGAAGAGGTCATAAATAATGTTATAAAGCAGACTAGTAGCCGAGCGTGCATCCTGGTCGCACAGGAGATCCTGCCAAGGGGTGGCACGAATTTGTTCATTTAAGAGTATGTAGTCTCCTTTACTGAAGTTCCAGTCTCAGCTTCGGTCAATATTGCTAGGGTATAATATCTCATTAACCTGATGTTTAGACATAATTACAGCAATGTCTAAGGGAGGATGATACAGGTCGATTGGGACAAGCTCCGAGCCAACGACGTACTCGCAGTTTACTTCGACACCCTCCTGAACCAACACAACATCTAACTTACTCCCACGTACATTCATCACTTCATTCATCTCTACCAGATCACAAAAGTTTAAAAAATAACAACAATAATTGTTCACATTCGCTGAAGCACTTTTTAAGTTAAGGTCTCCTAAGATCATAACTCGACCACTCAAATTGGAAATAATGCTCTCAACCTTACAAAACCACGACATGTAGTCTTCGTCAGTGGCAGAGGGCTTGATGTAGACAACACACACATACATATTTCGACCATTCAATTGGATCCTCGCCCACAGGTCTTCACCGCAATCCGTTTCAAGGTCATTTTGCCTGCTCATGGTAACGTATCCTATTGGCATGTATCCTCTCAGTAGCCGCCCGGATTCTTGATCCGGGCGGCTACTGAGAGGTTCCTGATTGAAAACCCGAATAACGTATTTCCAGAGTTGGGAATTAAACTCAGAACCTCAGGCTCAGCAGTAGCTCTTGTGTCGACCAACGAGGCCGTTTAAAAAATTCATACAAAACAACCTTTTGAAAGGGGCAACTAAAATGATTTCTGTTTTCTTTCTATATTTTGACGTTTGATGCCTTTTTAACCGACTTCAAAAAGAAGGAGGTTATCAATTCGACGTTTTTTTTTTATGTATGTTCGGGCATAACTCCGTCGTATATTGACGGATTTGCAAAATTATTTTTTTGTTCGAAAGGGGTTTACTCCGAAATGGTCCCATTAAAATTTCATATAGATCTGATGATGCGTTTCGGAGACAGTTAACGGAAAAATTACAGCAAATCAACCGCGAATGTTGCTATCGCATAAGTATGCATTGTTTTGACCCCAAGGATGATGAAATTTCGAATTGGTGTGGGGTAGGTAACTAGAAAGTGAAAAATAAAAACTTTTTTCAAAAAATAACAACCGACTTCCCAAAAAACACTACAAAGTGCAAAATAACTTTAATTTCGGAAGGCGGTGACAAATAATTAAAATACACATCCAAAGTCACCGACTTCCGAAATTAAAGTTATTTTGCACTTTGTAGTGTTTTTTGGGAAGTCGGTTGTTATTTTTTAGAAAAAAGTTTTTAAATGTAGGTACCTATTTGAAAGAAATTATTTGACTTTGCCCAAAAAATCACACGAATGACAAAATTAAAGTTATTATTCCAAATACACTTGCGTTTAAAAGTCGCCAGTTTGTTAGCAGATCAACAGTAAGATCAATACGATCAAAACGAATCTAAGCAGTTTTTGTGTTAACGGTGACATTAACGGTAACACAAGCAGACGTATCGAATGTACTAACAAACAATACATATATTTATACAAAAAACATCCCACAAGTGATATGACATACATATCAAATATGACATGTGAACATCGAATGTTGACATTTGGTAATTGAAGTGTATGGTGACAAATGTCAAACAAAATAATAACATGATGTCTATGATTTGTCAATCACAGCTAGTTTGTAGAAGTAGGCAGGTTTATTAGGTAGTTCTCACGGTAGTCTAGAGAACCAACGTGGTTGCGATTAATTACAAGAAGAAGTAGCAGAACTGTATTTAGTCCATCTACATTTCGCCAGTTATGTCCAAGTTCCATGTAATAAGAAATTCCTCATAGAAAAACCAAATAACACTTTATACAACCTGGTAATCGAAACAAACACCATTATGCTCAGCAGTAGCGCTTACGATCGATAAACGAAGCAGTTTGTATCCTATTTAACTATTTATACATGATCCGCCTTATTTATATACGTTGATTAAAATTAAGTTGGTAATGATTAGCGACTGATTAACCATACATTTTCGACGTTTAAACATCTCTTAACTTTAAGTAACGTTTATTAATAAGAGGGTTGAACACAAAGATCAGTTTCCAGTCTCGTCATAACCTTGAATTTTGTCCCATTAAAATTACGACCAATTAGAAACCAGTAAAATCTTGGAACTATAACCTTCAGGGGTTTATTAGTGTAAAGGTAAAATTAATAGCCTCTGTTGAAGTGCCAACTTGTCTTTAAAGCTATTTAAATGAAATAGATCTAATTTTACTATACTATACTACCGAACGAACGTCGATACTATACGAAGTTATAATAATGGTAGAACTGTTCGAAGTGGCGGAGCTTGGGGGAGGCCATTGTCCAGCAGTAGACGTCTTTCGGCTGAAATGATGATGACGATCCCTTGATGAATAATATTGCTTGTTTTAATTTCTTATTTCTGCAACAACAGGCCGTCGGGACTGATGGTTTTTCCCCATCAACAATAATTACGAGCTTCCATACAAACTTTCATCTCATATTTAACCACTTTGCGGGATGATTTTTAAAAAATCCGTCATTAGGACTCACCTTTTTTGTAAAAAAAACGATTGTCTAAAATCTCCTTCTTCTAGACCCAGCGGTTTTTTTTTTTTTTTTTTTTTTTTTTTTTTTTTTTTTTTTTTTTTTTTTTTTTTTTTTTTTTTTTTTTTGGGTGGGAAATCATCAAATAACTTCTCCCGCTCTGGGTGGAGCAGGAGGGCGTGTCAGACTTTTACTGACTAAAACCCACCCGTGTTCCTTCAGTAGCCCTTAAGCCAGGGGCTGTGGTGTCTCTTTCGAACAAACCCGCACCCCTGGCAGGCATCGACCCTTGCGGGTCCCATCACTTTTTGTGCTGACATCTCTTTGAGGCGCGCGTGGAACACAACGCGCCGTCGACTTGGGCTTGGTCCTTACCGGACAGCGAGCTACCCATTACTCGCCGTCCGCAAGCCCATGCCTACGGTGGCCGGAAATCGGCCTGGGATTCCCGACGCCCAGGGCGTCTCCGTATCCTGCGGCGGCTGGGGTCGCGAGGGCGCATATGCTGCCTCTCCCTCACGTGCGCCGCCTCCCTCTTCGCGAGCATCACTGCTTCGCTGAAGGAGGTGACGGCTCCCCATGCCCTCTCGCTTAGACCCAGCGGTTCAGGCTGTAAGTTGTCCGTCAGTGAGCGTATAAATGAATATAAGATTTTAATTAAGAGTAAGATGTAAACTGTATCAAGAAAATAAAAAAATGCCATGACTACCTGAATAAATATACAGACTCATATTTTATAAATTAAGTAACTAGGTACCCACCTATAGTTATGTAATTACGAATTCCATGTACAAATATAGACTCAATTCAGAAACTTATAATGATAGTGTGGCAGCCAAGTTCTCGCACATAAATTATTATTTATTAGTTTTTACGATAGTGAGTAATACTCGCTGTGTATATATAGTATAGCCTGCTCGATACTCGTCCATCTCGCTTTAATTAATTTAATAACTAACTAATCTGAACACCTGACAGATCCTTAAAGTCTGTATATTTTTTCTAGGAACCATATACACGTAATTACTATATTTTATTTGAATTCGTCGAATACGCTTCGTGTTTTGACAACTTTATTAGTGCCTTCGCTAACGGTTGAGCAATTGAGTTGGAATTTATTTCAAATCGTAGAAGAGTTATTATCTATTAGAAAAAAGATAATTCCGTATATTGACCTTATTAGTGATATTCATTAGCTTCCAGGTACGAACTTACGCGCGAAGGTTATTTCATACAAATTCTTCCTTTAGAGATATCCTAAAGACCTGTAACAGAATTCAGAACCTGCAGCGTAGTTGCGTAACCATTAATTTTAGCTATTCAATAATATTTATTGCGTTATATACAATATTCGTTGCGAGCAGACGAAAGTTAAAAAGTTTGGTGCAATGGATGAATTTCCTTCAAAAATTTTGTGATTGAAAGAGTTTTACGTGAGTAATTGGAGAGTTTGAAAAATATTTCAGAGTACAGGATCTTGTACATTTTCTGAATGAATATATCACAACAATATCATGTTTTAAATGAAAACCTCCTTCTTATCCAGTCAGTCGTGAATATCAATTTAAAACTAGATTCCAGTTGCGATTAGCGTGAAATCTATGAGATATAAATAGAAATTCACTGAGCTTCGTTCTGTACAAACACTCGTGCATAGCGAACTTCATGTATTATGGCTCTAGGTACCTATAAAGGTCCATTACAAGGACAATTTTGAAATGGACCGACTATACCATTTTGATAAACTTGAAATACATAACATCGAATAGCGACAGTTAAGTTTTTAGTGCGAAAAAAACTGAAGAGGTAAAAGTTTCTTTTATACTCCAACCATAATCTTGGTCACATCATATGAAGACCATATAGATTAATTTCTGGAATGGTCTTTAAAGCAAAAAACCTCACAGATTGAGTGGACTTGTCCAGTCAGTACACGCAGATTGAGTGAACCTGCCCAGTCAGTGCACACAGATTGAGTGGACCTGTCCAGTCAGTGCACACAGATTTAGTGGACTTGTCCAGTTAGTGCACACAGATTTAGTGGGCCTGTCCAGTCAGTGCACACAGATTTAGTGGACTTGTCCAGTTAGTGCACACAGATTGAGTGGACCTGTCCAGTCAGTGCACACAGATTTAGTGGACTTGTCCAGTTAGTGCACACAGATTCAGTGGGCCTGTCCAGTAGTGCACGTATCTATCAGTAACTAGCTTTTGCCAGTGACTTCACTCGCATGGATGTCGTAAACTATCCCACGGCAACGTACCACCGGGATAAAAGGAAGTAGTAGTATCCTATGTGTTAATCCAGGTTATAAACTATATGTTTGCAATATTTCATCTAGATCCGTTCTGCTGTTTTTGCGTGATTATGTAACAAACATTCAAACGTGCAAGTTTATATAATACTAGCTTTTGCCAGCGGCTTCGGCCGCGTGGATATCTGCTAATATCCCCCGGGAACCTACTACCGGGACAAAAGTATCCTATATGTTAATCTAAGTTATAAACTATCTGGGTCCCAGATTTTATCCAAATCCGTTGAGCCGTTTTTGCATGATTGAGTAACAAACGTACAAATTTTCACATTTATAATATTATATATAATATAGTAGGAAGTAAGACTACCTTTTTCCAGCAGCTTTGCTCGCGTGGAACTCCAAATTTCTCCCAGTAGAACTTGCTACTGAGATATTAAGTATTTTATTTGTTAATCCAGGTTTTAAACTCTTTGTGTGCCAGATTTCATTTAAATCCGGTCATTTGTTGCGTGAGAGAATAACAAACATACATCCATCCATCCATCCTCACAAACTTTCACATTTATAATATTAGTAGAACAGTGGATAGGATCATGCAGCTCAACTGACAACACACGGAGCCTTCCGAGTTGTCATGGCAGGCCAGAGTGATTACACAGAACTAAAAGGACTTAACATTCTGATTGTTTTCTGATCGACCACTGACGTGTGTTACCGTTAGCAAAAGTGCAAAAAGTGGAGTCACACAGAACATCGGCTGTTCTCGAGTGAGTGCAATCACCTCTGTGAGACAAGGTCAAGGTTTGTGCTCAGATGGAGCAAAAACGTTGTTTTTATGTAAACTAATTGATTTGTTAATGAATTACCAATTTGTTTTTTTCTAATTGGTCACTGTTTTTTTTTTTTTTTCATAGTGTGTAAACTTGTGTAAACATCCCCATTTTACACAATCGTACTCATGTTTCGAGCAGACCCCATCTTACCATCGATCCCTAGCAATCCATCAATTAACAATTAGTGACTTTCCTACAAAATATCTATCTGCACGTAGAAATTCTACTGTGAGAACGAAGTATGCTTTATTACAAAACAGATATTACATACAAAGATGTGGTAGATGTATGAGTCTCATTGAAGTAACGACTGTAATAAACAGTGTTAATATTAGGTTAATTAGTGGCGCTACAAGAGTGATATAATAATAATTTAGCAGCGAGATAATATCTTAAACGTTGTAATTAGCTTGTAGCTACAACGATACGCAATGTTGATCGTATCTAGTGTGTGAGCGTCTCTTGTTTATCTATAAATCTCAGTGTCATAGCAATTAGGTAGACGAATATCTCTGTACGTAAGACAGAATTTCACAAGTCTGTATAGGAGCAGAGTTCTGATCAGATCTTCGTTACGTAAAAAGCCCAGTACCACACTAAAGGCCACCGACTGTCAAGTGTCAATGTCTAAAAAATGACTACTTAATTTATGAAAAACCACTTCCACACTGACTGTTCTTTTTCAGTCATTCTTACAGGCCGAACACTTGGTGTGAATGCGACCTAAGAATTCAGGTTGAGTCTAAAACTATTCAGCATGCCAGAAAGCTCGTGAATCTCACTCAGACATGAAAAAATTAATGATAAAGATTTATTTGGGATGACACTGAACTCAAATAATAACTTTTACTTTAACTCCTTATTATCTACTATCTTTATATATCTATACATACTAACAACATCACGCCTGTTTTCCCCAAAGGGTTAGGAAAAGTGTACATATAGTAGTAGGTACACCCACATGTCGCCAGTTATATTTCGTAATAAGGGACGAGCCTATTGCTATTAATCGGGCACAAATCCAGACTCCAGGCTATTACTGATGGGAAACCCCAACAATATGTTGCTCGACCCGGAAACCAAAAGCAAGACCTCATTCTCGGCAGTAGCGACCAACAGACCAATGAGGCAGCTGCCGCTGAGGAACATGTGTAGGTATAATCGGTCTATAAGAAACCACAGAGTGTATAACACTCAGTCTCATACCCACCATGCTCTCAATATAACCTGACATTTCATGTTTTTCTTCGAATCGCGATGGAACTGAAATAAATCATACAAACTGTTGTGTATCATGCGCTACACGTTGTATGTAGAACTGGTATCTGTGTGCACGCCAGTGAAGGGACAAGTTCGAAAATGAAACACTTTCATACCTTGACACATCGTCATAAGTCATGTATTCATTTCTTTAACATAAGTGCAATAATGATGACGCCACCCACCCCCATTACCGCCGCCATCACGCTTGTATTCTCGGGGAAATTAGAAAGAGTGGTGTTTTGTATCTATGCACAAAAATCTTCTTTTTGTCAATAATGTTGAGGACCCATAAACTCCAACTCAAACTCAAAGCATTTATTTCAATTAAACCACTTTTAAACTATCAAAAAGTCGATCAGTTGGAAAGTTGAAGGTAGCTGCCCATTCCAAAACGTGGATCTCTATGGAGAAGAACAGTCAAGAAACTATACGGACACTCTTTTCAACAACAAATCAAGTTAAGTATTACAAAATCTTGGAAACATTATTCTTGTTGTTTCTTTATGTGAGAACAATGTAAAGAAAATAATGAACAATTCTAAATATAAGATTAAAAATAAGCCATGGCAGTTAGGATGCCAGTCTCAACCGACGGCGCCCGTTCACGAACTTGACGCGTGGATCAGCACCATCCAGTTCAAACATTTTGTAGTAAGCCGAATAATCCAACACACGCGCCATCATCAATGAGACAGTTAAGTGAGCATGTAATAAGAGGTGAGCCCATTGCTGACAATCGGGTTCCAAAAAATCCAAACTTCGGAATGTTACTGAGAAATTCTTAATAGAATCTCACCGTTTTAAACTTTGCCTGACCTGGGAATTGTATCAAGGGCCCCTCACTTCAGCAGTCATGCTTACAACCGGGGCGCAAAGGCCGCTTAACACTGATTTTAAAGCTCGAAGAAAGCTTTCAGATTTTTCCGATCGTAACATTTTCTCGTGAGGTGGCGAGACGACCTGGGCACGTACTGTGAGGGCTGGTTTGAGCTGGCACAGGCAGAGCTCTTGGAAGGATTTGTGGGACACCTTTGCCCAGCAGTGCGCCAGTATAGGCTAGGAGAAAAACGCCTCAGTTTTTCTAAGAACTTGGTTCTACTCACAAATATTTTCAGTGGGACGGTCGTGTCCAGTCTCTCAGTTTTTGCGCCATTTAATAACCGCATGCGACAGTCGTTATTAATAGAGATATCTTTATAAGGCTCGCGGCTGTTTGCTGACCATTACCTCATGGAGATGCTGCATACATTCGAGATAATTTCTCGTAGCCTACAGCTGAGTATTCACTGGGTGACTATAATAATATTGTAGCAACCGCTTGATATTGCTTGAGTCTTAACTTGTTCAAACAAAACACTAACGTATGTAGTTAATGTAAATTATAGTTGATGTGTGGAATGATTCTCCAAAACATAAGACTATCGGTCCACACCGTGTCCACAACCATCGGCGCTGCGTTTGGCCCTTCCCTAATCCAGGGAACTGACAATAATATAATTAAAGTGTGAAAAATAGTATGCAGACCACACAGTTGCAATGTTACTTAAGTTATTACAAACGAAAGCAGTGTATTTTTTTGTATTCCATGATAGCGAAATTCAAATTTTCTTACGGTTTCTTAGGTTGTTTTTGATCAAAATATTATTTGCCACCGAAACGTAAGTAGGTATATTGAGGATTTTAATATGTATTGCCAGAATTCAAATCATCAATACTACTTACTTGAATGACATTTCATGAAATCATGACATTTCAGGTCACTCGAACTTGGTATTTGATTTTGGCGCTAAACGGGCGCCTTACGCCTTGATTGCTGTGTCCTTTAAGACACAAATTCAGAACTAGCGCATTGCTGATAGTACCTTTTGTTTGCTGTCTGAAACCCTGAACCCAAATTGCCTAACTCTCGACTAATCATAATCTGTTTCGGTTTGGAATAGATTGTTAAACCCTTGCTTCATATGTTCGAAAAATGTGTCTGCTCAACAACGTAAATAACGCAATGAATATTGTTGAACTGTCAAAATGTAACAGATTATGGTTAATCGTGAGTTACGCAATTAGGGTGCTGGTTATTATCATACTTCCTACTATCACTACTAATATTATAAATGCAAAAGTAACTCTGTCTGTCTGTTACGCTTTTATGCTTAAACCGATGAATTGATCGTCATGAAATTTGGCAGAGATATAGCCTAGAATATGGAGAAGGACGTAGGCCACTTTTTTATGCCATAACCGACATCCACACGGGCGAAGCCGCGGGCACAAGCTTTTAATCTTATAATTGTGAACGTTTGTATTGCATGTTTGTTACTCAATCACACAATAATTGCTTAACGTAAATTGATGAAATTTGGCACATAGGTAGATAATCTAACCAGGATTAACATATAGGATAATTTTCTTACCGGTAATACGTTTTCATCGGATAATTGTTGACCACCACGTGGGCGATGCCGCTGGTAAGTTTCTAATTAAAACATTTGTTCAACAGTCGTTACAGTTCCGAGCTGCCATCCATACGAGCCCTAAGTCGCACAGTGAATACCCAGCCTTAAGAGGGTTTGTTCTGAAAGTTGGCAACGTCGCAAATAGTTGTCAAATATTTACCTGTTTTTATTAATTTGTTCATATTACTGTATGGAAATAAAAAATATCGCTAACTAGTGACCTAAAATATGAATAATGATTTGTAATTATAACACTGAATTTGATGTTGTAACCGTTTTAGGTGTAAAAAGGGCATTTGGAAAGTTTCCAAGTTCTTTTTTTACATCTAAAACTAAATATTCGGTGTTAAGATTTTAATTATTGCATTCCATAATCAATATTTTAGGTCACTAGTTAGCGATATTTCCTATTACTATACAGTAATATTAACAAATTAATAAAAACAGGTAAATATTTGACAGCTATTTGCGACGTTGCCAACTTTCAGAATAAACGCTCTTTATAAACCTCATCCTATAGGCGGACTTATCGCCGTCCCATTCACTGCGCAACATATTTATATAATGTTATTTCAAGTTAATTCGCGCTTAATTACAATCCTCGTACAAAGTTAGCAGACACTTAGCATTATGTATTCTACCAGCGGCCACTAACCGCCGAGTTATGGACCAAATAAATGATAACATTTGTCTGTAAACTCTAATACATACACTAATAAAATGTTCTACGTAAATAATGTGCGATAATAATAAATTATTTAAGCACGGCCCCACAGTAACTCGGGCGACTTTATTAGCATTCCAAAGAAATAATAATAAATAATGTAAATATTAAAATTGCATTATTATAATACAAACATGCTTTCGAACAATATATTCAATGCAATTACCTTATAAGAGCAGTGAGTTTTGCATTAGGCGTTGGGCCACAAAAACACGGTGTGGCCACAAAAACAGCGATCTGAGCGGATCAGCTGAATGATACTATATGATGCTGTCAGTTTTTGTTTGATTTATGTTTGTGTCTGATATCGGATAGATACAGAGGTAATTTATTTGCGGTGCAAGGCTAAAGCTTTAATAATATGGCGATCATTATTCTGTTTATGTTTTAAAAGACCCTCAGATAAGTAGTATGTTTATTACTGAATGCCCAACTCATTAAGGTACGTAATTATCTCCTATGATGTAAGCAATGATTCAAATTTCTTACCTAACACATCTTTGCATATATATGTACAAAATTAAATAAATAAAATTAAAGTGTCTGACTGAATTGTAAAAAAAAGATTTTTTACTAAATTCATATGAACGTTTCTAATGGACCTACTTCTAACAAAAAATATTTTTTAATAACTTTATCGGTTTGTTTTTTCCTGTTAATCAACAAAACGACTTGATCGATTTTGACGGGACTTTCACTGGCAGAAGCTGATGGTATAAAGAGTAACGGCTTTTATCCCGACACATTCCCATGGGATAAATTTTCGACATACGCGAGCGAAGCCGCACGTACAGCTGCCGACTATGCTGTTGTGTGATTATGATTACAATAGTTCTGATTTGGTTTTATTCTAATTTACTACTTTATATTTTTACGTGCACGTTTTTCTTTGAGAAAAGACAAATGAGCCTATTATTCTTTGTTTTCTTTCTCTCCGCTCTTCACTTGCACCACCCGTCACCCAATGATTACAGCACTTAATTACACGCTGGCTGTGATTCAGACATCTCACGTTACACCACCGAAGCGCCGCCGGCACTACCAACCTAATCATAATTATAGGAAACTAAGATCGTCTAGACTTGCGGTATATCTAGACATATGCAGGTGTACCTGGAGCTAGACATAAATCATTTGGTCATTGTTATGACGACAGATTTTGAAAGGTTAACGTTGAAATATGGCTACTGCTAGCTACTACTGCAGATGAAGAGAGATCGTGTTCCAAAAAAGGGGAAAAAGAAGACACAGAGAAATTTCATATACCTAATGCTTCCTTTTTTAAAAGGGTACATTGCGAATTATGCCACAATCGGTCACATCGCTCACATGATTTAGATATCACGATTAATCACGAATACGAGTAGGGTATTTTATTCTATATGAAAAAACTCTGAAAATATATTATTGGGATAGCTTAGGCAAAATACAGTCAGAAAATGTTAGTTTTAGTTCATGAAATAACAAAATAAATTTTAAAATACAATTTAAAGATTTTAGTTTTTTTAATCTGTATTTGAACACCATAAAATAGTAGCCGCCATGTTATTACGCCATACGGCAAGTCAAATTGTCAACTGAGCAACTTTGTAGTTTTATTATTTTCGTAACCAAAGTAATTTTTACTAAAATAATACTTCGCATTCAGGAACAACAAACTAACGATAAGTAGAAAATAACTTTTTTTTATTGTTAGGTATAAACAATTTTCTTATAAAATATTAGCGCATTTGTTAAGACAGATTGGGGTATCTTGATGAGCTGGCGTCAGTACACCATAATAAATGACTTGTACCTATACACATCTATAACTACCTTATCAAAGGTAGTTTGAGTTCCACGCGATGAATTCAATTCGAGCAACATCTAGGTACATGCACACGCGAACATAACACAACCTTCTAGAACCAGCCAGAGACACAAAAACTATGATAATCATACGTCTGTGTCTGACTGGAAGGTTGATCTCATTGGACACGCCTGTTGCGGCTGATCGACAATTATTACATTACACGGATCAGGCCCAGTCGTGGGTAGCCGTGACTGTATTGTTCTAGACTTGTTTTAAATTATTGATATGGCTCATGACAAATTCTTGGACCTCAATGGCGGTATGTGGTACAGGAATAGATTGTGAGAAAACCTGCACCTTTAGTCAACGGTCACAAGGACGTTATATTATCGCAGTGGGATTTTTTCGCGCACTGCTTAGCGCCAAGACCTGAAAATCCCGTGCGCGATAAAATCCCGCGGCACTTTTTTACGTCCGTATGATCATCATCTGATGATGTCAATGTGGACTTAAACTTAAGGCGTTTGATAATTCAGCTATTTCGAATGGACTTTGTTGTATTTTCAAATGGAGGGATTTTCATACCTAATGTGTTACTTAATAATGTATGCCAATAATCAGGCTGAGAATCAGCACTTTTCAAGCGTCAAAGTTCCATAACATAGTCCCCCAAAACGCCCGCCCTACGCCAATTCCTAGTGCTTGAGCTGGGAAGAAGTTACGCAACTAACTCCCCAGCAGCACAGCTGTCTGTTTAGTTGCTTGTTCCTTTTTCTTTGGCCTCCATATTAAGTCCCGTATTACAGAACCTCACTCAAGACTCAAGCATTACTTAAAACTAGTTTCAACCAATCAAATGGCTCTAAACTCGTTTTAAGTAATGTTTGAGTCTTGAGTGAGGTTCTGTAATACGGGCCTAAGAGTTTCAGCTATAAATGACGTTTTAATTACATAGGCATACGTAGTCAGACAAACTGGTACTTTTGAAAGCAACTATATTGCAAAAATATGTTTGCTTCACACGGTACGACAAATCGCTCTAAAGTCCTCATTGTCAGCTTGCATGTATGGCGCCAGGCTTAATAGTCGAAGACGTGGACAAGCAATCACAACCTGCTTGTGAGTTCCACACCAGACATCTAGGTAGTTTGTGTAATCCTAGTACTTCCATCTTTACGGACTGAACGCGCGTTGAACAAATAAACACAGTTTTACTACTCCTCAGTAATTCGACTTCGAGGGACTTTACAACGCACTTTCCTTAGATTTATGTGCGCTGGTTATTTCGTTTTGTTTTTGAGTACAGTTCTGTCGCGATCCGATCAGCAATTAATTTACCTTTCAGTGTTGGGTAGTTACCTATTGGAGGGATTATCTGTGATAGGTGTCGTGCCTGCCACAGTCGCGTCTGCTAATCAGGGTGTCAGTAGAGGGGAGGAGTCGCAGAGTAAGTTGGAGGGACACTTCCACTATTGAGGAGGTTCAAAGACTAATTGACATTGATTTTAGTGGTTGCAGGTCGACTGCCGAGTAATCAATAAAGACAGAACTTAAAATTAATAAATGTTCGACGTTGAAAATACGCCAGTCAGACAGGCAGGAATAAAATAACAACAATTAAATCTAGCTTAAAAAAATATTAATAGTGAAAAGAGTACAGAAACGATTCCTGAAAAATAAATCTCTCTCTCTCTTCTCAGATTATTGTCTAACCGTATGGCTCTAATAGCTTATTTCAGCCTCTAGATCTGCCAGCTGCAACCGACTGAGACCTAAACGCGGACATAATAATGATGTCCGCATTTCGTCCCAAACGGTCTGTTCGCAGTAAATACATTAGGTCAGTAGTAGCGTTCAAGTCAGGAGTATTAAAACGAGAGCAGTAGTGTTGTACCGATGCCTACTATTGCGAAGTGATCGACGAAAGTCACGTTTTGATAAATATAGACCGTGTGGACAATGACCATGTGCTCACTGATTTCCGTGATCCGTGGAGTGGATACAGTAGTCTGTAGCGGGCCGTAAATATAATTATGACATCGAATTTTAGCAAATGTTCGGCTGTGTACAAAAAAAGCCGAACTTTTGCTAATTTGATGTCAATTGTATCACGGAGACGACGTTCTCGTCGCACTTTGTCACTTCAATCGTGTATTGTTTCTTCCTTATTCTCGATATGTTATATTAGCGCCCAAATCTCGAAGCCTTGTTAATGTTTTTTTTTTTTTAATTGAGGTAGATTAATCACCACCTGTTATAAAATGCCCTTGCTGCGTCTGTCTGTCTTAATGCGATAAACTCAGAAAATTATGAACGAATTTTCATACAGTTTTGCCCGAGTGATAAGCAAGCTTTAGGCTATTTACCATGACAGTCCTATCTTAAGGAGACGAGCCAAATGAAAAAAAAACGCGGTAAGAATTCTAAGCAAAAAAGCAAGGGTGGGCGATGCGATGCGACGCGGGTTTTCACGCAGAAAACTTGCGGGCAGAAATTTCTTTAATTACCTATTATTAAAATTTTACAGCCCAAATTACCTCATGCCAAAACTATCGGACATAGGTTCACACCCACAAAAGTAGCAACAGACAGAATTATGACCACTACCGGACATATGTACCTCAACATCTTAAAGCAGGATAATCGTTAAACATTTGAATATTGAGTATTCTGAATCCCATCCGTATTATATTTGCAGGCACTATTCATGAAACGGTTCCTATGGTAATGTCCTGTTTGCTCCAACTTTCCCTTCTGTTCACGCAGACACACGGACATGGGAACTGAACAGCTGCTAACATGCTCGTTATAAGGTATGGTAATCATTCAGTCTGTTGTTCTTTACTTTAGACGTAGTGAGTACTTATTGTCATGTGCGTCTGTGTGTCAGAGGGCAGACGCACAGAACTTGCAGCTGTAATTTTGTGAACCAAGCTTTTAACTGCAGATTTCATCATCATTATTATTGTTGTTTTTTTTTTAAACTTTGCCCCACACTAGGAATTTCTCCTGTATTGTGGGTGCGTTTACAAACAGCCAGACCCGGAACAACTACTTGTAGGTCGTAGTACAAATATTTGTTCCGTGCGGGATTCGAACCTGCGACACGCAGCGCAGCAGTCAATCGCTTAACCACTGCGCTAACCGTGCCGTCAGCAGCAGTGTTGCTGGTCATGTTTTACGATTACGCTTTGTGTGATATTCAACACTGATGGTAATAGGTCTTTACCTATGAAATTGCCGTTTTGTATGAAAAAATTTAAACGAATTTTTTTCATGATTTTTTTATTTGTATTAATCGAAGTAATCACCCATGCAATCAATGCATCTTTGCCATCGCAGTGGCAGTTTATTGATGCCCTTCTTAAAGAAATCAGCTGGACGGGAGGCAACAAATTCTTCAAAGGCATTTTGTACTGCCTCTCGGGTATTAAATTTTTTTCCCGCCAAGAAGTTATCCAAATTCTGGAAAAAGTAGTAGTCTGTGGGCGCAAGGTCTGGTGAGTAGGGCGGATGACGGAGAGCTTCCAACCCCAGTTCTTGCAACTTGGAGACCGTCTGCTGTGCAGTATGAGGTCGCGCGTTGTCGTGCAGGAGCAGCGGAGACGAGCGATTGACCAATGCTGGTTGGAGATGCGCCAGCTTCTCCATCATTGTGTTCAGTTCTTCACAGTACACATCTGCAGTAATGCTCACCCCGTTTGGTAAGAAGCTGTGATGAATCACACCGGCGCTAGACCACCAAACAGTGACCATCACTTTTCTAGGGGTAAGTTTTCGTTTAGGGCATTGTTTAGGTGCTGAACCAGGATCCAACCAACTTGCTGAGCGCTTACGGTTATCAAACAGAATCCATTTTTCATCGCAGGTAACAATGCGGTTCAAAATTCCTTCATTTGTGTGTCTGTTGAGCAGTGCAAGGCACGTCTCGACGCGTACTTCGCGCTGGCGATCATTGAGTTCGTGGGGCACCCATTTGTCAAGCTTTTTTACCTTGCCAATTTGACGCAAATGGACCAATATTGTTTTGACGCTAACGTCGAAAGCTGCTGCTAATTCAGCCGTAGATTGTGTATCATCAGCTTCCACAATCGCCTTTAATTCGTCATTGTCGACCAAAGTCTTCGGACGACCGCGAGGTTCATTTTTCAGGTCGAAATTTCCAGAACGGAAGCGAGCAAACCAATAACAGGTGGTGCGTTGGTTTGTAGTGTTAGCTCCGTAAACGTCGTTGATGTTGCGTGCCGCTTGTGCCGCGTTGCTGCCACGACGGTACTCATATTCCATAATTACTCGAATTTTTAACGTATCCATGATGACGAAAAAGATTGAAATGCGATGAAAATGTAACACTAATCAATAAAGAAATGACTACTTTTAGAAAAAAAAATCCATGTTTTTAAAATAAAATTAATTTGAAATTAGAATTCTTAGCCAAACAAAAATTATTTTGATTTGAAATGGCCAGTACTGCAGAACGGCAATTTCATAGGTAAAGACCTAATATTTTGATGATGGCTAATGTGCGTACTTGATGAACATACACGTACGACTTATCATCTGCCTGCCTTTTCCCAACTGTTTTTGTGGTCGGGTTCCAGTCTAACCGGATGCAGCTGAATACCAGTATTTTACGTGAAGTGCCTGCTTATCTAACCTCCACAACCCAACTATTGGGTAACACTATACCCCTTAGTAAGACTATGGTTGTCATATTTTCGGGCTTCTGAAGAACCGTAACAAATGCCAAAGATCGACGAGAGAAAACCGGGACCAACTGTTTAACGTGCTTGCCGACACACGAAGGGGTCTCGGTATGTACAGATGGTCACCCACCAATGGACCGTACATGGCAAGTGTAGCTTAACCAGATCGATTGACCCGTGCGGCTATTATTCCTCAGCCAGAGTAAGGGTACCTATCCTGGCTGAGTAATAACTAACAATTTTAAAAGGGTTTGGTGAGTCGAACCAGGGGCTCAGACTTACCAAACCCATTTAAAATTGTTAAACATGACTTCTTCAAGACGAATCAAGCGTCTTTGATTAATTCCTGAAAATCCTAACATTTTTTTTATTTTGAAGGATTGTTCTTTGATATAAAAACTTTTTTCAAAAAAATAACAACCGACTTCCAAAAAAACACTACAAAGTGCAAAATAACTTTAATTTCGGAAGTCGGTGACTTTGGATGTGTATTTAATTATTTGTCACCGCCTGTTATTTTTTTGAAAAAAGTTTTTATTTTTCACTTTTTAGTTACCTACCCCACACCAATTCGAAATTTCATCATCCTTGGGGTCAAAA
Organism: Polymixis flavicincta; assembly: GCA_949987655.1. Classification (NCBI taxonomy): domain Eukaryota; kingdom Metazoa; phylum Arthropoda; class Insecta; order Lepidoptera; family Noctuidae; genus Polymixis; species Polymixis flavicincta. Next base: position 20,672,029 of record OX465195.1, read on the forward strand.
CAATGCATATTTATACGATATTCGCGGTTGATTTGCTATAATTTTTCGAAGAGTTCCGTTGTCTGTCTCCGAAACGCATGATCAGATCTATATGAAATTTTTATGGGACTATTTCGGAGTAAACCCCTTTCGAACAAAAAAAGAATTTTGTAAATCCGTTAATATACGACGGAGTTATGCCCGAACATACATAAAAAAAAACTCCTCCTCCTTCTTTTTGAAATCGGTTAAAAACAACCGACTTCCAAAAAAACACTACAAAGTGCAAAATAACTTTAATTTCGGAAGTCGGTGACTTTGGATGTGTATTTTAATTATTTGTCACCGCCTTCCGAAATTAAAGTTATTTTTTTTTAAGAAAGAAAAGAAAGAAAAAACGTTTATTTGCGGTAAACATGACGCAAAAAGAACAGGAATACAAAAATAATAAAAGGTTGAGGGAAACATGCGTCACATCCACGCAAAACGGCTATCGCTCAGCATTATGCTGCGACCCTATGCAAGACAGAGCCCCAGCGCTGGTTTTCAGTGACAGCCGGCTTTGACGTATTGACGTCGCCCGGTGCCTCAAACAATTAATAGGACACTGAACTGGTACAGCGAACTTATAGACAAAATAATAAATTTAAATGTAAATATGATAGAACTAAACAGGAATATAAAAAATTATAAAACAAAATAAAAAAAAGAAATAGACAAACATGCTACGAGAATATCATCCTCAATAAACTTTTACTCTTTATGTAGTGGCAACATTTCGAAGCGTCATTCATAGAGTTAATGTGCGTGTGCGTCATAAAATTGATGTAAGAAATTACAAAATGGCCAATTATGTGAATTATGTAATGTGTTTATGCAATAATAGTTGTGTGTCAGTGCCGTAGGTCAGTGTTTTAAGTGTATATGAGTGAATGTGATTGTGATAGATGAGATGAGATGGACCCAATAAAAGACAAAACAAAACCTGGGAATCTGGAGGGTGACCCAACATGCCAAACACTTTAAAAGAGCTCCAAAAGCTGCAAAAACAGGAAGTTTTGAACTTTGCACTTTGTAGTGTTTTTTTGGAAGTAGGTTGTTATTTTTTTGAAAAAAGTTTTTATTTTTCACTTTTTAGTTACCTATCCCACACCAATTCGAAATTTCATGATCATTGGCGTCAAAATAATGCATATTTATGCGATAGCAACATTCGCGGGTGATTTGCTGTAATTTTTTGAAGAGTTCCGTTGTCTGTCTCCGAAACGCATCATCAGATCTATATGAAATTTCAATGGGACCATTTCGGCGTAAACCCCTTTCGAACAAAAAAATAATTTTGCAAATCCGTCTATATACAACGGAGTTATGCCCGAACATACATAAAAAAAAAAAAAATAACATGTCGAATTGATAACCTCCTTCTTTTTGAAGTCGTTTAATAAAATACAGCGCATGCTAAACTCCACTTTCAAAGTTATAAACAGTACACAAACAATGACACGTGTCCATTCCCGGTTTACAACTTATCAACGTATCGAATATCACCGCGAATAACGATCGACACCCTCGATCGACACACTCGAGATCGGACCGAACAGATTGATTGACGTCACGGTAACGACCGCCGACCCGGCGCGGGCGGTCACCTCCAACCATATAAAAATGTACTCTGTGCCTCCAACTACCGGCGGTAAACTATAACAACAAGCGCTAAGAGCGGGAATTCGCAATATCGCACACCGACTCTCCGTGTCTACCCGTTACTAGCCATATGATCTTTCAGTCAATCCATCGTTATTGTTTTCCTCTCCACCCATAGTCATCTACATTGATACTCCAAACTTTTCTCATGACACAAGCATTATAATTCAAAGTAATGAACTTGATAGAGTGGTCCATTTCCACAAAGTAGCAAATCCTCATAAACGTCAACAATCTACCACAACCCAATTGATTGACTACCTCATCAGTGTAGAGCTCTTACAGTCAGATATAAAGTGTAACGAGCGTCACATCTCACAGTACACGGCAGTAAGCCAACATGTCAGGTATAAATCGATCGCCCACTACACATCAACTGAGAGGCTGCACTATAGCCACAGTACCTCTAGTGTGGTCTAGCGGCTGATGACTAAATTACAGTGGGACCGATAATTGAGATAACAAATGAATGGCTGATACTAACATTCAGTTCTCTGACGCAGATAATTTTACTCATTTATTCCTCGTCATTTCATCGTTTGTTGTTCGACAATTATGCAGAAATATACATCAATTTGGGCCGCACTGGGTTCACGTGGTTGACCTTTATGGCCCCGTCCTTCTTACAGAGATTAATTTAACAAAAAAAATACTTATTTACAAATGTTGAAAAAAGAACTCTAGTTCTTAGATTATAACTTGTGAATGGTAGTATAATATAATGTTATTGATTAATTTATTGTGACCATGCACTAATCGCATTCATTATTCAAGTTAAGATGACAAAATTCTGAAAATAAAAATTATGGGCATAATATCAGATGGATGTAATTATGTTAAGAACTTTCAGTACCTTATTTACGCAATATGATTTTGAGAGCAAGTCTCAAGTTCCAACAGTGGGAACGTTGAGGGTGACTTTACATTCATTTACAAGTTTGAAGCCCAAGTACAATTTAAGTTTCTCCTGGTGAACAAGCAGGTTTACCAAGCACATGACATAGCTAATCCTAATCCCACTGGCGCCCATTCATTCCAATGGAATCATTTTAAGACTTGTGACAATAATCTCTTGCTTGTACTGCATCTGACTGCCTTGTTGGCCGGCGTGGTGCTGAGTATACCATCCTGGGTTAGATTCCCGCGTCAAACAGTGTTATTAGTAGTTTCGACAGTCATAACAGAGTTTATAGCAGTAGCAGCCTAGCTAGTTGATTACAATGTGTTCTGACCTTATTAGGTATATGGGAGTATTATACATACCATGCGATGCGGGTGCAACCATAGGTATATTGTAATCAGTAGTACTGGTAGTTTTAGTAGTAGTTACTATACATATTCGTACATTGCAACGTCGGGAATCCTTCAGGGATCTCATTTGGGTCCGCATTTATTCATTCTTTTCATTAATGATATTCACAAATGCTTCCCGAACTCGAAAATATTTGTATTCGCTGATTTTAGATTTAAGCCATAAAGATTATAAGAAACCCTGCGGACTCGGCGCTACTTCAAAGTAACTTAGACCTACTGACTAAGTTGTGTGAGCACAACAAAATGTTATTAAGTATAAAAATGCCATTATATCAAATTCAGAAAAAAATAACTATGCAATCCGTTTAGCTAATCTGAGAATGATTGATCTATTTTTTCTTTGTTTCTATTAATAAAATGATATCTATCACTTATTTTACTAAAAATATGTAGATTTTTCTTACATACATCATATTTTAAAAAATGAACTGGCAAGGTACCGTCATAATAATAATCCTTATAAATAGTTCCCTGAGGGATTCGCGTCGACGTAGATTATAAATGGCCCTGACAGCTCTCTCTTGCAAAATAAAGATGGATTCAATGTTAGCAGCCCGACCGCACGTAAAATGCCATACGACGTAATGCTATCGATGTAGCTAAAATAGACCAAACGCGCGGTTTCTCCATCTGTTAGCTGTCTGATCTTTCTAACAGCATAAGCGGCCGAGCTTAGCCGCCCCGAAAGAGATGTTATATGAGGTCCTCATTGTAATTTCTCGTCCAGCGTGATTCCTAGGAACATCGTTTAATTAACAAATTTCAGTTTTTCTCCATTCAATATGATATGACATTAGCTAATCCTAACATTTGGTGAATTAAATCTTATGCATTTGGTTTTTGTGCCATTTAGTACCAAATTATTTTTCTTAAACCAAAGATTGGTTCGATTTGAAGAATACAGTTATTTACCTACGTCGTCAAGATTTTGTAATAAGATCTGCAAATAACACCATCTTCGGATTCTTCGTTTGATTTAGAAGTAAATAGGGTAAATCTGGGATATCGTCGTAGTATCGGATATCATCGTAATATCGATAACTTGATATATTCAACTTCAGTAGAGTTAAAGTGATCAGTAACTACGAATGTAGGTAACATTACTAAGAGAAACTGCTTCGTAAGCTTCTATTGTGACAGAGAAGATGCGATATTACGAAGTATCTGTTGAATACAATAGTTTGTATTAATATCGTATTATAAATTGATTCTGTGCGTAGTCTTAATTAACACAAGATAAATCTCAAATTCTTTTTGAGGTCTACTGCAAAGTAACTCGAGAATTGAGATGAAACACAAAGCCGACCACATCCATGGACTAAGCTCACACCGTCGATGTTGGTAACTGCACCGTCATTTCCACTTATTTTATTTTGTATAAGCCTGCTCTGTCCCACTTCTGAGCAAAGGTCTCCCCCAAACCCTTTCAGGTATCCTTTTCCAGTGCGTCTTCGTTCCAATCCTTGCAATATGCGTCTAGATCGTCTCACTACCTCTTCTGGGGCCAGCCTCTAGGCGCTGTCTATCCTCAGGCAATCACCGTGTGGAGGCTATTGCCCAGCGGTGACTGTGCATGTGGCTGACGTGACCCGCCCAGTCCCATTTTTGCCTTTTTTTTCTTTTGAGTGGGAATATCCCGCTCTGGGTGGAGCAGGAGGGCGTGTCAGACTTTTACTGACTAAAACCCACTCGTATTCCCTCAGTAGCCTGTATGCCAGGGGCGGCGGTATCTCTTTCGAACAAACCTGCACACCTGGCAGGTCCCAGTTTAGCCTGGCACTCTTTTTGTGTACATCTCGGATTCCCGTTTTGGAGCGCAGCGTGATATTTCGTCCGTTCGTTTAGCGCCTAAAATGTTGCGGTCCATTGCTCTTTGGCAAACCGCAAGGCGGATACCAATATAATTTTAAAAATTATAAGGTTCAAAATAAGTAGGTAGTCGACCATGGGGTCTACTACCTACTAATATTAAACTTTCTTATTTTAATACATGGGTATATCACCATAAATCTTCAACATCACAAAAGTATCGATACTTTACCTGGCATCAACCAACACTATCACGAGCTGTCACTTAAATTAACAACTTATTTAATTTCTTATTTCATTTACTTATAAAGACCTTGCTTTATAATTTAATCAGAAAGAGGCGTGAGTGAAAATTATCAGCTGACCTCTCTAAGATATGGCCGGTAAGTAAGTGAGATGGGAGGCTTGATTAGCATTATTATGAAGAGATGAGCCATCTATTCGAGAATTATTCACACCTTGACCACTTTGTAATCAGCCATCAATCAGATAACCTGTATTACTTTCGTCTTGTAATATGTTCAATATATTTATAGGTGCTTTAAACACCTTGGCATAAAGTTACGCTTATGAACAGGCAACTAGTTTCAACTTTCTGACTAGCTGGCCGACTCTTCGACATTGAAAGTACGTGTAAATACAATAAATGAAATAAATGCTTTGAGTTTCAGAGATATTACCTACAGTACAAATGTATGTATGTACAAGCCGAGTTCCTGATCGGGTTTTCCAAGCGCAAAATTGATGAATTTCCGTACAACGTTTCATCCCCTAGTTATCATTAGGTACGAGATTGAGTTTTCAAAAATCCTTTCTTAGTGCTCACCATCATCGTTATATAGGGAACTATTTTGCATAATTTCATGCTTTTAGAACCAGCGGTTTATGCTGTGCGCCGCTATGAGTAAATTTAAGAATGGAATCATTTTAAGACTTGTGACAATAATCTCTTGCTTGTACTGCATCTGACTGCCTTGTTGGCCGGCGTGGTGCTGAGTATACCATCCTGGGTTAGATTCCCGCGTCAAACAGTGTTATTAGTAGTTTCGACAGTCATAACAGAGTTTATAGCAGTAGCAGCCTAGCTAGTTGATTACAATGTGTTCTGACCTTATTAGGTATATGGGAGTATTATACATACCATGCGATGCGGGTGCAACCATAGGTATATTGTAATCAGTAGTACTGGTAGTTTTAGTAGTAGTTACTATACATATTCGTACATTGCAACGTCGGGAATCCTTCAGGGATCTCATTTGGGTCCGCATTTATTCATTCTTTTCATTAATGATATTCACAAATGCTTCCCGAACTCGAAAATATTTGTATTCGCTGATTTTAGATTTAAGCCATAAAGATTATAAGAAACCCTGCGGACTCGGCGCTACTTCAAAGTAACTTAGACCTACTGACTAAGTTGTGTGAGCACAACAAAATGTTATTAAGTATAAAAATGCCATTATATCAAATTCAGAAAAAAATAACTATGCAATCCGTTTACAAATTGAATGATGAGCGGCTCGAGGAAGCCGAAACTGTACGAGACTTAGGCGCTCAGTTCGATAAAAAGCTAAGCTTTGTCGAACACATTGACAAAACTATATTAGAAACATTAAAGATGCTTGGTTTCGTTATGAGAGAGTAAAAATTAAAAAATCAAGTACAATTCGCTAGTTAGAAGCTATCTCGAGAACTGCAGTGTGGTTTGGTCACCAGAGTATAAATAAGGTCCACATCAAGCGCATCGAACAGCGTCGGCAAAGAGCACAAAGTGGATATTGACCGTTTTCACTCATCAGTACCTAAGCTAAAAAAAAGCGCTAGCCTTTTAAATGATGTATCTAGCCTTATTCAAATATTAACCTAATCATATAAATAAATTATTAAAATAAATTATCAAAAAATAAAATACAATTTAATTTTGTCAATTTAGCTTTTAATAGTATAATTTTTATTTTTTCAGTCTATGTATTACTTGTTTTAATTAATTAATTGTGTGAAAATAATAGATCTGCGTATAATGTAGTGCATGCGGTGCATTTCTGTAAGTAATGAGGCGCTTAGACTTAAGATTGCAATGTTTTAACTACAAAGTAATAGTATAATACTCATTGTTGAGAAGCCTAAGAAATCAATAAAAAAATATAGTTACTCCTCAGCTAATTGATTTCCTTTGGAGAATACAGGCCTGTTGTGTAATTTCTCTAATTATTCAATAATCAAACAGACTATTTCCACAAGTGAAAAGTTAGTTTCATCGAACTTATGGAGAGGTATCAGTTCAGAGAGAGTTCAAAGTGCGATGAGTCAGCGATACTGATCGGAAACGAATTCGTCTCGGTTACGAACATTATGTCACAACTTATGTAGCTCGCCAGTGTTTTTCTTGAAGCCACGAGGCTGGGAATTTTTAAATGTTGCTTCACCGTGGTGCAAATACTAATTCGTCCACCAAGATGGTCACAGCTTGTTCAAAAACAAAGTTGCAATATTTATTATATTTCTATCAATCTATCAATAATTCAGCTCCTATCGTAGTGCTCTGCTGGATGTGCACAGACCTCTCACAAGCTGCTCCAAAACACCTAGTTCCGCTCCGCCTTTCGCATCCAAAATGACTTTCTAAATCCGTTTTAATGACGTAGGTCCACCAAGCTGGCGTTTCACTGTCATCACTAAAGGAGATGTCGTTAACATCCATGGAAAAGCATGGCTAGGCCACTTCAGCTTGCAAGCCTTGCAAACTCAAATACTCTACATATATTTTCAATAAATTCGACCACTCGCCACGACTCGCGTATCTTGCAGACAATCTGCCATTCATTCATCAGCTGAATGGGAGCAGACGGAAGAAGCCATTAATTGGTGGAAGCTAACGCCAGCTCAATGAGAGCCAGTTATAGCCACAATTGAGCCGCGGCTAATGCGCTAAGTGGTTAATCTCCTTGAGCGGTGAGCGCCGCAATTGTTCTGTGGATGAACAATCGCAGTTGCCATTGTTGGGTCCTGTTCACAATGGGACTCACCGCACTTGCATCATTTAGATAATATTTTGTATATAGCGTACTTGTAAGATGGGCAACGATGGGAAACGTATGTGACCAAGATTTTGAGTTTCTTACCCGTTCTTCTCCATAGCTACCGCTTTGAAATGCGCAAATAGCTTCATCTTTTTGACTGAGCGACCCCTTGACACTTCAAAACTAATGTTTGAAAGTGATGAATATAAATGTCTAAGTTGATGGATGTATTATGATTACATGAAAAGGGGATTTTAAAAAAAATGTTTTCGTCATTCATCATAATAAAGTTGTGTGCATAGTTCCCTAATGTTAGCAATTTAGCCATCATTGTCAGTGGTGTCATATTTGGATTAAGATGTTATGAATGAATGAGTAATAGCGGCATGATTCAGACGTTCATATTCCGTATTTAGATCTAGGATGCACAATTATCAAGTGTACGTACTGCGAATATGACGGATACTTTAGGCAAACAGGTCTATGCTAAGAAATGAACTGAGAGCATTTTCAAATTCAGATTCCAACCACTGACCAATCACTGAACCATCCTCTAAGCCCATGATCATCAAAACTTCATGTAGATCCATTATTTACTCTACGAGTGTTCGTATTTGACCGTCATAGTTTATTTATTTAAGGATTATTGCCACCGAGTTATGCAAATATTAACAGATCTCAAAACACTTTCACAAGAATCGGTCACATAGAAACTGCTTTGCTTTATGTATACACCATGCAGTAATTAAACAATAGACAGTAATTTCAGTAAGTTGTTCACCTCTGCGACTATAGTATTATAGTTCCAAATGAACTTAACAGGTGAGTTAATGAGCTAAGGCGTTGAGCTTACATCCATTCTCCATACTGCTTAATCTACTTATTTGGAAATTGTCAATTAAAATATGGTTTTACCAAGAAAAAAAAAATCGCTACAAAATACCAATGTAATGAAACTACACAGTTAGAAATTATTTAATTATCCACTGGAAAAAAAATGAAAAAATGTTTATTTGTCCCAAATCAGTTACATGGATTATAAATGAGACATCCCCAGTAAGTAATTGATAATACTTATGTTGGGGCTATCTCACTCTTTTCCGTAATATTAACAATATTGGGACGACTGCTTCCAATATCAGGTGACAAAAAAAATTACGAAGAAAAACAAAAAGATAATATAAAAATAACAGTAAATTACTTGTAAAAATCTCCACTCCACAGTAACTTATAAAACTTTGTAATTAATTAGAAGAGAAAACATGAAGGCTAATCTGAGCATAATGAGTCGTAAAGAGCAATCAGAGGGCACAACAAGCAAGCGGTCTGGGGCCTAAATTTATAAACGTTACAATGGTCTCTCAATGGTGTGTTTTTGACAGTTTTTGTATGGCAAATCTGTCAAAAACTTACCATTGAGAGACCATTGTGACGTTTATAAATTAGTAGACTTAGGCCCCTGTTCTAACGCTGTGCGGATCACCCGGCGCACACGGCCGCGCGGAGTTTCATTACCATACACACTCGTTGGTAGGGCTGCCACTAATTGATTTATCGGAAGTACACAGTACCATAACACAACGGAACTCAAGTATGACCGACGAATGACAGTCGCAGTAGTAAAAGCTCCCGTAAACAAGCGCGACCCGATGGTGCGTCGTGATTCTGGTACAATAATTTCCATAAAGTTTTCTCAGAAATAGTTCTACTAGTGTCGTGAAACCTACCTACAGTACACCCGTATTTCACCAGTTATGTTTAAGTCCCATGTAACAGGGGGCGAGCCTAACGCCATCAACCAGAACCAGGGCACAAATCCTGACTCCGACCTGCTACTGAGAAATTCCAGATAGAAAAACTCAATAGCACTTTGCCCGACCTGGGAATCAAACTCAGGACGTCGTGCTCAGCAGTAGCGCTTGCAACTACTTGCCCAAATAGGCAGCTAGTCTAGTGCCCAGTTTTATTTGTCTTACCATCTCACGTGAATAATAAATAGACTGCGGCTACCTCGGGCGTTTCTGTACTTGCCATTCTAGAATAAATTAATCCGAGTCACCTGGACCGTTTCTTACATATTGAAATAGTCAGCGGAAATCTGTTAAAATTCAATCTGTGAAATCTAGTGTGTTGCCATCCCTGAGCATCAGACGCAGCCGATCGGAACGAGCCGACGACGATCAACAAATATTTTTGTATGTAACGTGAGAGAGTGTTCACTTCTATGAGAAGTATGTGACTCGTATAATTACTCAGACCCTGTTTGTTTGTATTTGTACTATTTTGTAGAATACGTTAAGAAGAAGTTGCTTGGTTATGGTGTTATGGAATTGTTTTGCACGAACAACATAATACATAGTTCATTTAGATCTGATGATGCGTTTCGGAGACAGACAACAGAATTCTTCAAAAAATTACAGCAAATCAACCGCGAATGCTGCTATCGTATAAATATGCATTGTTTTGACCCCAAGGATGATGAAATTTCGAAGTGGTGTGGGGTAGCTATAATGTCCGTGAACGGGCGCCGTCAGTAGGGACTGGTCATCTCTTAGCTCCCACGGCTTATTTTAATTTCTGAATTGTTATTTTATCTTTGTTCTAATTGCGGACGCTTTTAATGTGCACTTTTTACATCGTTCTCACATTGATAATTTCAACATAATGATGTAACCAACTTTTTGTAACAAAATCATGATTTTAAAAGAGTGCCCATGGAGTTTCTTGCCCGTTCTTCTCCATAGGTACCTACGCTTTGGAATGGACAACTAGCTTCATCTTTCTAACTCACCGACCTTACCAATACAAAAGTGCCTGTAATTGGTTTATTTGAAATAAATGCTTAGAGTTTGAGTTTGAATTTCAAAAAATATCTCTAGTAAGTCCCTAGGTCGCCTCCTACGACACCCACGGGAAGAAATGGGATGGTGCTATTCTTTACGTCCGGCACCACGTGAAGTTTAAAATAATAATACAAATTAAAAGTATACCTATCTATTACATCATCATCAGTCTCCTGCCCTTATTCTAATTTATTTTTTGTGTCGGCGCAACATGTCTTTTTCTTCCATACTTCTCTAATAGTCGTCAACTCGGTAGTAAATCCTTTCTAACCATATTATCATTAACACAATTCATCCATCGTTTCTTTGTTCTTGCCCTACTCTTATACCCATGGAAAATACTCCAAACTTTCCAAAGTAGGTATATCTATTACAATCAAATAGAAACCGTTCCAATCAACATACTTTTCGCATTCCACCAAATAACTTAGCATTCATAGTTGTGAGTGATTCACAAACTGTGCCTACCGGCAGTACTTAATAGTGAGCTCAGCTCAATATACTGCGCTCAGTGACACATCGAGCTGGAGTTACGACTGATTGTGGACATCTGTACTCGGGCCCGAAGACCTGTCATACGACAGGACCTGCACCCTAATTGCGTAACTCACGATTCATCATAATCTGTTTCGCTTTGAAACAGATTGTTAAACCATTGCTTCAAATATTCGAAAAATGTGTCTGTTCAACTACGTAAATAACGCAATGAATACTGTTGAACTGTCAAATTGAAACCCATTATGATTAATCCTAAGTTACGCAATAGGTAAAACGGGCTGTTGTCCGCGACTCCACGTCAAAGCGCGTATTTTGCGTCCGGGTGGGAGACTCAGTTACTCGATCCAACCCAGCTCCTCGAGAAAGGCCTGAATGAAATCCTACATCGCGCAGTCAGTTGCCCACCAGACACAATACCCGTCTGGTCGGAGGATCCTTCTTTACCTACCATAGAGTATGAGTGAACTTTACACCCTGTTCCTCATACCTCTTAAACTAACTTCGCCTTAACTCATTTCACGTGTATTCCCGCGATCACCGGAATATGTCATATTTCGTTGGTCGCCGCCCGCGCTCCGCCCACCTCTCGAGGTATAATCATCTTACTGACAGTTACATATATACCAAATGAAATTATAACCTTTTTTCGGTTTTATTATGAGTAACAGTGGGAACTTGTAATTGACCGTCAATTTTATCTTGTACCTAGACACCTAGTCACTGCCTCGTTGACAGATCACTGTTAATTCTGCGTTCGACTTTTGGGTCGGGCAAAGAGTTATTGCGTTTTTCTATCTGGAATTTCAAAGTAAGAGTCCAGGATCTGGATTTGCGCCCGGTTGATGGCAATAGGCTCGCCCCTGTTACATGACTTAAACATAACTGGCTATATGTGAATGTACATAAGCTACGCTTCTACCTAATCCTTCGGGGAATACAGGCGTGATGTTAGGTTATGTTATGTAATATGAAACTTTATGTAGAACCAAGTCATGGAAAAGAAACTTGGAAATATTATGGATACTTAATGAATATTTTATTCGATGCTCTTATGGTATGTATCACGGGACTCATAAACACCTCATTTGTTTCACCATCGATTTAATTTCCTTCGTTAACGACTAGTCGAAATTCTTGTGGTTTTAACTACACATCTAGTCATCGAGTGTACCTCCCGGTCCCGGCCTACCGGGGCCCGCGGCGATATCCGTAGTTTCATAATTAAACATAGCTTGATTCATGATAATGGCCCGCATTGGAATATGTTTGAGAATTCTTATGGTATGTTTGTTAATTTTTCTGAAATAACTTTTGGTTTAAACTATATTTTATTTGACATCAAATTTTTTAGATGCCGTTGGGCTTGTGTTGTGTATTTTATGTTAAATCAAGATTATGAGTATTTAGTAAGTAGGTATTAAAAGAGTAGTCCCTAGTATTCAAAGTGAGTATGTGACCCCTTAATTAATGAATTTCAATTTACTTTATAAAAAATCTTAAATTTACTCATAGCGGCGCACAGCATAAACCGCTGGTTCTAAAAGCATGAAATTATGCAAAATAGTTCCCTATATAACGATGATGGTGAGCACTAAGAAAGGATTTTTGAAAACTCAATCTCGTACCTAATGATAACTAGGGGATGAAACGTTGTACGGAAATTCATCAATTTTGCGCTTGGAAAACCCGATCAGGAACTCGGCTTGTACATACATACATTTGTACTGTAGGTAATATCTCTGAAACTCAAAGCATTTATTTCATTTATTGTATTTACACGTACTTTCAATGTCGAAGAGTCGGCCAGCTAGTCAGAAAGTTGAAACTAGTTGCCTGTTCATAAGCGTAACTTTATGCCAAGGTGTTTAAAGCACCTATAAATATATTGAACATATTACAAGACGAAAGTAATACAGGTTATCTGATTGATGGCTGATTACAAAGTGGTCAAGGTGTGAATAATTCTCGAATAGATGGCTCATCTCTTCATAATAATGCTAATCAAGCCTCCCATCTCACTTACTTACCGGCCATATCTTAGAGAGGTCAGCTGATAATTTTCACTCACGCCTCTTTCTGATTAAATTATAAAGCAAGGTCTTTATAAGTAAATGAAATAAGAAATTAAATAAGTTGTTAATTTAAGTGACAGCTCGTGATAGTGTTGGTTGATGCCAGGTAAAGTATCGATACTTTTGTGATGTTGAAGATTTATGGTGATATACCCATGTATTAAAATAAGAAAGTTTAATATTAGTAGGTAGTAGACCCCATGGTCGACTACCTACTTATTTTGAACCTTATAATTTTTAAATTATATTGGTATCCGCCTTGCGGTTTGCCAAAGAGCAATGGACCGCAACATTTTAGGCGCTAAACGAACGGACGAAATATCACGCTGCGCTCCAAAACGGGAATCCGAGATGTACACAAAAAGAGTGCCAGGCTAAACTGGGACCTGCCAGGTGTGCAGGTTTGTTCGAAAGAGATACCGCCGCCCCTGGCATACAGGCTACTGAGGGAATACAAGTGGGTTTTAGTCAGTAAAAGTCTGACACGCCCTCCTGCTCCACCCAGAGCGGGATATTCCCACTCAAAAGAAAAAAAAGGCAAAAATGGGACTGGGCGGGTCACGTCAGCCACATGCACAGTCACCGCTGGGCAATAGCCTCCACACGGTGATTGCCTGAGGATAGACAGCGCCTAGAGGCTGGCCCCAGAAGAGGTAGTGAGACGATCTAGACGCATATTGCAAGGATTGGAACGAAGACGCACTGGAAAAGGATACCTGAAAGGGTTTGGGGGAGACCTTTGCTCAGAAGTGGGACAGAGCAGGCTTATACAAAATAAAATAAGTGGAAATGACGGTGCAGTTACCAACATCGACGGTGTGAGCTTAGTCCATGGATGTGGTCGGCTTTGTGTTTCATCTCAATTCTCGAGTTACTTTGCAGTAGACCTCAAAAAGAATTTGAGATTTATCTTGTGTTAATTAAGACTACGCACAGAATCAATTTATAATACGATATTAATACAAACTATTGTATTCAACAGATACTTCGTAATATCGCATCTTCTCTGTCACAATAGAAGCTTACGAAGCAGTTTCTCTTAGTAATGTTACCTACATTCGTAGTTACTGATCACTTTAACTCTACTGAAGTTGAATATATCAAGTTATCGATATTACGATGATATCCGATACTACGACGATATCCCAGATTTACCCTATTTACTTCTAAATCAAACGAAGAATCCGAAGATGGTGTTATTTGCAGATCTTATTACAAAATCTTGACGACGTAGGTAAATAACTGTATTCTTCAAATCGAACCAATCTTTGGTTTAAGAAAAATAATTTGGTACTAAATGGCACAAAAACCAAATGCATAAGATTTAATTCACCAAATGTTAGGATTAGCTAATGTCATATCATATTGAATGGAGAAAAACTGAAATTTGTTAATTAAACGATGTTCCTAGGAATCACGCTGGACGAGAAATTACAATGAGGACCTCATATAACATCTCTTTCGGGGCGGCTAAGCTCGGCCGCTTATGCTGTTAGAAAGATCAGACAGCTAACAGATGGAGAAACCGCGCGTTTGGTCTATTTTAGCTACATCGATAGCATTACGTCGTATGGCATTTTACGTGCGGTCGGGCTGCTAACATTGAATCCATCTTTATTTTGCAAGAGAGAGCTGTCAGGGCCATTTATAATCTACGTCGACGCGAATCCCTCAGGGAACTATTTATAAGGATTATTATTATGACGGTACCTTGCCAGTTCATTTTTTAAAATATGATGTATGTAAGAAAAATCTACATATTTTTAGTAAAATAAGTGATAGATATCATTTTATTAATAGAAACAAAGAAAAAATAGATCAATCATTCTCAGATTAGCTAAAGTACATACATCTTTTATGGGGTACTGTGTTAAATATTATAACAAGATACAAAAAAGAAATTTAAAACTCATATTAAAAGCATTCTTTGTAAACAAGTATATTACAAATTAAAGGATTAAATCCAAGATAAGAATGCTTGGAAACATGCTGTTCCTGCTCCACATGACAATTTAGTGTCTTCACAAAATCAAACTGGTTGCTAATTGAACTGTAAAATATATAATTTATATTTATGACGTTGATTTACACTCAGTGATTACTTTAACTCATACATTGACTTGTTAATATTCTAGGAAAATCGTATGCTTACTTTTACTATGTTTGTAAATATGTAAGCATGTATCTATCATAAAATTAAATTTTTCTGTAATTATTTCAATTTCATAATTTTTACCTATTTTGGTATGGTAATTTTATTCTTGGTGCATAGTTTTCACACATAATTTTAATGAATGTATGTTAAATAATGTACTTAAAACATTTTAAAGGAGTAACGGTGCAATTTCTTGCCCATTCTTCTCTATACGAAACTACATTTTGGAAGGGGCGACTAGAGTCAATTTTAATTAAATGTTTTAACTTTGACTTTGTCTGATCTGGGACCAAACATTCGGAAAAACTAGAAGGAAGTATGATGAATTGATGACACAGGAAGATGAACTTACACAGAGTCAAGATAATTTTATCGATATCAAAATCGACTACGGTGCAACACTAATTGAGCACGAAGTAGGTTGTGGAGAGGCTTGAAAGTGCAGTAAATATGGTATATGTGGTGGTTAATTGAAATCTCTGAGTTGGACAGATCCGTAAATATACGACTTGAGGTCTTAATGCAATATTGTTCACGGGCGGATAACGTATCTTTATGAGCGTAAGAGTGTTTCTTATTAACACGAGTGCTTCCGAGAGGCGAAGGACGGTCGAATGGTTTTATATTATGACTACATTTATATGTTATTGATAAAACTTCGTTGGTCCAGTGGTTGCAAGCGCTACTGACTGCTGAGCATGAGATCCTGGGTTCTATTCCCAGGTCTGGCATAGTCTTATTAGGTTTCTACATCAGGAATTTATAGTAGCAGCACAGTTACGGCTCTGCTTAACTCGTTGGGGAATCCAGGCGTGATGTCCTGTTATTTTATGTTGTTGATAAAGTGAGAAACTTTTAAGTAGGTATGAGGTGGATAGGTTATAAGAGTAGAGAATTACCAAAGAAACAATGGATGGACTGTGTCAAATCAAATTAAAAGTCATTTCTTCAAACTAGACTGAGAGTGAGCTCTTTATAAACGTCAAAAATTACAGAAGACAGTTCCCCAGAAACACTGTGAAAGTAGATATTGCTAGAAAGGAGGTGAACACTGAGATGAGGGCTAATAGAGACGCAAGGATGAAGGAAACATACAATATAAACCTAGGAGCCCACGAACAGCAGGCGCGCTCGCGACCACTAGACCAACAAGGCTACAAGATACCGCCGTGTCACTTCATTACCGAAGGCTGTCACTTCCGCAATCACTCGATTGGGTCGACTCGTAAAACGACGAGTTTTCACTCGGCAATTAAAACTAAAACTTGTTCGATTACTGCTTGACTATTAAATTAACGATAAATTTTTATAGGGAAGACTTCATCAACGTCCAATCGGTGTAAATCACTTACTTCTGGTACCTCCTTTATACGGTCGTCGGTTGAGTTGACACCACATATACATGATACTACCACCAATGGTTCAGATTCTCAGATACCTATTTATCTTTTTGTCTGGAATTAGTTTTGATATCATCATTCTCTTGCCCTTGTTCCATTTTATTTGGGGTAAGCGCAACAAGACTTCTTCTTCCACACTCCTCTATTAGGCGTCATCTCAGTAGTGTAGTAGGTAGTAGGTAGGTGGTCCATTCATCGTTTCCCCTACTACTGTCTACCTATCCATCCACATTCATACTCAAAACTGTTATTATTCCAAAAATACCGTAGACATTTTATTTTCACGCACTGTTCTATCGTCAAACCATTTGTAGTGGTTTGCTATGATCGTCCATAATGGGGGTATTATTTCAATAACATCACGACATACATGATAAGTACTAGGCTTCCATAAAAGTATAGGTAGCAGACAAACTTTACGCATATCCCGCATATAATTTACATACCCAGTACCTGTACATAAACGCACGGTTGACATAAACTCGGCTTTCTTAATAGCATTCTCGTGTCGGGCGCGAGTAATGAGTAATAACGAATGCTGCAGTGCCAGTATACCAGGGGCGCAGGGCACGCCAGAGATGGTCGCTTTATGAAGGCAGGGTAGGTGGTCGCTCATAAATGAGGAATATCATCGGTTGTTGAATCACTGCGCATTGTTTGGGAGTCGTGTGTGGTCTGTAGATAAGGTTTAACTAGGCTTGTTACCTGTGTTTAGTACTTTTACTCTGTTTTAAAGGTGGGTGGACATAACTTTGGGCTTACTGTAAAATAATTTAATGAACTTTTTGGCAATTCTGCGTAATCACCAACAAAGAGAACTGTTATTGACTGACGTCAGAATTATATTGCCTACCCTATTGATGACACCAATCACCATTCTGCTTCACCGATGAAAACAGATTGGATTTTTCTTCTTAGGGATCCTCCAGCTGCAATATCTTTTGAGGATCCCCAATTTATATGACTCGAAGTGAGCTAATAAACGAACAACGAGACGTTTAACGTTTCGTAGTCTTGGTGTATGAGACAGTAACGCCGCACTTACAGATAACAAGAACATTGGACACATCTCCCATACTCACGTGTGTAAGGAATGTTTATGCTTTATTATTTGCTAACACGAAATGCTTGCTACTCTACAAGTATGTTCCATGAAATAACAAAACGGGGTAAAGAAAGTACAAGCGTTAACTTTATTTGCAGTTTATTGGCCACCTGACTTTGAATAACATGACTAACTTCTGACAGACGAAGCTCTAAATATTGACAATCTAACAATTGAATACGAAATCTAAATATCGACTAACAAGGCACTAACTATAGACCAATACGTTCCGTCCGTAAGGTTACGTCCGTATGAATGTCGACTTAGTCGATAATCATACGGACGTAATAATCTAGTTCTGGATCTTCAACGCACGGCTAGTGCCGACAGTTAAAAATCGAACACTGTGTTTTATCGACGTTCAGAGACGCCCTCGTGCTGCACTCTAATAGATTCTCAATGATCGGTTTAACACCATGAGTTAAGAAAAATCACGCAGCGATTTTATAATAAGATCCCGGTTTCGTGCAAGAATTATAGCTCATTGCACACAAAAATTCACGATCGGACAGTCACACACCGGAAAGAGGTGATGCTCTGCATAGCCGAATTTACGACCGGGTACTGCACATCTCCATTTTTCCTGTCGTAAGTGGTATTTAATGGTTTTTCCCCTGATATTTTTCCTCATAAAGAAGTCTATCAATACATTTAAATCCTCAGCTAAGCTATAACTTACGATTTATCTAGTACTAAAGCGTCTACTTTATACGCACCATCTCGAGTCACTCACGTCAAACTCGTGTCGTTCAGCAGCCGTGTCGGATGTTTTGTAATAAATACTTATTAATGACGAATTATACTAAATTAATGAGCTGAGATGGCTCACATGCAATGCGAAAAATATATGTATTAAGGTTTTATATTATTTACGATAATACTCAAGTCGTTAATCATATATTAATAATTAATTATTATGTATCCTGTATGATATTTTGCAATGCTGCTACTGTTTTACATAAATTTAATATGTCAAAAGTGGTAATTACTTCTAATATTAATGAAACTGCAGGACTTGTGAACAAAATTGTAATATAATCACCTTCACACTTATGCTGCAGAATAAAACTAAACCCCATTCCATTGAATCACAATCGAAGTTCTAATGACAAATGAATTGGCACAAATGCAATATAACAAAATGTCGAATAGTAACGTAATGAGAGAATGATTGACGATTGCAAAGAGATCGTATCGACTTGTCATCGCACCATTTGTTACGAACTTAATAGACGTCAGGTAGATAGATGCCCTGTCAAAGGGGCCACGTCGTGCTGTAAACAGTCGTAAGCTCAACAACCAGGCAAACAATAATTATTATTCGATAGCTTAGAGAGAACTGACATAATCATAATTACTTATTTATTTAATTTAAAGACTCCTGCAGACAGGCTTGACGCGACGGGAGACGCAATTCTGGTAGAACAATTTACACGAAGTTTTAATAGAAATTGTTCTACTAAAGTCGCATAGCGTCGTGCCTGTTTATGGGAACCCCACACGGCCAACGCAAATTTCAATAGTTAAAGACACAAAAAATAAGATGAGACACATCAAGCTACACAAAAAAAAAGGTGATCTCGCATTGTATAAGATTTCCGTACAATGCGAGATCAGCGGAAACTGGAAATGTATAGCTTGATGTGTAGCCATGTGTACAACGAGGAGAAGTATTGATGAACTACTTGACAGTCATACAATAATCACTCATCTCACAATAATCCAGACATACTAACAAGATCTTCTTCAGTCAGTCTTGGTATCCAAAAGAGACAGGGTGCGAGGGACAGGAGACTAGGCTCGATCGACGCTGACGCGCGACGGTTCTATGTTGGTGTCACCTTCCAGTCTAACCAGATGAAGCTGAAAACCAGTTTTTACATGGAGCGACTGCTAGTCTAACCTCCACAACTAATTTTCTGGGTAGCACGATACCGCTTGTCACGACTATTTTCCTGATTTTCGGGTTTTTGACTATCCGCAACGACTATTTGACAGTCGTCGTTGATCTAAAAATGACAGTCGACAAAAACAGCTTTCTGAAACACGGAAAGGTAGTGGCAATATTGTTCTGTGTGTATAATAATTTAAGCATTGTAAATTACACATTAATGACTGCAAACATTGTGTATTCGAGTAGGTAATATTAATTATTGTGATTTATGTGCAAGACAAGTGATAACTTAGCATTAATGTTATGTATCTGTAGTATTAACATTAACGTGTGCCCTTGAGCAGGTGTGTGGGCGGGACAAGCGGCGGTAATTGAAAATGTTATGATGTTTATTGTGGGAATACTACGTTTTTGACTTGTCAATAAGTTCTACATTTCATAACTAGCACAACCCGCTTCAGCTCCGCAACATTTATTTACATTAAGTTTACAACATCCAGAATAAATTCTGTTAATGATAGTGAAAACTGCAACAAAATTCGTTGCAAAGTTTAGAAGTTCAACGCGGATATAAGTAGACATAGATGTAGAAGTTTCGTATACTTTAGAAACCTATAGTGCTCTCACGGAAACGTTAATTTCGCGAACAGGAAAAGGAAAAATGAAACTCCTTGTCAGAGTCCGTTTCCTTAGAACTATAATATGAAGGTCTTCAAATCGCCAGTGACTACGTTACTTTTAGGCAAGCATACATCATCGTCGACCACATCCTCACTTACCAATTAAATAAAACTATCTTTACTCTGCTCTGCAAAAAAGATGCACATCCCTAAGCTGGTGGGCATCCTGAGGGCATTATCAGTACATAACTATTGCTGTGTGGTTCATGAACAGCGCAAGCGAAGTTCGTAATATGTTTTTGTGAAGTCTTCTTAATTCTATTATGTTAATTTTGCCTTTTAAGATTCTTTATTGGTCGAAATAAACGTTAGTTACTATTGGACCTGCGAACAACTATCAATCTCCCTTGCCTAGCAATAGAATGTTGCAAACTGACAAGAATAGCAAATGAAATAATACTAGCCACTAAAATCTATGAATCGTTATTTCTTAAGCATCAAGTTCTGTGCACGCATCTGGCTCGCATGTCTGCGCATCATCCGCGTGACAGACCGCAGCGGTCGGCATGGTCAGAAGTATCGCGCGACTGGATGCTAATCCGGCTAGTCATAAACTGACGTGACGCTCTCGAGCTGGACCGTGAAACATTAGAACAGGGAGACCATCAGCTAAAGGAGACTATTATTTTATCGATCACTAACTTTGCACAGGAGGTTTATATTTTATAATAAAGAGTGGACTGGTATTTTGTAGGGAAAGGCTAAAGGAACATGGTAACTGATAGAGATGTATGGAAGAAGAACTGCTACTCACTAATTATTTGGAATGAGGCCAGGAAGTCGATTATGATCGTGATGAAGTTTCCAAAATCAGTCAAAAATTAATCTTAGACGAACTCAATACATCTTAGGAAATGTCTCGCAATGGACTCAAAGACGTCAAACAAAGAAAATATCACGCGGTAAATAAAAAGGTAGTAAACAGGACCTCCTCCTAAACCCTAAAGCATGGTGACACGCTACACGAATAATACACCGCTCCGAAGCGAATGTAACGCGTTCGGCGACGCTCCACATACTCCACAATACGCGAATATCGTCGTAACGTACTGTATGCAGCCACTGAAGCCAGCTGCCGTTGCCGGGACCATACAGTGAATGGATGCAGTGAGACAACTTGCGAACAATCCATGAGTTGTGTGCAAACTGGTTGTTAAGGGTTCATCAAAGGTATAAATTTATGAAGAAGATAGAGCGCCGATCACAAATAAATTAAGATTTTGTTGTATTAACAGTAGAGAAAGACCAAAGAAACGGAAAGTGGTTGACTACCGAGATGTTGAATAATAAAGAAGTATGGATGAAAAACACGTGTTGCCTCGACCACAAATAAATTGGGATAAGGGCAGGAGAATGGTGATGAACGACGATTGTCATGGCATTGGAAGATAATGATGATTGTTACTTTGTTGTGCTTATGTCGCGGTTCTTCTGTCCCTTCTATATGCTATAACCGGTAGCACGCGACTCAACATAGAATGCAACACATCGATACTTCGACGTATGAGCTGCTCGTGTGTCAGCGGTTACCGTAAAACGACTGACCTATATTATTTACATTATTCAGAGCGGTCATCGGCTCGTAAACAAATTATCATAAATCCATGTTATGCGGAATTCTCGAAATTCATTTTATTGCTGAATTCAAGGAATTTGCATTGGTATTGTGTTGTGTCGTAAATATCGTATTTGACATGGGCCCTACATGAATGATCATGCTTTGTGTACAATTTTTATTTGTTCGTGGTTAGTTTTCATTTTATTTGTTGGTATATTGGCATGGCTAGCTGACCTATGGCAAATGATTTAATTTTATGTTAAGCCTCGTAATGTTATTACTTTGCCTAGCTAGTTTTGTATAGAATCAAGTGTAGCTAACTAAACAGACAGCTGCGCTGCTGAGGAGTTTGTTGCGCCACTTCTTCATCCCAGGCAAAGCACTAGGAAGTAGTGAAAGGCGGGCGTTTTGGGGACTGTCTCATCTAATTTTGACGTTCGAAAAGTGCTGATACACAGCCTTATTTGAATAAATTACTTTTATTTATTTATTTAATTCAAGTAACAAGACTGATGGTGTTCGTAAAAGATTAACACAGAAACATTTTTTTTAAATAATATATCCATTTTCCTTGGTTATAAAGGCAAGGACAACGCACAACCTAAACTGTTGGGTCTAGAACCATAAAATTTAGTACAAGAGTACCTTATGGAACGAAGAAAGGGGGTATTAGGGGATGAAAGTTCGTTAATTTTACCGCTACGAAATAATTTCGGGTACACCTTGTATTGGATCTACCACGTCTGAAAAACCACAATCCACACTTATAACCATTACTTCTGTGAACGCTAATTATACACCATTTGTCTCGTTAATTCCTCTGAAACACACGATTCAGTGAAATTATTGACCACAAGAGTTGCGCAAGCGCCGGCGCCGTGCTAAGTGAAGTGCAAACGACGCACAGGCAGTCTGGCACGATACACTCCGACTTACACACACAGCTGATGCACTGACATTGAACACTACAATAATATGTTAGGTTAGGTGTTTACAAGAGGAATAGTTCTGCGGACACATACAAAACTGCTCAAAAATAAATACAGTTGGTAGCGATGCTGGCTTAAATGCTGGTGGTGCCTTGCCTAGGGTGCGTCAGTCGTACTTATGTATTGTTCTTTCCTTCTGTCTTTCTTGGAATGGCAACGCACAGAAGGACTAGCAACTAGGCTTTGGAGCGCATTCCTCATTTGCGCACTTTTGTAGTTTGTACAATCATTTCTTGCAGATCTAGGCTCCGTTTCATCTATTTTAAATGAGGCTCAATATTTCGCAAAAAAATAATGTTCTCTAATAGTTTTACTTATCAGATGTCCTATTTTAACTTCAATCACTACATCACTACATATTATTTTATAAAGTCCCACGCCGCGTCTGTCTGTCTGGGTGTCTGTGTGTTTGTTCGCGATAAACTCAAAAAGTACTGAACAGGTTTGCATGGGGTTTTCACCTATAAACATAGTGATTCATTTTATAACTTTTATACACAATTCTTTACTCTGACTGCCTAGGTGAGCCTTTATGGAATCCATAACGTCCAGGGTTTCAGAAGAGCTTCAACATGAAACTTACGACACTTATTTAAGAATGTGACCCAGCCTTTAGTTGGTTGTATTTGTGTATCTGCGGTCATCTGCTTGTTATGCAAGCCACGCAACGCTTATTTCTGAGATATGTAGGGAAACGACCGCCTCTAATGACACCAGGCAGTTGACGGTCTGACCTGTGACGAAACATGTTGAGATGTTTCGTACTAAAGAATTGTTGCAAAAAAATAACGTGTGCTCAGTTGGTGACAACTTAAAATGATTTAATTGAAGTTTCACTACGTGGACACGCGTAAAAATTTTGGCCTGTCCAGGTGACGAAATAATAAGTGATAGGTACTAATTTTGATTTTCACCAACTGGACACACGCATGTCCAGTCTCTCGTGTCGAGTTGGTGACTAACCCGTCCTCTGTCTAGGCTTTTACATTTTATGTTGAGGTCGGCTTTCAGTCTAACCGGATTCAGTCAATTATTTAGTAGGTAGTTTACATTGAGCAAGTCCTACATACTACACACATACACATGAAATCAATCAATTCGACGAATCAAAATATTGAACTCTTTCATTTCTTTGACCCCGTTTCATTTCAAAGTAAAAAATAATAACATGAACAAAAATCACAGTATTTTTTGTGTGTTATGTACATTAACACCAATTTCATTTTTTTTCCAGATAAAATTGCGAAACCGGACGCTGACTGCACATTGCGCAAAATTCACAATCAAAACAATGTAGACTGGAAACAAAATTACTCAAAATAACAATGTGCCATTAAGTGTGAAGCCCAGTGGTCGTAAACAACGCGGGCCTGGACAAAACAAGTGACAGTGAAAATGTGTTTCAAAAGATAAAAATGGCACAAATAATTAGGATGTGAAACATGTTGGAATGCGTGCGCGGCGCGAGCACTGTGGTACGCGCGCCGGCCGACCGTGGACTTGCACTGCTGAAACAAAACACTGCGCGGCGAGTTGTATTGCTGCTCGGATTGCTGCACTGTGCGAGGTGAGCTTAGACAGTATCTACATAACTATATATATATTTTAAATGTTTTTGTACGATTTTTGAAAAAATATTTAAAAATGTACTGAATATGTATGAAAGAAAATAAACGAAATTAATGTTCCTATCGCAGATATGCTGGGAAAGATTTCTTTAGAAATAAGCAATCATCTTTGAATATATTTTTCTGTCCTTTTCCTGTTATTTATATGTGTGTTGGTAGGTTATAAATGTTTCATGATGGTGTTATTTGTTTTTATTTGTGTGTTGTTTTGTGTGCACGGCATCAAAGACAGGCATATGTTTTTCACGTACATTTATACCCTCGAATCATGAAGATTTTAATCACGGATTTTAATCCATGCCGTGTCGTCTAGATCGTCCTATGGTTATAGGCTAGGTTTCGTTTTTATTAAATCGTAAGATGTGGACAAGAGGCAGATTTTAGACGTCAATAAATAATATTTTCTAGAAAAATAAAGTTTGGTACCATAACCATGTGGGGTATTAAAATAAAGAGTTTAGGGAGACGATTTCAAAATAGAATACACTAAAATATTTTAAATATAAACCCCGACTGCAACTAAAACGTTCAAAACCAGCTCATTATTCAAGCAGGCGGGTGCTGTTGAGGCCCCAAAGCCGAGATTTAACTGAAATTACTGCCACTATCTGGCATCAGACTGCTTAAAAAGTGATATTGTTTTGGACTTTTGACTTATAGTCGGGATTCTGTTTTTCAAAAAAACAAAATGCTGACTCAAATTTCGTAAGAATCGTGTTATAGTAAATTTACCAAAACAAGATTGCATCGCGAACGACTACGACATATTTAGTAAATTATTATTAATTTTATCTGCGTGCGTGCTTGTTTATTGACGCTGTGTACTTCTAAAAATAGCCTAACATTCAGGTTACGACATAACATCACGCCTGTATTTCCCGAAAGGTTAGGCAGGTGCTTTTTTTTTTTTTTTTTGGGTGGGAAATCATCAAATAACTTCTCCCGCTCTGGGTGGAGCAGGAGGGCGTGTCAGACTTTTACTGACTAAAACCCACCCGTATTTATTTTTGTATTTATTTATTTGTTCAAAAAAAATATACAAGATGTTATTCGTATGGTGATACACTTTATGTCCCTTGTTTCAATAAACAGATTTTGAACATCTGTGTCTAAACTAGATATGAAATATCTGTATTTCAGACATCAGCGCTCATCCCCTGGTGTAGGTGACACTTAGCAACTTAGGTACTTTGTTTGACCATATACATAATAGGTCTTTACCTATGAAATTGCCGTTTTGTATGAATAAATTTAAACGATTTTTTTTCATGAATTTTTTATTTGTATTAATCGAAGTAATCACCCATGCAATCAATGCATCTTTGCCATCGCAGTGGCAGTTTATTGATGCCCTTCTTAAAGAAATCAGCTGGACGGGAGGCAGCAAATTCTTCAAAGGCATTTTGTACTGCCTCTCGGGTATTAAATTTTTTTCCCGCCAAGAAGTTATCCAAATTCTGGAAAAAGTAGTAGTCTGTAGGCGCAAGGTCTGGTGAGTAGGGCGGATGACGGAGAGCTTCCAACCCCAGTTCTTGCAACTTGGAGACCGTCTGCTGTGCAGTATGAGGTCGCGCGTTGTCGTGCAGGAGCAGCGGAGACGAGCGATTGACCAATGCTGGTTGGAGATGCGCCAGCTTCTCCATCATTGTGTTCAGTTCTTCACAGTACACATCTGCAGTAATGCTCACCCCGTTTGGTAAGAAGCTGTGATGAATCACACCGGCGCTAGACCACCAAACAGTGACCATCACTTTTCTAGGGGTAAGTTTTCGTTTAGGGCATTGTTTAGGTGCTGAACCAGGATCCAACCAACTTGCTGAGCGCTTACGGTTATCAAACAGAATCCATTTTTCATCGCAGGTAACAATGCGGTTCAAAATTCCTTCATTTGTGTGTCTGTTGAGCAGTGCAAGGCACGTCTCGACGCGTACTTCGCGCTGGCGATCATTGAGTTCGTGGGGCACCCATTTGTCAAGCTTTTTTACCTTGCCAATTTGACGCAAATGGACCAATATTGTTTTGACGCTAACGTCGAAAGCTGCTGCTAATTCAGCCGTAGATTGTGTATCATCAGCTTCCACAATCGCCTTTAATTCGTCATTGTCGACCAAAGTCTTCGGACGACCGCGAGGTTCATTTTTCAGGTCGAAATTTCCAGAACGGAAGCGAGCAAACCAATAACAGGTGGTGCGTTGGTTTGTAGTGTTAGCTCCGTAAACGTCGTTGATGTTGCGTGCCGCTTGTGCCGCGTTGCTGCCACGACGGTACTCATATTCCATAATTACTCGAATTTTTAACGTATCCATGATGACGAAAAAGATTGAAATGCGATGAAAATGTAACACTAATCAATAAAGAAATGACTACTTTTAGAAAAAAAAATCCATGTTTTTAAAATAAAATTAATTTGAAATTAGAATTCTTAGCCAAACAAAAATTATTTTGATTTGAAATGGCCAGTACTGCAGAACGGCAATTTCATAGGTAAAGACCTAATATTTATAAGCACTACATAGAAATTGATTACTTAAGTTAGATAACAAAATAAAATAAAACAATGAAAACAAAAGAGGTGACAAAATGTAGGAGAATAACCTTAAATAAGTTATGTAGTGATGGCCTCCGGTGAGTAGAGTGTAAATGAGTGGATATGTGTAGGAGGGTGAGTAATAATATAAGCTACTTTATTACAGACAGCAGGTCTTCGGTATCATTGTAGTTTAGTTTGCGAATGAAGTCCACTACCGTCGTTTTACATCCATTCCTATTTAAGCGGTATATATCTATAAGCTTATTTATTTTTTCATAAAGAAAAGAGCCTAGGTAACAATAGTACTTGCGTGCGTATGGGTGTTTAAAGGTCGGCTGATCATTGTATCTGATAACCTTTCGTCTGCGCTTAGAAAAATAAGCGGACTTGTCATACTTTGTACTAACATGATGTTTCAAGATTGCGTTTAGAACAAACAACTGGCGGACCGTGAGGACTTCACAAGACTGATATAAAATATATGTTGGGAATAGGTAGGGCCGGAAAGTGCTGACTTTAAGTATTGCTCTCTGTGCAACTTCCAAAGGTTTGAGTATAGTTTTTGACGTGCCTCCCCATACAGAAATACAATACTGCAACACTGATTGGCCAAGCGCTAGGTATACTTGCTTCATTAATTTGGGTTCAGCTGCATGTCTTAGATTTTTGAATACAAATATTAATTTTCTTAGCCTATGAGTAACCATGTCTATGTGAGGTCGAAAAGATAGATTATTATCAATAATTATTCCCAAATATTTTACTTTTGTCACTTTATTTAGGGCAGGACAAGAACAGCACACATTATTACAGCAATTGTGAGCTATTAAAGAGAGAGTTGAAGAAGGGGGATTACAGTTACGCATAGAAAAGGTAAGATATTGCGTTTTATCTGCATTAAGAGTTAGGAAATTTTTTTGTAACCAGTGGGTTACAATATTAAATCCGTACTGCGCATTTTTATGGACATTTTCCCAAATATCAGCTGAAAAAAGAAGCACCGTATCGTCCGCATACGATATTATTTTACCTCCAACAAGTTTTAGATCACAAAGGTCATTTAAATAGACGAGAAATAGACTTGGGCCCAATATACTACCCTGAGGGACACCGTGGGTGACAGGTAACTCTCTGCTTATGTGATCATCTATTTTCACACATTGTGTACGATCAGAGAGATAGTCATTAAATATTTTGAGTTGGACTCCTCTAACGCCGATTCTTTCTAGTTTTTGTAAAAGCAATGGCACAGAGACCGTGTCAAAGGCTTTGGCCAAATCCAAAAATATGCCCATAGTCTTTCTGCCCGCATCCAAATTTCCTACTATATAATCAACAAGCTCATGGGCTGCATCACTTGTTGACTTGCCAGCTCGGAAACCATACTGATTACTAGAAAGTATGTAATTTTTTTCTAGGTAGTTTATGAGTCTTTTATTGAGAATGCGTTCCAGGATCTTGGAAATAGAGGGCAGAATAGAAATGGGCCTATAGTTGGTGACCCGCTGTTTATCTCCGGATTTATGTATCGGATGCACGACGGACCTCTTTAGGACTGTAGGAAAAACACCTTGTGATAAACAAGTATTAAATATATGTGTTAAAATGGGCACGAGTGTGTGTTTGTTTTGTTTAAGAAGGCTATTTGATATACAGTCCCAACCAACGGAACAGTTATTTTTCAGACCCATGATCAAACTCTCTACCTCCCCCTCATCTGTATCTAATAAAGCTAAAGATTTTAGACAGTGCTTCGTGCTTTCAGTTGCGAAATGAAGGTGCTCCGGATTTGCACAGTTTGCAGTACTATCAGCCAAATCTTTACCCACACTGACAAAGAAATCATTTACTTTTCCCACCGATTCCCATGCATTAGAAGTATTAATTAATTCTGTCGCGGAAGTCTTAGTCTGTTTAGTGTTCGTTATAGATTTAATCGCTTCCCATATTTTTTTGTTATTACCGCCCGCAGTTTTCAATAGGTTCTTCTCATAAGAAGTTTTAACTTTCTTTAGTAGACGGTTGCAGAAATTTCGGTACCTCGTATATATTACTTTTAGTGTGCTGTTTTCGGGTGACTTTCTTAACTGTGAATGTAATCTGTCTCTATGTCTTATGCAACGGATTAGTCCTGGGGTTACCCATGATTTAATAATTCTATTACGTTTCGTTAATTTTACGACGATAGTGCTTGCTACAATTTCATGTTGAATAGTTCTTACGAAATATTCCATGGCAATATTTGGGTCAGATGTGGAGTAAACTGGTTGCCAATTAATTTGGGATAAATATGCGTTTAATTTTTCAACATTTGTTTTGCTGACAGAGACGTGCGCAAATGTTCTTACCTGCCTACGATGAAGACATAGCAGAACAGCCTGATGATCAGTGATTGTAGAATGGAGTACTGCAGTGAGGGCCTGATACTGCGTTTTAAGTATCAAGTGATCAAGGCATGTTTTGCCACTTCTAGTGGGCAGTGTGTGGGCAGGTAAGATACCGTGGAAAGCACATAGATTTAAGTAATCTGAGGATTTAGGGTCTTGACCTTCAGGACAGATGTTAATGTTAATATCTCCAATGACTGAGATATTTTTAAAGGTACTGAGACTAGATAAGATGTTATTGAGGGATACAAGAAAAGCATCAGTCTTTCGATTTGAGGGAGATCTGTAGATTGCCACTATTGCAGTTTCAGTGCCGATTTTCAGGACGAGGCAATTACAGTCTTCGCATAGCGGCTCTTCGCAAGTAGCGTGGAGACTTGTTTTATGAAAAACTGTAACTCCGTCATTTTGATTCACAAAATTATTTGAAGAGAATCGATTGTAACCGTCGAGATGAGGTAATACGGGGTTACATGATAACCAGCACTCTGTCAGAATAACAATGTCACAGCTGATATCCAATCTAGATAGAAACACCGCAAACGCATCAAAATTTCGAGACAGACTGCGAATATTTTGTGTAACAATAGTCAAACAGTCATTCGGGCAGGGAATCAAACTTTTCAAATCCTCGACATGACACGTAACTGAATTTGACACTGATATGTCATCAATTTGTGTCACCCGTGTTCCTTCAGTAGCCCTTAAGCCAGGGGCTGTGGTGTCTCTTTCGAACAAACCCGCACCCCTGGCAGGCATCGGCCCTTGCGGGCCCCATCATTTTTTGTGCTGACATCTCTTTGAGGCGCGCGTGGAACACAACGCGCCGTCGACTTGGGCTTGGTCCTTACCGGACAGCGAGCTACCCATTACTCGCCGTCCGCAAGCCCATGCCTACGGTGGCCGGAAATCGGCCTGGGATTCCCGACGCCCAGGGCGTCTCCGTATCCTGCGGCGGCTGGGGTCGCGAGGGCGCATATGCTGCCTCTCCCTCACGTGCGCCGCCTCCCTCTTCGCGAGCATCACTGCTTCGCTGAAGGAGGTGACGGCTCCCCATGCCCTCTCGCTCCGTACCATGGCCTGGACCAGGGCCGGACGCGAGAGATCGCCGCCGCCGATCGCCTCCACGAGGACACGGCGGTGCTCCGTCCAAGCAGGGCAGACCGCCACCGTGTGCTCCACCGTGTCCTCAGGGCGATCTTCGCAGTGGAAACACCCGGGCGTTTCCTCCCGCCCTATCCGAAACAGGAACCTCCCGAAACAACCGTGTCCGGTGAGGACCTGCGTCAGGCGGAAGGTGAGGACGCCATGCCGCCTCTCAAACCACTCCTCAAAGAGGGGACTTACCGCCGCAATCGTGGCGTGCCCAGCACTGGGTTGCGACAATCGCTCTCTCCATGTCACCATGAGATCCCGCCGGAGCTCTGTCCGCTGTGCCGCGATTTCCCGCGGCAGCGGACTTACGCCCCGGCGTTTGGCCTCCTCGCGCCACTCCCATATTTGCGCGAGGACCTTTGCCTCCAGATCCCATGGCGGTAATCCGGCAAGGAGGCCCGCCGCCTCGCCGGAGATCGTGCGATATCCTCGGATCATTCTGATCGCCATGACCCTATGGGACGCCCTCAACTTGCGAGCTGGTTGGCGCCTCAATGTAGGCGCCCACACCGGCGCCCCGTATAGGGCCATGGACCGCACGATCCCCGCGTAGAGCCTCCGGCAGGAGGCGTTTGGCCCCCCCTAGATTGGCCAAGAGCCGCTACAACGCAGCCCCGGCCCGCTCCAGTCTGGGAGCCAAACGGCGGAAATGCTCCGCGAAGTTCCACCGGCTGTCGAGGACGAGTCCCAGGTACTTCATCGTCGACTCGACGCCGATGTGAACCCCTCCCACCGTTATCTGGGAACCCGTCGGTGGCGCATTCCGAGGACCATGAAACCACATGGCCTCGGACTTGTGCAATGCCACCTCGAGTCCCAGTTGCCGGATCCTATCGACGATTGTCGCAACCCCTTGTGTAGCTAAGTCGGCCGCCGCCTGGTACGACCTCCCTTGCGCCAGGACCAGCGTGTCGTCAGCGTAGCAGACTACACTGACGCCGCCAGGGAGGTCGGCGCGCAGCACCCAGTCGTACCCGATGTCCCACAGATACGGCCCCAGTACCGATCCCTGTGGGACACCGCACGACATCTCTCGCCGGTTCCACTCTCCGAGGTGACCGGGGTAGATGACGGCCCTGTCCGTCAAATAGGCCTCGACCACACGACAGACGTAGGTCGGCATCCGGTGATACCGGAGTGCCTCCCTTATGCAACTCCAGGGCAGGGTGTTGAAGGCATTGGCGATGTCTAATGACACCGCCAAGACGACCCCACCCCGGGCCACAGCATCCCCCGTCGTGAGGGCTCGCACGCGCATGATGGCATCCACCGTGGAGCGCCCCCTGCGGAAACCAAACTGGCTCTCCGCCAAATCCGGCCCCACCCGCACCAGCCGCCCGACGAGGCGGTCTGCAATTACTCTCTCAAAGAGCTTGCCCACCTCGTCGAGCAGCACAATGGGCCGGTAAGCGGATGGAGAGTCCGCTGGGCGCCCCGGCTTCTTAATGAGGACCTGTTTCCCCGTCTTCCAGCGAAGTGGGAACTGGCCCTCCTCCAAGCATGCGCTTAGGAGCCCTCTTAGTCGAGGCCCGAGAGCCTGCAAGGCCAGGACCCAGGCTTTGCCGGGCAAGCCGTCAGGTCCTGGGGCGGTATTTTTGGCATTCAGCCTACGTACCGCCACTCTCAGGTCTACCTCGGTCACCTCTGGAGAGTCGTCGTCGTCGTCGGTGTGGTCCGCATCGGGCACCGCAGGAGACGGAGCCATAGGCGGGGGAGCGTGCTCCCCTCGCGAGGGGAACAGAGCGCTCACCACGCCCTGCACGAGCTGGGGCCGGAGAATCTGCATCAGCGGGGGAGCCCACGGGCGGATCTTGTCCCGCACCGTTTTGTAGGGGCGTCCCCACGGGTCTCTGTTCAGAGTCTCCAGCGACTCCTCGCGGGCCACTACTCTGGCCCGCAGGATCTCGTCTCGCAGGGCGGTCTTCGCCACTCTGTACCCCTCGTACAGCTCCGCCTCAATGGCTACCGTATCCGGAGGGCGGATACGGAGCCTGCGGTGAGGTTAGGCAGGTGTTACAATAGGACCTACACCTTTATTTCGCCAGTTAGGTTGATGGCGATAGACCCGCTCCGTGTTACATACATGGGACTAATAGGGGACGAGCCTATCGCCAACTATCAACCGGCACATTTCCAGAGTCCAGGCTACTACTGAAAAAGAACAGATGGAAAAACCCAATAAACCTTTTCCTGAAGTGAAAATTGAACCCAGGGCCCCAAATTCAGCACTTGCGGCCACGAGTCTAACGAGGCACTGTATAAAACTGGCAAATATTTTTTAAAATATTTGCCACGAACTGTGGGAAATATGGCACCAAAACTGTTAGTATTTAGGCGGTATACTTATTGCAGCTAAGAGGAAATACCTCGCATGCCGTCTCCCGCTCGTTAAACGAGCTATATTTCTAGCTCTAGTGTTACTGTTCGAACGCATTTAGTTCAACCATACATAGAATTACCCAAAATGCACCTAAGCGCATGTGCATAGCGTGTGTGTGATGTGAACAATTCGAATGCGGATGTTCAATGTGAATGTGAATTTTCTCTTAAACCGACTTCAAAAAAGGAGGTGGTTCTCAATTCGGATGTATTTTTTATGTTTGTTACCTCAGAACACCGTCATATAAAAACCAATTTAAAAAATTGTTCTTTTTTTTGTAAGTAAGTCTATCTACGTCAATCGTATTTTTTTTAATCTAGATGAGGTCGGCGTTTCCTATCTGACTACTCTGAGAAGAAAGGCCGAAACAAACTCAGAGATCACAGTCTCTTTTAAAGTCCAGACATAATCTTTGTCAGATCATGTGAAGACCATGTGGATTGGTATCTGAAATGGTCTTTTGAGAAAATAACCACAGATTGAGTGGACCTGTCCATTCAGTGCACGCATTTATCAGTAATTATACAGCTCAACTCAGAACTTGAGGAGCTAAATGATTTGACGAATAATACCAAAGAAGGGACATTTGGGTAGGAAGCATATAGTATCTACTTATACTGCCTGATTAACATTAAAAACTAACTGAGAAAGAGATGAAACACAAAAACAAACAAAAAATACAAAACATGACCCGCGTAGTCCTCACATTCACAACAATTAAAACAATAATAATATTAAAGTAAATATTCATGTCAAAGTGTATATAATAATTATCAAATGTCAAAGATTAAAAGTGAGCAAAAACAAAAAACAACATTCAGTATGCAAATATTGGAGCAGGTCAATCCCAAGCTTTTTTGTCCTCAATATACTCGTAATCTTTAATGGTTTAAAAGGCGGGTTGGATCTAGTATCGTTTGGCAGGAGTTGGGGGGTAAAAATGGTTAAAGCAGGTAGGGCTTGGGTCCTCGATTATAACGCTACCACTCTTATTAAAAGGTAATGCATATTTTTCGAGAAGATTACAAAATGTTTCTAATCTCCAATCAAATAACAGCGAAAACGGAACGTTAAAAAAGGTGATTGACAGCCACATCTGACACAACATATTGTCTGTTGTGTAAAATATCGTGCAAAATCGATAAAACGGAACGGACGGACAGGTTAGGTTAGAAGGGGATAGCTAGTGAGCGAGTGGAGCGAGCGAACATAGACCCCGCCATCCCCTTCGTGGTTATTTTTTGCTAGACTCTACTACCCTACTACGCCTTTTAGGCAACTTTTAAGTGTTTTGAGGTTAGGTTACAAAAAATCATTTTTCTCGGAAACGGTGAATTACCTTTTCATGGGAGTGGTACCAGGGAGGAGGGTGAGCACTCCCCCACCCCCCTCCCCTCCTGCCAAACGATACTAAATTTTAACCTTTTAAACAATTTAATGTTTTTATGAGCATATAAAAGATTTTCAAAAATATACCGTGTGTGTAGTCGTTACATTAACCTAATTAAATTTCTCTCTGAGAGAACGTCTCGGGCTTCATTTATAAATTGATCGCACAGCTCTTTTCTGCAAGACAAAAGTATTCTGAATGTCTTGGCATTTTCTCACAATAGAATACCATTCGACATTACACTATGAAAATAGCTAAATAACACTAAGCGGGCTGTCTCTATAACAGGTAAATTAGGTTTCTAACAGCGTATGCTGCAGAGCTTATCGTTTTGACAATTTAGCTATATGTGGGCCCCACTGTAGCTTGGCATCCAAAGTTAAACCCAAGAATACAGTGCTATCTTCAGGATTAAATTCTTCGCCCTTTAACAACACAAGTTTTCACCTAGTTTTTGATAAAGGGCTCACGCCCTTTATTATGATGCTTACGCAAAAGTTAACGCTACCGCTTTTTACATAGTCATTAACAAACTGCCAAAAATAATTTCTCAAAAAATGTATTAAAGGTAGGTAGTACTGAAATAGGTCTATAATTAGAGGGGTCTAATTTAAACAAAGGCACTACTTGTTCATTAGGTCAGGAAACTCCCCACAGTCGATACAATTACACTTTAGTTTGAAAGGATGTACACATACCGACTGGTCCCATTTTTTGATCAAGTTCTGTTTTATGGTTTTTGAGTTACCTGCAACAACACGGATTTTTTCTCCACTTAGCTTTATTAAAACTATTTGAGAAAATGTAATTTCTATTTTTTTTTACCGTAAGTTTTTTTTCCTAGGAAAGCGGTGGCCGACGGTTATAACAGCCGTTATGAAAATCTGTAATTTTCAACCAGTATTTGACATTAATGTGTTAAAAACGCTCTGTACGCTCTGGACAGCCGTCATTGTTTGTCCATTTACCGCTTTCATAGAAAACCAAAATTTTAGATAAAGGACAGTCTTGAAGAACCAGAACGCCAAAAATGGTATTGATGATGACATTCCTACTAATATTTTAAATATGAAAGTTTGTGAAGATGTTTGGATGTTTGTTACTTAATCACGCAAAAACGGCTGAATGGATTTGGATAAAATTTGGCACACAGATAAATTATAACCTAAGTTACATATTGGATACTTTTTATCCCGGTAGTACGTTCCCATGGAACAATTTCCGACCTCAACGTGGGCGAAGCCGCGGGCGGAATGTAGTCTATCCTAATAATAAAGAGGAAAGATTTGATTGTTTGTTTGTTTGCATTGAATAGGTTCCGCAACTACTGAACCGATTTGAAAAATTATTTCACTGTTGGGAAGCTACACTATCCCCGGGTAACATACTCGTAGGCTATATTTTATCCCCGTATTCCCACGGGAACGGGAACTGAGCGGGTGAAACCGCAGTGCGCTGCTAGTTATCAATAATTAAACAATCTTCAGTCACTATAGAAAACAAGCTGACGAAGAATACACAGGAATCACCCAAATAACGGCATACACTTTAATAGCAAATTCTTTCCTTATTTAACTTGTCGGACCGGTCCAAAAACATAAAATCCGATGTCATCCAATGGAACGGTTACTTAAATAAAGCGCAGTCTTATCGCGGAATTGCTCATTTGTTCGTAACTTATGACACTACGACACTTCTTTTTGCAAATATTATTAGCACCCTTGTGTACTAAAAGTTAAACTGTGAGTTTTATGAAACATTTATATGCTTTCGTATAAAAGCCGTTTTTACGCCTGTAAAATCCTATTGATCCCGTATTTAGTTGATTACATCACTACAGTGGCTCATCACTACAACAAGCCTCTCGTGCAAGTCCTCCTCACTTTCAACCTTTCCCCGTCATTCGTGGTGATTGACAGATGACATTGGTGACAGCAGCAAACTCACTACCTACTTGTGTGAGTGAGACAGTGTTTACATATCTATTAAATACAGTCGCGGATAGATTGTCGTATTCGCTGTTTTACAAAATAGCTGCGTTATGTAAAACAGCTGAAAAACGTTCAGTCGGTTTGCCATTGCACTACGTTTAACAAAACTGCTACCCACGGCACGTTTACACGTATGTACCTAATACAGAATGACCTACGAGTATCTGCAGTCACAATAAGCGTTTGGTGTTTTGTCTATGCCGAATTTGTCGCAGTAACTCAGCCAGCGCTATTTCTAAGTTGATCGCAGTTACTCGGCTATTTAGTAGTTTTAGGACTGACTTCCTTGAAAATGGGATGGTGCTATTCTTTTAGGTCCGGCAACACACGGAACTGCATGTTAAAGTTCAGTAATTAATGAACTTTAACATGCAGTTCTGTGTGTTGCCGGACGTTTGGTTTTACAAAATTATGTAAAACCACTAATTCTCGTTCAACTATAACAGAGCTGGCAAGTTTCTTTGCTTCTTATGTATTTATTTCAAATCGAAATCTCTAAATTTTTCACACAATCACACGCCATCTAAAATAAAATTAAATTATTGTTTCTTATCTTAAATTTTAAACTTGTTTTTAAAGCATTAGCAGTCTACTCAGTAATTGAACGAAATAAAATTATCAAAATAAACATATTCATCATTCAAATCGTATGCCAATGTATTCGGGCACTTATCAAAGTTATCAAAACAGTAGTTACGGCAAATTGTCTTCAATCTCACAGTAACTACCTAATCGGCGACGGTAAACACGCTACCAAATAACATCACTTATCGGAATTCACGGTTAAATAAACCCCAAATTACTTAAACCATACATCAACTTTTAATAAGCCATCGACAAGAGATTGATCGAAAAAACACAAAAGGAAACGATTTAAAAAAAAGGTAGTAGGTACCTACCAACAATACCATCGAAACCCGTAATTACAGATAATAAATCCGCAAATTGTGGATCGAACCAATTTTAAGTTTACAAAAAACAAACATGAACAAATCTTTGTGAACATCAAACCTATCAAGCCTGAACGTTGACGTGAATAGTTATATATTTGTCAACATACTGTTTTTTTACCAAATGAACGTGAACGTGTGCGTTGGCCCAAAATTGTGGGTTGAAGACTCGAGAGCCGGGAGCGGCCAATTATGATCTTTTTTAGTCTGTAATGGGTGCTTGTTAAAAGATTTTCGTGCGTGTACCTGCTGGCAGGGATTCACTGCACTGGTATAAGACTCTCAACGATCCCCACCTAATTTCCATATTTTTATGTTAACTACCCTTCGGATGTTTAGTGTAAATTCTTTGCCCACATCCTTCTAATCACACACTGCGATACAATCTTAAGTATCTGCATGTCTGTAAAATAGAATCACAGCATAGCTCGCCCGACAACTATGTCGAAAAAGCTATCGATCTCAGACATTCGCGTTTTATGAGCCATTACGAGACATTTGTTCAATTTGTTCTGTTCACAGAGAATGCTGGGAGAACTTTAACAGCTCCACAATAGAGCATTCTTGTGATGTAACTCGACGCTGGCAGCGAAGCCCTTCATTACTGCTAATCCTTTTAACTAAACTACATAAGGGCATTATGAAATCACCTTTAACTTCCACAAGTAAATAAAACTAGACCCTACCCCGTTAAACTAGAATTTAAAATGCATTGTTACTAGACGTGATTATGACAGTCGATCATTGCCGATTTCATATTTAACAGCCCCGCCCATTCGCCCACGAGTCCGTATCCGCCTTTTCGTTTAACGGTCGAGTTAACGTTCAGCTGTGTAGGCTTTAGTTGGGGCATGCTAACGTAAACATAGCGTGGTGGATGAGGACGAAACGGCACTGCATCACAAAACTAATATCACAAAAGTTCAAATCATTAAAATCATAACAAGCAAATACATTTAGATGTCATGTTAGGAACGGGTCTTCTGGATGTTTTTATTCGTTGGTTGCACAGTGGGCTGACACTGGTCAGTTTCTATGTATGGAACCAGAGAGGTGTGTGACGCAACCTTGTTAGAGCGTATTACTACAATACATTCACTATAATAGACTTTTTATAGCAACAACGGTAAATTATCTGAATCGGGTTTAAATTAGATGATGGCGCCGAGCGATTAGCTGCATTCCACGCGAACAGTTCCCATTAACATTTAAGCGAACAAATATTTTTCTCTATAACTTGTCTGGATCATCAATAGCTGTTATTTGCTATGCTTCCGAGAAATATTATCTTAGAGACGAGGAAAGGTCGAGTTCTACAAGAATCTAGAAATTGAGTACTTAGTTTATTACTTACGCACATAATAAGCGATGGATTGAAAAAGGAGTGGACTAACAGTTTGAGTAATTTATACGGCCTACCCAAATGTCCTTTCTTTGGTATTGTTCCTCACATTGTTGAGCTTTTTAAGTTCTGAGTTGAGCTGCACGATTACTGAAAAATTCGTGCAGACCACCAATCTACATAGCCTTCACATGATCTGACCATGATTATGTCCGGACTTTAAAAGAGACTGTGACCTCTGACTTTGTTTCGGCTTTTCGCGTCAGAGTAGTCAGATGGGAAACGCTGACCTAATCTATATAGTTTTAAAAGTATGATTGACGTGAAAAAGTGATTGTACAAGTAAGAAAATATTATGCGAGGGCGGTACCACATCCTAATGCAATAAAAATTTCTTAAAAAATAAATAAAATAGAAATTTGGTGTGAGAGGCAGAGGACAAAGAGAGTTATATTAAACTAGCTTTCGCCCGCGGCTTCGCCCGCGTGGAAGTCAGAATTTATCCCGCGGGAACGTACCGCCGGGATAAAAAGTATCCTATGTGTTAATCTATCTGTGTGCCAAATTTCATCTAAATTCGTTCAGTCGTTTTTCGTGATTGAGTAACAAACATCCAAACATCTTCACATACTTTCACATTTAAAATATTAGTAGTATAAATATTTTATATTCTGACGTCAACAATATAAAGTGATGTGATCACTATTCTTCACACAAAATCACCTCAGCAAGTTTCAGGTTTTGGCTCAGGTATAAGTGTACATTATTTACTTCTCAACAGAAAACTCTTAAAACAAACTATATCCCCCTTTTCATCCTCGAAGGGATTACATTTTTAAAAGTCCTTTGTTTATTTTGCGTTATTGGACTTATAGGTTATATATCCCAAATTTCGAGTTCATCAAGACACGCAGTAAAATCATCCCTTGTAAAATTAACTACCCTTTTTTACCCCTTTAGGAGTAAATTTTCGAAAAACCTTGATACACGTTATTCTTTATTTTTGGTTTTTAAGTATAAATACTGAGTTTCGAGTTAATCAGACAGCGCGTTAAAATTCTTCCATACAAACTTTGACACCCCCCAATCCCCCTTTAGAGGGTAGTTTAGAAAAACATTAAATAACCAACTTTATAATTCACTTAGTGAATTGTGCATGTGAATTGTCACGTATTTGTGCCAAGTTTCAAGTTTATTAACTCAAGGAATAAGATTTTTCATACAAACAAAATCCCCCCTTTTCACCCCCTTAAAGGTTGAATTGCCAAAAACCCCTTCTCAGTGCTCCCCTGAATTGTAAAAGGAAGCCGTGTGCAAAATTTCACGTTCCTAGTTCTAGTAGTTTCGGCTGTGCGTTGATTGGTCAGTCAGTCAGTTTCTTCTTTTATATACATGAAGAAGATGTGCCTAAACGTGGCGCGACCTTGAAAATTCACTCTCGAATTCTCGATTCTCTTCCAAAGCTACCTCCTATATAAATTATCAATAAGCTGTATTCGAAATTCCCCACAACGAACGAAATAACAGGATCAATAATAAAAAGTCTACGCCAATTTCTATGAACAACAAAAAACTCGGCGACGACGCTGAAATGGCGAGAGATAACGATGCTTTTAGCTCACCGTAGACGTCTATAAATTACCGACCCTTTCTGAGAACAAGGCACTCAATTAAATAGCCTTCGATTTTAACAAATTGCCAATTCGACTTAAATTATCGGTTAATATTTTTGTCTACTGATTTTTATAAACATTTATTCATCGTCATCATCTTCTCCATACGAAACTACCTTTTGGAAGGGGAAACTAGAATCAAATGTATTGTGTATCCTACTACAATAATATTAAAAATGTGATATTTTGCATGTTTGGATATTTAGATGTTTGGAAAATAATAATAAAATATTTAATCACTGAAATAAGAACACGTAGCTCCACCCAGAGCAGGACAAGTCATTTGATGATTTCCCGCCTCAAAAAAAAAATACGTCTTGAATACTGGTTGACATGAGTCATCAGGTTGAAGTCCACAAATTGCTCTGGTGCACTTTTTTTGTGTGATAAATGCTCTATCCATAGTGGTACTATTACCCCACATTACGAGACCATTTCGCAGTAGCGATTTAACAAAGACGTAGTATGACATACTGGCAGTTTTTATGTTAGTTATACGTTTAACTTGTTTCAGTGTGTATACAAATTTATTAATTCTAGTGCTTACAATATCTACATGTTCTTTCCAGTTAATATCTGTATCTATTAAATACGCCTAAAAACCTTGTATGGGTTACCTCTTCGATTTTATTTATATTAAGTTTGATATTGTTCTATTAAACTTCAGTGATTCGCTCTTCGAGATTACACTTATTTACTTGTAGTAGCACGGATACGTGCTGCCATCTTACACTATTTTAGACCAACAATAAAAATAAAAAACTTTTTATGCGCCCCAATGTGAATATCTCATACACGTTTTGTGTGGTTGACATCGCGCACGTAATTTTCTAATCTAAAATTCGTTTATTAAGTTTCTTTACTTTTAAGTGGTATTTCTTAGTATTTATCATAGGAAAAAGAAAATGCTACAATGAGGAGGGAGAGGAGTATTTCGCTCGAAAAATTGGAGAAAAAGATGTCTCGTGTTCGTCGTAAACAACGGGAAAGAAGTTACCACGATACTAGTTCGGATTTTGAATAGAATCAATATTCTGATAGTGATCAGAACCAAGAAGCACTGCAGGAGTCTCTGCAAAACGAAGGTCGGTATCACTTTAAATTTCGAATAATGAAAACCACGACGCCGGCCGGCGCCAGTGCCAGCCGGACCGCACGACCTTGACTTACTTTTTCTTACAGAAAATTTTAGTTCGAAATAATAACTTATTTGTATTTATTTGGTGCCTAGTGCTTAAGAGTTTAGTTTGTAAAGCTAATACCGACCTATAATGTACTTCAGTTCAACCTGCAAGGTGGATCGCTGTATATTTGGTAGCACCAAAACTCTGGAACATATTTCGAGAGATTATGTCGTGAATTTATATTTACAATGTTGTGGGTGGGATACACAATCCTAGAGTACAAACCGTGAGTTTGTATCAAAAATTTACAACTGTATGTAGATAAGATTCTAGAACATGGTCCGGGAGATTATGTCATGAATTTGTACTGACATTTCTAAGATTGATGTCCAATTCTAGAGTACAAACCGTGAGTTTGTATCA
Organism: Polymixis flavicincta; assembly: GCA_949987655.1. Classification (NCBI taxonomy): domain Eukaryota; kingdom Metazoa; phylum Arthropoda; class Insecta; order Lepidoptera; family Noctuidae; genus Polymixis; species Polymixis flavicincta. The sequence continues at coordinate 20,714,022 of OX465195.1, forward strand.
AAAATTTGTAACTGTAAGATTCTAGAACATAGTCCGGGAGATTATGTCATGAATTTGTACTGACATTTCTAAGATTGATGTCCAATTCTAGAGTACAAACCGTGAGTTTGTATCAAGAATTTGTAACTGTAAGATTCTAGAACATAGTCCGGGAGATTATGTCATGAACTTATACTTTCTGTTTAAGACTGATGTCCAATTCTAGAGTACAAAACCGTGAGTTTGTATCACGAATTTATGAAAAACTGTTGGCCTATTGTTTTTAGGAGCCCCATATGAAGTTAACATTATATCTGATTCAACTTCGCATCCAAAGCCATCCGATGAACCGATGCCCGCGCCGAGAGGAACCTTAGACTCCGCGCCGGAACATCCTTGCAATCGGGTACAAACCCGAGGCTACTTCCACACCCACTTCCGCGGATGCATCACCTCTATATCAGGCGTCAACCGAAACTACTCAAGAGTTAGAGCCTGATAATTTGTGTTTACTAGGAGAAGATCCCGTACGGGGAGAGAAATTTGGTGAAAACGTCCAAAAATACATTGCGACATTGGACTGATATTCTGGTTAATGTCTTAAATGGATGAAACAAAAAGGTAATACATATTATTGATTCACATTGTACCTTGTAATTTAAAATCAGTGCAGGCTCCAACACTTAATCCTGAGATCAGAGAAGCGGTTAATGAAGGTGCTTTGAAGAGAGACAACATATTGACTGACAAACAGAAGGTATTATGCTCTATCATAACCTGTGTAACCAACACAATGACTGCTGCTATCTTGAAAACTGGCTCTCGCGAAGAACAGATAAAATGTTAGACATTAGAATCCCTTAGTGATGTCGGCAGACTTTTATGTAACACACATTACAGTGAAACACAAACGAGGAGAAACTTTTTTGCTGTCCTGCCTTAATAAAGAAATTAAGGATAATGTTAAGGGCCTTAAACGTGATCACTTACTATTTGGTAATGATCTCCAAGACAAATTAAGATATAGCAAAGCCATTATAAGAACAGGCACCGAGTAAAAACCCGCAGCTGCCAAGCTGAGGTTGCCACCCAAAAACATTCAACCAAAGGAAACAACGTCGAGGGCTTTAAACTGGAGGGGCCCGCCACCGCCGCAGTCGCAGCCGCGCCGCATGGTTCCGAGATAGACCGCGACGGCTGGTGCGCAAGCAACCGATGCGTCGTGCGATGGATCGCCGGGTTCCGCGGCAGAACAACCTGACTTCACGTCGTTAGCCGAAGTGGACAATACTAACTAACACAAGCGGGTAAATTAAATTCCTTTCATCATAACTGGTCGCAAATCACCAGTGACACCCTGTTGTGTTAACTTGGGTTGTCAATTTAAAATTCCTATTTTAAACCGTATAATCACATAATTATCCTAAATCTGATCAGGACGAACTGCTCATGACTAAAGAATTTAATATTCTTCTTAGTATTGGTGCCATCAACGTGTGTGAACCATGTGATGGTCAATTTTTTCAAATATTTTCCTTCTTAGGAAAAGGATTTATTACAGATTCATTTTGAATTTAAAATCTTTAAATAGAATCATCATTGCGCAGCATTTTAAACTTGAAGATTACAGAACTGCTATGAGGCTCGTTTCAAGTTATATGTGTTCCATTGACTATGGATATTTTTCTAAATATTCACAGCAACTCTAGAAAGTTTCTGCGACTATGTTGGCTGGGGAAGCTGTATGAATTTCAAGCTTTACCATTTGGTATTAATATAACACCTAACGTGTTTACAAATATTATGCGTCCTTTAATGCAATTTTTGCGTAATCAAGGCTTATCCGTTATTTATTTAGATGATGTCTTGTTCTTCGGAAATACTTTTGTGGATTGTAAACATAATTTTGAAATTACATAAAAATTTCTTCAATCTTTAGGTTTCACAATAAACCGAAAAGAGTTTTGGTATATCTAGCCGAACTGTAACATTTTAGGTATTGTTTTCAATTCCGAGAATCTTACGATTGGCATTCCAGTAGAAAAGAAACGTAGAATCAAGGATGAATTGTTTCATTTCTCTAACTTAAAAAGATATAAGTTACGTATAATTTTGCTCATTTAATAGGATTGTTGAAATAAATTTTCCCAGCAATGCAGTATGGCTGGCTATACATAAAAATTTAGAGAGAACTAAGTATCATAGTATAAAATAAAAAGATGATTATAATCAACATATGAATTTACCTGATTCTTTACGCGAAGACTTTGACTGGTGGCTCAATAATATTGACAACTGCGCCAGCCCTATTCGATCCAACGATTATAAGCTGGAAATATAGTCAGATGCGTCTTAAACTGGTTGGGGTGTCAGTTGCTCAGGCCAGACAGGCAGTGGACAATGGTCTAGCAAAGAACTAACTCAGCACATTAATTATTTAGCTGACGGCAGCTTTCTTTGAGTTGAAGATATTCGCCAATGATTATCGTAATTGTGAAATACTTTTACGAATTGATAATTCCACTGCAATTTCTTAAATCAATAGAATGGGCGGTATACAATTAGCCCATCTTAGTTCTGTAAGTCGTGACATTTGGAAGTGGTGCGAAGAACGACGTTTGTTCGTCTTGGCTTCCTATATTAGTTTGAAGGCCTGAAATTGATTTGTTTACAATTCGGTTAAATAGGAAATGTTCCAAAATTGTTTCAAGATCCAGAAGCATTTAGAGTAGATGCGTTTACCTGAAATGGTCCACTTATTATTTCTACGCATTTCCTGCATTTTGTTTAATCTTAAAGATTTTACAGATAATTATTATTGACAAGGCTGAAGGTGTTGTTGTGGTCCTTCTCTGGCAAGACAGCCTCGGCATTCATTTTTAAGGAAATTGCTAATCACTAGTCTAATTAAATTTACACATTGTGGTCACCCCCTAACAGTGTGGAACACAAGTTTCAAGAGAGCCTTAGCCTGGTTACCGGAGTATTGTCAGGCAGGCATTTCTGATGCAGGGCACCTCCGATGCTGCGGATGTAATGTCGGCGTCTCTAGCTACTAGTACTTTAAAACAGAATAGCCCGTGTTTTAAACAATGGTTAACCTTCCGCAAGGATAAAAACGTAGATTTATTTCAAGCATCAGTTGCCAATGTGTTAGATTTCTTAGTTACCCTTTTTAACCAAGGTCAAAAGTATGGCTTAATTAATTGTACTAAAGCAGGACTATCGTTTCTTTTAAACTCCGTAACCATAAATGATCTACAGGTTCCAAGGTTTATGAAGGGAGTTTTCAAGTTGCGAACTCTACTCCCAAGATATTATCTTACTTGGGACTCGTCTATTGTTCTAGATTACTTAAGTACATAATGGTACCCTAATCAAAGTCTTTCTTTCGATAAACTTTCGAGAAAGTTTACTAAATTTTTAGCTTTAGTAACTGCACACCGGGTACAAACATTGTCGTTGATTATGTTGCCTAACATTAAAACAATGAATAATGAAATGTTTGTAATTAATATCACGGATTTAATCAATAGGTCGACCGTGAATCATACGCCACCAAAATTGATCCTTCCTTATTTTCAATAATTGTTCCTTCAATAATGTAAGCTAACAATCCTTAAGCCGTTGGACCAGGGCCACCCTGAGTTAAAGCGGTATAAACACATCTGTCTTTGCGCTCCTAATAATAGCTAGACATGCAGCTACGTCTACCGCCAACAGGCTTGGGGTTAGCATTGATAATATTAAAAGAACTGCAGGTTCGACCGGCAGATCACAAACTTATCCAAAGTTTTATAATAAAGAAGTAACTGCAGATACCTCAGATGCCCTTTTTCGGTCCCTTTGTAGGATGGCCTCGATCAATGAATGATGATGATAATTTTGTCATTGCTAAATGAATAAACATATATGATTTTCAAACCTTGTGCAAGGTATATTATATATATTATTGAGTATAGGTACTTCTTTTTCCCTGATTAATATAGTTTCCCCTTCACTATTTCGTGAGACTCTAAACATCTACAAGTAAATAAGTGTAATCTCGAAGGGCGAATCACTGAAGTTTAATAGAAAGTCAAACGAACTTACCTGTAAGTGACGTTCGATGACTATTAAACGATGTGATTCGCCCGAGAGATTACACTCCCCCCCTGACCCTGATCAAGATACTTCTAGATCCGTCCCTGACTTGCACGAATTGGTGGCTAACGATGGCCAAAAGGGAGAACGTGTATGAGATACCCACATTGGGGCGCATAAAAAGTTTTTTATTTTTATTATTGCTCTAAAATAGTGTAAGATGGCAGCACATATCCGTGCTACTACAAGTAAATAAGTGTAATCTCTCGGGCGAATCACATCTTTTAATAGTCATCGAACGTCACTTACAGGTAAGTTCGTTTGACTTTCTATTGTTATTTGATTGATTAAATTGAATGTACAAACGGATTTATCTAAATGTATTATTAATGTCAATCTCATGATCTGTCTTGTTTTTCTTTTTATCTGATGTGACTATGATAGATATAGCGTCGACAAATAATATGCATTTATGCTTGGTTATTTTTATGATATCATTAATATATAAAAGAAACAATATTCCTTCCTTCCGTGCGGGATGCCATATTTATTTTGCTTATATTCTGACGAGTACGGTATCATATCTTTATTATTGTTAATTTTTTTTTCTAATATAATATGAATAATGAATACACTACGAGTAAGTAGTAGCTTAAAGTTTGTAATACTAGGACTATCTGCATCCGAACTAGGTGGTAAGTAAACCTGTATCTCGGATTACACTTGAACCCGTAATAAATTGTGACCATTTAGTTACCATGTTTAAGGTTTTAAACATTTATACGATTGCCATGTATGTATATGGAAACTTGGAAAGTATGCATACCTAATGTAAGAGAAAAAATGTAAGCGTGGTGTATGTGCGTGCGCGTGTATGTATGTGTGTGTGTGTGTGTGTGGGTGTGAGTGTGAGTGTGAGTGTGAGTGAGTGAGTGTGTGTGGGTGTGATTATGAATGGGATAATTGTTCAATAGGAGTGGGTAAAATAGTATTTTTTCTAGTCATCTATCTAGTCTCTTTGGCGATGTTTAAAATCGCTTGTTTCATCATAAATATTTTTTAGTAGATAGTTCTGTATAGTTCTGTATGTATATGCTTTTACAGAGTGTCTTATTGAGTGGATCAATATTGGTAATTTTGTTGACTTTGTCGTACAGGTAAGGACCTAGGAAAATAAAGAGTCTCTTTTACTGCATATTTTCTACGCTTGCGTAGATTTTGAGAGGATGTTTGTTACTCAATCACGCAACAACGGCCGAACGGATTTGGTTTAAAGGACATGGCCATAAATTGTATGGGTACAAGACCCCAGAATGTACAGATACAAAAACTATTTCATTTAATAGTATACTGATCTTCTACAAACAAAGTTATAAATGTGCATACTGCTCAGCAGTAGGGGACTAAAATATGAAGGTTTAATAAAATTGATTTTTACTGTACTGCTAAGGTATTTTATGTAGATAAATGTGAATACAGGATAAAATTTTTACCAGTGCGAAATCTGTAACCGTGAACTCAGCATATCATTCTAGACCCCTAGCGTTAAAGTCTTTGTTAAAAAAATTAATAACTGGTTAATTAACCCTGTATATCTGTGACAAGCGTTTCGTATCAATAATATTTTAGGTGATACTTTGATGATACAACTAAGATGAGAGGGCTCAATTTCGAAATGTGTTTTCAAAGTTATGGCTTTGTAAACATATTTCGATACCATAAAATAACATATACAAACCATTTGTTGTGACCAATTTGTCTTTTCCTTGAATTGGTTGCAAGGCATCTTCCTATACTGTCATAGCATGCAACACAGACACCACTAAGTATGAGGTTATTACTGTGATGGTAAAATAAGAACCTATTAGTCTAGGGTTTGACCACGACGCGACGTGAGAATGTGTGGGTAAATAATATCTCTCGTAAAGATAATTTTAGTAGGAGGTATAAAACAGAACTAAAGAATAATAATAAAATTAAAGTACTCAGAAGTTAACTCAAAAAGTCACATCAGTGGGTAATGATGATGTTACATGTCGCCTGATGCTATCTCTAATTGTGATACCACAGTTAACACTCGCTTGTAAAAGGTACATTTTCCGTAAGTTTGTATTACACAGCTTACAACAATTGTGAGTGGAGCACGCGCGTGAGGCTACTATAAAATGTAAGTAAACATTTGAAAGAAAACATAAACTCAACTGTAACAAATACCATATGATCAAAAGCAAATTGGCGCAAATGTTCTATTCAGTTTTTCATTATGACAAGCAAAGCCGATTTCGACTATTCTGCCAATGTCTAAAGTTAATTGGAAAAGCAAGTGTGTTATTTTATTTAAAAAATAAAAAGATAAGAAGAGAAAATTCTTCTTAAATTATTATTTTTCCATGTTCTGATTTTTGTTAATTTTATATGGTAACATTAAAAGGTATTTTATGGCAAAATCATACAGAAAAGTTTCAATTATGATTATTTCTCCACTTCTAATAAAAGGTATAAAAAATTGTTCAAAAATTCTTTTTTTAATTACTTATTTGCAATAAATGTATGTTTGTACTCCGTGGGGCACGTTTTGTCCATCTCTTTCGGCACACAGATAGTTTATAACCTGGATTAACTTAAAGCATACTTTATATCCCGGTAGTAAGTTTCAGTGGGATCATTTCCGAACTACACGCGGGCGAAGCCGCTGGCAAAAGCAAGTTCGCAGTAAGACATCACTCTCCCTCATCCCAATTTATTTGAGGTCAGCGCAACGTGTCTTTTTCTTCCATACTTCTAGCCTTAGAATACAAAAAGAACCAGAAACCGTGAGAGCGCCTAATATGGAGGCCACAAAAACTACCCTTAATAGAGTAGTTTGACGCGCAGCCGATCAGTCACTCTGTGACTGTCGTATAGCACGACATGTTTTACCGGTGTTCAATTTATTTAAATTATGCCGTCTCGTGTCGTTCCTACCTCTAAAAATACAGCCAGGTTAAAAAAAAAATTAGGATGGGATCACATTTCATGTGCAAGTAGCGTATTCAGTTATTGTCTTATTTAATTATTGAATTATTTGTTCAATTTGTAATCGTCATCGTGAATAATGGGTCCACCTTGTACGTGTTGCCAATTTTTGAGTTTTGATTTCCCTTCTTTGTATTACCTACTGAGGGCTTTTATTCATTGTAGTATGTATAAAAGTACTTGAAAAAATTTTTATAACGACTTGAAAAAATAACGTTATCAAAGCTAACCGTGTGTAATAATGGATGTATTGAAAAGGACAGTAAAATTTTAATTTTATTATTTTCGTCCCCCAATACTCTCAACATTTACCCCAAAAATGGGCAAATAATGTCTGAGCTAGCAATATTACGCGGGTGGGAAGTGAGGCGAGCGGGGGTCACTTGTTTTGTTTTTGGACACAGCCTGCAGCTTGGAATATCAGTTGGACGCGGTTTCTGGTTCTTTCCGTATTCTGAGACTTCTAGCCATATAATATATCACACAGTCCATCAATCGCTTCTATAATCTTCCCCTACTTTGCGTTGCGTCTGTGTTGATACAACACTTATGCACACAGCTGTAAGCTAGGCCTGGACCGCGAGTTTATAGCAATATAACCCTTAGTATGCTAGTGCACTTATGACTCCTTACTGTACATATATACACAGTATAAGTACATATAGCTCATGGGGAGCGTGCGGTGACGATGACGCGATATTTATATCTCCAATTTTATACACATCTTCTACTGTGCAGTACTTAAACTTTATCCAAATTATTTGACTGCATATGTTTTACTTTTTAAAATAAAATATACTGAGCAGTAAAAATAAAGATGCAATAAAAAAACATTGCTTCCGTAGTGACCAGTCCTTTGTCCGCGCACCACCGCGATCGTGCGCACTGGGTAAGATGCTATCACCAGCGGAACACTGAGGCGTTACACGGAGTTTATTGTTACAATAAATAGATACTACTGAAAAAAAATCCCCCTATTGTGTGCGTATGGAAAGAGTTGTTGTCGACAGAGATGCTATTACCTACTGCCAGCTGCACTACAAATACAAAGGTATTCAATTAATAACGGAACGACAACTGCTTTTACTTCTTTATTGTTAATAGTAACATATTTTAAACTAATAGTCACATAAACGTAATGGGCACTTATAAAACGTCAGAAGCAGGGACGCGTCGTTGGTGTACGGTTCCAAGTCGTTTTCTAAGGAGAAGAACCGCCAAGAAACTCCGAGGTTACTTTTTGACGTGACAACGTCTTATAATTCGATGGAGCCGGCTGCACGCACGAAAAAACATGACTCATGCGGCGTTACCTCGCTCTGAGGCGTTCCATTTAAGGCTTGAAGTGCAAGCGAGAGCGCGGAACGAGCGACAAAGAGGCACAATCGGCCTCCGCGTTCAGCAGCGTTCGACATCAGTCTCTCTCCTACTTGAGTAAGCGATGCGTCTGCGTGGACAGCTGCTATACAATAATACAATAATAAACAATGGTATTATCTTATGACGTTGTCACGTTCAACTATCGTCAGTAAACCGACTTTACAGACAACCGATTTTTTAATAGGTTTGGGACGACCTGGTAGGCCTTGGTAGGCCTGTCAACAAGTCCTCGGTTCTGAAAAAAATTAGAAAATGACCAACAAATCGAAGCATCCCCACGTGTAGGTCGAAACTCTTCGCTATCAAACCATTTACTTTTATCGCTATTGGATACTGAGACTGAATTAAACTGATAACCATTGAAATTCAGATATTTTTAAGAATCTCCACCATTAAACAAGATCACTTCCCAATACTTTGAAACACAATAATATATTGAACACAGATCACCCTCGCGGCGTGCAGCTGACGTCACACGCGATGGCTGAACATCTCGCTGTTTACGACTCCTCACCAGTTACAACCAAATTAACTGCCTTTAATAGCCGACGATCCTTTGAGGTTAGGGCAACACTACACTTCAAGCTAAGATACGCGATTGGAAAATTGGTACAAGACATTGAAAAAACATCGTGTCAATTGGTTGACCAACCGCTATACTAAATAGGGATTATGTGTTTATTGACTCACATTAAACTAAGGAAAGCTTAGAAAACGTCCATGTTTATTGTGTGAACTCGAACTCAACGCATTTATTGCTATTTGCACCTTTAAATTGTCAAATGAGTCCATACACAGACGTAATAAAATATCACTGCAACAGACTCTGCAATTGCTCTATCTTTAGCTATAAAATGTCAGTTCTTTCGTTCCTAAGCTTGTCAAGTCAAAATCAGATTATATTTGTCAATTAGAAAGCGCTTCATGTGCACTAAAACCAGTCGAAATGTCAGCTAGCCTGTTAGTAGCTTTTCAGAACTTCACGAGATAAATATTAATAAGCGCCAACAAGCACAAATAGGTATAAATCATGTTAATGTTTGCTTTAGCATTGTTCCTGCACGGTAGACACATCATCAGTTACCTGCAGCCACTGTATTGTATTGTTCCCATGCTACTTTCATCCCATTATCTACCTGCAGTTGTTGGAAAAACTATTTGAACCGGCCCTGATCTGGAGCAGGAAGTCTGAATCCGAAACAGGTAAATATACTGCACCTGCATGTGGAAACGCCCTAGGAGGACATAATGAAGTGACCTTATTGGCAATGTTCTTCAGAAAGATCACGTGCGTAGTACTTGCAACCACCACCGCGCATATGTGAACGAAGTAAAAGAAAGATGTAGTTGTAACAGGAGACGCACTGTAGTTTCTGCCTGCCCTATGGGAAGAAGTCATGAGTTTATACGTATATTTGTATGGATGACGCATATTATTATTTTCTTGTGGATACACATCTCTATTAGTTAAAGAAGTATACGGATCACGATGACAAGACCATCGTTTGTGTCACCGCCGCAATTATATGCACTTCTCATGATATCCATACTTTTTGTTTATTAACCCCCGACGCAAAAACGACGGGGTGTTATAAGTTTGACGTGTCTGTGTGTGTGTGTGTGTGTCTGCGGCAACGTAGCTCCCAAATGGATGAACCGATTTTGATTTTGTTTGCTATACAACACGGCTTTTACAAGGCTGAACTTTTAAGAGCACATGACTCTGTTAGGGCGCAGCAAGTAGGAACATAAAAATAACAGTTAATAAATTGCATACTAAATAATCAATCACAACATACATTACTATATTTTTAGGAACTTTAATCTCTTACTAATAATTTATAATTATTAATTATTACAGGGCGGACGTTTTAGGGACTGTCTCATGTAAGTTTCAAAAAGTGCTGATACTCAGCCTAGTTTGAATAACTGCGTTTTGAGTTTGAATATGGAATAGCTCTTTTCTCGCTTCGCTTACAGTACAGCGTAGTCCTAATACGGTGTTAAATGTTAACGGAGCGGCGTGTAATGTTGTAATTTATTAAAGTTTAACGTTGTAATGTCGGTAATAATGTTCGTCGAGTCGCTAATAGCGTCGGAGATAATTCACTCGCGCCTTATAGTGTCAGTGGGCCATCGTGTACGCTGTGATGTGTGGCCGCCGACAGCTGGGGTTATGGCTTAGCTCAGAATAGTTATTAGAACTTATTTAAAGTAACATAGCGACAAATTATTAAATTAGTGTTAATTAAGCCGTCGCATCCCAACATAATCAACTAATGACGTTCCCGCTGCTGAGACACAGCCTCCTCTCTTCAAAAGGAAGTGGGCTGTAATCTAAATCAAATTCAAAATCAAAAGTCATTTATTCAAACTAGGCTGAGAGTCAGCACTTTTTGACCACACGGGCCCAGGCGGGATGGTAGATGTCACAAATCTCTTCGAATTCTAGTTTGATCTAGGACATGCCGGTTACCTCACGATGTATTACTTCACTGTTTTGAGAACAGTGGTAAAGAAATGATTTACATAAGCCAAAGCGTCTGCCTGACTTCAACCACACGACTTACAACTGACTTGAACTGACCCACCATCCCTTTGAGGCGCCAACCGGCACGCTGGTTGAAGGCGTCCCATAGGGTCACGGCCATCTGGATGGTCCGGGGATACCGCACGATCTCTGGTGAAGAGGGTAAAATAACCTGTACCTTTTGTCAAGACTCATGCCTGTGGTTGGTTGGCCAAAGTAAATACCGGAACTTGATACAACATGTGATTGAATTGATCAAACACTGTGTTAGTTAAATGCCTCAGTTCAGTTCCAGTTCAGTACAACCTACTTTAAAATATACATACAAATAAACATTATTTGATCATTAGTGGCCACTTTGTTTGTTTGTGGTCTAAACTAGTTTTATTTATTCTCTTTGTTCAATTCTTTTCCTCTTGATTTTGTACATTGTGGTCCAGTTACTTATTTAATAAATAAGTACATAACATACGTACAATTTCAACAGTATTTTTATTTCCAACAGCCTTAATTTAATGGGTACGTCAGCAAAGATTCATCATCATCTGCCTAGTCCTTTCCCAACTGTGTTGAGGTCGGCTTCCAGTCTAACCGAATGCAGCTGAATACCAGTATTTTACATGGAGCGACTGCCTATCTGACCTCCACAACCCCTAGACGACCCATTACGACAGCAAGGTTCGCTCCTTGAAATAACTAAGTAGATACAAATAAAATAATAAAGTGCATTATAACTTTAAACATTGTAGGTACCTACCTAAACCATAATCCACACAAATTACGTAGGTACAACAGAGTGTAATGGCTCCTCAATACAGTAATGACGCACTTATCAAATTGATCGTTTGCTCAGTGCCGTGTTACAGGGGCTAGTTATGATAACACTTACTGTAACAAGTGCGATGCGATACAGACGCGATAGGCGGGACCATCTCAATGTGTCGCGTTACATTACCGGCGCCCACGTAATGTAATGTAGTAAGGGAATAAGGATCGTTGTCCATTATGGCGTGACGCAAAAGATTAGATGTCATTTTAATTTCGTTTTTTGTATTAGAAAAAGGATTTGGATTGGAAAAGTAAAGTTTTGGAGTTTACAGCCTAGGATACAGTTACAGACACACAAAACATAACAGGTAAGAGTAAGGGACTACTCACACTTATTCAACTCTGTTTAGCTTTTGTCCACCGAACACAACGATATTGTATAGAGTCCGTTCAGCTTTCCGCGGCTGAACGGATGCTTCCGCATCTCATACAAAATCATGGTTTTCTATGGACAAAAGCTAAACAGAGTTGAATAAGTGTGAGTAGTCCCTAAAGCAGAGGTATGCCTCAAGTCCAATGTACTCGTAATAGCGAGTGCGAGCTAATTGCCATCAACTAGGAAAAAATCCAGACTCCGGGCTGCTACTGAGAATTTCCAGATGGAAAAACCCAGTTACACTTTTCCCGATCGGGTAATGAACCTATGACCTCATGCTCAGCAGTGGCGCTTGCAACCAAGAGACCAACGAGTCAGGTATTCTATTCTACAATAATACTCTTGTGAATCAACTGCCGTTCTGTGTGGTGCCGGACATAAAAGAATAGCACCATCCCATTTCTTCCCATGGGTGTCGTAAAAGGCGACTAAGGGACTTACTAGAGAATGCGCAGCAGCGTTCTCTATGTATTTCACCACCATACTGCGATCGCCAACCTGCCTGTTAAGCGTGGCGAATATGGCAAATCCCCCCTAATTGGAGGAGGCTTATGTCCAGCAGTGGACGTCTTTCGGCTGATATGATGATGATGATGATAATATTAGGTCTTTACCTATGAAATTGCCGTTCTGCAGTACTGGCCATTTCAAATCAAAATAATTTTTGTTTGGCTAAGAATTCTAATTTCAAATTAATTTTATTTTAAAAACATGGTTTTTTTTTTCTAAAAGTAGTCATTTCTTTATTGATTAGTGTTACATTTTCATCGCATTTCAATCTTTTTCGTCATCATGGATACGTTAAAAATTCGAGTAATTATGGAATATGAGTACCGTCGTGGCAGCAACGCGGCACAAGCGGCACGCAACATCAACGACGTTTACGGAGCTAACACTACAAACCAACGCACCACCTGTTATTGGTTTGCTCGCTTCCGTTCTGGAAATTTCGACCTGAAAAATGAACCTCGCGGTCGTCCGAAGACTTTGGTCGACAATGACGAATTAAAGGCGATTGTGGAAGCTGATGATACACAATCTACGGCTGAATTAGCAGCAGCTTTCGACGTTAGCGTCAAAACAATATTGGTCCATTTGCGTCAAATTGGCAAGGTAAAAAAACTTGACAAATGGGTGCCCCACGAACTCAATGATCGCCAGCGCGAAGTACGCGTCGAGACGTGCCTTGCACTGCTCAACAGACACACAAATGAAGGAATTTTGAACCGCATTGTTACCTGCGATGAAAAATGGATTCTGTTTGATAACCGTAAGCGCTCAGCAAGTTGGTTGGATCCTGGTTCAGCACCTAAACAATGCCCTAAACGAAAACTTACCCCTAGAAAAGTGATGGTCACTGTTTGGTGGTCTAGCGCCGGTGTGATTCATCACAGCTTCTTACCAAACGGGGTGAGCATTACTGCAGATGTGTACTGTGAAGAACTGAACACAATGATGGAGAAGCTGGCGCATCTCCAACCAGCATTGGTCAATCGCTCGTCTCCGCTGCTCCTGCACGACAACGCGCGACCTCATACTGCACAGCAGACGGTCTCCAAGTTGCAAGAACTGGGGTTGGAAGCTCTCCGTCATCCGCCCTACTCACCAGACCTTGCGCCTACAGACTACTACTTTTTCCAGAATTTGGATAACTTCTTGGCGGGAAAAAAATTTAATACCCGAGAGGCAGTACAAAATGCCTTTGAAGAATTTGTTGCCTCCCGTCCAGCTGATTTCTTTAAGAAGGGCATCAATAAACTGCCACTGCGATGGCAAAGATGCATTGATTGCATGGGTGATTACTTCGATTAATACAAATAAAAAATTCATGAAAAAAATTCGTTTAAATTTTTTCATACAAAACGGCAATTTCATAGGTAAAGACCTATTAATCAACAGCAGTGATGGCCCAGTGGTAACAGCCGCTTCTTAAGAGTTCTAACGTTGTGGGTGCTTTATTTTGTGTACATAATTAGGTACGTACCACTACTCTCAAAACGGTGACGAAAAACCAGCGTGTCCTAGAACCAAACATTCGAAGACATTAAATATCTACCAACGCGTACTGGGCCCTTTAAGTTAAATACGTATATTTGTGTTATTACTTAATACGTAACCCTTGTTACACCGCAGTGCACGGCCACGCTATCTGTTCTCCAGTAAGTCGGTGTATAGCTTTCATGACAGTGTATGAAGACATTCATTATGACATTATAACGCGTTACTCATCATTAGGGCTGCCACTACCGGGTACCTGCATTTTTATGTGATTTTTAGTTATACGTTCTTTCTATGCTGTAATTAAGGAATTATTAGTGTAAGATTGTAGAGCCTTTGTTGGCAACTTGGGACATGTCAATGGTTTACCAATAATGTTATACGCAAATTATTAAAAAGAAGATCAAAAACCAAATTCCATTCCAGTTGAACTTACTAGCGACAAAAAATACATACTTTATTTTAGCTTTCAGGGGGACACTCCAAAATAACCATGAAATTCAGATATTCTTACGTTTATTTTACAATTTGCAGTGTCAGGCTGTACTCGTATGTTAAAAAAGAAATTATGATTCGCGACCGTAACACGTTTTTATTTACAGAACTATACCTAATCATTTAAATCATCAAGACAACCCTCTTATTGTATTGAATCCCACCGAATTACTATTTATAAAATAATCAATAGAGATCACATGTACCTATAGGACGCCGACCACAAATAAAACAATGAGTTGAGAAATTTTGTTGATCGTCACATTCGTCACGGATACACAGATACACATCTGCCAACACATATGTAATGCCAACCCTAATTAACTCAATATTGATAGTCCACTTAGGAGAATGAAGTGTAACGCGTACACTGTATGTCAAACGTAGTGGCACAACGACAGGTGCCACAGTGACGCATGTGGTACACTGGCAAGCAGGCACGTCGTTGATATTACACTGCCGAGCAATTCATTTGTTGTGTTCGGCCACTTCCGAGTGGTCTGAATCGGTGGATGCTTGGCGCTTAGAAATGGGACGATGGGCTACTGAGAATCTGTAGCATATGGAATAAATGCTACAACAGATATTTCTGTGTTCCTCGACAAAACCAACGCAGAAAGGCTTGTTCTGCCAGGGGTGCGGGTTTGTTCGAAAGAGATACCGCAGCCCCTGGCATACAGGCTACTGAAGGAACACGAGTGGGTTTTAGTCAGTAAAAGTCTGACACGCCCTTCTGCTCCACCCAGAGCGGGAGAAGTTATTTAATGATTTCCCGTCTTTAAAAAAAAGGCTTGTTAGTCGATTTGCACGGATTCACTAGCCTAGAACGGGCGGATCGACTCTTGTAGACATTTCCAATTGGCACGTTTTGAATTTTATGCAACAAAATAATAACATTCGTTCGATTTTCTCCTATTATCTAGTTATAAAAATACAGTTTTATACTCAAATTTATTGCATAAACTTCAAAACGTGCCAATTGCGTAATACGTATTTCTGGAGCTGTCGATTCGCCCATAAGATTATTATTCAAAAATAGTAAATTCGTGCGTATCGACCAATAAGCCGGCTGAAAACCTGATTACCTGGCTACTACAGACTGCTAATGAAATTTAAAAACGTGTATGCTGCTATCTTCACGCTACTATTATATTTACATAACCCGGCCAATCGGCAATCTTATCGTAGACTCTTAACTGGTGAGCAATGGTTCTACTTTTCTTTGCCTACTTGTGTGGTCGCATTCCCAACTCTCATAACATGCAACGAATGTTCTGCCAAACTACGTTTAATTTCACTCTCTATATAATAATCTCCTCGTGTATAGCTAGTAGGAACCTCTCATATAAGGCTGGGTTCAGAACTCGCGATGAGGAGCTGCGACTCTTGATTTTTCGAATTATGTAGACCACGTAGCGGTCCTATAGTAAGTAGCTTTTTTCGGTTAAAATTAGGAGCTTCCATACAAACTTTCATCATCTATTTAGCAACATTAGGGGATGATTTTTTTTAAATGTATCCTATCACTTTCGTTATATAGGTAAGACGGTTTAGGCGCGTGTTCTATATCTGTGAATAAATATAAGATTTTTATTAAGTAGACGGAAATGGCGGCGATTGTGCGGTTTTTATTTGAATCGGGCACGCTAGATAAAAACTTGTGAATCTTTCTCTTAGCATTAAACCATCTTCTTTGAAGGCACCTTTTCCATTGCCTACAACCATGTACCTAATCACCGCACCTACATATTTGGCCACAGCCTTAGCCTTCGCGTCGTCTATGTAATACTATGCCATGCACCAGTACAATAATGTAGAACTAATAGCGGTCGCTCCGTAAAGCTGTCATTATCATTATGTGTTTAATGCGATTATTGCATTAGCGCACTCCATCTGCGGGCAGCGGGCACACGGCGGCGGGCGCGGGACTAGACATCTTACCGATACCCAGCGAATCATCAAATAATTGTGAATAGACTATTTTTATTTGCTTTTACACATGGTACGCACGGCTACATAATATATCAAAGTTTACATTTCCAGTATAAATGACTTTTGAATAATCACTCCTGAATAGACCGACTGATGTAGGCTACAACCCCCAATAAAGTACACGATGTGATTTAGTGCCCAATAGTTAGGTGATGTGTTTTTTTTTTTTTAATAAGGATCTTTCCTCCCTTTGTCTTAATACACCTCCGCGATTCGATTCCGACACGCTAACACTCGCCACTATGTGCGCAGCCTACACTACATTGTCACGTTATAAGCCACCTTTATACCTCCGACTATGATTCACCATAACTTAGACCAGTTGCAGCCATTAGCTCGTCAGCTCGTATTAACATCAGCATCATTTACCCACGACATGGAAACTCTTTAGCAGTAAGTATTATTGTGTCTATTCGACTATTATATTATTATAATGACAGTCAGGCGCATGTCGCCCAGTAATGGCGGAGATCAATAATAGTGTTTATTACAGATTCGCAGTCTATGAATATTTATTGTTTAGTGTTGACTCACAAGGGTGTCACATTATGGTTGGTCCACGGAAGGTGTCTGTGCCCAGCTGTGTAGTGTTCGGTTTATTATACGGTTTATCGCAAATGGTTTGTGTGGTCCTCGTGTTAGATCGGTGGTCATATTATTATGTGAATAAGGAAGCTACCGCTCATCCTCTTGACAGAAGCTCTTAAAAGGTAATTTTGCGACTTTCAGTTGACAATGTTCTTAGAGCTGATTTCGCTCTGCGTAAGAGCAATTTTAAGTTTATCTTTAGTTTCTAAGTATCGAATCTATCAAACCATTTCCCAAATACAATCAGCTAAATACCAGTAGTTTACACGAAGCGACTGGCTATCTGAACTACACACCTCAGTCACTGGGTAGTACGACGCCCTTTGGTAAGACTGGTTGTTAGACTTTTGGGCTTCTAACTACCTGTACCGACCGTGAACGTACACCAGCCGGGACCAACATGCTTTCCGAGTCATGGAGGGCTCATTCACTCTATTTGTGATGTGTGATCACCCATCCACAAAAAAACCGCGGATGTTACACATTTAGCCCCCTAGAGCTATATACTCTACGAAAATAATTGTCCGTTGCATATGAAGCATTTCGAACCTTACTGACTTGCAAATGTGCATACTAGGGGTACCTACTGCTCGTGCCGAACTGACATGACAGAAGAACAATACTCACGTAATGATATTGAAACAAACAAACAAATACTGACATTTTCAATGGCATTCAGTCCAATCTAATAGCTTTGTGTAATGATATCATTTCTGCGGTCAGCGGTCGGGCGTGGTCACACAAGTGTCATGACAATGATGACATTACGGCGCGAGCACGCGACCGACACCGATGCGACCGGCGCGTCCGGCGGCACGGTCACTGAGCGCACTCAATGCGACCAAGAGGTGCGTCCCATTATCGAGACCATTGTCTTCTTCATAATTTGATTGAATTGTAAGTGCGTTATGAATGGGATATGTCACTGTGATCTCAATACTTATGACTTTATGACTAAAACATATGCTAACTGACAGTCGATTAGCATGATGTATCGATAATCATCTTTGAAATGAAACTACGGCTTTGTCACAGTGTCTGCCTAGTGACTTGGAAACGAGATTTATATCCCGTAGAGATGTGAATTTAGAAAACACTTTTACACCCTAGTGACTTTTATTACGGCGCTGACAAGACACAATAAAATTGACGGTAGTAAATCAATCAAACTACTTAACCTTCTCCCAACTAAATACATTGGTGTCGGCTTCCAGTCTAGCTAGATGCAGCTGAATATCGGTATTTTATTTGGAGCAACTATCTCCTTGACCTCCACAACCCAGTTACTGGGTAATACGATATCCCTTAGTAAGACCGGTTGCCAGACTTTGACAGGAAAAGATTGTAAATATTGTAACATTATAAAAGAAACATTCATTCATTACTCAAATAATTCGATTAACACTCAAACAGTAATTATTCTGAATAAGCTCCAATGCACGCTACTAGATCGTCGCATGGGTGAGACAGATCCTTCCTTCTTTCTTCTGGAGCCTGGATTTGCGCCCAGTTGATGGCAATAGGGTCGCTCCCTGTTAAATGGGACTTTAACATGGCTGGCGAAATGTGGGTGTACTACTACAATAGATGTACGTCTACCTCAACCGTGATGATATGTTATCTTGCACTTACTCATTACCATACAGTTTTTGTGTAATAATTTATTATTATAATGATGTATATAATATATCTAATATTAAAATTTTATATTATCATACAAAACTGGTGTAAGTTAACACGGTATGGTGGGCTAATGTTACTTACACTCATGACCTAACTGAATAATTACAAGAAAACTAAGGCTTTTGGATAAAAAGTGACATTTTGTCCTCTCAGTCACAAGTTCATTCATAGCATTCACAATGAGCCACGGTCTGCAAGACACTGCTACTGTATTCTGTTGCCTCATGTGTGACAGTCTGACGTATGTCATTATGATATTTTGATGACTCACCGATGCTACCAATTCCGAACCTACGTTTTGTGGTGAAATGTGTATGACATTGCGATTGTCATTGTTCCATATGTCAGTGGCTACTTGCAAATCTATGCATGTAATTTTATCACTTGAACACAGACCTCCTCTCTATGAAAGGGCCATAGTCTACCACGCGGGCACAGGTAGGTTGGTTTCCTTCGAATGTTTGGTTCTAGGACATGCTGTTTTCCTCACAATGTTATCCTGCACCTTTTTGAGAGCAGCCGTTACCGCTGGGCCACCACTGGTCCTTAACCATATAATTTGAGTGGACCATTTATTTATTACGATTGTACAGAGGCTCGATTTAGAAATTAGTTTAGAATCGTGACTGTCGACCACAGTAATTAGCAGAAACCTAATAAATAACTCCATTTATGTAATCGTTTGCTAAGTAATATAAACCGTAGGTAATCCTACACCTGACCAGCAGGAGAAAGTTCTAATGAAACCATTCATTATACTAAACCTACCTAAATGCTTGTAAATAAGAGAAAACCAAAGTAATGCTCGTAAATAATACTTTACTGGTAATGCGGTGGTTACACAATAACCAGTGGTGTACGGCCTCCGCAGACAGGCGCCGTGCGATGGCGTGACATGACTCTTCGTGAAATTTTCATACAAATTGTTCCACCAGACCTGGGTCGCGCCTGTCTGCGGGAACCTTCACATAGAGTCGCTGCGGTGACCGCGACGAGACGCGGCCATTTCTGACTGACCATAGATTATAGACAACAGTTGTAACGTAAATATAACGAGCGACAACGGCTATTTGTAACTCTGCGATGTTATTGTAATTGCGGTAGGTACACGGCAAAATGCTGAAGATAATATGTGAAACATGTATGCTCTTGCAACGCAGAGGTGAATCCGGTATACGCGGGACGCGACGACGAGCGTCGATTATTTTAATGATAAGAAATCACATCACTAATTTGCGCTTTTAAAATTTCGTGGGTGTTCTATAGGTACACCTCTGCCTCACACTTCAGAAAAACAAAGCGTGATGTTATACTATGTGTAATTTTACAAATTCTAACATGATGATATTATCATGGACGTCCACGTCCACGTCACGGCATCACGGTAACACAAGGAAGTAAGATATATGGAAGACGGTTCTAAACTTCCGTTCAATATAACTCACATTAACTTAATCACGTTAGAATTTATATAAGCGCACACTGGCGCCAGTTGGAATACCCCTTTACAAATTAGTTCAAAATAAGTATTTAAATGCATTTTAAAAGTGACAATTCCAACCAGTTGCGTCACTAACAAACCATTAATTTAGATAAAGAATCGTCATAAATCGTCCCATGTAAAGGGCTCTCCCAGTATCTCCCAGACGGCACGAGACGGGCGCGACCCGGCCGCACGACACGCGTAAATCACTCGCGGCATGTTAATGACCGATTATTATTGTAAATATATCGTCCTAATGATAAAACATTATATCAACCGCAGAGAACCTTACGTAACGTTTTAATAAGAATTTCGAGAAAAGAGCAGAACTAGAGCCAAGTTCTAGTAGATTGTAGAGGCTGTTGGAAAGAGTTAACACTGTAGGTGGCTAGACGTAAATATGTAAAACCTATTTACGGTATTTTGAACAGAATGAAGCTGTACACGATCAGCTCGGTGACTCTAAATCGGGTATACCCGGCTCCGGTCATTTGGAGACACTAAATCTCGTATACTAGGCTCCTGTCGTAAGTTTCACTTCTACCGGATGCTCGTTAGCAAAGTCTCCTTTTTTTACTTTTTGTTTCCGACAAACAAATTACTGATTCATTAGCATAGCCCTTTCTCACCTCGTGACCGATCCCAGATTTTACAGAATCAATGAAAACTTTATGTTTCGGTCACACAAAGGTCTCGTAACAAAAATAATGAATACCGGACCCGTAACTTTTAATGAGAGAACTTTTTCCTACTCTGCCGTGCATCTGTCTCGTCCAGGAATTGTCCGGATTCCAGGGTGGGCTGTATGGAAGTGGGACAGCGGGCTTAACATTCCAATAACTCGTACATTATAGGATGACATCATTATTACATCGATGGGGTAATAACTATGATCGGGATTACGATATCTAACCACTGTTGGTGAGACCAGATGAAACCGACACAAAATAATTGTTTTAATTTGATTAGATGGTAATCAAACCAACGCGGCCCCATCTAATATTCATATTCATTTATTTATTGTTTTCACAAGTAAAGGGCAGTTCTTATATTTAACTATTATTGTATCGCTGTAACATACCCATGGGATGTACAATACTTATAAATAATAACTAGCTGCGCCCCGCAGTTTCACCCGCGTATGTTTAGATTCCATGAGAATATCGGGATAAAAAGTTTTTGTTATAGGTAACAGCTCTGTACTTATCAAGTTTCATCGTAATCGTTCTATTCGTTTTTAATCAATCAATTTTATTTATTTAATCAAATAATTAAGTTAATAGTAATTAACATAAATGGGTACACTTGACTTATGCTAGTTAACAAACAGGTAGGTGTTGCAACCAGCACCCTTACTAAGTTATATAATAACTTGTATTAAGGGCAGTGGTATATACAGCCCATACATATTTTAGTGACAAAAAAATATTGCAGCCAGAACAAGTGTTCTAAAGTTAATATACAACGTTAAAAAAAAAAATTGCGTGAAGAAGTAACAAACATATTAAGTACATACTTACTAACACAAACTTTCACAACTAGAGCAGGCTTTGATTAATGGAGACACAGTAATTAAATCTTTCACAGCGAATATTTCATTTTCTTAGACATATTGGATGGAGGAAATAGAAATGGAAAATATTACTAAATAAAATATGACTATTCCGCAGTCGGGTAAGAAAGATTGAAAATAAAAATGAAATGTAAATACTTATAAAGCATCATTGTAAGGCTTCGCTTCAAACAATATTGACTATGTGCTATTCGTTTGAAGCAACGTTATTCATACCAGCCGCGCGGGTCGTTCGATCATGTTAAGCTACGCTTGCTGCGGTTGGTCCGTGGATGGGTGACTATCTTAACATACCAAGACCCCTCCGTGCCTCGGAAAGCTCGCTAAGCCGTTGGTCTTGGCTGTCCTTCGTTGATCTTTGACAGTCGTTACGGGTCGTCAGTAGTCCGAAAGTCTGACAACCAGTCTTACCAAGGGGTATCGTTAGTAACTGGGTTGTGGAGGGCAGATAGGCAGTCGCTCCATGTAAAATACTGGTACTCAGTTACATCCGGTTAGACTGGAAGCTGACCCCAACATAGTTGGGAAAAGGCTAGGCAGATGATGATGAAGCAATTTTTTGGTCAGCTACCAATTTTGATATTTTTGAATTGACAAATTCAGACAATTCAAAATCAAAACCAAAATATATATTTTTTTCTCATAAACCTGCATGGGCACTTATGAAACGTCAGAAGCAAGGTGGTGGTTCTAATTTATCGCTTCCTATCGAGAAGAGCCGGCTAGAATCTCCACGGTTACTCTTTTAAAAGTAATTGGCTTTTACAATGTTTTCAAATTACAGTAATAATAGGTATGGAAGGTCAGTGCAGGCCTGTCAATAAGTACCAGATACTTAGAGGAATGAAAATACTTAACAGAAAATTGTCTACAAATCTACAGTCTGTAAGGCCTACAACGTTCTCTCATTCACAATATGTAAAATAATCTACAGAAATAAAATGAACCCATTAAACCAACTGACATGATTTCCATGACAATCACTAATAAATAGTCAATATTAAAATTGATGTATAATGTCAAATAATGACGAGAATATGTCAGACATTGTAAAGAATAAAAAATAACATTGTAATTTGGGAACAACTAATAGACTTCCACATAGTTATGCTGTTAATGAGGTACGAGGGAAGCCACATGTACCGAAGGAATTAATGCCAAACTTCCCTGTCTTCAACGTGTCTTTTATCTTATACTAGCTTTTGGCGGCTCCGCCCACGTGGATGTCGGTTATCGCGTAAAAAAGTAGCCTATGTCCTTACCCATATCCCAGGCTATATCTCGGCCAAATTTCATGACGATCGGTTCAGCGGTTAAGGCGTGAAAGCGTAACAGACAGACAGACAGACAGACAGAGTTACTTTCGCATTTATAATATTAGTAGGGATTATGCTTTTTTGATAAGGACACGTTTGATGTTTTAAGCTTTCCATCGCTAAGTTCTGTAACAGACTTTGGCAACTTGTTAAAGAAGCGGATACTGTTTATTAGAAATGACTTGCTAATTTTAGTTAATCTAAATTTTGGAATCACAATTTCATCTTTACTACGTGTATTTATGGAAATCGCACCGTTTGTTGAAAAGACCTAAGTTTTTGCGAACATACAAGATTCGTTAACATATTATTATGATTGTAATTGTATAGTATCTACAGCATTTTGTGATTTAATAATAATATAATAAAAGTTTATTCATTTCTCTCACGATGGTCTGTACTATTTAACAGTTTTGGACTTTAATATAATAATTCACATTGTGAGAGCTGGTGCCTGACGTAGGTTTTAGAAAAACCTGTATTACAGATCACCAGACCCCACTTTGTGGCATTATACGAATAGACAGGCGGGTTCTCGCATCCAGTGGATTCCTGGGGCCTTCACCAGGTCATCGGTCCCATTGTGGAAGGCATTAACAAGCTACGTCTTCCCAGCAAGTATACTCATCGTTGTGTACAAAAAGTTTAATAATTCAAGTAATTTAGTTGTTGTACCAGTGACACAGAGCAGCGAAGTCGTACCACCAAAAACCAGTTGGAATGTAATATATAATGTAATATGATATCCGAATCTGTGTTACGCGCTACTGTTCCACTGTGACATTATTATCTGTGGCTGTGGTCTGGTGTTGAGTTACTGACATGCTCTAGTTGTAGCGAAGGGAGCTCGACGATGAGGTTACAGTATTACAAAAATAGTTCACTTACACTACTTTTGAATTTGTATGGAGTAGACATGGCAGCATGGCAGCCACTAGTCTAATGGCCAGATTTTTTCGACGACTGCTGAGCATGAAGTTTTGGGTTCGATCCCCAAGTCTGGCATTGTGCTATTGGGTCATTCCAATTGGATTGTTTAGTCAGCAGACGTAGCTATTTGCGCTCGGTTGATGCCAATAGACTCGCCACCCTACTTTACTGAAACTTGATACGTAACTAGCCAAAGTGATACTAAAAACTTCTTCATTACCATTGGTTTCCCAATGGTAATGTAGAAGTTACGTGCGTTAAGCTCCTCAGTGCCTACTCCTCCGAGGAAACAAGCGTGATGTTATATATGTCTATCAAGGGTGATGTTGTGTATCCCTATACCTATTTCTCTATATTTTGTTCTGTCTTATTTATTGGCGTTTCTCTACCATGTAGCCGCCACACATGGCTTTCGTTTGATTACTTCCGATGTTTGGGTCGGGGGGCTTTTGGGACCGGGACCGCGGTCCCGGATTGCCACCTTTAAATATAATAATTATTTTTAGTAGTCTTTTGGGACCACAAATAAAATAAACAAATATGTATGTGTCTTGGTAAAGTACGGTCAACCAAATATTTTGATATTATACAAATAGAACTATATTTATAAAACCATAAAAAAATTCACAATGGGCCTCATAAGAAGGCTTAAAGTCACCCAAAGGGCGATAGAAAGGGCTATGCTTGGAGTTTCCCTGCGTGATCGAATCAGGAATGACGAGATCCGCAGGAGAACCAAGGTAACCGACATAGCCCAAAGAATTGCCAAACTTAAGTGGCAGTGGGCAGGGCACATTGCTCGCAGAACAGATGGCCGATGGGGCCTAAAAGTTCTGGAGTGGCGACCGCGTACCGGAAGACGTAAAATTGGAAGGCCTCCCACAAGGTGGACAGATGACCTTGTGAGGGCCGCGGGAGTCCGCTGGATGCGAGAAGCACAGAACCGGTCAAAGTGGCGGAGCTTTGGGGGGGGCCTATGACCAGCAGTGGACGTCTTTCGGCTGAAATGATGATGATGATGATGATGATAAAAAAAATTATTTTACGTGGGACACTCAGAAATTTCTATGTTTATAACAGTCCTACTGCCGTTCTTTAGTTAGTCATGCATATTGTAATAATTACACATAGGTATTGTGTTTATGACGGTAATTAACATAGCTGCTGCGGTGTGGTATTATTTATTTCCACAGATCAGCCGTGGCCCTGGTAGTCTTTTAAAGATGATGCATTCGTTAGAACGTAGATACGGTTCTTAAACCTGTGTCATTATATACCGTTAACAATCTATTATATTGCCTCATTTAGTCTCAAAATACTCTCTTCCCTCTTAAAACTTCAATTTAGAAAGTCTATAATATGAATAACCAATCTAATAACTCACATTTACTATTTAATTTTACTACGCGAGCCTTCATCAAATTATGTAAATGTGATAACATCATTACATGCCCTTAACTCACGGACAGAGCCGACGACAGCCGAGCTTACACGAAGCGACATTCTTTCACCGCTCTACCACACTAGTACGGAACTAATTACACGGTAGTGTTAGCGTTTTTATGGGGAACAAATTATTGGATAAACATTAGTAAAAGTTAAGATACAGTTGAGGTCAGAAGTATCACTACTAACGAGCAAGAAAATGACAGAGGAGAATCGATAAAGCGGAAATGTGGAGACTGCAGATCATTAGGACTTCTCTCAATATCAGGGATATGAATAAAGCTAATTGTATAATACTGTTTTGGCAGAACTTATAATTCTGTGCAGCAGACAAACATCCATCTAAATGATGTTATGTAGGTACACACAGCGTCAGTATGTGCTAAACTGTTTTAAAATGTTACACTTCTACAACATTTCGTTACGAATAATCTACAGAATACTTCAAAAAGAGTTTATTGTTTCGTACTGATGTTTGTTTATTTTTAAAACCATTTATGTACACACTATATAAACAGACAAGAAAAAAATTTAGTACTTTTTCTGTATTGTTGGCACTGGTGGCAAGACTGTTCGACTAAAATAGCCTGCTTTCAGGAAGAACTAGATGCGAAACCAACCACTATAGACCAACCAGTGCTCGACATCAGACGTGTGCGTTATTTAACGTAATCGGTTTCAGAAACTGCTTACGAGGCTGATAATCGTGTAACTAGTTTCGTGAACAAAAATGTAACGATTATTTTACGTACGAAGTTAAGAGTTGACTATCATTTACACAACGAACGGCGTACGCGAAAGCGTTTCATTCAACAGATTATTATTAAAATGATTATATGTACGTAACGTACTACGACTCCCAAAACGAGAGTAAAGAGTCCCTTTGGAATTATAAACTGTTACATATACATAATTATAGGTAACTTAAGACACGTAAAACCTATATTGTAAATTATAATACGTATAACTTGTAACATTTTCGTAATCATAACATAATACAAACGCAAAACCATACCAAGTATATACAAAAGTAACTAGTTACAAAAATAATCGGTTTTGAAACTAGTTACTCATATCCTCGAAACTACGTATAACCGATTACGCCCAAAAGACGTTACGACCCATGTCTACTCGACATAGGTAACCATCACCTATATCATGCGCTGTGTATAATAAACCGACTGCCAAGACATTTCTTGTTAGATCTCTACTTCGCCACATTCATCAGTGTCCGTCAATTCTTTAGTTTCCTTCTGTGTGTCGTACATGGTGACGAAGGCAGTAGTATGGCGGCGACACAAAGTGACTCGCACGCCGCCGCTTTTTATTGGACACATATACGTTCGGACACACTGCCGCAAACGATATACAGGGGACTCCCAACCCTATCTCGCTAGGTCTTATAATTCATTTATTGCATTGGAAACTTGACGAGCAAGTGATGTTTAGACGATTTTCCACTGTTTCAATTGGAATCAGAATGCTTTATTTGTAAACATAGGTCAAATTACAATAGTGAGTGTAGTAGAATATATGTATATATCCACTGTTGGTATATACCTATTAATAGGTCCGTCAATTGGCACTACATATATTTAGCTCGATACTCTCGTCCAGCTGCTACCAGCCACCCTGCAATGCTCGTCGCTCCGCCTAACCTGAGGGCATTGGTTATTTTAGAGATATATCGTTAGCTAAAGTTTTCACCCGTATGTCACAGACGGCACTCTCACACAGTTGGATTTACAACAAATTAACAAGTATCTCCAGATAGCGACAACTGGTCCCAAACACCTGTCCATTCTATATAAGCACCGACCAGATATACATATACCCACATATTTACTACTGTAAGCTCGTTTATAATTTTTATTGTGAATGTTGCTTGTCACATACTTTCCCGAATCCCGGATTAATAAATAATTAATCATTTTCAAAGGTGGTTTTACATTTTACTTCCAGTTTAAGATATCACAACAAAACAGATTCATAAATCCAAATTGCCAGATGAACGTACTCCCAATGCTCATTCCCTCACTAGTTTCCTTTTCCCATGGGATCAGGAGGAAACTAGATAAGTAAGTACACATATAAAACGCCACATCTTTCGACCTAGCACGTTTCAGTAAACATTACCAATATTTTATGAAATTGAAATATCTACAATCACTCCACATCTCCAAAGGCCAGTCCACAATACAAAAAGCGTCGTTCTCCACCGTGGTGGCGCCGCCTATCGGGCGATGTAAACAACTGAGCTACAACTGGTACCGTTGTACAACGCGTACTACAAGCTCTGGCGGTGACAAACGAGGCACGACTGTACAGTGCATAGCTCACCCACTGTCCGGAGGGTTACGTGGGAACTGGGTTGTGAGACGCAATTCTATCCAAATTTACTAGGTGTTGGGAACTTGAAACAAATCATTAAGTCACTTGTTTCAGGAATACTAACTTCAGTCCTGGGCGATAAATGTTGAAACCCCATTCACAGAGTGTCGATCAGTGCGATATTTTACTGTAGGCATAATTTGGGGATAACTTGGCATAAAACATTTTGTTTGCAACCGTATGGACAGTGAGATGCTGACGTATGATCATAATTGGACTGGACTGGTTCTGAAATAAATGAATTTATTATATTATTATTCCTTTATTCATTTTAGTACTTATTGTAATACATTTTTTAATAATTTATAAAACAATTTTTTTTTAACATTTAAAACTTTATTATTATGATTAGGAAAGCACCAAAAATACCTTTGAGTTTTAGGTAATTATCGGTTTTAAAGAACATCGTTGCCGTAACTTACACCTGTATTATAGTCGCATACAAAAGCTCTGTGTTATAATATCAGGCCTACCTGGAAACTGAGCTATATTCTATCAATCTTCCAGTACATCGCTCTGGTGCAAAACCGGCGTGGACGTAATCTACGTAGAATAGTAATCTGCTACTACTCCTAGCGCAATCTAAATACAATTAATTCCACAGTCAGTATTTGTCATCAATACTTTCCCTTTCAATATCCATAAACAAACTACAGAAGTTTTTCCCCTTGTTCATAGTTTCATAGAAAACGCTATAATTTATGAGCTGTCCGCGTGATGTCTGCGCGGTTGGTGGGTGATTATAAAGTGAAAACTAACAAAGGCGTGCGCTAACGAGCGCCGTGTACTACACAGTACACAGGTACACAATACACAAGTACATAGAGTACACGGTATGCAAGCACTCGATAATTGGCGAGCTTATGAACTAGTGGACAGAGAGGTAGGCCGGGAGTCTGATCATTCAACATTCAGCCATTCAACAAATTTTGTTTAATTAACTAAATGCTCGACTCCCTCAGGTTGAGCGATGACGTTCGCTATGCATGGATGACAGTGAACGAATATTAAACTAATTTTATGTTTATTTACGTCCTTTTGTAGACAACTGTCTAGAGAGCCTCGAAGAGGCATTGTTGCAAATGGTCCTTATTAGCAGGCGTTTGTGTCCTTTTCGGGCAAATGCCGTTCTCTTCCCTCCCTCCACTTATAGAAAACAACGGAGGACATAGTATACCGCCATAGGGAACACCAGTTTTTAAAATTGGTTGTTATCGATAACGTATGGATAGAATTCGTTAGCTCTTGCACTAAGTGATCCCCAGCGACTATATAGCGGCGCCGCCGAGCGAGTGTGAATGGGGTGGATAAAGCACCAATTAATTGGGCGCGCCGTGCGTGGGATGCTGGAGTAAGACTGTTTCTATAGACTATATAATCATAAATCGTTCAATGAATGTATATGTGGAGTATTAATAGGGTAGAAAGCCACAATTATCTTTAATTACCTTTTGCAACGATTGATTTAGAGTAATTTAGACCAATCTATGAGGGTGTCATTAAATAATGCATCACTCATGACCATGACCACTTACATATGTATCTTGTCTGCGAAGAATAGACAATAGACATGTAGCGGCACTACAAATAAAAATGCTTCGCAACAAAAATCGAAAAACACAAAAAGAAAAGTGGCGCCATCTACAATGCCACAGGCGAACTATATGAGCAATTCTGCATCGCGCAATCAGAGTTTTCGACGGCACTCGAACATATACAAAAATCCCGACATCAACTGTCGGGCAGTTGCCCGGACCAGACACAATACCCGTCTGGTCGGAGGATCCTCCTTTACCAGCAAATGTATGAGTGAACTTTACACCCTATTCCTCATACCTCTATACTGGTGACCCCGTGAAAGAACGTCAGCGCAGCCTTCGTGCAATACTTCGGCGTGACGTCATCTACATCACATCAAGACCACTTCCTCAAGCTTTCGAGCGGCGAGTCACACAGCCAGCCAGCACCCTACGGCTTCAACGGGTATCCTGACCACCTGCATGCAGCGAACCGCATGCCTGGTCATCACCCACAGCCTCATCAGCAACCATGGCCCAGCACACTGCACTTTCGGCCGGTCGAGAGCCCAACCTCCCGGTCGACGCCAGCAGTCAGCCTCAACCTCTCAACCCAGCGCTGTACCAGATCCGACTCACTGGAGCATAACGCAGCGCACCCCCGACTCACTGGGGATTCGTCGCAGACAGTTCCGACTCACCGCGAACTATGTGACACCCGGTTCCGACTCACTGGAACCACAACTGGCACTGGCAAGCATCATAACATGCGCTGACTCAGCCCACTATCGACCTCCGGTCTCCGGGGGGGAGTGATGTAGCGGCACTACAAATAAAAATGCTTCGCAACAAAAATCGAAAAACACAAAAAGAAAAGTGGCGCCATCTACAATGCCACAGGCGAACTATATGAGCAATTCTGCATCGCGCAATCAGAGTTTTCGACGGCACTCGAACATATACAAAAATCCCGACATCAACTGTCGGGCAGTTGCCCGGACCAGACACAATACCCGTCTGGTCGGAGGATCCTCCTTTTCAATAGAGGATGAGCGAACTTTACACCCTGTTCCTCATACCTCTATAGACACATCCCGCTCTACACAAATTATGTGAACCTTTGTTCAATTTTGAGATTGTGTCGTAGAAAGCTCTCTATAATCTGCCATTTTTTCTTATATTTAGATAATTTTTGAAACCAAAATAAAGTATAGTAAGATTAAAGCCTTTGGAAAAGGAAGCGTTTTTAATTCAGAACAAATGAATTATTTGTCTTCAATTTATGTTCAGTCACTTTGATAAAAATCGAAGTAAACTTTACAGAATCCATGACAGCAACCTCGCCTTGTTCACCAGGAACCTTAATTGCAATACTAAACCAGAACGTTAGTTATAGTAACATGAGTACTGTCCGAGTGCCCGACTGGGGGCAGATGCGAGCCCAGCTCGTTTTCAATTTATGCCCAATACTAGTGGCCATCAATTAGCAGACTCGGCGCTAATTACGAAGCTCATAGATAACTGTTATCAGTGCGTGGGAGAACCGCAACGGTAGTCGGAACACATTCCTGGTCCACTCGAGAGTGGATGTAGAAGGATCAGACACAATGAGTGAAAAGGGTAACTTCGGTTTAAAGAACTTATTTCTCATAAGAACTTACAGTCCACTTATAATGAGATATAGAGTAGTAAGTATGATAATACAGTACAATACAATTTCTTCTAGAGTATTAGAAGTTAGTTAGAAGTTACTGAGCAGTGGTGGCCCAGTGGTAACGGCCGTGACTTACGAGTTGTAGGTCATGCGTTCGAACCCAGACAGGCGCATTACTTTGTGTAAATAATTTCATCACCACTGCTCTCAAACGGTGAAGGAAAACATCTTGAGGAAACCGGAATGTCCTAGAACCAAAAATTCGAAGACATGTGACATCTACCAACCTGCACTAGGTCAGCGTGGTAGATTACGGCCCACTCCCTCTCATGGAGAGGAGGCCTGTGACCCAGCAGTGGGAACGTTATAGGTTGAGTATGTATGTATTAGTAGTTATAATGTACATACATGTTTTTTTAAGATTATTTTTAAATGTATTCATGTTATTGCATTCTTTCCAACTGCAACTCCATACTATAATAGAAGACAAAGGCTGATACAGTTGTGCTGGAACACAGGCCTCCTCGCTGTGATAGGGACTGGGTCGTTATCCACGACGTGGACCCAATGCGGGTTGGTAGATATCACATGTCTTCGAATTTTTTGTTCTTAGAATTGCCGCTTTCCTCATGGTGTTACTTCAATATTTTGAAAGCAGTGATAGTGAAATAATTTACACAAAGTAAAGAGTCGTTGTGGCAAATTTAAAATCTCCTATGTGACAGTTTTGACGAAAACGAGTTAAAGATATTTTAAAAGCGATTTGGAATACCTACACATAGACACAGAGTTGTCTCCTGTCTTGTATCGCCTTTCTCTTAACACCGGAGTCGTGCCGGAGTCCTGGAAGCTTGCTAAAGTACAGCCAGTGCCCAAAAAGGGTAACCGTGCCGATCCTGTCAACTATAGACCAATCGCCATAACCTCCATACTGTGTAAAGTAATGGAAAGGGTACTGAACCATAAGCTGCTAGCATACCTAGAAGACAATAAGCTCCTAAGTGTCCACCAGTATGGATTCCGTCGTGATCGGTCAACTGAGGACGTTCTTGTGTATGTTACGCATTGCTGGGGAGAAACCATTGAGAAACACGGCAAAGCCTTTGCTGTGTCACTTGATATCTCAAAGGCGTTTGATAGGGTCTGGCATGCTAGTCTGTTAGGTAAGCATCTCTGCTGTAATTTGCAACTGGAGTTCGGACTTTCTGAGTGATCGATGTAACAGAGTGGTCATAGATGGCTGCGCATCGGATCATAAGGCTATTGATGCCGGTTTTCCTCAGGGGTCTGTTCTTTCTATGACTCTATTTCGGCTGCATATTAACGACCTGCTACAGCTTGGTGCTATCGAGTACGCAGATGGCAGCACAGTTTCAGATAAACACCTGTCCAGTGCAAGAGCAAGCAGTGCAACCGCTCAAAATCACAGAAAGCAAGTATAAAAATTTGCAAGAGTTGAAAAGCGTAATTGATAAAGATTATCCTCCATTTTATGATGGAATACATTCAATCCTGGCACTTAAAATATAACATAATTTACTAATGACCTGTTTGTTTCAGTCTCCAGTCTTTAGATTTTGTCTTATTTTGCATTTAATGAATAAATGTGAAAGATTATTACTATAGTTTTATTTTTATTAATAACCTGCAAAACAACTTATGTGACAAAAAGTTCCAATTAAAATCTCCTATGTGCAGAAAAAAATATATCTATATATATAAAAGAAAGTCGTGTTAGTTACTTCACTTATAACTCAAGAACGGCTGAACCGATTTAGCTGAAAATTGGCAGGGAGGTAGTTTAGAGCCAGGAGAAGGACATAGGATACTTTTTATCCCGGTATTAGGTAGGGTAGCGTAGGTAGGGTAGGTAGGATAGTGTAGTGTAGGGTAGGTAGGGTAGCGTAGGTAGGGTAGGTAGGTAGGTAGGGTAGGATAGTGTAGGGTAGGTAGGGTAGTGTAGGGTAGGGTAGTGTAGGGTAGGTAGGGTAGTGTAGGGTAGGTAGGGTAGCGTAGGTAGGTAGGGTAGTGTAGGGTAGGATAGTGTAGGGTAGGGCAGTGTAGGGTAGGGAGGGTAGTGTAGGGTAGGTAGGGTAGCGTAGGTAGGTAGGGTAGTGTAGGGTAGGATAGTGTAGGGTAGGGCAGTGTAGGGTAGGGTAGTGTAGGGTAGGTAGGGTAGAGTAGGTAGGGTAGGTAGTGTATGGATTTTGTATGAATGACTTTTGGATGGACAGGACAACGTCTGTCGGGACAGCTAGTATAATATATGCTAAATGACACATTGATATAAGACAAATTCTGTTTCAATACATTATAATTCCTTAACACTTTATAATATCTAAAAAATTAAGAATGTTTTCTTAGATATTTTTTCAGGAATCATTTTTTTTTAGTTTTTTCGAAAAGTTACTTTTGACACATAGGAAATTTTAAATTTGAAACGACGGACGACGCTGTGTGGATTTGAACCTACGACCATACCGTAAGTCGCAGTTGTTGCCACTGGGCCTGACCAATCGTGATGAAACAAATACACGACACTGCGAGGCTGTCTGCGTTCAAGGACATCATCAACGACGTGTAGTCAACGAGGTGTCGAGGCCGGCACTACTGCTGTAAGATTTATAAACAAAACTTCTGCTCGTTGTGTAGACTATTCCTTCTGTCGTCCATTCTACATGCACCAGTCACAATCGCAGGCTCGCGGGGCAGGCGCCCGCCATACGGCAGACACCAAACCCACCTGAGTTACGGTAACCGCGTTCAACCAACGTTCGTTATCATACAACTGGAAACTATGGATTTATGAGCGTGAGTGACTCAACACATGATGTATTGTGTTTAGTGTACGAGTGAGCAATGTGGAAATAGTCATTACGTATGGAAGTGTCGGCAGCGCCATGCGCCTCATATACGTATTAACATAACATGACGCCTATGTTGCCTGAAGGATATATAGTTATATAGTGCAACTACCTTCTGCCAGTCACATGTAACACATAGGTGGAGCACAAAAATCGCAATGTACGATCTCAATAACTCTGCCCGACCTGAAATCGTAACCCAAGACCCCATGCTCGGCAGTCTACATAAATTTTTCAGACAATCGTCGTGAATATCTGAGGGAGGTGTAACAAGTTGCAAGAACTGGGTGGGTAGTTAGTACTGGTCACAGGTAGGTAGACCTGTGGTGCCATCCTATTATATTTGCCATTTCTCTTTTCATTTACTGTATGAAGAGTTCCCTTACTTTTTCTACGTTGGTTCTTAATGTTGCCCCTGCCAAACCCATTGTGGGATATAGATGTAATGATAAGCTATTCATAATGTGCTTCAATTTGATGCCTAAAAATCCTACCGACACTTAGGCGTGGGTGACACCGGTGTAGCGATTAATCGTGCGATTGTCGCGAGTTATGTCTCCTAGCAGTTTGTCGAGCGATTTTTGTTTCGATACCGAACTTGACTAGTAGCTACAGCTGTAGTCGTTTATCTTCATATCAATATGTCAAAAGCTGACTAATGCAGTTACAAGGGCCAGGTTGTTGGGTAACCTACCCATTACGAAACACTAGACTACAGCTCAGCTCTGTGATGTAAAGAATCATAAATATGAGAATTGAAAACCACTATCTTGACTCACACATCGACTTTTAATTAGATTCCTATTAGTTAAACGAAAAACTAATTAGTTGTCATGCTAAGAATTTTAGCTTTTGATTCGGCAACATTCCCAATGTGTGCGACCATTCTGTTCCCATTTGGGTAAGACCAGAAGGATTATGAAGAGAAAACATAAGACTAGGAAACATTTAGACACAGTATTATTGCGTCTTGTTTAATGCGCTCCATCCTTAAGAATAAAAATGTTAAGAAAAGCCATTACATGGCAATAAAAATATATAATAAGTTGCTCAACATGTTTAAAACTGAGAAATCAGAAACAATATTCCAAGAGGCTAAAACTCTACCTAATTCAAAAACGTTTCTACTACGTAATATAATATCTAGAGTTTAGTTAGTATAACGATTTTATCTCACGTACAAAAGTGGCGACCGAGAATTCGAGAGTAGTATATCCCTATATAAGTTCCCCCCTTATTTTTAAATGGTGGTTAAAGTTACGAGGTGATTAAACGTCAAAAATTATGGTAAAACAGCCACTAATCAGCGTTTATAAATAAGAGGGTTTACATGAAATTATAATTATAAGTAATTTGTACTACCTGAAAAGGATGATTTTTCTGAATAATTGTATTAAATTCATTATTCATCATCATCATTTCAGCCGAAAGACGTCCACTGCTGGACATAGACCTCTCCTAAGCTCCGCCACTTTGACCGGCACCCTAATTGCGTAACTCACGATTCATCATAATCTGTATCGTTTTGAAACGGATTGTTAAACCATTGCTTCATATGTTCGAAAAATGTGTCTGTTCGACATCATAAATAACGCAATGAATATTGTTTAACTATGAAGACGAAACCAATTATGATCAATCGTAAGTTACGCAAATAGGGTGCGGTTCTGTGCTTCCTGCATAGGGTTCATGATTTCTCGAGCTTATCAGTTTCTCGGGTCTCGAGAATTCTCGAGGCTAATTTCTCGGGTCTTCTCGGGTTGTCGAGAAATTTACATTTACCTATGTTTTTGCATATCTTTTCGGTTCAAATAATGAAAAAGTCGTCATAAAATTTAAAAAATGTGTATCATGAAAAATATATTATTTTAAATCAACAAATTAAGTTAAAAACTTTGCAAGATCAATAAAACAACATCCGAACATACATATGAAACAATTAGTTCTGCTTACTCTATCTGATAAAATATGCCTTTAGGAAAACTAAAGCAACATTATAGCTTTATCAGACAGCCGGTTCCCTAATTTATTTACTACATTTCCTGAAATTGAAACCTACTCAACGCCGCTACTGCAAGCTTTGTTGGTGTTACTATCATCTGCAGGTTTTGTAGCTCATTCCATTTGTATGAGCTATCTAAATCTATCAATGGCTTTTGATAGCATTTTTTAATTTCAAGAAAAGTTAAATCATCGCCAGCATTGAATTCTATCTAGTTCTGATCTGACGTCGAGTAACAAAAATAATTCAATTCCGAATTCGGCTTCGCGCTGCCCCGCCGCCGCGCCGCCGCGCGTTACAAACCAAACGACACAGGCAAATTGTTTTATTTTATAATTTAATAGACTCAAATATTATTTGTCCAGTTCTCGACTTTTCTCGAGCTTATTTTCCCGGAAACAAAGCCCATCGATTTCCCGGGAATTCTCGGCTCGGGAATTCCCGTGAATTAACCCTATTCCTGCATCCAGCGGATTCCTGCAACCCTCACAAGGTCATCTGTCCACCTTGTGGGAAGCCTTCCAACTTTACGTCTTCCGGTACTCGGTCGCCACTCCAGAACTTTTCGGCCCCATCGGCTATCTGAAGGCCAATTCTACTAATTAAAAACGTTCGCAGTGTCATCTCGGCGACAATCGAATTTCAAAAATTTGACAAAAATGTATAGGAATTTTTGACAGATTGACACTGAGATCAGACTGTGAACGTTCTTAAAATTAGTAGAATTGCCCCTCTGATTCATTATTATTGACATTTAATTTTGACATAACTATAATTTCTCAATTTAATTGTAAATGTATAAAAGAAAATAATTATAAATAGATAATAATAATATTTAACGCATGCTAAGTTACAATGATAAGGGCAGGCATATGATCATTTTTCCAATGTTTGTAAAAGGCTGCTAAGTTATAATAACACCAACATTATTGTACACTTAGTTCGCAATAAACTTTTTGACTTTGACTTGACTTTGACTTATTTCAGGCAGAAGTGAGCTTAAAGGAAACGAAAAAAGAAAAGAAGATGTAGGGACAAAAATTGACAAATGAGTATGCTAGATGGTTTGGTAATGTTAATGGACGAATAAAGGCAGATGTGAGTGGAAACGCCGGGAGGAGAGGCACTAGGAGGACATAAATAGTGACCTTATTGGTGATGTTCTTCAGAAAGGTCAGGGCGTAGAACTCGCAACCGGTGGAAGTAAACGAGGCAAAAGGAGTATGTAAGGATCGTAGAAGGTCTCTGTAGTTTTTGCCCGCACCCATGGGAAAAAGGCGTGCTTTTATGTGTGTACTCGTATGGATGTACAGTAGCCCTCACTAATGGTGCCCCAATCTCAAAAAGCAATAGATTGACACTTCGCTTTAACTTACGACCTTCTTATAATAAGCAATTTCTATAGGCTATATACTATATACACACACACTCTCATACGTTTACGAATGAATGTATTTCCTAAATTCAACCGTTAAAACAAATGGCATGATAGCTGAGCGGTTATCGCACTTGATTATCGCGTTTGAGCGCAGCGAGTCGCGGTTTCGAATCCCACTCGCTGTGTGATAGTCTTTTTATTGTTTTAAAAATCACTTTTGAGTATAGTTTCTTGTTCTGTTCTTCTTATTCACTAAACTCGTAAAACTTTATCATTATACCCACAGAAACCTAAATAAATTTAAATGATTTACGACTCATACACCGCGACTTATAGAACGGTGTTGGTTCATAATTGTGTGCTAGTGACGTGTGTTTCATCTATTAGCGTCCTTCTAATTCATTTTAAAATGTAAGCAAATTTAAATATAGAAATGAAAGCGAATATTATTGCGCTGCATAAAAGTGGACTTAATACCTATATCACAAATACCTATGTGATGAAACCGGACTGAGTGTGAGTATTATGATTTAAATATAAATATTAAACATTTATTTAATTAAAGTGTAACTGCTGATCCTTGTAGTTATTTTTAAACGTTTTATAAATATCACAATGTCTAAATAGAATAAAAATATAAAATTTCAATGTAAATTTATTTCCTAGATTATAGAACGATGAAAATAACAATAAACTTAATATCTATGTGAAATTGCCCTTTTAAATAATTTTGTTTCTAAATAGTAGGTAATACATAAAGTGTGTATTTTGCTTAGTAGCCTAACAGTACCCCTTTTTTGTTTTAGTGAAATACTGTGAGTCGGTGGGTGAAAAGATATGAGGAAGGCGGTAGCCTTGCCCGTGGAAAGCAAAGTGGAAGACCCCAGCTCCTATAACAGGCACACGTTCAGCGAATATGAAACAAGTGGTTTCAAAACGACAAGACATTTTGCCGAATTATTCGACACATCTTTACGAACCGTGCGCCGTGCACTCCACGCAGAAGGTTCATGGCAAACAAGGCATCATGGAAAACCAGCTCGAGAATCAGCTTAAAAAACATAGTTAACGGAAAAAACATTAACATTAAGTTATAAATTACAAATATTTATTTATTTTAGTAATATTCAAATAATATTTTGTCTTATCCGTAATCTGGATTATTTTGAGGTTTAGTTTCAATCTTCTTTTCGGAATGAAAATGAACACTTAAGCTATAACCTCTTTAAGTCCTATTAAATACGATTTGTTAACTTTGAGGTTTGAGTTAAAACGAACTCACTCGCAGTAG
This sequence comes from Polymixis flavicincta, assembly GCA_949987655.1. NCBI lineage: Eukaryota > Metazoa > Arthropoda > Insecta > Lepidoptera > Noctuidae > Polymixis > Polymixis flavicincta. The sequence continues at coordinate 20,752,814 of OX465195.1, forward strand.
AATAAAAGTAGTACTACTGAGTCATTTAGTTGTATTGTGACAACTTGTCTGCATTTGTTACTTTTACGTGGGTAGATTTTTGTAGAATATTGTGATTTATTTAGAGTACCGACACACAGTAGTAATCAGCACAATATTATTATATTACTAAGATACAATAGCCTGATTATCATAGTTCACCAACTAGCTTATTTACTTCAATAAATTGTTCTTTATGAGAAAATAAACTGTTTTAACAAGAAGTTATTATTAGTTATTTTTATACATTCTTCATGAAGTTATAACGAATAAACATTTTGTAATCATTTATTATTGTTAAACCTTTATTTAAATAACAATACGAGTAATAAAACAAATTTGTTACATTATTATTCTGGTATATTAATAAATCGAATAATAAAAGAACAGATGAAGATGATTGTTGAAAAGAAAAATTAAAGCTTCATCGCGAGATTTGAACCCAGACCTATGAGTTTCTTAATCCAAGACGATACGCTGCACGCTACCGGAACTCAAATTATAAAAGTAAATTTTAGCAATGGTATGAACCGACCAAGGTCATGTCTGTCGTCGCCGACGGTATGTATAAAATACAAAGAGTAACGCCAGTGTGTGAGTAGAGCAGTGAGTTTTGTGTTAATACATCACTTATACACACAGCTGTAGGTACGGCCTGGACCGCCACTTCATAGCAATATAGCCCTTAGTATGCGACTGCATTAGTGAATCTTGATAGTACAAGTGTGCTGTTTAACATAGTAAATTCGTCGCCATATTTACACTTAATAAGATCTACCGGCAATTATTTTATTTCCGCTGTACTTAGCTACTTAGAATTTTCTAATAGAGAAACCCAATAAAACTTAGCCCTGATAATAAAGCACAGAGCCCTAACAAGGGAAGTGCCTGCGGCCGATAGAGTGGACTAAGCAGTTCAATCGTATAATAATGTGAGTCATAAATAACATAATCCGCTGTGACTTGTAGCAGGATTGGGTTTAGAAAGTATTCCCGTAATGTACCGGTATCGATATAATAATTATTATGATAATATAGGCGATCAGACGCACCGCGCGCCGTGTAAACAAAACATTACCCACTCACAGAGCTGTGCCGTAGCTTTGTAGTTTTCAACGGACTTCAAAAAGGAGGAGGTTCTCAATTTGAATGGAATTATTTTTTTATGTATGTACACCGATTACGCTGAGATTTATGATCTGATTTACGTGATTCTGATTTGCGAAATAGTTGCCATTTGGTCCCATAAAAATGTAACATAGTTCGGTCCGGTAGTTTTCAATTTATGTTTTTTTTTATTAATTATGAACATATTTTTTACGTGGAAGATATAATTTTAGTTTGTTTACGGGTTTTCTAGGAGTTTTCATTTTGACCCCAAGGATGATGAAATTTCGAATTGGTGTAGGGTAGGTACTAAAACGAAAAAGTGAAAAGTAATAACTTTAATTTCGGAAGGCGGTAATAAAAAAAATTAATACATATCTAAAGTCACCAACTCGAAATTAAAATTATTTTTCACTTCGTAATGTTTTTTTTGGAAGTCGGCTGTATTTTTTTTTTTTTTTGTTTTTTCAAATTCCTGCAGCACAGCTCCTTGGAGTGCACATGCGATACTGTCCCACAATCGATTGCGTATCCTGTCGTCTGCATATTACAGGGACTAATGGATGCTACTGATGGCGCCAAACACGTAGCAGAATTCTAGGCCGAATCCAATTAGACTGCCATCGACACGCTAAGAAGAAAGAGTTATAATAACTTGATTCTGAATGAATGAATGATGATGATGATACAATTCATGTTGTTCCATGATCATTCTTCTATAAAGGTGCTCTTACACGGGCAATTTTTGAGGAGCAACAACAATAAAACGCTTCTGATTGCTACATAATATTTCACATTTCGCAATGTCGCCAATATGGGTTTCCGAAGAAAAAATCGGTTATCGGTTTGCGAGAGGAACCTAGTTTTATAGCATGTTATTGTGTAGCCATATCTTTGGCAACAGGTTGCTACATGTTGCCATCGCCCTAAATTGCTGGACGTAATCGTGACGTCATAGTTGACGAGAATTGACCAGGATTGACCAATTTTAGTTGCTTGACCTCGCCATAGTCACAATACCTATAATGAGACGTGAGTTTCGATAACGCCAGCTGTGTGTTACTATGTAATTCTGTGGATATGAAATAAAGTGGTATTCTTAATCCATAGTTAAGACAATGGACTATAAAACGTTATTACATGGCATTTACAATGTAAACACATAGACTCACACAAACATGAACAGTCACGTGTATTGTTCTTTTCACAATTTATTTGACTGGAAACCCTTAAAATATCAATATTATGATAAAAGCCTTGGTTCTTGACTTCAACGCCAAAAGAAGTGAGATCTAAATGGGTGCCAAGTTCAATGGTTAGTCCTGAAATTTATTTATAACATAAGCTAGTTCTCATATACGAATTAGTACCGACGAAAACAGTTAAGGAAGAGCCCTATATTCGATAGCTAGTCTCTACCAGCAAGCCGAAGTCAACAACCAAGGCATATATCATAATACTGAACTTGGCTTGTTTTTATGGGATATAATTACTTTTTGTACAGAAATTAGTAGACAGTTTTTATCGCACCGCTCCCCACCCGGCTGCTCCACGGCCGCCGCACCATGCGCTGCTCCACGGCCGCCGCACCATGCATTTCGGTTACATTTTTCCATTTTTGTAAATTGTGTGCAGTTACCCCTTAACGGAGGTGGGCGCCAATGGCTGCAACACAGTTTTTTAAAGTATTGTAGCCGTTAACACTAAAAATTTGTTAACTGTCTGTTTTTAGTTCCAGTAATTATTTAATTTGATTTGATTTTGAGTTGACAGAGACAGATCGTTGGTATGTTTCAAAGCTTGAGGCAGCTTATCGATTTGTCTAAGCAAACTTTATTTTAATACAGAACATTGACGAGACACACAAGTAGATCACATTCGAAGGATTTTTATAATTATTATTTCGTGTAGGGGCAACTCTAAAAGAAAAAATATTTCAAAGAAATTCTTCATTCAATGTCATCATCTGTTTCCTTTGCATATACTATGCACTAATCTCGAATTCAGAATCTTAGCTTACTATCATGTTTTGAAACTAGAAACTCAAAAACGACGAGATAAAGTTGAAATTCAAGTACGTAACCAATTTTATTTAGGACCTTATTACTTCACACGTTGAAATAAAAAATCTGATTGCTTATTTTACACACATCGTTCGTGCATCGTCATTTGACATATGTGTCAAAGCAGATTGGGGTAGCAATAACAGTATGAAAACGGAATTAATGCCTGAGGTGTTCCCTGCCAATAACTTTTTTGCCAACGAAGCCAAGAATGCTAAAAGATGTGACTCGTAACTTCCTTTACTCATTCATACATTCATAAACTCACGCGCCGTTCCGTAGCTGTCTATAATAATGTGCTTCACCGAACTTCACACTCCGTCCCCTTGGATAGTTGAGTCCGCGAGTTAACAAATTTGGATCCTTACTCAACAATAAGATCTCAAATTAGGTAGTGGCCTATGTTGTAAATTATTGCCGCAAGGAAATTAACCGAAAAGCTGAGCAAAAGTGCTAGTTGCTTAATAGTACTTACTACTTCCACGTATACCAGTCAAAAATCTGTCAAATCAAATGTATGTCATCTTGAGTTTATAAATAACATCAACACAATTTGTGATAAATAATATTTGTAGTTTACCCACGGCAATTATTCAGTTTTTCCATTCTTAACGTTTTTAATCATCGTTTCGGAAGTGGCTTTTTTTTTCATGTTTTATATTTCACAGTGTCTTTTCTACAATGTGATAAATTACGAAAATATTATTTAGGAAAATAAATTAAATCTCAGCGCAGCTGAAAATTCATGCGCAGTCCTCTCGTCTCAACAGAGCGACGGCAACTGGTTTGTGAAGCAAAAATATGCTTGAAATTCCAGTAACATATGCGACAGAAAATGACTTCTTCCTCGAAATAAGAACGTCGTAATTTCAAATAGCTTGTAGTCGTAATAAAAAAATAAATAAAAGTAATTTCAAAAAACGCCCCCACAAATTTTTTCGCCTTGTAGTAATACAAGTAATCATCACATTTTATCCCATTAGTCATTAGCATATTATGTTCAAATTGAAACTACGAGAAAAGAGGTAACTTCGTGATGACTTTTTATCGATTTTTTTTTAATGTATCCTGTTTCTGTTCCACAAAAAGTTTGAAAATACATATCATGTAGTTACTTGTAATATTTTTATTTTATACCTAAGTCTTATAAACATGAAAAATCAAATTTAAGATGGGCAATTTTGGTATACCTATATATAATTATATAATTTTGGTATACCTCTTAATATTAATAATTGGCACCGCGTAAACAATTATTGATAACATGTTTCATACCATCAGCACAAAACGCCATACTGAATGCAATACCTAATTATATTTATTGTATGTCACGATCACTTATTAATAACAAATTCATTAAATACTCCTCATTTATAAGAAAACAAAACGTGAACGATACATTAATATTATAATGCAAACCAGCTCTAATAATAGACCGCACTGCACCTCCCACTACATGTACAGATGTAGCGCGTCGTGGTCCGTGGTCGTCGTGGACACCACTCATTAAACGACTCCAATCCGAGCCATGCTAATGAGTGGCTCGAATTCATATGCAAATGAAACGGTTCATAATTTTTACTTTATTGCTGTAAAAGTCAATTAAATTCTGATGAAGAATGTTACTAATGAGGGAACGGATGACACTTTAACATTCTGATAATGAATTTGAGTTGAATGTGGCTTTCATTTGTCAATACACTCCGAGGATGTTTATTGTTATCGTTGTGATCGTCTGTTTTGTGTACTGCATTATAACACTGTGTTATGTTTATAACCTAACATAACATCACACCTGTATTCCGCAAAGGGTTATAAAAGAGCAAAGAGGGGCAAAGAGGTGTATTCACATTTCACTAGTTATGTTTAAGTCACATGTAAAAAATTCATCAACCGCGCACAAATCCAGATTCCAGACGGAGAGAATTCCAGATAGGAAAACCTAATAACAACATTCTCGACCCGGGAATCGAAACCATGACCTCATGCTCAGCAGTAGCATTTGCAACCACTAGGCCATTATGGTAGATGGGGATATTTAGTGCTTGCAAATATTGGATTGTTTTCGTGGAATACTCGAATAATTCGAATGTTAATCGTTTTTTTTTTTTTAAATAAGCTGTTTTAATAATCATGTCTTTACTTTCCGCTGTCTTAGATACAGCAGGAGTCTGAGTAATATCAAGCACTTAATCAAAATTTCACTGCTCTATAAACCTTTAATTCTATTAACCTACTACACAAACTTAAAGGTTTTTAGCTTGCAAAAACTTTATTTTTCACTTTTTAGTTATACCTAGTAGTACCACACCAATTCCAAATTTCACCATCCTTTTGGTCAAAACAATGCAAATGTATGCGATAGCAGCAATCGCGGTTGATTTGCTGTCATTCTTTGAAGAGTTCCGTTGTCTGTCTCCGAAACGCATCATAAGATCAATATGAAATTTAAATGGGACCATTTCGGAATAAACCCCATTGTAACAAAAAAAAGAATTTTGTAAATCAGTCTATATATGACGGAGTTATACCCGAACCTCCACCTAACTCCTAACTATTAAAGAGTTGTACCTTCCTTCATCAGCTCAGCGTCATGAGAGAATGATTACCACACGCAAATTCGCAAACTCCTTCATGGTTGAATTTCAAAAAATCCTTCCTTATTCCTTGTCTACATTAGGGAACCTCTGTCCAAAACCTCTGCTTTCTAGGTCCAAGAGTTTGGCCTGGGCGTCAATGAAATAAAAACTTCAAATTTTCAATGTCACAAAGCACTATTTTTACTTATCCTAATGTAATTTTTGGTCACAGCACCGAATTACGAAAATTAAGGGATATCTACCTTATCAAACAAATTACCACAAATTATTATGGGATAGAGCAATTTTTATCATCATCATCATCATTTCAGCCAAAAGACGTCGACTGCTGGACATAGACCTCCCCCAAGCTTCGTCACTTCGACCGGTTCTGTGCTTCCCGGATCCACCGGATTCCTGCGGCCTTCACAAGGTCATCGGTGAACCTTGTGGGAGGACTTAAGAACGGGTTTTCTGCCGGCCCTCAAGAGTTCAGCCGTAATTCCGTTATTGCAATCGTCGTTCATCAATGCGAACAAATCAAATCGTCAAATCGTCTTTCATCATCTCGATGTCAGCACAAAAAATGATGGGGCCCGCAAGGGCCGATACCTGCCAGGGGTGCGGGTTTGTTCGAAAGAGACACCACAGCCCCTGGCTTAAGGGCTACTGAAGGAACACGGGTGGGTTTTAGTCAGTAAAAGTCTGACACGCCCTCCTGCTCCACCCAGAGCGGGAGAAGTTATTTGATGATTTCCCACCCAAAAAAAAAAAAAAAAACGGTGCCTTGTTGTTTTGAAGCTGCTTCAGAGCCATCTTAATCTCGTACAAGCTGACGTCCGGGAGGTCTTCGGTATAGTGTCTAACTAGGGTGAATCTAGCTCTTAGGTCGTTTGCCAGATTCGTAACGAGGTTACCTACTTGTTGACGTATATAACTGTCAGTAGAAACTCTCGATCTCTCTCAGCAGCTCAAGTCACGTCATCATTCTATCGTGTCTCTTCTATGTTTCTTGCAGGCTCCTCCAAATGTTCTTCAACAAGTTTCCTTTTGTATATACAGGATAAGTTTTTATCCAGTGCGCAAATTTTTACCATGAATTCAGCATATCATTCTAGACCCCATGCCGCAGAAATTTTTCGCCGGTTATACAAAAAAAAAAACAGCTGTTTCATATAAAAGTGCAATACCTACGCGGTCAAAATGTATGGAGCAGCTGATTTTTTTTTGTATAACCGGCGAAAAATTTCTGCGGTAGGGGGTCTAGAATGATATGCTGAATTCATGGTAAAAATTTGCGCACTGGATAAAAACTTTTCCTGTGTATGTAAATCCAGCACTTACATTAGATACCATGTGCTACATACAGGGTAAGTTTTTATCCAGTGCGCAAACTGTAACCATGAATTCAGCATACCATTCTAGAACCCCTACCGCAGAAATTTTTCGCCGGTTATAAAGATAAAAAACAGCTGTTTCATAGCAAAGTGCAATACCTACGCGGTCAAAATGTATTGAACAGCTGATTTTTTTTTGTATAACCGGCGAAAAATGTCTGCGGTAAGGGGTCTAGAATGATATACTGAATTCATGGTTACAGTTTGCGCACTGGATAAAAACTTTTCCTGTATAGTTGATGGTACGAAGGTACTTGTCGACCACACGTAGCACTCATCATGTATTTTGCATTTTGTGTACTACAGGAAAAGTTTTTATCCAGTGCGCACTGGATAAAAACTTACCCTGTATTATTGTTTAAAAATTTATTTTTTGCACATCAGGGTTCACAGTCCTGTGGTATGGAAATTGGTCGAATATTTGAAGATCGTAGTTTTTGCATTCGAATATTAAGGATATGTAAGGGAATTGCTTATAAACAGTGTTAGAAAATTCTTGAAGCCCTGTAAAAGTATTAATAATTGACAGCCAAACGAAGTGACAATACAAAAATCTATTCGCACGCCGATATTAACGTCTATCAAATCGAATCCATAAACGAACTTCTGTTCGCGCTAATTAAAATAGTTCCCTCCGGACATAAGTTCTAATTAGACCTAATAAGGAAAGCTAACCACACTCAGTCAGACTCCGTAATTACATCGAACATACGTGGACTACCGCATGACCACAGTGTAACTAGCAGAGGTTTATTTCCTTAGTTTAAGCGTCCATTTACTATTTAAAGAATCGTCAAATAAATGCAAATATTTATCAATTAAATCAACCTCAACTAAGTGGTAAAAGTAAAAACACTTAAGTCATTACTCATGTACCCATTTGTTTTTCATTAGCTCCTCCCATTTCGTTGTCTATAAACCCGCCTACGCTGGTCTACTGTATAAAGTTAGGCTGTGGCGCAGAACGACGACGTTTCATTAGCAATCATTTATTTTTTCTCGATTTCACTCACTGTCTGCCAATCAATGTTACTTTCCCACACCGACAGACGTCTCAAGTCGTACACCACGTCACCACCATGCTGATACACTAATGAACCACACACCCACACCATTAAACCTTTATATTTATGCAATAGAGGTGCATTTCCCGTGTGTTTCACGTGTGGTAGTGTGGCAGGTCGTCTGTTTCATTAATACGTCGTCGGTAATACACGGCGACAATTATCACGTTGGCGCGACAACGGGTGCTAATTCCCGCGGCGCGCGGCGCCCACGCGGTCTGCGCGACACCGCGCAGCGCCAGTGCGAACAATGCCTTATTAATCACGCGCTCAAATACACTGCGCTGTGATAATTTGTGATGGCAATAGACAAGTATAGACGTACAGTGTGTAAGGAAACTTGTTAATTCCTGTGATTGCTTTGAAAGTGAAATGTTACGGATGACGGCGACGGGAATTAACGTCGAGTAGCTGTATTAATTATAATGGTTAACGGTTACATGTAAATAATAGTCATAGAGAACGCTATATGTGTCTGTCGCTAATTTGAGACACTATTTTGAGCTTAGGACGTGGTTTTAGCTCGAAAATAAACGGAAAAAATATGTTTAACGAGATAATGTTGCAATATTCTCTTTGGAACTATTAAATCACAATATCACATCACTAAAATACGTCTACTGGGTATAGTGATATTCCCATAATCACTAATCCTATGCCTCTCGCATCCAACGAATTCCTGCGACCTTTACAAGGTTGTCGGGCCACCTTGTCTTTATCAACTAGCAGTTGCCCACAACTTCATCTGCGATCCAGGATGAAAAGTAGCCCTTACCCAAGTCATGGTCTATGTGTGTGCCAAATTTAACTTAAATCCTGTCAGCCGTTTTAGCCTGAAAGCGTTTAATAATATTAGTTAGGATGACTGGTTGGGTTAAACACACTTATGAATCTGAATTACATGGAAACCGTTATAAGTGCTTTAACATCAAATCCATCACCATTGCAAGTATGCATACGAGTGCTCGTAGTATATTGTGTCGCTAATGTCACGCTCACATTAACATTCCCCGTGTTTGATGGACAGGAAGCGTGTTTGTTTGTTCGCAACGCTGTATAATTGCGGCGTCTGTGCGGAACCACGCTTCGGCGCCCGCATGGCTACTGTGTGCGCGGCCTATAGTCTGTTCAAAAGTACCTCATGAAAATGTAAACAACTGAATCAGAAAACGTACCTGTGGATGCCGATGCACTTAATTTGTAGTGCCACTTACAAATTAAGTGCTTTGATTTTTTTTTTTTTTTTGTATATTTAACCCCATTTTTTTTTATTATCATAAAGATATTTTTCATTTGACAGTTATTGAGGTTAATTTTAAACCTAATTTTTAGTCGATGATTTTTCAATTTCAATTTTATAACTTTAATCAAACAACGATTTTTGTAAAAGTCGTGAAATGTAAAGTTAAAACCTTCTAAATATATTATGAATGTGCTAGTGACTCCCATCAGCGTAAGAATTCAACCTGAACAGGTTTGTATACTCTTTCAGTACGTACTTTTGTAGTAGAACATACAATACAGTGAAATGTCACTTCAACCACTACGACACTACAATGGTAGGTATGGACAATGCAGGCCGATTGTTGAGAGAGGTTAATGTGCAGCGAATTACTGAGGACTATGAGTGACTACCTGTGCTCAGAGTATTGCACACATTGCGAATATTACGGATACATGTTATATGTAGCTGTACCCGTGGCTGTGCCCGCGTACATATTGGATATTATCCCGTGTTAGGTTGAGCACGGCACGATTGCGGCGGTAAGTCTCCTCTTTGAGGAGTGGCTTGAGAGGTGGCATGGCGTCCTCACCTTCCGCCTGACGCAGGTCCTCTCACCGGACACGGCTGTTTCGGGAGGTTCCTGTTTCGGATAGGGCGGGAGGAAACGCCCGGGTGTTTCCACTGCAAAGATCGCCCTGAGGACATGGTGGAGCACACGGTGGCGGTCTGCCCGGCTTGGGCGGAGCACCGCCGTGTCCTCGTGGAGGCGATCGGCGGCGGCGATCTCTCGCGTCCGGCCCTGGTCCAGGCCATGGTATGGAGCGAGAGGGCATTGGGAGCCGTCACCTCCTTCAGCGAAGCAGTAATGCTCGCGAAGAGGGAGGCGGCACGTGAGGGAGAGGCAGCATATGCGCCCTCGCGACCCTAGCCGCCGCAGGATACGGAGACACCCTGGGCGTCGGGAATCCGAGGCCGATTTCCGGCCACCATAGGCATGGGCTTGCGGACGGCAAGTAATGGGTAGCTCGCTGTCCGGTAAGGACCAAGCCCAAGTCGACGGCGCGTTGTGTTCCATGCGCGCCTCAAAGAGATGTCAGCACAAAAAGTGATGGGGCCCGCAAGGGTCGATGCCTGCCAGGGGTGCGGGTTTGTTCGAAAGAGACACCACAGCCCCTGGCATACGGGCTACTGAAGGAACACGGGTGGGTTTTAGTCAGTAAAAGTCTGACACGCCCTCCTGCTCCACCCAGAGCGGGAGAAGTTATTTGATGATTTCCCACCCAAAAAAAAAAAAAACCCCCCGTGTTAGGTCGCGAGTCAAAAAAGCCTCCCTCTGTTACTCCTTACAACATCAGCTATTTGCCAGTGAAAGTCCCGTTGAAATTGGTTAAAATGGGTTAAACCGTTTCAGAGATTACCTTGAGCAACCAAACAGACAAAATAGTTATTTGTTCAACAAGAGAGCAAAGTCGTTTTTTGCTGCGAGTGCTGATTTTGAATCTTCAGCAAGCGAAGGATTCAATGATTGATCTAAATTGTTGAAGCCTGAGTGTGGCGAGGGATTCAAAGGCACGAGATGCAAAAAACTTTGCTCTCGTGTGACACACATAACTCTTCACTTCAGCAGCGAGAACACTTTAGGAGATAAAATATATTACGTAACATTATTGAAACTAGAAATAAATATTTACAGGTTAAATATCAGTTTTATTTGCAGTAAATACTTATTTTCGTTTAAGTTAAAAAATCAATAAATCACACTATAAGTCATAATTATCTTTTTGCAAAATTTCTTTAGTTAGTACGAAATTCCGAACGTGTTTGTCTTTGAGGTCGAATTCAAAATCGGAACTTCGAAAGGGCTGGTCTATGTCTCTCTCTCTCTTTCTAATGGCGGGAAAGAGACATAGTGTGAATGTTTCAAATTGTATGATAAACCCAAGGCTGAATAAGATATTCGCGGCTTTCTAAAAACAAAAATTAAAAAGTTACCTTGTCTCACTCAGTGAGCAATATTTGCTCACTGATTTCAGGCAGCAAAACCTTCATGTTTGAGCTACTGAAGTAAAAAAAATATTTTGTTATACCGTACCTTATATACCTACTTTCATATGCATTTTGCCGGTTGAAATGGCGGTGCTTGGGGGAGGCTTGTCTTCAGCAGACGACTTCGACTGAACAGATGATGATGCATTTAGTAAAAACCTGTTATTTTAACGTTACTAACTGACACTTCAATTTTATTTATTTGAATAGATTATTTATATTTTCATCAAACGAAGGAAACATTATTTTTTGTTTCCATTATATTTTTGGTGTTCATTTTACCACTTAAATTTAAGTCCCATATAACGGAGTGCGAACCATTGCCATTAACCGAGCACAAACCCGGCCTGCTAATGAGAAATTCGGGATTGACACTTATTAGAACCCGACTAGCGAGCGTAGAATGACCACCATAGATTTAAACATTACAGATGTAGGTGTAGGTATACGGCGTGATATCGAAAAAGAAAGAAAGGAAATGTCACTTTGCCTTCGAAGAAATGTTAACATTTCTTTTGTTTATAGAAGTTGTCATGCTACGTGTGCTGTACCAAACTAACGAGACCTGAATATAAATTATACGGTTCATAACTTGTACATAATGTATTCCCCGAAGGCTTAGACTGAGATGTTCCTATATTACGCCTTCATTTAGCTAGTTAAATTTAAGTCCCATAAAAAAACCCAACAACAATGCCGACCTAGGCAATCAAATCCAGGACCCCATGCTAAGCAGTAGCGCTTGCGACAACAAGCCCAGCGAGACAGTCCTTAACCTCTTTTTTCTGTTCCAGACTAGCAGTGTGCGGCGGGTCACTGGGCGCGGCGCTGGTGTGTGCGCGCGCGCCGGGCCTGACGGAGCGCCAGCGCGCCATGTGCCGCCAGTCGCCCGCCGCCGTCGCCGCTATCGGAGACGGGCTCAGGTAACCATCATCATTATCTGCCAGCCTTTATCTAACTTCGTTGGGTTCGGTTTCCAGTCTAGCCGGCTGCAGCTGAGTACCCGTATTTTACAGAAAACGACCGACAGACACCGCTTATCTAACCTCCACAACCCAGTCCCTTGGGAAGACAGGTTAGCAGACTTTAGGATTTCTAACTACCCGTAACGACTATCAAAGATCTACAAATGACAGTCGCGACCTACGGCACGGAGACGGCTCGATATTTAAGTGATGGATAGTTTCCCACGGACCGACCTTGGCTTACGTAGCTTAAGCTTTGATCGACCCGTAAGCCTGTTGTTATTATTTAGCCATGAGCCTTTCTCTCAGGTATGCATTATAATAAAAATCCTATACAACTGAAACAAGGGGAGGACTTCAAATTAGGTTGAATATCAACAGCTTTTGAACGTTTTAATGATACAAAAGACAACCCACCATGCCCACACCACTTCCTACTTCCTACTGTGTTGATAAAGGAAAGGAAGTGTCACAATAAGCTTGCCATGCATGCTAGATCCTTCATATGTTATAACACCTAAGCAAAGAGCTAGCTTTTTTTTCTTTTGATGTGATTATACAAACACTAAGTCATAGGTAACAGTCTCTTTTAAAGTTCAGAAATAATCGTGGTCACATCATGTGAGGACACTACTGTCTGTAACTAGAACAGCTTCTTATATTAGTAGGTTTTTGTTTTGTAATCTTACCAATTTTCTTGATAATGATGATAACAATATGCTGAATATTAGAAACTAGTGTAAAGCGAGACAAAGGAAGTGTAGAGCTTATAAACATGAAGTTCCTTTACAAGACAACATACAAGTTAGCCCGTATTGTATGTCTTAAAAAAATGGTTTGTGGAATTTCGGTGTTCTTAGGCGTCAATGCTTGGACCTATTTTGTGCATACTTTGATAATTTACCTACCATGGTTTGTAATAGAATCACACACTGGCCGAAAACATACCGCCATGAATAAAAAATTAGAAGAAGCGAAAGAAGCGAATATTGCCACCTTGAAGCTAAAATCAATTTAAGCTAAGAATTCGTTTTAATAAAGTGGATGACAGAAATAAGCACCGACTAATAATCGTAGCGTGGCGTAAAGATTGCACCTCTCGATAAACCGATTAACAATTTATTGACCACTTACACTATTAATCGGAATTAATTCACGGCCAGTAAATATTCTCTATACAACCCCGCTTTTCCTCTAGCGATCATTAATTCAACTGCAAAAGATAGGATAGATTTCGATTTATTCTTTTATCAAATAACTGAAACCAGATGTACCGTAGACTATTATTGTAGTGTACATATAATTCTCTGTTTACACAATGAAGACTAGACGTTTGATCATAGATTTAAGAAAGAAGCTTTTTATATTTCTATGCGTTTGATAAATTAAAATAAATCATTAATAAATATTCTTGGACCTTCAATACTCATGTACAAGAATGGTGTATAGATACAGTGTATTTCGATGGATCACCGTTATTATAGCCTGAACAGGGGCCTAAGTCTACTAATTTATAAACGTCACAATGGTCTCTCAATGGTAAGTTTTTGACAGATTTGCCATACAAAAACTGTCAAAAACACACCATTGAGAGACCATTGTGACGTTTATAAATTAGTAGACTTAGGCCCCTGGTAGTCATCAATAATCGAGTCGTAACTGAACAACATGATGATACTGAACAACCTTAGGACCATGCTACATGATAGGCGAAACAGACAAATGAATAAGGTCCCAACAACCCCAGCAAAATATCTAGATACAATTTTACATAAAGAACACCATATTATGGATAAATTGATATAAATAAAGCCATGTTATAACTAAACATTGCATTGCCGTCTTTTTTACCGACCTCGAAAAGGAGGAGGTTGTGTTCCACCGAATGTATTTTTTTATGTATGTTCCTCGATTTCTCCCCCATTTGTGGACCGATTCTCAAAATTCTTTTTCTATTTGAAAGAGTATACTCTTGAGGTGGTCCCATTGGCGCCAAATTAGGATCTGATGGTGGAATCCCAGGGAAATCGAGGGCAACCCTCAAATCTTATAGGTATTGACAGTGTTTTTCCTATGTTTTCTAATGCTATTGAGACATTTGCGTATGGTCATCATCATTTCATGATGCTGAGCTGATGATGGAAGGTACAACTCTTTAACTTAGGAGTTAGATACAGATTCGGGCATAACTCCGTCATATATAGACCGATTTGCAAAATTCTTTTTTTTAGAAAGGGTTTTATTCAGAAATGGTCCCATTTAAATTTCATATAGATCTGATGATGCGTTTCGGAGACAGACAACGGAACTCTTCAAAAAATGACAGCAAATCAACCGCGATTGCTGCTATCGCATAAATATGCATTGTTTTGACCCCAAGGATGATGAATTGGTGTGGAGTGGGTACTAGGTATAACTAAAAAGTGAAAAAAACAAAAAAAAAACGACTTCCAAAAAACACTAGAAAGTGAAAAATAACTTTAATTTCGGAAGGCGGTGGCAAGAAATTAATAAAATACATGTCTAAAGTCACCGACTTCCGAAATTAAAGTTATTTTTCACTTTCTAGTGTTTTTTGGAAGTCGGTTGTTATTTTTTATTTTATTTTTTTTGAAAAAGTTTTTGTCTTGCTACACAGTCTGCTATAAAATGTACATTGTGAATGCAATGAAAAATTAGCTCAATTAAAGTTATCAGCATGAACAACATGACTAAATCTAGCGCAACATTTGAATTAACAGCGAATCTTTTGTTTGGTGTCAACCGTCGGCGTCGTTCCGCATTCGCGTCGCCTCCAAATCGCTCTCTGTATGGTTCACTCAACCTATTGAAAATAACTTCACCAATCCATGACAATAGATCGGCCAATAATTATACAAACATGTACATTACTTAATTTGGTAGGTGGAATTTTTCATAACAAGCAGGGGACCACACCGGTTTTGTAGGTTACAAGTAACAATCAATAAGAAAAAAATCTATTTTATTTTGAAAAATATTTGTCTGAGGCATAGCTTTGGCTGGAATGATGAGGCAAAGGTAAAAGTAAAAGGTAAAGGTATCCAGGGGCCTTAGTCTGCTATTTTATAAATTCGTCATTCCAACACGATCATTTTGCTAAAAGTTCGTAATCTGCTAAATTCATAATAGTCGATCAGTGGTCGGTCAATGATCTCGTAATAGAATTGTGTTATAATGGCATTGTCGTATTGCCATTATTATAAAACCCGTTAGTAGAAATGATTTTCGAAAAACGACTACTAAATTTGAACATTTATTAATGCCAAATTTAATTTATATAAAATTTTACATATTATTTATTCGTTTTATAAGCAATCTGAAGTAGTAGGAAGTTTGTAGAATATTTTATCTGTTTAGCTTTCAAAGTCAAATGTGATATTACTGCCTTACTGACGTTTATCTGTTTTTATTTCCAGCGCCCGGTGTTTTGATAGGTATTTATTTACATTTGAATGTTTTAATTAGATTTTTGTTTCAAACCAAAGAGTTTGTGTGGAACTGTTAAATTTTTTGCAGATTACCGCGTAAGTCAGTCATTCTTTTGTCATTATGTACGAGATTACCAATAAACGCGATTTCTTTCAATGGAGTGTCAGTGGCTGACCATTAGAATGTCATAGTGACGCCATTATATTAGTAGCCTAGCATCGCCCCGCGGTTTCACCCGCGTAGCTCCCGTTCCCGTGGGAATACAGGGATAAAATATAGCCTAGGTATGTCACCCAGGAATAGTGTAGCTGCCCAACAGTGAAAGAATTTTTCAAATCTGCTTAGTAGGTTCGGAGCCTATTCAATGCAAACAAACAAACAATCAAATCTTTCTTCTTTATTATTAGTATTACCAAACTAGTCAAAATCAACAATTATGAAATCAATGATAGACCATTCTGACACTATTGTAATATAATAGAAGGCTCGAGGCCCAGGTTTACTGTAGATAACACTGATGTTTAGGTACTGCTGGTTGTGAATTTATCATTACTAGTGGTCGCCCAGTGATCGAATTAAAGGTGTTTTTGTAAGTCAGTTGTTGTTTTTTTTTTTTGGAAAAAGTAGTAATTTTTCACTTTTTGGTATAGTACCTACCCCCTTCAAAATTTCATCATCCTTAGGGTCAAAACAATGCATATTTATGCGATAGCAGCAATCGCGGTTGATTTGCTGTAATTTTTTGAAGAGTTCCGTTGTCTGTCTCCGAAACGCATCATCAGATCTAGATGAAATTTTTATGGAACCATTTTGAAATAAACATCTTTCGAAAAAAACAAGAATTGTGCAAAGCTACTCGTATACATGACAGAGTTATGCCCGAACATACATAAAAAATTCAATAAAATACATAAACATGTCGAATTGATAACCTCCTTCTTTTTGAAATCGGTTAAAAATTAAACTCCTCCCTTCGTATAATTTTCGTAAAAAGGGGCACAAAGTTTTTGCTTCACGTATATAGATTTTTCTTTCAGAAAATACCCTTTTATGTACCACATTAATAACTGACGTAACATCACGCCTGTATGAATCGAAGAGTTTCTGCAGACGTTTACAATATATCCACATTTCGCCAATTATGTTTATGTACGGACACAAAGCCAGACTTCAGGGTGCAATTCAGAAATTTCTAATGTAATCCTATTTTTATATGTAGTTTTATTACGTTTCATTTTCGCAGGATGGCGTACGCAGAATGTCGACTGCAGCTGGCGGGGCGGCGCTGGAACTGCTCCGGCGTCGGCGATGGACTCCACTTTGGACACGTCATGCCCATCGGTAAGTTCATCGTCATTTAGCCGCACGATCCTTTACTTTACTAGACATAGGCCTCCCTCAAATCAGTGAATTGCGTCTACTTTAACATGGTAAACAGTTGGAAAATCCTAGGAAGACTAGATAGAGTTCAATGTCTGAAAGAGGAAAATCTCCATATGGACCATTTACTTGATATGTTAATTTTGTCTTCGTAGAATGATACTGAGAAATTTTGCTCTAGAAGTATTCTCTTGAAAACGATAGGACGTAGAAACAAATCTAATGAACACGAAAAGTTTTAATACAAATTGTAGTGCGAGACCACCCAGATGCTTCCGTAAGATCGGAAGGTGTACGATTATTTGAAAGCAGACAATAAAGCAAGGATCGAATCCAGGACAAACCAGTTCTGTATATGGTAATAAGCTAATAAGTAAATCGAACAGAAACAAAAGCCCGCAGTGATGTCATCGCGGCTATTCATCTCATTTGGAACACAAAGCCGATTAACTTCGAAGCTTAATGTAGCTAATTATTATTAGAGATCGTATTATATTTTATTATTAATTTACTAGCTTTTGCCAGCGGCTTCACCTGCGCGGAAATTTCATCCCCTATTTAACTCCCTTAAGGGTTGAATTTCGAAAAGTCCTTCCTTGTTCCTTGTCTACGTTATAAAGGGAACCTCTGTGCAAAATTTTAGCTTTCTAGGTCCAAGGTTTGGGCTGGGCGTTAATGAGTCAGTCAGTCAGGACTTTTCTTTTTATTATTTAGATAACCGACAGAGAGGATGTAGGAAAGTGATACCGACTACGTTAAACCGTCTAATTTCAACGTATCTAGTCCAAACATATTATTAACCATAATACTGAACAACAAAATAGAATTTCAACATCAATATATAAATAATTTTCGCACAAGCTTCGGTATCAATATAGAAATTATTATCTACTAGTTTCTGCCCACGACTTCGTACGCGTGGAAGTCATAAGCCACAGTTTTTTTTTAAGCCCTTTCTACACTCTCAAGCCAGTTTTGAAAAAAATATGATTCCATCTTTAATAAATAAACGAAATAAAAAAAAATTCGCCAGATACACAAAAAAATATCAGCTGTTCCATACATTTTGACGAATTTTTTTTGCGCTAAGGGGTCTAGAATGATATGCTGAATTCATGGTTACAATTTGCGCACTGGATAAAAACTTACCCTGTATAGATTACAAAATCATAGACAAAATGTATCGTCAACATCATACAAATCTGTGGGCACCAGATACAATAGATAACTTTAATCTTTGACCCATCGCGAGTATCTGTTGGTATCTGCTTTAACATTGTTACTATCGTGCTATATCGTTGCAGCGAGACAAATTAATGATCTGTTGGACACGGTAATATTATTATACCATTAGATTAATGATCGTCGATCGACGCACGATTACATATTATTATACAAGCTGTATTATCCTATAATCTCAACGAGGACTTATTAGCTACAACTTGATTAATAGTTTCCTGTGAACTCACTTAAATAAATAAAGCTTCTTATAATAAATGTGATGATACAGATGCTGAGTTATGTGCATGATATGCCATCGCATCTATTAGTTTTATTAGTTTCGGCGATTTAAGTATAACAGAAGCCGGATTATTTACTGTCGAAATTCAAAAGAGGATTGAATTAAAAGACATAAAGTATCCTTTAGCGCAGAAAAAACACTTATCAATCATTCTGTAGAAGTTTTCTATGGATATCTGATAAAATACCTACCTGTGTATCATTTATTTTGCGTCATATGAAAAATATATATTTCTATTTACCTATATCGATCTTTATATTATAAGCATTGAGGTAATATGTACTAAGTACGTTAGTACAATATTACCTCAATGATTACAAGTACGAAGCAGGGGTGGGTCGCTAGTTTTATCATTTATGTATGTTGCTTATTAGCAAGCACAACACAACGTTCATAATAAATTAAATGTAGGAAGAACAAACTAGCATGTATTAGCTTCAGCCTCGCGGCGTAGTGTCGTGCGCATCGCCTCCCTCGTCTCCAGTGCATGCACATCCTATCGACAATGATTTATTTGCAACTGTTCGCGACACAGCATACCTTGTTGTTACAATGGGCAACTGATGTAATATGTTTATCATCATCAGTCTATAATGTCCCCACTGCTGGGACACAGGCCTCCTCTCTGTTAGAGGGATTGGGCCGTAATCCACCACGCGGGCCCAGTGCCAGTTGGTAATATGTTTACAGCTCATTTTCTTCTTCTTTAATTCTTAGAAGTTCAACATTTATGTATTTTAATCAACCTTTTACACATTTGGTTCCAAACCCCAGTAACATAAGAATGTTACTGGGGTTTGGAACCAAATGTTTTCTCTTTCATTCTCCCCTGTCAGCTGTTACGTTATCATTCACTCCCTTTTCATTCAAAGATGTAATTTCTCAAACAGTATTCGTTTTGGACTTCCTCTCCCTCTCCGTTCTCATTCTCTTAGTCGCATGTGTTTCATGACATAATGTATGATCCTAATAGCCCATATATATACCTTCCAAGTTTGCTAAATAACTGATCGAAATTAAATTGCTCGGCGACTGTAACCTCATATATTTGAGTGGTCGCAAAGGTGCACTCACAATCAGCAAATCCAGTACAAAACCAAGAAAGCATAAGCAATGTAAACCAAACTGCTTTTTGTCATTTACAAATCGAACGTGTATATTATAATGGCTGGGTTTTTGTCTGCGCCTCGTCTGGCCTGGCTCCGAGGGGAATGGCCGCCACATGAATATTAATGCAGTAATTGGCCGCCACCAAACAATCATATTTATTTCGAAAACGCTCGCAAAATCGCGATCGATATCTTGAAATATTGCCATTTAAGTGTCCAAACGTGAGATAATCAATGAATAGATTTAGATCGAACTAAGCTAATGTCGAGACTGTGACCGGAAAATTAATTGATTTTATTACTTAACAATGTGTGGATTGTTAACTTTAACTACCTACTGAAACATTAAAAGTAATCAGACAGACGAATCGTTCATGTTTTTATTACGATAATAAGGATTAATTTGTTAGACTCGTTAAAGAAATCTCAATACGTTAATTGGATATAGTAAATTAGTTTCAAACATAACGCATAAACATTGACAATATTTTTGAGTTGTTTACGACAGTCGCACCCAAATAATAACATATTAATAACACATTTAATTTTAAAATATTAATAAAATCCGAATATTTCACTAATCAATCAGTGGAGGACAAGCTTAGAATAAACTGCCTTTCACTGCAGCTACAGAACATATTAATTCATTGAATGACGTAACACTGTGTGTGTTCACCGCCGTGTCCTCGTGGAGGCGATCGGCGGCGGCGATCTCTCGCGTCCGGCCCTGGTCCAGGCCATGGTACGGAGCGAGAGGGCATGGGGAGCCGTCACCTCCTTCAGCGAAGCAGTGATGCTCGCGAAGAGGGAGGCGGCGCACGTGAGGGAGAGGCAGCATATGCGCCCTCGCGACCCCAGCCGCCGCAGGATACGGAGACGCCCTGGGCGTCGGCAATCCCAGGCCGATTTCCGGCCACCGTAGGCATGGGCTTGCGGACGGCGAGTAATGGGTAGCTCGCTGTCCGGTAAGGACCAAGCCCAAGTCGACGGCGCGTTGTGTTCCACGCGCGCCTCAAAGAGATGTCAGCACAAAAAAATGATGGGGCCCGCAAGGGCCGATGCCTGCGGGTTTGTTCGAAAGAGACACCACAGCCCCTGGCTTAAGGGCTACTGAAGGAACACGGGTGGGTTTTAGTCAGTAAAAGTCTGACACGCCCTCCTGCTCCACCCAGAGCGGGAGAAGTTATTTGATGATTTCCCAGCCAAAAAAAAAAAAAAAAAACACTGTGTGTGTTATGATACAAAACCAAAATACTATTCACAAACGAAGGTACCTTTATAAATCATGCCAATCTAATCTAATATATCAGACATCGTCGTGGGTGCCAATAAAAAAATAGAAGTTCATAATATAGAAGCTGACCTGTCACAAAAATTAAAAGAATTGTAACTTTGAGAAAAGTAAAGCCTCCAAAGCCTCCATCAAATCAAATCAAATCGTTTATTGCAATCCATAATGTACACTTACAGGCGGTAAAGAAAAAAATTGAAACGATTATGGACCCTATCGGGCACAGCAAATTTTTAATAACTAAAAAAACTTTTTTCAAAAAAAAAACAACCGGCTTCCAAAAAAACACCAGAAAGTGAAAAATAACTTTAATTTCGGAAGTCGGTGACTTTTGATATGTATTTATTAATTTCTGGTCACCGCCTTCCGAAATTAAAGTTATTTTTCACTTTCTAGTGTTTTTTTTTGGAAGCCGGTTGTTTTTTTTTTTTAAGTTTTTTTTTTTCACTTTTTAGCTATGGTACCTACCCCACCCCAATTCGAAAGTTCATCATCCTTGGGTTCAAAACAATGTTTATGCGATAGCAGCAATCGCGGTTAATTTGCTGTCTTTTTTCGAAGAGTTCCTTTGTCTGTCTCCGAAACGCATCATCAGATCTATATGAAATTTAAAAGGGCCCATTTTGGAATAAACTCCTACCTAAAAATTTGCAAATCGGTCTATATATGACGGAGTTATGCCCGAACCTCCACCTAACTCCTAACCGTTAAAGAGTTGTACCTTCCTTCATCAGCTCAGCGTCATGAGATGATGATGACCATACGCAAATGTCTCAAAAGCTTTAGAAAATATATGAAAAGCATTGTTAATACCTACAAATTTTGAGGGTTGATCTCGATTTCCCTGGGATTCCATCATCAGATCCTGTTTTGGTGCCAATGGGACCACCTCAGGAGTATACTGTTTCAAACAAAAAAAAATATTTTGAGAATCGGTCCACAAATGAGGGAGAAAACGGGGAACATACATTAAAAAAAAATACGTTCGGTGGAACATTTAACCTCCTCCTTTTTTGAAGTCGGTTAGTAACTAGATAGAGGACGAGCGCATTATTGATTTCGTTTCAATTATTTTATATCCTATTAAATAATTTATGTTACTATACATTTACTTATTATATTAATATTATATGTCAAGCAAGTCTATCTATTCATTTATTATTTATTTTATTTTTTAATTAAAAATGCTTACTTGTTTACTCGCTTAAAATTTGTTTATTATTATTTTTACAATTTAATTACTTATTAAGTATTGTAACACATTATTTTTGTTATTTTACTTATTAAATATCTGTTATTCATCATTATTAATTATTATTGAATTGATCCGTTAGATATTCATGTACTGTGTAATAGCTTTTTAAAATTAAATATAACTTTAATTTATTTAAAAATATACTCGACGGGTTCCGGGCTATTTGTATTAACCGACATTTTTGAAACTTTACACCAGAGCAGTTTAAAGTTTCGATTTTTAGAAAAAAAAATATAACTTTAGCAAATCGCATTATTTTTTTAAAAAGAAGGATATTATTGTTTTTATAACATATTCCCCATAATCAGATTTTTTTATTTTCTAATATTTCTATTTTTAACGAAGATAAATGTCGCTTAATGCAAAATGACCCATATTTTACTTTTTTTCGTTCCAGGCTAAATGACTGAACCGCCTATGATTATTGTTTCTTATTCCAGGCTAAATGACTAAACCGCCTAGGTTTATTATTTCTTGTTCCAAGCTAAATGACTTAACCGCCTAGGTTTATTATTTCTTGTTCCAAGCTAAATGACTTAACCGCCTAGGCATGCAAATAATGGCTGAAAGCTAAGTGCTTTAATCAAAGAGTTGGTCATATTTCAAACCTAAGCTAATTGATTTAAATACCATATCTTAAACTTATTAATCTAAGGCTAATTAGTTTATGCGACTGTTTTTTTTTTTTAATAAATTGTTTGTAATCATACTTGAATAATGAAGTTTGAACATTGATAAATTAAAAGGTACGTACATAGGGTGTACCTACCTTTCTTGTTAATAATTATGAAATGAGAAATAAAACACACATTATAAATTGTTTAAAGATAAGTTTTTAATTTAAAATGACAATCACCTATGAACAGCAGTAACTTCTTAGCTTACCAGGTAACAACTAAAGTTTTTATCACAATTGTATAGGAATCAGAAGTTAAACAGTCTTTTTATTACGTAGCCTATTACAGTCTTATTACCTGAAATAATTATTCTCATTCTTCTTCATTCTTAAACTTTAACATTTAAGTATATAAAAATCTCTTCAATTACAAAAAAGGTTTATCTATAAAATAATTTCTTTTAAAATAATCACATAAAAATTAAAATATTTACGAGCGTACAACACCTTGTGAAAATTTGGCCGGTTATTAAAGAATAACCCTTTAAATACTATCCCTAGTTTCTTTTCAATAACAAAAATAGTTTTTATCTGCTATGACAATAATAAATTGTAGTTCACTACAGTAACAAAAAATATTAATCAAAATTATAAAAAATAACATGTTACTTAAAATTCAACCAATCTTTTCCTTCTTACTTTCTAATTTATTTTTCTTTATTTTACAGATTTTCAGTATCAATTGCAGTAATTTCTTGTCGGCAGTGTACTTCTTCATTTCTGGAAAGATTTTCGGTGTCTTCTCTAGTTTGTGTCCTATCGATTTTCAGGTTTTCATTATCGGTTGCAGTAATTTCTTGTTGACAGTGCACTTTTTCAGTTTCAAAAAATTCTCATTGTCTGTTTTTTTTGCAGTCTTATCAATTAGCGGGTTTGTAGTATCAAACATGTCAATTATTTCATTATAATTATCTTCTGTGTTCTGAAATGTGAATAAATTTGTTTGATACCGTTATACATATTATACAGTTATTATAATTATAATAATAATTATTTAGTAGTAAATTTTGCTTTAATTCTTTACTTTATGATGGTTTATAATAGGATAGTGATAATAGCTTACATGTTTTAGGATAAGTAATAAAACTGAGCCTTGTCTGAAAAATGATAACTAGTACTTTTTGTGTGGCGTTTTTATAATGAAAACCTGAAAACACAATATAATAGATTATAATACACATAAATTATATTTTTTAAATTGGTTTTTGTATTTTAAACTGTCAAACAAATAAAGTTAAATTATAACTTTGGTGACTCTCATGGAAATCGAACCCACTACCTTTGGATCTAGATCATACAACAGAACGTAAGTAATTTATCATCCTCATTATCTTTCTTTGCTTGTGGTGATTTTTTCGGAGTTTTATAGTTCATGTTTGCAATAATATCTAAAGGTACATTTTTATTCTGCAACTGATCTTCATCTTTAGTTTGCAGGATATTTTCTTCATTATGCGATAATTTTTCTCCCTCTAATGGTTGCAGCACGAGCAGATCTTTGTTTTGTTCCATGTAGGAATGACTACCTAAAACTGTTACTGTTTTAGGAATGTTTTTTAAAAATATTTTTGGTCGCAGACTGGTTTTTATTTCGCTCAACCGTTTCCTTTCTTTTTACTTTTTCTCGTGTTTCAGGTTCCGAATAATTTTTAATTGTATTTTTAAATAATTTCCGTCGTTCTGGTTCCATTATTAGGTGTCAAACTGTAAAATAGTTAGGATATTATTAAATTTATTAAAATAAAATTAGGTAACCTGTTAAATTAGGAGTTATTTTTTTACCCGTTTGCAAAATTTCGAGGTCAATTCTACTCATAAATGTTAGAAATACTTTTACAGGAAAGAAATGGGGCAATTCTTTTCGAAACCGGCATCATACGGCAAATTTACCCTATAATCCATAAAACTTGCACCTGTTACTTGCATCTATTTAATAGACTTTCGGATTTTTCCGAGTTTTAATTCTTCAGTAAGTATACTTATTAATTATTATCATCGTACAAGTAAAGTGTAATGACTCCCAGTTACTTAATAATAATCAATGTTTTTCTTCAAAATGTAATAAACTTACCATAAAATCCAAAATTGACGACAAATGCTCTGCGTAGCTCCCACAAAACCCTAAAACACGTACGAACTTGCTCACGATTTGCGTCAACTAAAGGGCTTATTACACTTGGCTGAATTTAGTCATCCAACTAGTCATCTAAATTCAGAAGCAACATTAAAAGCTATGGATGCTAGCTTGCTAACTGCGATTACACTTGACTAAATTTAGTAACGACTGAATTTAGATGACTAAATTCAGCCAAGTGTAATAAGCGCTTAAACGAGGTGGAAGACGCCTGAAGCGCCCGCGCGGTGTGGCGGGGGCATTTAAACTCGAGCGGTTTATCGCGATGGCGCCAAAATCATTGTTTTAACCAACGTCATAATAGTCAATCCATATAAAATTTTGATTGTATTAATGTGTATACTATTCTTAGTCCGTTTAAGATAAACTGTTTGAAGTACTAGAACTATACTTTTGTTATAACTGAAACGACACTGCAAATCAAATATTGAATAAAAAAAATAGGTTTAACCATAATCTTTAAATGTTTACTGTTGAAATCCTAAATAGTTCATGCGACCGACATTATCATTATCTACTGCAAGCTAAATGGTTGAAGTGACAACATCTAACATTTCATGTACAGAGCTAAATGTATGGATCGACACTGGGTATGAATTTAACAAAGAGGCTAAATGTATTAAACGACATTCTTGTATATTTATAAGGTAAAGCTAATTGTATTAAACGACACTGGATAAGAATTTAACAAAGAGGCTAATTGTATGAAGCCACATTTCTATATATTTATAAAGCCAGGCTAAATGCTTTAACGTACGTTGCCTGTAAATTGTTGCTCCAGGAAAAAAAGTTTAAACGACTGCCTGGTATTTGGTAGTTAGCTTAAGGTGACACTTGTCCACATTTTTTCCATACAAACTTCGGGTGGGTTTAACTCCACTGTTTGACTATGTAAATCAAAAATAAAACATGATATGGTTTTGTCTCGTTATTATTATTGTCTGTACGGAAACAGAATACTAAAATAAAAAGCCATTAAAAAGTTATGAGCCAACAAAGATTCGTTTTTCTTGCTAATTTAACCTAACTTTGAGCGTGTTTAAGTAATAAAAGGAGTGTAAAATCTCGAAAACCAAGACGGTACCGACAAAGTTCAATTAACAATAAATTCAATAAACTTTATTCGTCATTGATTTATGCAGTGGTTTTTTCAGAAAACCCGATCTTCTGAAGGACTTTTCTTAATTTTTTCGCGATTTTTTTTCCAAAAATGCTCCTGCATCTCACTCAATAACGTTGTGCATGTAGACTAGCGTCTAACTGCTCACCACTGATACTATCTCTGTCGGATACGAATCCTGGTGAGATAACGTGATTTTTAGCCAGGCCCACCAGTGAGTTCGAGCCCGCGCAAAGTGTCGCCTTAAGTACACAGTTCCTAAATTTGTCAATATTTTGTATCGCTTCATACATTGCAGTCCAAAATGGGCCCAAAAATGCGGTTGTATTAAGCGACAAAAAAGTGCTCCGATCGTCACCAAACCCAGCTCAAATGACGCAGAAAAATTCGCTGATTCCAAATATGTATAAAAGTCTATATCGCTCAGAGTGTCGCTTAATACAATTAGCCCGGAACCCGTCGTACTGGTTTTGTTTTGTTATAAAATGTCTTCTGGTAATTTATTTTATATTTTTATTGACAATGAACATGGACTTGACGAGTGTATTTTAAGGCGGGACGGGGGCAAAAGTCTGTTTCATGGCGCATCGAGTAATTAGTTTGCATGTCTCCCCGTGTATTATAAAAAAAAAAACAGGATATTTACGTACTAGCTTACATAGTTCTAAAATATAAATACTAACTTATTTTATTTATTTAATCTTGTGTTTCTGGAAGTAAGCCTCGCAACTATCTGTAGGTTCTATGTTGGTAATTATACGTACAAGCTTTTTTGGAGGGTAAATAGGGAGAGAGCGTCTGTGCTATTCCCCCAAAAGATGATGCCATAATTAAACCAAGCGTACGCGTAGTATGTGACTAGTGCGGTTTGTAGGTATTTTGTCTTTTTAATTTCGCGAAGAGCATACGAAAACTTTGAAATTTTAGATTTTACTGTCTGTACATGACTGTTTTCCAGTTAATATGTGTGTCTATCTATATTAATTCTATATTTAATCTATATTTATTTGTTTTTTCTGCCGAGGATGAAACGCTATTAATTTGGTTTTGGTAAAATAGATTTCGAGATTATGGGCGCTCATCCACTTAAAAAATTTCCAAGAATTGTCTTAAGTTTTTCATTTAAATTAACATTTTTTTTGGAATGAGGTCAGGATGTTTCTATGCCTTTTCGCCGAAAATTCTTTGCCAGATTTTCACTTGCCAACTCATGTTTCACAGAATTTTTTTTTCGCCGAATAATCAATAATTAAAAAAAGAATGTTAACAAACACAACACACACACGATTTTCCTGGGTTTCCATCATCAGATCCTGACTTGGTGCCAATAGGACCACCTTAGGAGAATACTCTTTCAAAGAAATAAGAATTTTGATAATCAGTCCACAAATGGGGGAGAAATCGGTGAACAAACATTGAAATTAAAAAAAATTGTCGAACATAAATAACCTCCTCCTTTTTTGAGGTCGGTTTAAAAGTACGAAAACGTTTTCAAAAGTCAAATAAAAGTGTCAATTTTACGCTCGGTGTATCACACCCACAGTGGCGCGAGATTTATACCCGACGCGTAATTGAGCGACGCTCCACTACAACGAGAGCCCGTTCACACCTCACGGCGTTCAGTCATACTTTCGTCGTGACATCATGATATCATGTAACCGTATCATAAAGTAATCATCAGTGCTGAATAAAGTGCTACAAACATGACGATATTTGGCGCCTAGATGACATTGACAAGGAAGCGTTGTTGGATAACATTTGTGGAATGGTCACTGAAATGTCATTTTGATTTACGCCAAAAGAACCATTTAATGTTGTTTAATCCAACATTTTTATAAACTGAATCTTTATTTTAAATGAATTGTTATTTATTGAACGCAGTAGCCACGACCAGGAGGTTAGCACCACTAAATAACGATCCTGGAAAAATAAAATTACGTTTCGTCGAAGTTGGAGACAGTCGCGGTCGTAACGTGTGGTGCACTCGTCGTGCGCTGCCTGACGTGACACGTGGGAGGAGCTTTACTGTCTTATAGATTGGCACCAATTAAGAAGCTTTTAATAGCTTCGTCATTTATTACTTCAGCTAAATTGCTGAAATGTATTGTGACAATTCAAAATTACCGAAGCTAGCAATAAACTTGGGTTCTAAGATGGTTGCAAATGTAGAAAACAGTATAAAGTGTTGGAATGAATGGGGATTATTTGGGAATGCATTGTGTTTCTAGTTCCCATGGCGTTTCGATAATTAGTTGGCAGAATTCGTATTTAAAGCAATAAATGTATCAGGGTTGTGCCAATTCCCAACATTGAAGCCCCCACTAGGTTTGCAGCAAATTCTAACTGATATCTCATCTACCCTAACACTATGACATTTTGGAGCCAACAGATGCACCCTACTTTAGCTGCTTGGTTACGTTATATCGTCTTCGTCGAGAACGACTACGGGCTCAAACACATAAACACGTTACGACGACGCAACGTGCCACGGCACGGCAATGTGACATGGAAGAAAGGACCTTATCTATTCAGGCGCTAAGGTTTTTTCTTCCATGTCACGTTGCCGTGCCGTGGCACGTTGCGTCGTCGTATCGTGTTTATGTGTGGGAGCCCTACGGACTTATGTGTCACATCGTACCGTGTCGTGTAAACGTCGTATCTTCCGTCACAGCGCGCTTGTCGGTCCGACAGACGTCTTCGTCGCGCGTCAACTATACGACGCTTGTTTACTTTTGTATCGCGCGATAATTGTGCTGATTTGTTTGACAGGTGAACTGTAGCAACCTGTGAGAAATACAAGATCTAGCCTGCTTCACTCTAATATGTTGGGGAGGGTCATAGGTTATGCGTTCCCTTACGTTATGCTCGTGAACGGGTGCTGCATGTGACTGGTCGGCTTGCTGACCATAGTTTTGTTATTGTTATTAGTAATTAACTGTTTATTTATTTTACTCCGAAGGTTCTGGTTATCATTTGTAACTTCAGGTTAAATGAACACTGCTTTTAAGGTTTAGGGGGTTTTTAGGGTATTTCGGTATTAAAACATGTTTACGTGTTTTTTTTTCCACCTGAGTATAGTTTTCAATGTTTTTTTTGGTATTATGGCGTGTGCTAGGTGACATATATGGCAAATAATTTAATTTAATGTTTTGTGTTTCGTAATGTTCTACTTTCTACTGTATAGAATCAATTTCTTCTTACTGAACAGACAACTGTGCTGCTGGGGAGTTTGTTGCGCCACTTCTTCTTCCCAGCTAAAGCACTGGGAAGTAATGATGGGCGGGCGGTTTGGGAGACTGTCTTATATAACTTTTACTTTCAAAAAGCGCTGACTCTCAGCCTAGTCTGTATATAATATATACAGACTAGGCTGAGAGGCGCATTTTGAAAGTAAAAGTTATATGACTTCCAATAAATGACTGGTCTATCATTCATAAGTATTTGCCTGTAAACCCATGCACTAGAGCGCTCTGTGTTCACAGATCATAAAAGAGGATGACACAGCAGTGGCAATGACTGTTCAACAACAGATAAGAACAGTGTTTGACACGTCAATGTCGGTCCACGTTAGCAAGCTGTTGAATGCTTCTGTTGACAATTATTATAGTGACGAGTAGCTTTGGTTTTGTGCTCAGAAGCAATGGAGAGCAATTTGTTAATGTTGACCATGAATTCTGTATTTACGAGATTTAAAGGCGATTGCAGGTTATGAAATAAACGGCTTCCTTCTCCTTATAACGAACTAGCAGCGCTCCGCGGTTTCACCCGCGTAGTTCCTGTTCCCGTGGGAATACGGGAATAAAACTTCCCAACAGCGAAATAATTTTTCAAATCGTTTCAGTAGTTTCGGAGCGTATTCAATGCAAAAAAACAAACAATCCAATATTTCCTCTTTATTAATATAGATGAAAACATTGATAATTTAAGACTAAGCTAATTAACTCGAGGTTCTAAATCGTTAAGATTTTTGTAAATCGATCGTACAAGACTGCACCTGTGGGGAACCATGGGAAATTAACAAATATTTGGAAATGAAATTATATCTAAGAAAGCTTACATAGTTATCTGTTAATATACGTAATTATAAGTAGTTGAATCATACTTTTAATTGTAATACAACCAATACTTAGAGACAGAGACAGTTATATACTTACTAATTTCCCGGTTTCCATTTAAACATCACATCTGCTCACTATGAACCTGTCCATGTCTGGCGCCTGCCTGTTGCGCACCTAGAGCTGTGTCCATATTTGTAACATTTCGCCGGGTTCGACGCCAATCAATCTGCCTAACCTTTTCTGTATTGAGGTTGGCTTTCAGTCTAACCAGATGTAGCTGACTTCAACAACCTAGATACTAAGCAACACGATACACCTTGGGAAGATTGGTTGTCAGACTTGGGCTTCTGACTACCCATAACGACTGTCAAAAATCTACAAATGATATCCAGGACCAACAGCTTCACATGCGTTCCGAGGCACATCGAGACTCTCCTTTAAATGTTATGAATGGTCAACCATCCAACGATCGACACCGTGGCAGATTTAAAAACGCACGACGAAAATAGTTTAAAAAATCGAATATCAATGAGCGATGTATTCAAAGATCGTCCGTAGCGTAGCTCGTGCCTAGTACCGCACGTCGCATGTCACGGAGAATTGTCTGTTGAAATGTCACAAATGTGGACGCAGCTTTACTAAGTATAGCCCAACAATCATACACCGCACTCGATGGTCCTCTGATTGCTGTGCAGTTCAACATTAATAGCGATCGCAATAATATCGAGCCTGTTGGATAGTGGATAGTGCGAAGTCACGGTAACGGATCAGCGGGCTTAGCATGACGCTTTGTATTTCTACGAAGAATAGACACAGCCCGTTCCATACAAATTGACATTTAGTTTATCCTTTTTTGACTTCGCACCCTAGAAATCATTCTCCAAACTGTCAATTTGTCTTTCGTTTCGAACGATCTTTGGCTTGGTCCTTTTATATGAAGACTATTTCAGAAGAAGTTTTCTTCCCAAACTGCCAAATCACACTGACAACAAACTTTCTACTTGGCGTCCACAGAGTATATACGGTTATGTAGAAAATCATGATTCGTTTTGAACGTTTATCTGTGATAATTCATAGAAGAACATCTCTTCTCCTATTTTACATAATTAAGTTAATTATGCATTACCAAGGAAATGATTAAAGCCAATTTAATTCTAATATTTTTCGTTCCGAAAAACGTTACTTCGACACTTTGAGAAAAATTGTTGCAGTTGTCTATAAATACGTGACTTATTATCAGTGAAAATTGAGAATCAAACAGAAAACAAAATATACTATGCAAAACTAAGAATTCTGAGTGGAATCACCTAATATGTTTTACATATTATATAAAAGAGTGAATTTCGTAAAAAGTGCTAATGACTCTATCTACTGTGCTGCCGCCGTACCGCCTGGAGGTCCCTAGGAAATAATTGTTGGGTGATTGATACATTATTCAAGTGATGCGACTCAGAAGAAGAAACACTACCTATACACAAAAGAACTAATCATTTTCAAAAAAAGCACAGTTAAAGCACTCACAACCGATAGCCACTTCTTATGCACAGTACGGAATCATCTACCAAAAAAAATCATTAAGTTTTGCAGACTTTTAATTACGTAGTTTATAATGATTTAACGAAATATCCTAGATAAGTGTTATACTTTCTTCTTAACTTTCTATATGACTTTGGCGCCAACATCTAATAGAGTTAATGTTACTAGTCGGCGCATCGCAATTGATATACGTATAATTGTACACATGTACAGCACGATGTACATAACTAGGACCTCTTCCTATTTTCAATTAATACGTGTTATCTAACATGTACTCCTACTAATTGAGTGCTAGGCGCGCCGGGAGGTGTTGTCAGTAGATACAGCGTGATGCCGAAGCGTGTCGCGCGTGTAAGACGCCGATAACCAGTGATAAGCAGCGCGCTAAGGACGACTTGCTCCAACATGGTGCGGCGATAACGAGCAACGATTTATATGTCGGGGAAATGTAGACATCAGTGTGAGAAACACTGTGTGAACATGAAAAATAGATAAGCAAAACGTCCCAACAATAGTTACGTAAAAAATTGGAACTTTCATCGACAGTATAACGATACGGGAACGATGTCAAAACCGATTTAGCACTAAACTGCGGCTTAGCAATTAGTGGTTATTTCAAAACACAGACAGTTGGGATGATTATTTGTTTGAGTCAGTGAATGAAACAGTTTCACTCAACCCGTTTTGACTGCGAGTAATTATCTCTCACTAGAATACTTATTTATTTTTCGTTGTTTTGAAATTTACCGCCAAAAACCTCCTAACGATTACTTTTTATCATGTGACCACATGTGACGTCAACTTTGTGTAAACTAAAGTAGTTGCAAACAAGTGAATGTCGAGTTAATTATATTAATAATTTTGTAAGCAACTGCTTTAGTTTACACAAATCTGACGTCACGTGTGGTCACGTGATAAAAGTCATCGTAATGAGTTTTTTCGCGGTAAATTCAAAACAACGAAAAATAAATTAGATTTTAATTGTTTTTAACCGCCTTCCGAAATTAAATTTATTTTGCACTTTGTAAAGTGTTATCAATCTAAGAAGTCGGAATTAACGATTCTCGTTTGACATGCCGCGATAACTTAACATGTATGAACGTCTCACAGTGTGTTAAGAACCCAGTTTTTATGTCATCATGTTTTTATTGAATTAATCGATAGAGTCTACAATTCTGAGGATAAAACTCCGGGTTCGCCAAGCCTAGTACTTATTTTTTTATGCCGAAGTTTCGAAATATTCGACTTATGAAAAACTAAAAAAATATCATTATAATTTAACGGAAGTACTTATTCCAGAATGTATTTATTCTATCGAAAAAAGGTATCATAGCCGACCGTTCTACCAATTCCTGTTGCTTTAATATGAATGGCTCGAGAGATATGATTTTTTTATCATTTTTCGTTTTCATTTTTTTATTCATCTAAACCGCCGTAGTAGGTGGTCATTCCTACATCAAAAAAATGCTGATACTTTCTATTATGTGTAGTATTATTTCCAAAACCTAACTCATTGGTTTCCAGGAGTTATTGGAAATTCAAAGTTTTCCTTAGGGTTGTCACTTTCAAGTATCCGAAAAAAATAACAACAACAATATATTTTATTACAAAAAAATTAAATTTAAAATTTAAAAAACCCCCGACCCAAACAAAAACTCAAAAAAGTAAAAAATAATATTTATAGGCCTTTTAATTTTAACGTAATATTTTGATCAGGGCATTGTCAAGTCGGGGGACGGCTAGGCCTCTGTTTAGCGTTTTCATTGACCGTCCCCCGACTTGACAATGCCCTGATCAAAATATTACGTTAAAATTAAAAGGCCTATAAATATTATTTTTTACTTTTTTGAGTTTTTGTTTGGGTCGGGGGTTTTTTAAATTTTAAATTTAATTTGTATTTCTTGCTTTTTAAACTTAATGTCTCCCTTAAATCACCATTTATCTATAATCTATTCATTGAGACCTTTTCAATGAGGCCAAACACGATACTTCTGCTGTTTGTTGGTGAATAACTTGGGTTTCCTGGAAATTCCAGGTGTTGCTCCAGCATCAGTTCAAGGTTATTTTATTCGTCTAATATCATTGAAGTAATAGAATCCCAAATTTTGAGTTGATCAGAGGCTAAAATCCCTTTTTCAACCAGAAAAGAGCTGATAATCTTCAAACGGCTGAACCGATTTTGATGAAACATGTCTAAGAACACTCCCGACTAATACACCTTTCAAACAAAAAAAACTAAATCAAAATCGGTTCATCCGTTCGGGAGCTACGTTGCCTCAGACAGACACACACACACACACACACACAGACACGTCAAACTTATAACACCCCGTCGTTTTTGCGTCGGGGGTTAAAAAAGAGGTGTTTTTAATACTTTCTAATAACTAATATGGAGTTGCCTATTCGAAAGGAAAATGTATATGAATTTGTAAAATATTAAATGGGCTAACCGAACTAAAATTCATCTTCATTGGTGCCGATACTATTGTCACAAAATTCTCTAAACTAGACTAAAAATCACCAAAATTTTGTTTATTCCTGTCAAACGACGATTTACCATTCTGAAATTGACTAAAGTGACACAACTTAACTATATTTTAGTTTGACAGCACTAAGATTGCATTGAGTTATTAGTTTAGTGAAAATGGCAATTTTGCTATTCTGTTGTTGTCAATTTCATTAATCTATTCAACCTAAAATTTTGGTTGTCTAACTAAATCTGAATATTTTTAATCGCGACTAAATAGGTGTGGAATAAAATTAGTTGTCAAATTCATACCGACACCTCGACTTCTGGTGCGAAAATAGTGCTGTATTTTTTTTTCTTTTCTTTTGCTTATATTTCGAAAACGGTGTGTCCTATCGCAAAAATAATGAAAATTCCGACCCCCTTTATAAAAACCCCCATACACCTCTAAAACTCAACATGTGGGTAAGAATTTTTCATATTTTCCATGCAAAAAGTCAAAATTCCATATAAATCACGTCGAGGCTGCCGCCCCTGCGCGTCTCTGGCTCGAAAAAAAATCACGGGGTAGGGCAAACAAGTACCTCGTTGCGAAGCCAAAAAATACCACGAGCGACTCGTGATTGTCAAATTCGATTTTAGTTGTGTCAAAATTGTTTTTAAATTTAGAGATATTTTTTTGCAGAATAGCGTTAAGATTCTCATCGTCAAAAATAAGGAATTTTAGTTATAGTTTAGTTAGTTTAGTTCGGTGTACAGAGGCCAGCACATCAAGCTACCCCAATCTGTCAAATTCCTTTGCTAGTTTTTCAACTTTATTACAAAGGTTTATGTTCAATTGGGAAAATTTGACAGTTTGGGATAGTTTAACCTGCTGGCGACTGTACAGACGCCAGCACATCAAGCTACCCCAAACTGTCAAATTTTCCCAATTGAACATGAACCTTAAGCTTATGGAATAAAGATGAAAATCCATCAAAGAAATTTGACATATTGGGGTAGCTTGATGTGCTGGCCTCTGTTCAACAGAATCGGCACAATTGTTAGTTACAATTAATTCAACATTCTTCTCGCGGGCCGGCCAGTTGAGGCAAGCCCCCCGGCCGTAGTTCTGCACGACGTACCTCAGTCAAGCCTTACTGAGGTTGTTGAAGTGCAGAGTACGGTTACGGTATAAAGGTTGACTGGCGCTCAGTCCCCTAAAATTGTTCCAATTCCAGATGGAACAACCATTGATTTTGCTTTATAGGAAAAACTACACATTAGTAAATATAG
Organism: Polymixis flavicincta; assembly: GCA_949987655.1. Lineage (NCBI taxonomy): Eukaryota > Metazoa > Arthropoda > Insecta > Lepidoptera > Noctuidae > Polymixis > Polymixis flavicincta. Next base: position 20,788,551 of record OX465195.1, read on the forward strand.
TTATACATATTGTACATAAATAATAATAAAAATAATATAACCCGACATATCGATTCCGGTTGTTCTCGTCTTGCTAACGGCGAGTATTTGCACAGACACAATCTAGTAGCTAGGATTATCCACCAGCAACTTGCTTTGCAGTACAACCTTGTGGAGTCTGAAGTACCATACTACAGGTATGTGCCCGACTCTGTTCTCGAGAATGGTCACGCCACATTGTATTGGGATCGATCTATCATCACTGACAGGACTATTGTAGCCAATGAGCCAGATATTATGGTGATAGATGGACGAGAGCGTCGTGCAATGATTGTTGATATTGCTGTCCCTCACGATGAGAATCTTGTGAAAGCTGAGCAAGATAAGAAAATTAAGTATCTTGACTTAGCTCACGAAGTTGTCGACATGTGGACGTGGACTCAGCAATCATCGTATCGATAATCGTTACAGTAAATGGCCTAATAGCCAAGAGCCTCGACCAATATGTCAGGAGGCTCTCGTTGTGCGGCTGGATCAAGGGCTTGATTCAGAAAGCATTACTCCTAGACACGGCACGCATAGTCAGGAGGTTCCTTTCTCTAGAGACCTGACCACCGACATCTTGGATCGTATTTTTTATCAAAAATCAATACTTGATGTAAATACAAGATCAAAATTTATTTAAAATAATTAGATAGGTATATAATTCATGTAGATAATTAAAATGCAAAATACATCATTCTAAAAAAATGCTATAACACAAAAAGTATAATAAAATTGATTTAAAAGAATTGTAATATATAAAAGTTTACTAAAATTGATTCAAAATAAGTTGTAAAATCAAAAAGTAAAACTAAAATTGATTTAAAAGAGTTGTAAAATTATTTAAAAATTGTCAAAATGTTGATATAATACTCATGTTAAATGTTGATTAATATACTTATGAGGCATCGGAAAGGATTTTCTTTTATTTATTTAGTTAAGTCTTTTGGGTTAGAATTTATAGACGGTTTCCAAAAAAGGTGCATCAATCAACATGATTGTTTCCAATTTCTCCATTTGTTTTTTTTTATTTCCTTTATAAAATTACTCAATCTTTGGCATTTTAAGCCACAAAATAATGACATCTTGTTATGGTCGTGATAAGAAATCTAAAACTTAATATAAATAAACAAATTATGTTTTGGTTGAAGTGGCAGCCCTAAGTGCAGATATTTCGTATAATTACTAAAATTTCCAATAACTCCTGGAAACCAACGATTTAGGTTTTGGAAATAATACTACACATAATAGAAAGTATCAGCATTTTTTTGATGTAGGAATGACCACCTACAACGGCGGTTTAGATGAATAAAAAAATGAAAACGAAAAATGAAAAAAAAATCATATCTCTCGACCCATTCATACTAATAAAGCAACAGGAATTGGTAGAACGGTCGACTATGATACCTTTTTTCGATAGAATAAATAAATTCTGGAATAAGTACTTCCGTTAAATTATAATGGTTTTTTTTTTTTCGTTTTTCATAAGTCGAATATTCCGAAACTTTGTTTTTTTTTTTTTAAGTACAAGTCTTGGCGAACCCGGAGTTTTACTCTAATCCTCAGAATTGTAAACTCTGTGAAAATACTAGCCCTCTGTTTGGCGTTTTCATTGACCGTCCCCCGACTTGACAATGCCTGGATCAAAATATTACCTTCAACTTAAAAGGCCTATAATAGTACATTATGGTACAAGTGTGTAACGTTGGTGATTATCGCTGAGGCGCCATTGAGACCCGAGCCGTCAGGCGAGGGTCTTAAGAGAGCCGAGGACGATAATCATCAATACACACGTGTATCATACGACGTTTTTCAACACACTTGCGAAGAAAATAATACTAAATCATCATCATCCATCATCATCCATCGTCATCCATCATCATCCATCATCATCCATCGTCATCCATCATCATCCATCATCATCCATCGTCATCCATCATCATCTATCATCATCCATCATCATCATTCATCATCATCCATCATCATCCATCGTCATCCATCATCATCTATCACCATCCATCATCACTCATCATCACCCATCATCATCCAGCATCATCCATCATCATCATCCATCGTCATCCATCATCATCCATCATCATCCAGCATCATCCATCATCATCATCATCATCATCGTTTTTAAGAAAAAAGCAACTCAAACAAAAAACAACCTATAACTCACTAAGAACAAAGCAACTCAACCAATTCTATAACTCACTAGTGAATAATAGTAATGAAAAAGTCACAGTTTGATAATAGGTGTCATTATGTGCCTAACTGTAGTGAAATTAGAGCCATTTTATGAGCAAGTGTGTTGAAAATATTATTATTTTTACTTTTTAGAGTTTTTGTTTGGGACGGGGGCTTTTTTAAATTTTTAATTTAATTTTTATTTCCTGCTTTTTTAAACTTAATGTCTCGCTTAAATCTGCGCAGCGTTGCGTATTTTTCCCACAGTGAAGTTTGTTACTAATTTATCCTCATTCCTCGTCCTGATCACCATTTATCTATAATCTATACATTGAGACCTTTTCAATGAGTCCAAACACGATACTTCTGCTGTTTGTTGGTGAAAAACTCAAAAAAGTAAAAAATAATATTTATAGGCCTTTTAATTTTAACGTAATATTTTGATCAGGGCATTGTTAAGTCGGGGGACGGCTAGGCCTCTGTTTGGCGTTTTCATTGACCGTCCCCCGACTTGACAATGCCCTGATCAAAATATTACGTTAAAATTAAAAGGCCTATAAATATTATTTTTTACTTTTTTGAGTTTTTGTTTGGGTCGGGGGTTTTTTAAATTTTAAATTTAATTTTTATTTCTTGCTTTTTAAACTTAATGTCTCCCTTAAACCACCATTTAGCTATACTCTATCCATTGAGACCTTTTCAATGAGCCCAAACACGATACTTCTGCTGTTTGTTGGTGAATAACTTGGGTTTCCTGGAAATTCCAGGTGTTGCTCCAGCATCAGTTCAAGGTTATTTTATTCGTCTAATATCATTGAAGTAATAGAATCCGAAATTTTGAGTTGATCAGAGGCTAAAATCCCTTTTTCAACCAGAAAAGAGCTGATAATCTTCAAACGGCTGAACCGATTTTGATGAAACATGTCTAAGAACACTCCCGACTAATACACCTTTCAAACAAAAAAAAACTAAATCAAAATCGGTACATCCGTTCGGGAGCTACGTTGCCTCAGACAGACACACACACCGACACACACACTCACACAGACACGTCAAACTTATAACACCCCGTCGTTTTTGCGTCGGGGGTTAAAAATGCACTCGAAGACACGAATTAGTCGTTGATTAATATTTCGACAGGACTTTACTACAATTTCATGTCTTTGGGTTGGTTGCCGTAGTGTTGTGACCGTTAAAAGCCGTTTTTTGACCGAATAAAATCGATTTTCTGAAAAATCGTTTACAAACATGAAAAATGAATTTATTATAAGAGTAACCGACGAAGACCAGTTCAAGTGATGATATGTTTTCTGGATCAAGTGACGAAAGTGAATAAAAATGTAAAAAATTTAGTGAATTCCTGAATTTACCTGACCCCGACAACTATTTATTCTAATTTTATTCTTGACTAGCGACCCACCCGCCCAGGCTTCACACGGGTACATGATATCAGTGGCTTGCCCTAATCTTGCGTCTAGGTACGCCACTGATGCATAACATACAATGTTTTATTATTTAATATACATAAACATTCCGGAAGAAATCAGTATGTCGGGTTTTAGTTTATGTCTTAGTTTGGCTTTGAATCTAGATCAAATTTAAACTTCGTTAGAATTTAGGTAATAACTGTTAAATATTACAAACTCGTGCGTGTAATAAAACCGTCGATTACAAACTCTAATTATTTTTAATCGATATGTCTCAAGAATTGGTTTTTCAAAGCATTCGTTTTTTTCCCCTAACTACACAAAGTATTTTTATAGCTGTCAAATCAGACTTCGGAGTTTTTGGAGTTTCTGGCGGGATCGCGTTGGAACATGTCGCACGATTTTTCATTTTCATGAAATTTCGTGAAATTGCGAATTAAATAGGATAATTTTGGTAGTGAATTATTCAATTTAGTTACGTGTGAGTGCACAAGTGTTGTGAAGGTGAAAATAGGTGACTAACGTAGACTTTTCGTGTTCCCCCCAAAAACTCCTAATAGGTTGTTGTAAAGTTACTACCGCTTTACAATAACATTGACTTAACTTTGACTTGACTAACTATGACTTTTGTAACTTCGTGCCTGATATCGGGCCATTGACTTGATTAAAAAGTAAAATTACTTGACACTGGCTAAATGCACAAACGGTGCGAAGCCAAAATCCAAAAATAAAAAAATATCTGACTTCTTAGATTGCGACGATTATAGTGTTTTTTTGGAAGTTTTTTTTTTTTGTTTTTTTTTTTTAAAGTTGTTATCTTTCACTTTTTATTATTATTATTATTGTTTATTTATTTCAATCAACATTGGATCATACAATTAAAATAGATTACAAATGATTAAATAAGTTACAAAATTACATCTCATTAAAACAATATCTTAACATTAGTCAGTACGTGAATCATGCAGCAGTGGTTTAGAATGATATGCTGAATTCATGGTTACAGTTTGCGCACTGGATAAAAACTTATCCTGCATATACACCATGACATTTTAGTCGTCTTACAAAGATGGTCCACTCAATGTATTCGACATACAAGACCTCTCGGCACGATTAAAAACTTGTTACCAAGATAATAAGTACAAAGATATATCTAAATAATGCTTTAGAATTGTGAAACACCCTGTTAATAATGTTTACGTATCAAAGGGTAGAAGATACCTATACCATTACATTACATTACATCGATAAATGATAAATGATTTTATTTCTGTAAGTAGGTTTGTACAAACACTTTTACACGTCAATTATATTTTTTAAACTAGGTGAGGTCGGCGTTTCCTAACTGACTACTCTGAGAAGAAAGGCCGAAACAAACTCAGAGGTCACAGTCTCTTTTAAAGTCCAGACATAATCTTGGTCAGATCATGTGAAGACCATGTGGATTGGTGTCTGAAATGGTCTTTTGAGGAAAGAAACCACACAGATTGAGTGGACCTGTCCATTCAGTGCACGCATGTATCAGTAATCATACGGCTCAACTCAGAACTTGAGGAGTTCAACGATTTGACGAACAATACCAAAGAAAGGACATTAGGGTAGGCCACATAAAGTACTCAAACTGCCAGATTAACTTTAAAAATGAACTAAGAAAGAAATGAAACTCAAAAACGAAAATATCACATAGTCCTCACATTCACAATAATTAAAGCAAAATAATATTATACTTCTAAAAGTAAATATTCATGTCAAAGTGTATATAATACTAATCAAATGTCAAAGTGTATATAACAATAATCGAATGTCAAAGAGCAAAACAAAAATAAAAAAAAAACTGTATACAAAATTGGAGCAGGTCAATCCCAAGCTTTTTTGTCCTCAATATAATCTTTAACGGTATAAAAGGCTTTCAGGCACAACTTACGTTTAATGAATGATTTAAATTTATTGAGACTTAGATCTTGAACATGGCTTGGAAGTTTATTATAGAAGCGTATACATTGACATCTGAATGACCCACCTATTTTCTTGAGCCTTGTTGATGGTACAACAAATTTGTGTTTGTTCCTAGTATTTATACTATGGATATCACTGTATTTTTTAAACAATTTAATATTTTTATGGGCATATAAAAGATTTCATAAATATACTGTGAAGGCACAGTCATTACATTTATCTCCTTAAATTTCTCTCTGAGAGAGTGTCTCGGACTTAATTTATAAATTGATCAAACAGCTCTTTTCTGCAAGACAAAAATAGTCTGAATGTCGGCGGCATTTCCCCACAATAGAATACCATACGACATTACACTATGAAAATAGCTAAAGTACACTAAGCGGGCTGTCTCTATATCAGTTAAATTACGAATTTTTCTAACAGCGTATGCTGCAGAGCTTAGCTTTTTCGATAATTTGGCTATATGTGGGCCCCACTGAAGCTTGGCATCCAAAGTTAAGCCCAAGAATACAGTGCTATTTTCAGGATTCAATTCTTCGCCCTTTATCAACACATTAGTTTTCACCTGCTTAACGTGAGGTAGCGTAAACTTAATGCATTTGGTCTTTTTTTCATTAAGAAGTAAATTATTAACATTGAACCAGTGAACTACTTTTGAGATTGCGCTATTTACATCGTCATTAACAAGTTGCTGACGTTTTTAAGTTTAAACAAAAGTGAAGTGTCATCCGCAAACAACACTATATCATGATTATCCTTTATGAGGTAAGGCAAGTCATTAATATAAATAAGAAACAAAAAAGGACCAAGAATCGAGCCCTGTGGGACTCCCATTGATACTACGGATCCGGGAGATCTTTTTCCGTTTAAATCAACACACTGAATCCTATTACACAAGTATGAAATAAGAAGATCCAGAGCGGTGTCCCGGATCCCGTAGTGGCGGAGTTACCTGATTAAAGTTTCATGAAGCACGCAATCGAATGCTTTAGATAAATCACAAAAGATGCCCAAGGCATCGTATTTATTTTCCCATGCATTGTAAATATGCCCTAAGAGTTCAACACCGGCATCGGTAGTTGAACGACCCCTTGTAAAACCGAACTGTTTGCTATGTAATAAATTATGTTTATTAAAAAATCTTTGCAATTGTTCTAAAATTAATTTCTCAAAAATTTTACTAAAGGTAGGTAGTACTGAAATAGGTCTATAATTAGTGGGGTCTGATGTACTACCTGATTTAAACAAAGGTATTATTTTACTATTCTTCATTAGGTCAGGAAACTCCCCACAGTCTATACAATTATTAAATATAAGAGCTAAAGTAGGTGCTACAATGTCAATAATAGACTTAGCAACTTCTACAGAATTACCCCACAGATCTGCAGTCTTTTTTACATTTAAAGTGTGAAAGGTTTTAATTATATCTCTACAGCTAATATGTTCAAAATGGAATTCTGAATCACAAAAATTAACATTTTCCTTAAGTAAAGACTCAGCAACAAAAGGTGATGAGTTTAGTGATTTCGTAGTTGAAACGGGAATACAAGCGAAGAAATTTTCAAAAGCCGCGGCGACTTGCGAGTCTGATGTGATTATGTTGTCATTGATAGACAGGCTGTAGTCAGTATTTCGGTTGCTAGACTTTCCCGTTTCACTATTAATAATATTCCAAGTCGTTTTAATTACATTACTACTGTTTTTAATCTTAGAACTCAAATAACGCGACTTGGCCATCCAACAAACTTTTTTAAATAATTTGGAATAATTTCTAACATATAAATTAAATTCAGCAGTGTTTACAGTAGTCCTTTCATTGTACAGCTCATAAAGTCGTGTTCTACTTTTATGAATACCAATGGTAGCCCAATCACTGAAAGAGACGTTACTATTAATCGAGATAGTCTTGGGAATTAAAGTGGAATTAAATTGTTTACAATACATCTTAAAAAAATCATCATATAGATGATTAGGATCAGCATTTGCAGACAAAACTGGTAATTTATTTTCAAGTTTAACTTTAAAGGCCTCTAGGCGAAAGCCAGTTTTGGGGTTAACAATGATATCTTTTTTAACCATTTTTTTATTTTGATTTTGAATGGTGATCCGTTGCCCGCAATGATCAGAATCTAATAAATTAATAATTTCTTTGTGGCTCGGTACAACATCTGTATAAATATTATCTAGGCAACACATCATCATCACATCATTCATTCATGCGTTTTAGTGAATATTTTCTTTTTTTAATTATTCATAAAAGTTCAAAAATTATGTTTTATTTAAATGTATTGTAGTCATTGAATACATGAAGTGGGCTGTCGTTGTAAGACGACTAAAATGTCACGGTGTATTGTATAAACATGTCGAATTGATAACCTCCTTCTTTTCGAAGTCGGTTAAAAGTGGATATAAAACAAAAAAAAATCTGCTAAATATCTCGTCCCAATCTTCAATTTAAAGTAGTTTTTAATCAATTGGAAAATACCCTATTACGAATTCTCCCTTACAATACTTATAACAAAATTATACGGGTATAGGACATAGCTTTGCTCATCATCGTTGGATCCCATAAAGATTGATGTTTATGGGTCATTCTCAGGAGACTCATTATTTGGTTGACTTCGGTGTCATTTTTGTTTCATAATTTAGGCATGAAATATCAAATCTAGAGTTAACACTCTACTACTAAAGTGCTTTAAATTAACTCTAGATTTGATATTTCATATTAACAAAGCCTAAATAAAAAAAAAGACACCGAAGTCAACCAAATAATGAGTCTCCTGAGAATGACCCTTATATGGGACTGTTTTTATTTAAATATATAGTTTTTTGACATATTGAATCTTTTTGGTTATAAGCGCAGTGATAACTTAGTGTCTTCGAGAAATACTGTGAAATACAAACATTTTTTGCGGTTTTTAAAACACTACTCTGTGCACGCGTAAATATTCATCCCAACTGCGGAATCTTTCACTTTGCGTGGTCCAACAACACGCACTTAGCAGAGTTTTTAATTATTGCACGTTTGAAGAATCTACTACAACCGCGTCTATGACGTCATCATCATCATAATCGTAGCTAAAAGACATTTAGCGCTTCACAAAGATCCAAGCATCATCAGATTCACTGTCCGACGCTGACGTCACAATATTTAAACAATGTAGTATAACCTCAGATCTATATAACCGGGTCTCGGCTCTCGACGGCTGAACTATCAATACCCTAACTAACGGCTGAACTAAAATCTGACTGAGTTTTATGAATACTTAATTGTCATTTCCCCGCTCTAATTTTGTTTTGCAATAGGATCACCATAAGACCGCGACACTACTTCCTTCTTACGTGTCCCTAGTACACTAGTTGCTTCGCACCATTACCCAGATATGCTCTCCGTATGGAGTTTTCTAGTTTCTTTGTATTATCACCATATTAAGAAGCTAATTTCTTGTTATGGTATCCTAGTACTCCTTAAGTTGCTTCATCCCTAATAAACTCTTAATAAGGGATAATTTCTAATTTCTCTGTTTCCATCGGCAATGAAATCTTCTAGCGACTTGTATAACGCGACTGTTGTAATTGGTTGCGCTAAAACATTCGATTAGTACCTATGCAATAGTTATTAGTGCATTTGCTACGTGTCACACTTCAGAATAAGTTACCGGCTGACGAACAGACACATTCGTTTACTGACCGACAGGCTTGATAGGCTGGAAAGACGGCTTGATAGCTTGACAATTATACTAATGGACAGAAAGCTTTCGGTGAATGACTTAATTTGACTTAGCTCAAAGTGCCCTTAAACCATTATTGTACCTAGGATTCCGTTCGAAAACAAAATCAAAATATTTTATTTCATATATACCTGCATGGGCACTTATGAAACGTCAGAAGCTAGGTGCACGGTTCCAAATTGTCGCTTCCTATGGAGCAGAGCCGGCAAGAAAGTCCACGGTCATTCTTTTGAAAATAATTGGCTTTACAATGATTCCAAATTATAGTGATAATAGGTATGGGAGGACAGTGCAGGCCTGTCAATAAGTACCAGGTACTTAGAGGAATGAAAATCGTCTACAAATCTACAGTCTGTAAGGCCTACAACGTTCTCTCATCCACAATATCAAAAATAATCTACATAAATAAAGCTCGAGTGGACTAGTAATAGTCCACTCGAACTTTATTTCTGTAGATTTTATTTATTTATTTCTGAGCATACGGTACATTAAGATCTTAAAATTATTTAACACTTTCACATATACTACCGTTGCCGGTGTAGAAATATTATAGTACAATTATTAATGTCCCCATTGAAATAGATGTAAGTTAATTAGTTAATGTAAAATGGGTACTTAATTATTTATTTTATACAATGTCAAGTTACATAAATTAAAACAAAAATAAAAAATGAATGAAATGTCAAATGCCTTAAGATTAAAAAGTCCATTCACACACTAAGTACATACTAATCAAATTTAATGTCAAAATTTATAATTAAAAAATTCTTGAACTGAATAAAAACAGTTGTCTAAAAGCAAAGCAAATATTATTCTCTTGAATTTACTAGTAGGCAGCACTCTGATGTGTGAAGGTAAATTGTTAAAAATTTTGATTGCCATGCAATTAGAGTTTCTGCTATACAAATGCAGTCTCTGACTAGGTGCAAGTAATTGATTTGGGCTTTTGCTATTGAGTCTTTTAGAAATGTGTTCATACACTGGGAACATGTGCGAATACCTTTTTATAAATATACAAATTTCAAAAATGTAAAGGCAAGGAAGTGGAAGAATTTTTAGTGCCTTAAATAATGGCTTACAATGCTCTAAATATTCTGCTCCGTATACAGCCCTGACACATTTTTTTTGTGCAATAAATGCTCTGTTCACGTCTACTGAATTACCCCATATCACGAGGCCGTACCGAGATTATATTTTTAAACCTAGCCGAATAACATTATATTATTGCACGTGATTCCTCTTCACTTCTAAGCGCCTAACCGACAATAGTGCCAATTCTGTTGTCACAAAATTCTCGAAACTAGACCAAAAATCACCAAAATTTTGTTTTCTTCCTGTAAAACGTCGATTTCCCATTTTGAAATTGACTAAAGTGACACAACTTAACTATATTTTAGTTTGACAGCACTAAGATTGCACTGAGTTTAATCGCGATTAAAAAGGTAAGGAATAAAATTAGTTGTAACGAACTAAAATTCACACCAACACCTTGACTTCTGGTGCAAAAACAGTAGGTACTGTATCTTTTTTTCTTTTCGTTTGCTTAAATCTCGAAAATGGTGGTCCTATCGCAAAAATAATGAAAATTACGACCCCCTTTATGATACCTCTAAAACTCAACATGTGGGTAATACTCCATACCGATATATATAAAGCTGAACAGTTTGTTTGTTTGTTTGTTTGAACGCGCTAATCTCAGGAACTACTTGTCCGATTTGAAAAAATATTTCAGTGTTAGATAGCCTATTTATCGAGCCTATATATCATTACGCTAAGACCAATAGGAGCGGAGCACAAATGAAGAATGTTTCAAAATCGGGGTTTTTTTCTTTTCTTTTGAGAGCTTCCACTGCGTGCGCTGCGTAAACGGTTAAAGTTTCGCAAAAATCATGTATAACAATTCTGTCATACATGATTTTTGCCCTTTTTTGTTCCCCTTTTAAAATTCTAAAAAAAAATACGCTACATGTCTATCTTTAAGGTTGGCTCACTATAACCTTTTTTATGCTAACCGTTATTCATCACAAGGAATTACAAACAAAATTGCCCTTTACATCATTCGATTTCAATGAATATCTTAGGAGAAATCGCAGTTTTAAAATAACATCGCAACAAAATAATGATCAAGTACTGCGCGCGCATCTATACTACCTATTTATATATTAAAATACTAGCAGGGCTCCGCGGTTTCACCCGCGTAATTTCCGTTCCCGTGAGAATACGGGAATAAAATATAGCCTGTGTCACCCGGGGATAGTGTAGCTTCCGAACAGTGAAAGAATTTTTCAAATCGGTTCAGTAGTTTCGGAGCCTATTCAATCCAAACATACAATCAAATCTTTCCTCTTTATAATATTAGTATACCGCTGTACCGCGCCTTAGGTATGCGCGGAGAGGTGGGGGACGGGACGCTGTGAGTGGTGACGAATGAGCGGCTTGCACAGACGAATCAGTGGCCTGCTCTGCTCCCCCGTCGCGCCGCGCCCATACCTAAGGCGCGGTACAGCGGTATTGGTCAGGCTATAATATTATAAAGTGGAAAGATTTGATTGTATGTTTGCATTGAATAGGCTCCGAAACTACTGAACCGATTTGAAAAATTATTTCACTGTTCGGAAGCTACACTATCCCCGGGTGACACAGGCTATATTTTATCCCCGTATTTCCACGGGAATAGAACTTGTGTTTGTTTTTTTGTTTGTTTATTTTTTTAATATAATTTGTGATATAACATCACGCTAGGACCCTTAGGAGCCGAGCAAAAGAAAAAAGTCACGAATACAAAGTACTCGCACGGCCAGGCGATTCGATGCGACGGGGTGAAATTTGCGGGCAGAAGCTAGCGTTGAAAAGTCCGCGAGTGGAAATTCCATAAAAAACCACGTCGAGGCTGCGCCCCTGCTCGCCTCCGGCTCTAAAAAAATCACGGTGTAGGGCAAACAAGTACCACTTGCGAAGCCAAAACATACCACGTGCAAGTCGCGGTCGTCCATTTCAATTTTAGCTGTGTCAAAATTGTTTTTAAATTTAGAGATACGAGTATTTTTTTGCAGAATAGCTTTAAGATTCTCGTAGCCAAAAGTAAGGAATTTTAGTAATAGTTTAGTTAGTTTAGTTCAGTGTACAACAGAATCGGCACCAATGTCAGTGTTATATTATACGATCGTTTCCATAATTCATAATTGATTATTTCCATAATTTCGATGATTTTAATGTGGGCAATATCTCTTCGGAATTTAATGCAGATTCTGGTTTATTGGTTCCCAAAGGATCTAGTGGTAATATGGAACACATTTTTTTAGACATGCTAGCCTTTAATTATCTTCATCAATGCAATACGATACTCAACGCTTCAAATTGTGTTTTAGATCTAGTTCTTAGTAGTAGTAACAACAAAGTGCTGGTGTCTCAGGCCTCAATGCCACTATTACAAATAGATCCTCATCACCCTGCGCTGGAGATCTCTTTTACGTATAATCAAAGCAATCCTCTTATGCAAAATAAAGTCCCATACTTAAACTTTTATCTCTGCAATTATGAAGCGGTCAACGCTGAGCTTGGGAAAATAGCATGGTCTGATGAATGGAATTCTGTGTCTAATATTAACGAAATGTTGCAAAAGTTCTATGATACTCTTATGCCAATTATTAAACGGATTACAAAACCACGAGATGAACGCTATCCTGTCTGATATAGTCAAGTTTTATTAAAAGTAATTAAAGAAAAAGCAAAATATCACAATATACACAAAAAATATGGGAATCCTAGAGATAAAATTACGTTTGAATGCCTTCGAATGCGCTGCAGTGAATTGATAAAAGAGTGTTATGCTAATTTCAAAAAGAATATAGCTGAACATCTGCGCATCAATCCTAAATACGTCTGGAGGTTGCAAACTGCATTTTAAATCTCTCAAAATACTAACATTACCTTGTCTTTATATATATGAGACCGCATTGTTTGTCAAAAAAAATAGTAAGCTGTTCAAAAAAGCTTCAGAGCAACGCTATAGGTCGACAAGACAAGAATATCGTCACGAATTATGTTTAAGAGCCTCAAAGACCGCCCTTATGCACAAAAGCGTCCTCTGCATGGCTCCAAAAATATTCAATAAAATACCAAATGACATTAAAGATTTAAACTTGACACAATTTAAACGGAGACTAAATATTTTTTTAATTGAAAAATGCTACTATACCACTGACGAATTCCTTCTTGACAAAGTGTAATAAACTAACTGATAATTATAAAATGCTTGGAAATTCAAAAACTTGACTTATTATTAATTTTATTGTGTTCTGAATATTTATTATTTTAACTAACTTTACGATAAATGTTTTTATAAAAATTGGTTGTACTTATTCGAATTATTTAACTATTTTTTAAACTTGTATGTTAGTATTGATCTTAAATTCTTATGTTGTTAAATAGTGTATGCCCTAATGGGTAGTTTTTTGAGTTACCATAACCTAACTATAAGACCTACTGCATGTATCACCAAAAATCACACAAATAATACTTTGACTTTGAGGTACCTAAAAAATAAACGGATCGGTACCAGCTATATTCCAAACAAAATGACTTGGAATAACACTAGGTTTGCTAAAATTTTCAGTCTATATTCAGAGCGAGTAGTAGCACACCTACTGCAACGCCAGTTGAAACCGTTCCCAGTAACAATAACACTTTCAGTCGGTGGAAATTTAAAGTAAAAGGAGTTCTGGATTACTTGTCTTCCCTAGATTGTGATAAAGGACCCGGGCCTGATTCAATACCCCCTCTTTTCCTTAGAAAATGTGCAGAGAACCTGGCTGATCCCTTGACTACACTTTTCAACTACTGTTTGGCACAGGGTGTATTCCCTGATCAGTGGAAAATAGCACACATCACGCCAATCTTTAAATCGGGTAGTGTAGATGATGTTGCAAATTATAGATCAGTGTCTATTCTATCTGCATGTAGCAAAATTATCGAATCTATTGTTCAGAAAAAAATGTTTTCCCACGACAACCAGCATGGCTTTTGCCCCAAAAAATCCACGCTGTCTAACCTAGTCGAGTATGTTACATATATATCATCCACATTAGATGATGGTAAAGAAGTTCATGCAATATATACCGACTTCAAAAAGGCCTTCGATTTGGTAGATCACGATTTACTCATTGCTAAATTGCAAAGTATGGATATTCATGGGGCATTGCTGTGTTGGTGCGAATCATACTTAAAAACTCGCTCACAACTGGTGTATCTCAAGGGTTTTAAATCCAAACAATATGACATACCATCAGGCATACCACAGGGGTCACACTTGGGGCCTCTATTTTTCTTAGTTTTTGTAAACGATTTGGGCTGCAAAATTTATTCGGAATACAAGCTTTTCGCTGATAATTTAAAAATATATTGAACCATAACTGACGAATCCGATATTCTTCAGCTTCAGCTAGATCTCAATAAAGTTCACAGTTGGTGCTTACAAAATAAAATAACGTTAAATGAAAACAAATGCTACTTCGTTAAATTTAGCAGAAAAAGGAAAACATGTCAATATTATTACTTGATCAATAACAACCCGCTCCAAGAACTTGATACTACACGGGACCTTGGTGTATTAGTAGATAGCAATTAGAGTTTTAGGAGTCATTACGACCAAATGCTTACTCGGGCATCTACATTTTGAGGTTTCATTGTCAGGGAAATGAGAATTTTTAAAGGACCACTTCTGACTATTCCCATTTGCAATAGCGTTATTCGAAGTATTCTGGAATATTGTAGTACGGTATGGAACACTTTCTATCAGGTACACTCTGATCGGATAGAGCGCGTTCAAAAAAGGTTTTTGTATCACTTATGTTACTCGGATAGCAAATGTCGTAGTCTAAACTCGTATAGCTCTAGGCTAAGTCATTATAAAATGAATTCGCTAAGCGCACGTAGGAAATCTTTAGATTTCTTGTTTTTGTATAGATTAATAAAATGATGTGATAGATTCTCCTGAACTTTTAGAAAAAGTAAAATTCAGTATCCCACGTAGCAGCAGCCGCTTAATTAACCGAAGAATTTTCGCCCTACCTCATAGTCGAACTAATTTAAGTAATTTTTCACCCATTTGCCGCATGCTTTCTCTTGCCAACTCCATTCGTGGAGAAATTGATGTCTTTGCTGGTTCTGTAGCCTCAGTTAGAATTAAACTTAGTCTTATTTGTATGATTATTTTCTTTTATATCTTTTTACATTTAACTTACCTTTACGAAACTTTTTCATTTTCTATGGATAAGTTCACTTTTTTTTTAGTTTTGCGTGTAATTTTTATTTGTAAGTGTTTTATAATATAAAATATGCATGCTAGATTCACATCTAGTAGATGTCAATCAAAAGTATTTATGGTAACTCTTATAATGTAATTGTGATTGCGTACATCAGTTTTGTGAATTATAATTAAACAAAATATATTAAAAAAACCCTCACTCAAATATAGGAATAGATTTCTACTGAGTTGCCTACTAACAGATTGAAAAAATTAACAGCACCACGAACAACCCACAGAAATGGCTTTGGTCCGGAGGGGTAATTGCGTAATACACTATCAGTAGGAATCGCTTTCATTCACAACAGTAGTCGGGAGTGTTCTTAGATATGTTTCATCAAAATCGGTTCAGACGTTTGAAGATTATCAGATCTTTTCTTATTGATGAAGGGATTTGAGCATCTTCCAAAGGTCTGATCAACTCGAAATTTGGTATTCTATTACTTTAATTATATTAGACAAACAAGGTAACCTTGAACTGATGCTGGAGCAACACCTGGAATTTCCAGGATACCCAAGTTACTCACCAACAAACAGCAAAAGTATCGTGTTTGGGCTCATTGAAAAGGTCTCAATGAATAGATTATAGATAAATGGTGATCAGGACGAGGAATGAGGATAAATTAGTAACAAACTTCACTGTGGGAAAAATACGCAACTCTACGCAGATTTAAGCGAGACGTTAAGTTTAAAAAGCAGGAAATTAAAATTAAATTAAAAATTTCAAAAACCCCCGACCCAAACAAAAACCCTAAAAAGTAAATAAATAATATTTGTAGGCCTTTTAAGTTGAAGGTAATATTTTGATCAAGGCATTGTCAAGTCGGGGGACGGTCATTGAAAACGCCAAACAGAGGCCTAGCATTTTCGTTAGCCGTCCCCCGACTTGTTGACCGAGTTTGATGTTGGTTTTGTTGGAATGTTAGAACGTTAAAATTTGCTGATATTAAATAGTATATTTCTGACGTGAAACGTATGACATCGACACACTTCAAATATTTAATACCACGCTTACGAGTATAACGAACGTGACGTGCTGTGCTACGATAAATTATAATGGCTTGGGCATGTGCAGGTCTGTTTTTTAAACATTTAATTAAGTGGGTCATTGTTCTCTTGCTCTTATCCCAATTTGTTTGGGGTCCATGCAACATATTTTCTATTGCCATACTTTTTACTTTCTCACCATAACATCGTTCATACAGTCCATCCATCGTTTCTTCGGTCTTCACGTACTCTAATAGCCATCCAGATTCATACTCCGAACTTTCTTCACAATATTTTCCTCATTCCTCCGTATCACATTCCCAAACCATGACAAGTTTCAGACTTCCTCTTATATTCGAATCTCCTCGTTTCCTTGTATGCACAACTTAACAATGTGTAATAATAATAATTGCTTTTGTTTCAGCGACGAAGGAAGCCGCGTTCACATACGCGATCACATCGGCCGGCGTGACGCATGCGCTGAGCGCGGCGTGCGCGCGCGGGGACCTGCCAGCCTGTCAGTGCACCGCAAACCGGTATGTACTGTGTTCAGTTAGCTGGTGGATATGGAACGCTTTCCGATATAGTGCGACATTGATGTAATTTCATGGATTTTTACACCTTCCCTTTATTTTTTTAGGATCTCCAACAGGAGACCTCAGCATGCAAAATAAAGTTAACAACTCAGCCAACAAAGTTAAAATACAAAATTTTACGTTGTTACAAACACAACCCCATCAAGTTTATTTGGATCCATGTCGTAGTACTAATAGCAGCTTGAATTTATGTAACCATGTAGTACCTATCTAAACCATTCTTCTCCAACTCGTGACAACTTACTTGTTCATGAAAATTTCAAAGTTGTGATGAATTGATGATTCTCTATAGCTTGCCTAGTACCTATCAATCCTCAGCATTTATATATTAGTCTGAGGGACCTTGCACTAGTAGTCCAAATCCTAAACCATTGGACGCAACCTAGACTTGCTCAATCGTGTACAAGCAAAAGTGTATAAGGACTATGAGACCAAACACACGATAGAATAGTTTTATAGATCATCTGGCCTATCGCGGCCAGTAGTCTAGGACATGGACTATTAGTGCGCGAGATTCCTGAGAATTGACCAGTTGAACAATTTGGCTCAAAGAAATCATGTATAACCTATCCTCAGCCGGCGCGGCACGTCCACAGCCGACCAGTTTGAGTGGGGCGGGTGCGGCGAGGGCGCGTACGGCGCGCGGCTGGCGCGGCGCTTCCTGGACGCGCGCGAGCTCGAACGCGACGCGCGCGCTCTCATGAACCTGCACAACAACCGCGTGGGCCGGAAGGTGAGCGAGGTACTCACCCATGTACCGTCTGCTTCAGCTGCCACTAGCCAGCACTGTACAGTAGACGGGCGTTAACATGACACATCGAGCTTGCGGCTGCCCGCGACGGATGATCCGCCTGCAGTCTTCGTGTGGATCGTCCGTCATTTCTGGAAAACTCTAAACTCACAGCGTTCTTAACGACACACACAGCTATGACTAACAAACATGACGCTCTTCAGAACCGAATATTCGAAATCTCGATGTGTCAAATGTATGGCCGTAAACGAAGACTAATGCATATGCTTTCCTGCTTGCAGTAGAATTTTAGAACATGTACAAAATGTTGTTCTTTTGAAAACCGAATGAAGAAAAAAATATTACTGTATAACTTGACTTGTAACCAACTTACGACTTTTGCTGCTCGTTGTCTTATGTTATGAGGAGTTGTAGTTCATTTCAGCGACTTTCGCAGAAATTTTACTATTATGTGCATGTCGCTCCATGTAAACTACCGGTATTCAGGTGCATCCCGTTAGACTGGAAGCCGACCCTAACATAGTTCGGAAAGGGGTAAGCAGATTGATGGTAGCCAGTAAGCCTTGCACGTCAAATATGTAGAACAACTAACATAAATATAATTACATTAGTCAGCACACAGTCATATAGTCAGTATCTATGAGTCCTATGTCAGTATCTATGGGACTTTTTAACCTGAAAATAAAGGTTTTGTTTTTATATACTAAATGACGTAGCTTTACGTAAAAGTTTAATATTAGGTGGTCTGTGATTGCGGCAGGCGCGAGCCAGGACCGGACTAATGACGTCGTTAACTAACAAGCTGCCAGGAATGTGAAAGTGCACGTCACTATAAACATAATAATTATTGCGAGCGGTCGCGCGGCCACTCCTGCGCAACTGTGAAAAATTCAGCAGTCGCCGAGCTCCGCCCACCGCATGTACTGACATTAACTTGACAACTTAAGAACAGGGGACATGTTCCTCATTTATTATTTTTACTAAATAAAACACGTTGCTTTTCCGTAATAGACTGTCTTTTATTTTTAACCCCCGACGCAAAAACGACGGGGTGTTATAAGTTTGACGTGTCTGTGTGTGTGTGTATGTGTGTGTGTGTGTGTCTGAGGCAACGTAGCTCCTGAACGGATGAACCGATTTTGATTTTGTTTTTTTTTTTTGTTTGAAAGGTGTATTAGTCGGGAGTGTTCTTAGACATGTTTCATCAAAATCGGTTTAGCCGTTTGAAGATTATCAGCTCTTTTCTGGTTGATGAAGGGATTTGAGCATCTTCCACGGGTCTGATCAACTCGAAATTTGGTATTCTATTACTTCAATGATATTAGACGAACAAAGTAACCTTGAAATGCTGGAGCAACACCTGGAATTTCCAGGATGCCCAAGTTACTCACCAACAAACAGCAAAAGTATCGTGTTTGGGCTCATGAAAAGGTCTCAATGAATAGATTATAGATAAATAGTGATCAGGACGAGGAATGAGGATAAATTAGTAACAAACTTCACTGTGGGAAAAATACGCAACGATGCGCAGATTTAAGCGAGGGAGACATTAAGTTTAATAAAATTTAAAAAACCCCCGACCCAAACAAAAACTCAAAAAAGTAAAAAATAATATTTATAGGCCTTTTAATTTTAACGTAATATTTTGATCAGGGCATTGTCAAGTCGGGGGACGGCTAGGCCTCTGTTTAGCGTTTTCATTGACCGTCCCCCGACTTGACAATGCCCTGATCAAAATATTACGTTAAAATTAAAAGGCCTATAAATATTATTTTTTACTTTTTTGAGTTTTTGTTTGGGTCGGGGGTTTTTTAAATTTTAAATTTAATTTTTATTTCTTGCTTTTTAAACTTAATGTCTCCCTTAAATCACCATTTATCTATAATCTATTCATTGAGACCTTTTCAATGAGGCCAAACACGATACTTCTGCTGTTTGTTGGTGAATAACTTGGGTTTCCTGGAAATTCCAGGTGTTGCCCCAGCATCAGTTCAAGGTTATTTTATTCGTCTAATATCATTGAAGTAATAGAATCCCAAATTTTGAGTTGATCAGAGGCTAAAATCCCTTTTTCAACCAGAAAAGAGCTGATAATCTTCAAACGGCTGAACCGATTTTGATGAAACATGTCTAAGAACACTCCCGACTAATACACCTTTCAAACAAAAAAAACTAAATCAAAATCGGTTCATCCGTTCGGGAGCTACGTTGCCTCAGACAGACACACACACACACACACACACACACACACACACACACACACACACACACACACACACACGTCAAACTTATAACACCCCGTCGTTTTTGCGTCGGGGGTTAAAAAGCAGGAAATCAAAATTAAATTAAAAATTAAAAAAACCCCCGACCCTAAAAACTCTAAAAAGTAAAAATAATAATATTTATAGGCCTTTTAAGATGAAGGTAATATTTTGATCAAGCATAATCGACGGGTCCTACGTATACTAGTACAAGTGCAAAAACACAACTTTACAGGAGAGCAGATTAAACGTTCTATAGCTTGTAATTTTGACATAAATCAATAGAAACATTTGAAATTTTGTAATGTTGTATTTTAATAATAGGTCTTTACCTATGAAATTGCCGTTTTGTATGAAAAAATTTAAACGAATTTTTTTCATGAATTTTTTATTTGTATTAATCGAAGTAATCACCCATGCAATCAATGCATCTTTGCCATCGCAGTGGCAGTTTATTGATGCCCTTCTTAAAGAAATCAGCTGGACGGGAGGCAACAAATTCTTCAAAGGCATTTTGTACTGCCTCTCGGGTATTAAATTTTTTTCCCGCCAAGAAGTTATCCAAATTCTGGAAAAAGTAGTAGTCTGTAGGCGCAAGGTCTGGTGAGTAGGGCGGATGACGGAGAGCTTCCAACCCCAGTTCTTGCAACTTGGAGACCGTCTGCTGTGCAGTATGAGGTCGCGCGTTGTCGTGCAGGAGCAGCGGAGACGAGCGATTGACCAATGCTGGTTGGAGATGCGCCAGCTTCTCCATCATTGTGTTCAGTTCTTCACAGTACACATCTGCAGTAATGCTCACCCCGTTTGGTAAGAAGCTGTGATGAATCACACCGGCGCTAGACCACCAAACAGTGACCATCACTTTTCTAGGGGTAAGTTTTCGTTTAGGGCATTGTTTAGGTGCTGAACCAGGATCCAACCAACTTGCTGAGCGCTTACGGTTATCAAACAGAATCCATTTTTCATCGCAGGTAACAATGCGGTTCAAAATTCCTTCATTTGTGTGTCTGTTGAGCAGTGCAAGGCACGTCTCGACGCGTACTTCGCGCTGGCGATCATTGAGTTCGTGGGGCACCCATTTGTCAAGCTTTTTTACCTTGCCAATTTGACGCAAATGGACCAATATTGTTTTGACGCTAACGTCGAAAGCTGCTGCTAATTCAGCCGTAGATTGTGTATCATCAGCTTCCACAATCGCCTTTAATTCGTCATTGTCGACCAAAGTCTTCGGACGACCGCGAGGTTCATTTTTCAGGTCGAAATTTCCAGAACGGAAGCGAGCAAACCAATAACAGATGGTGCGTTGGTTTGTAGTGTTAGCTCCGTAAACGTCGTTGATGTTGCGTGCCGCTTGTGCCGCGTTGCTGCCACGACGGTACTCATATTCCATAATTACTCGAATTTTTAACGTATCCATGATGACGAAAAAGATTGAAATGCGATGAAAATGTAACACTAATCAATAAAGAAATGACTACTTTTAGAAAAAAAAATCCATGTTTTTAAAATAAAATTAATTTGAAATTAGAATTCTTAGCCAAACAAAAATTATTTTGATTTGAAATGGCCAGTACTGCAGAACGGCAATTTCATAGGTAAAGACCTAATATCATATGAAAAAGACTGCATTATTTATTTTCTAATTTTTTTATACTTTAGAAAATAGCATGACTTGCATTGATGTAGCTTATTTTCTTTACAATGATAGAACCGGTAAACTGGTACAAGTGACCACTTATACCAGTATATAGTGTACTTATTTGCAGTGGCGTAACTATACCGTTCCCGCGACTTACGAGTTGTAGATCGTAGGTTCGAACCCAGACAAGCGCTTTACTTTGTGTAAATTATTTCATCACCACTGCTCTCAAAACGGTGAAGGAAAACATCGTGAGGAAACCGGCATGTCCTAGAACAAAAAATTCGAAGACATATGTGACATCCACCAACCCGCACTGGGCCCGCGTGGTGGATTACGGCCCAATCCCTCTTACAGAGAGGAGGCCTGTGTCCCAGCAGTGGGAACATTATAGGCTGATGATGATGAACTATACCGTTCGAGACCCGTGGCAAATTCATCGGATGCCAACACCCCCCCCCCCCCATATAGAGAAGCTGAACCAACTTTTAATAGTACCAATTTTTTATTTTATAATACTTATTAATACACTTTTACTTGTACGAGTTTAATAGTAAATCATTACGTGAAGTAATTAAATAAATTAAAGACAAAACTATTTTTTTACTAAATGTGTAATAATAAATGTTGGGAGTTGGGATTCTCCTCTGACCGGGGGTCCCTTCCGGCTGGGGGCCCGTGGCATTTTGCCGACTTGCCACCCTGTAGTTACGCCACTGCTTATTTGTGCACATAATTAAAGAAAATAGAAGGAAATGACCTGTTTACATGCACTATTTTATCAATTGAGCTAATATAAGCTTAAACTATTAACAAAAACATCTCCTTTTATAGTTTTTAACACTTGCAACAGTTTTCTGTAATATTCTTTTGTTATTAACTTAAAATATTTGAATTTAACCTAACTTTGGG
Organism: Polymixis flavicincta; assembly: GCA_949987655.1. Taxonomy (NCBI): domain Eukaryota; kingdom Metazoa; phylum Arthropoda; class Insecta; order Lepidoptera; family Noctuidae; genus Polymixis; species Polymixis flavicincta. The sequence goes on from OX465195.1 coordinate 20,811,323, forward strand.
CGTGTTTAAGTAATAAAAGGAGTGTAAAATCTCGAAAACCAAGTCGGTACGGGGTTTTTGGAAATTCGACCTTAAAGGGGGTGAAACGGGAGGATTTGCTTTGTATGAAAAATCTTATTCCTTGAGTTAATAAACTTGAAACTTTGCACAAATACTTATCTAAGTATATTTTAAAGTTGGTTATGTATTGTTTTTCTAAACTACCCCCTAAAGAGGGATTGGCGGTCAAAGTTTGTATGGAAGAATTTTAACGCGTTTTCTGACTAACTCGAAACTCTAGATCTGATCAGAGAAAACAAAGTTTATCATTATAGTATATTTAAAATGTTAAATTGCCTTCGTAATTTTCTAGAATGTTTATTGTGCTGCGCTTATTTTCTAATAGATCTAGCATTAATTGACCTCGTGAACGCTTCATTGTTGTTACTTCTTACCACTGTTACTACAGGAGGAGAAACAAAATCCGAATATTATTTTAACATTGAATACGTGAACTAAGACTTTTTTTAATTTTATTTTTTTATGAAACGTCAGAAGCTAGGTGCACGGTTCCAAAATGTTGTTTCCTATGGAGAAGAGCCGGCAAGAAACTCCACGGTTACTCTTTTAAAAATGATTGGCTTTAACAATGTTTTCAGAGAAAAAATGTATGGGAGGACAGTGCAGGCCTGTCAATAAGTACCAGGTACTTAGACGAATACAGAATAGAAAATCGTCTACAAATCTACAGTCTGTAAGGCCTACAACGTTCTCCCATTCACAATATGTAAAACAATCTACATAAATAAAATGAACCTAATTAAACATAGTGACATGATTAACATGACAATCACTAAAAAATAGTTGATATTAAAATTGATGTATAATGTCAAATAATGACGAGAATATGTCAGCATTGTAAAAATAAAAAGAATAAAAAAGAACATTGAGAGCAGTTAATAGACTTTCACATAGTTATGCTGTTAATGAGGTACCAGGGAAGCCACATGTGCAGAAGGAATTAATGCCAAACTTCCCTGTCTTCAACGTAGTCTTTTATCTTATAATATGCTTTTTTGATAAGGACACGTTTTATGTGCGTTTTAAACTTTCCATCGCTAAGTTTCGCAGTTATACCAGTGTTTGAGTTCACTTGCGCTCACGCGTCGCGTCGTACGCGACGACCTACACTGGTGTAGGACTACGTGACTTACATCAGTGTAGATGGTCGCGAGGCTTAAAATGATGTCACTTACATCAGTTTACAAGTTTGTATCTTTGAAATTATTTAATATTTCAATATGATTTTTACAGGATACAAATATAAGGTAATTTTAAGGCTTTTGATGTAATAAAACGGTTTCGTTGTTTTGCGGGTTGTACCAGTATACGTAGGACCCGTCGCATTGTCAAGTCGGGGGACGGTCAATGAAAACGCCAAACAGAGGCCTAGCATTTTCGTTAGCCGTCCCCCGCCTTTACAATGCCTTGATCAAAATATTACCTTCATCTTAAAAGGCCTATAATAAATATTATTATTTTTACTTTTTAGAGTTTTTAGGGTCGGGGGTTTTTTAATTTTTTTATTTATTTTTTCTAAAGATTGTTACACATAGACAGCTGTCAGTTGTAAAGAATTTTACACATTATAATTTTTTTGTTATCTATATTCTATATCTTAACAAAATAAATGTGAATTTCTAAACAAAATACATGTATTTTTATTTAGCTTGAATTCCTAACATGTGCATGAACTTATAATGCTTAGTTGACAAAAGACCTTTGCTTATTTATTTCATTAACATTTTTTACATTGTGTCGAAATGTTTTACAGTAAATAGCCTCTCTAGATGCCTCTGAAAGAACAACATATTCGGCCTCAGTGCTGGATAAGGAGACAGTCTTTTGTTTTTTACTTTGCCAAGAAATCACAGAACCACCCATTATAAAGCAGAACCCAGTATAAGACTTACGATCTAGACTATCGCTAGCCCAGTCTGCATCAACAAAACCAGTCAGCTCTACATTATCCTTATGATATGTTAAACAATAATATTTGTTTTTTTGTAAGTATTTTAATATTCGTTCAGCATAGTTGAAATGAGTTTCATTGTAACAGTTATTGAACTGGCTGTGGTAACTAAGAGAATATGACAAATCTGGTCTAGTTAAAACTGCCAGATTCATAAGGCGTCCAATAAGCTTTTGTTAAGGAATGTTTACTCACAATTTTCAGTCTTTTCTGTGTGAAAAAAAATGAAAGTAATTCAATTACTTTCATTTTTTTTTTAGGGCCACATTGTATCTATAGTTTTACAATTAAACATATCAAAGTTAAACATTAATTGCTCTATAATATTCCTGCTGATCTACAGTTATAGTCTTACATTCTTTGTTTACATTAATCCGCATGCCTCAGTAATGTCTAACAGAACCTAAATCTTTCAACTTGAATTCAGAATTTAATTCCTTTTTTAACCGACTTCAAAAAGAAGGAGGTTATCAATTCGACATGTTTTTTTTTAATGTATGTTCGGACATAACTCCGTCGTATATTGACGGATTTGCAAATTATTTTTTTGTTCGAAAGGGGTTTACTCCGAAATGGTCCCATTACAATTTCATATAGATCTGATGATGCGTTTCGGAGACAGACAACGGAACTCTTCAAAAAATTACAGCAAATCAACCGCGAATGTTGCTATCGCATAAGTATGCATTGTTTTGACCCCAAGGATGATGAAATTTCGAATTGGTGTGGGGTTGGTAACTAAAAAGTGAAAAATAAAAACTTTTTTCAAAAAAATAACAACCAACTTCCAAAAAAACACTCCAAAGTGCAAAATAACTTTAATTTCGGAAGGCGGTGACAAATAATTAAAATACACATCCAAAGTCACCGACTTCCGAAATTAAAGTTATTTTGCACTTTGTAGTGTTTTTTTGGAAGTCGGTTGTTATTTTTTTGAAAAAAGTTTTTTTAATTTTTCAGTCTCAGAAGTAACTATTCAAAAAATTTAAAAATCGTCAACATAGACAGCTACAACAATCTTAACACTCTCACAAAAAAATGTAAACAAGCGTGGTTCAAATTTACTTAATTTAAAACCAAAGTTAAGCAAACAATCTTTCACTTTTTCATACAAGACCAAAGAAGACTGTTTTAGTCAATAAATAGCTCTTTTTAATTTCAAGACCTTTCCAATTTGCTTATTTACAATAACTTCTGGAATTGACTTATAAATATTTTCTTTTAAATGTCCATTTAAAAAAGCTTTTGTCACATCTAAATGTGTAATGTCCATGTCCCACTGTACACTCAGAGCAAACAACATTCTCAGTGTAGAATGTTTTACGAAAAGAGAAAAAGTGTTCTCATAATCAACACCACGTCGCTGCGTAAAACCCTTAGCCACGAGTCGAGCACGATACCGGACTTTACGTTCACATCTAGTTTTTTATTAAACAACCACTTGTTTTGAACAATTGATCCGTCACTTGGTATATCAACAATTTCCCATGCATCGTTGTCCTTGAACGACTGAAGCTCCTCACGCATGGCCTGTCTCCACTGATCAGCTTCTGGTCCATTCAGTTCTTCATAAAAATCTATTTGTTCGACTTCTGGACAAGAATTGGTAGTACACATGTTACCAAAAACGATCTGGCGGTCTTCGTGTTCATTTATCTTCTGTTAGTTCCGAAATTTGTTAAACCTCACTGAACGAGATCTCTGTCTCTGTGTTTGTGGTGTTCGTTTCATCATTACTGCCACTAGACGAATCAATATATACAGATTTATTCGGATCTGAGTCATGTAAAAATTCATTCACTGACGACTCCCCCACTAAATATCTGCCATCTTCATTTGGAGCCGGAGACTCATGCTTTTCTATTCCAACATCATTCTGTATCCATTCTGCTGTCTCTTCTTCATTCATTTCTGATGATACTGTCTTTTCTTCCATCACTATTATATGTCTCTTAATAGTTATGATATTTTTTATGGGATCATATACACGGTATCCCTTCACTGTTTCTGAAAATCCCACAAAAATGTTCATTTGGGCTTTCTTGTCCCATTTTAATCTTCTTTCTTTTGGTATATGAACCATTATAGGGCTACCAAACAGACGAATATGACTTAAATCTGGTTTCTTTTTATGCCATGCTTCATAGGGTGTTTAATTTCCTAACGGAAATATGTACTAACGTACATATTACCTCAATGTTTGTAACAAGAAATTATAATATCTTGTCACCTGTCATTTTGTTTGTCGATGACATCGCGCCGTTCCCGTTATTTTTAAATTTCTGTTTTCGGCCATTGTTTGCAGCGAATGCTGCGCCGCTGGTATCCGTGTCATTCTTTGAAACCTCCATATCAGTCAACCTCGATTTTATTCCATCGATGGTAATCTGCATTCCCGAGTGCTCGATGGCCATAATCATGGGTGCGAATTTTTTGGCAAACCTGCTAATAATAATGATCCTACCCATTCTTCGGTGATTGTAAATCCCGTGCCTTTTAATCTCTGAGCTGTTTCGACCACTTGAGTGACGTATGAAACCATAGAATCGCAATTTTCTTGCCGTAACGAGATGTCTCAGTAGGGTTATTTTACGAGAAAAACCTGAGTCATCGAACATGGTTCTCAGTTTTGTCCATAACTCCATAGATGTTTTTGTTTCCTTTATAAGCACTTATAATCCAGGATCGATGGTTAAAACTAGCTTCGCCTTGGTTTTTGCGTCATGTGATGTTTTTGCCTCGAAATTAGCCTCTGGCTCCAACTTTATGTAGTTCACGAAGTTGTCAAGCCACAGCCATATTTCCACGAAAAGTCAATAATTTTCTACTTCACGGGCGAAGCCAGGGAGAGGGTTTTGGGGGTTCAACCAAAAAACGACTATGTACGTTTTTTAATCTTGAACCCCCCCCCCCCCCCCCCAACACTAAAACCTGGCTATGCCCGTGACTAAACTAATAGTAGGGGAGCCCAAGCGGGGATTTTGGGATTTACTCGAGCGCGGCAGAATAACATAAGGGGGCAACCTTGCACCTTGAGAAGTACTCCCACCATTCCTGAGCCTTTTATATAGGGTCGAACGTCTAGGACAGCGGATCAGATTAGTTAAAAAAAAAAAATCGGTAGAAAAACTCGAGCGCGTCAGATTTAAGCTAAGGTAAGATAATAACATACAGAAAAGTGTGCATTTCAATACTCTGACAATTTGAGCGTGACGTATGGAAATGGGAGAGTCACAAAGTTGCTAAAAAAAAACATTACCTGGACATTCTCGAGCGCGGTTCATTTATTTTTTATTTTGTAGGAAATTAGTCATAAATCACTGAAATAACATAATCTGCCGATTTGCACGAGCCGAAGTAGCTAAAATCATTAATAAAGTGTGGTGCATGCAGCCGCTGAGAACTATGTATTTCCCACTTCGCGCCACTCTGCCCTTCTCACTCTTTATCTCACACTCTCCTCGCACCGTCCCCATAGCACACGGAGTAATGAAAAAAACGGAGATGCCGCAAGGCAATTAGGCCGAGCGCCTTCAGTAAGGCCATGACGTTACAGTGGGCGGAGCCGAAAACCTTTGTTTTGAGTAAATTGTCATCGAGTTATGGTCTGTTGTATTTTGATAGTTTTAATTATTTAATTGTTTTAATAATGAAGTGCGCTGTTTTATGATGCAAAAAGTGTTCAGGATTAAAATTGAAACATATTGATGACATAACATTTCACATTTTCTCGTTTGATTGCCAAATTGTAGCAGTGACATCTGTCGTTGAGGAGATGCATTGTAACCACTTCTCAGCAATTTTGTGTTTTTATCATTATCATTGCATGTTATGACCAATTTTCGAATCAAAAAACTTACATAGGTTTATTTTGCTCGCTATAAGTTATTTAATAGATAAATTACATAGTTTGATACATGAAACAAGATAATTTTTATTTTATTTTTTCACTTGTGAACTTATCTTCCGCGTCGATATCGGAATACGGTCTGAAGGGCTTTATGTCTGAAATTAAGTTTCCTCAAAATGCAGTAAAACCCGCGGAGACACTGTAACATTAAAACGAAGACTACGATCATAGTTCGACTATAACAAGTTGCCAAAGTCGGTTACAGAACTCAGCGATGGAAACTTTAAAACTAATCAAACGTGTCCTTATTAAAAAGCATAATATAGGTAGATAAAAGACTACGTTGAAGACAGGGAAGTTTAGCATTAATTCCTTCTACACATGTGGCTTCCCTGGTATCTCATTAACAGCATAACTATGTGAAAGTCTATTAACTGCTCCCAAATTACAATGTTATTTTTTATTTTTTACAATGTCTGACATATTCTCGTCGTTATTTGACTATTTACATCAATTCTAATATCGAATATTTATTAGTGAATTTCATGGAAATCATGTCACTTGGTTTAAACAGGTTCATTTTATTTCTATCGATTCTTTTACATACTCGAATGAGAGAACGTTGCAGACTGGAGATTTGTGGACGTTTTTCTATTCTTTATTTTCATTCCTCTAAGTACCCGGTACTTATTGACAGGCCTGCACTGTCCTTCCATGCCTATTATCAATGTAATTTAAAAATATTGTAGATACCAATTATTTTTAAAGAGTAACCGTGGTTTTTCTTGCCGACTTGCCTGGAACCGTGCACCTAGCTTCTGACGTTTTATAAGTGCCCACTGCCCAGGCATGTAAAAAAAATATTTTGATTTTGAGTAGATACCTACATAGTAGGTAAACGTGCGTGAACACGTAGCACAACGTGGATAACAGTTAGCTGAGCCGGCTAAGTATCTAGTGTCGAATGCAAGCTAACATTATTACAAGCAGAACTTAGTTTATGTGTCCATCTAATGATCGGAAAAAGAAGAAATCGTTCCGGTTTGGACAGCCGGCGGCGCCCGGCACGACACCGGTCATTAGAGTATCTGTAGATCGGCAGGCTAATACAAGAGTGAGCACAATTACGAATTGTGCGAAATGACCGGGTGCCGCGCACATTACCCGCGGCAGCCGCCGCAGCCGCCGGCCACACAGCACGACTGACGCACACACTCGTTTACGTTTAAACTGTGAATTTGTAACAGTTGCATAAATTACCAGCACTTATGGTAAATTATTTTCTATAGCCTGGTAATTTTGCAAAAAATGGGTCTTCATAATATAACGATGCAAGAAGTGATTGTTATAAAAAGGGTATTTCTATTTACTTTGACGTATTGATCAAAATTATCATTCCTACCCAATAACAAATAAATAAATATATGATTGACGTGTAAAAGTGTTTGTACAAACCGACTTACAGAAATAAAATCATTTATCATTTAAAACCAAGTACGCAGCACAGCGCTCCACCATTGTGTTATGCTGATGCGTAATGTCAGTAATATGCGAGATATTTCAAACCATGCAAATCATCCGTACTGATATTATTTTAATGCGTTTCGCTGATTGCGCCCATTTATCCCACCAGTTAAAACACACATAGAGTCATTCGGGTCAACTGTGCGCACTTTGCACTTTCAAGCCTCGTTGTGTCTAGGAATAGGACAATTTCGGAAAGAAAGACATTGTTGCGAGTAGAGTATTTATTTGGCCATCAATTGCAGTAACAAAAAAAGCCATAAATTTCTTATTTATTTTTATATTTAACAATAATCACAGAAAGTCGGAATGCGTACACTTGCCCCTAATTGCGGGAAAGTGTGCGCATACGTGTGGGGTAAGTAGACGCAGTAGGGATAAGTGTACATAATACTTAAATTAACATGATTAATGCTATATCACGACATCTTTTAAAGTAATCAAGTATTTCTTTGGAATCATATAAGAATATCACGATATCAAACAAATTTTTACTTGAGATCAATCAAAACTTATAATAATAATAGGTACTTATGGTAACTTATAAGTAACAATAGTAATTTATGAAACTGAAAAAATGAACACAAAATTATAACAATATTCAGACTTTAAATCAGACTTGCGATTAATTAAACTTATGACCTATAGGAAAATAATTTAAGTGTAGATGACGTACCTACATTCTTGGATGATGTACTCTAATATTATTTGTTAGTCAGCCTATTAAAACCTATAATGAAGTCTTTCATATGGTATTTTTTTTAACTTTTAGTATCAACATAACTATAATATATAAATATAGATAGAAACAATCATCACCATTGATATACTAAATTTAAACAAAACGCATTTTTACGAAACTTCTGTCAAAGCCTGCTAGACTAAGCTAGTAATTGCTTTATGCATCAGAATCAGAACAATTATCGCAAACAAAAACACCATTTTCCTGGGAGCTACATAGTTCATGCCACCAATCCAGGCATAGTGTGCATTGAATCCACTTTTCTGTTGGCGGATCATACCTTGATTTTTCCTGACATAAGGTAAGTGTGCGCACGCGCACACTTACCCGCGCACACTTTACCCGAGTAGCCAAAATTCAAACAAATGACAACTGAGTTCAAAATATTCAACATAACCTAAAATGATGTGTATAATTTTCAAGCTCAATATGTGTTTATTCAACAAAAATGGACTTACCTTTGTAAATTTATAATCTCGTATGTGACAATGTTTTCCAGGACACAGAAAATTATCGATTTCACACCGAGAAACACTTTTTAGCAAATAAATTTAAAACGAAACGTGGTGCGGCGTCCGAGTTTGTCGCGTTTGTATTCCCTCGCTGTGGCCTCTGATTGACCGGAACTAAGACCCCACGCCCCGTGCCTCGTCTAGGAGATATGTGCAATTCGCACACTTACCCGCTGCGTACGGTTACCCCGAATGACTCTACATAACAATACCTTCCAGGCGACCGGCGAGCCTTCCCACAGAACCTATAATTGTATCGTATAAACGTTCTGACCACGTCTCATTACGAGCCGTACAATCATACAACTATTACCATGTTTACGAGGCAAATTTGCGGAATGGCCGGCGAGCGCGTTTTGTTTCTGTTTTGGTAGAACCTGACGCGAGCTGAGAGTAATCTCAATAATGCGTGTTCTCAGTTTATGATTATTGATTTCGCGTAAATAACTTTGCTAATCTTCAAGTACCGTGTTGAGTAAATCATTAAAGTAAACTGTGAGAAACGTTCCGACAAGTCTGATAATGATAACCCACCCTTCGGCTTTATGTCTGTTCTGAGAAGTCTGACAACTGACCCTTCGCCTAGTTTATGTTGTGTTTTCTCTTTTAAGTACTGAACACGTCAAAAATATATCTTTTAATTTTTGTAATTACTTTTCTCTCCATGATTAATACAGGTAGATAGCGTCGTTTCTAGTAATTAGAACGCAACCATTCGTTTAAATTAGATTAAAACCCTGTTACATGTGCCAACCAAAAGCTGTAATTTGCGTAAAGTGAGTTCTGTAAAATTTGTCTTTGTGATGTATCCGTTATTCGATAATAATCACAACACGTTAAAACGTTACGTCTGACATCGCCTTCACATGTTTATTGTCACACATATCTTGTTCGACGCGTCGTAAATTGTGTAATATATCGTCCGTCAGGCTTCGTAAACTATGTAAAGTAATACGTGAGATATTATCAGGAAGCTTGTTAACCTGAGATGTCGCTTTTATTGAACGTTTTTGGCACAAATTGCGTAACTACACAATACAAGATATAGCGAGCGAGTCCGGCCCTGTACTCTCGTTTAGAGTAGGTATCAGTATTTTTTTTTACGTGGCCCTGCACTAGGAATAATCTCCTGAAATGCGGGTGCGTTAACAAACATTTAAACTCACATGAACAAACAGCCAGACCCGGAACAACTACATGCAGGTCATACAAATATTTGTTCCGTACGGGAATCGAACCCGCAACACGCAGCGCAGCGATCAATCGCTTAACCACTGCGCCAACCGTGCCGTCAAAGTCAGTCAGTACATGTTGATTAAAATGCCAATATATAACTAACAAAATGTATTTACCCATCTATACCACTTTTTGTATTAGATCGTAAAAAATATTCTGATTAATTCTATAAATTTTCTTATATACAAACCTTGTCCTGACAATAAGGAACACATAAATGAAAAAATAAATAAATTTAAATTAAGAATAGTGTAAAAAATTTCAATAAATATAAATTAATAATAGTGTGAATAAAAAAATATATTTTATTTAAAAAAAAGCTTGGGGTGCATGGTGTCAATAGTTATAAATATTTTATTGACAGATATGAGTAGAGTGATTATCATTTTGAGAATATCTTAAAAAGAACCCCACGCTTTTTTTCAAAATGGAATAATTTTATCAAATTAGAGTATTGTCATCAGTCCTCGATAAATCTACAAAGTTTGAACGAGATCTGGCCGTTAAAGTGGGTCAAAATCGCGCCCAAAGAAGTCGGTTACAAACATACATACAGGTGAAGCTAAAAAGCGTGTAAAAAAAAGAATCATCCAATTTGGTGCATTCGTTCGGAAGTTATGCGCGTATATACATTTCGGCGATTCATTTTTATATGTACACAAGAAAAGTTTTTATCCAGTGCGCAAATTGTAACCATGAATTCAGCATATCATTCTAGAATACATTTGGACCGCGTAGGTATTGCACTTTTCTTTGAAACAGCAGAATTTTTTTGTATAACCGGCGATAAATTTTTGCGCTAGGGGTTCTAGAATGATATGCTGAATTCATGGTTACAATTTGCGCACTGGATAAAAACTTACCCTGTATTTAAAGATAGATAGATATACTAGCTGACCCGCCAGATGTTGTCCTGTCTTAGCTATGAATATTGAATTGGCATTAGCTATACAAACCTTGTCCTGACAATAAAGAACACATAAAAAAAGAATCATCCAATTTGGCGATTAATTTCGATATTTAAAGAAGATATATATAGATTTTGAAAACATTATTGTTGGAAAATAAAAAATACAACGTAGCGCGTATGCTAACTTGTTCCCCGGACTGCCGAGGCGCTTTATATGGTTAGGTTCAGATGTCACGACATACACTTAGCCTCAAGTGTCGACTCTAAAATTTTACATAATTATGCGATAAAGTATACATTCGTGTGTGAGAGATTCAAACAGACATTAAATATTCGCCTGTCCTTAATCCGATCCATAACAAGATCCCTTGCGGGGAGCAAGGGATCTTGTTCAGCGACGCCCTAAGCCGAGGTCCGTACTCCACAGGGGATGCCCTTGGCACGTACTAGAACATAAGTTTCTAAAGCCATGGCTGGACGCCTTAAATTATTGAGGCAGCTACAGGCAAGCCCGGTTAAGTAGTCGAAAACATTCTAGGTTGGTGAACCTAGAACGATTTCGGCAATACCTACGTCACTTAAAAAATAAACAAGATACGCCGCTTCTGTGTCAGTGGATAGTTGAATGGTGTATTGGTGTTTTGAATTTTAAGTCCTACATGTTTTGCCACATAATATGATGTCGTGTAACACGACAAACACGAACACAGTAAAAGTAAAATGTTACGGAGATCGTTTGGCGCTTGATTGACGTTGACAGGAGGGCGTTGTTGACTGTAAGCTGTGAAATTGTCCAAAAAAAAATGGCGGCGTTAGTTCCGATTTTGAGCACGCGCCGCAAGGTTTGTACAGCACATCAAGCTACCTCAATCTGTCAAATTTCTTTGATAGATTTTCAACTTCAAAACAAAAAATAAGGTTCATGTTCAATTGGGAAAATTTGACAGTTTGGGATAACTTGATGTGCTGGCGTCTGTACAACTTTCGTCAACTATTATTAAATTTTGTCATTGTTATAGACAGTGAAGGACCTAGTCCGTCGCGAGTGCAAGTGCCACGGCGTGTCGGGGTCGTGCGCGGTGCGCACGTGCTGGCGCGCGCTGCCGCCCTTCCGCGCTGCAGCCGCCGCGCTGCGCGACCGCTACGACCGCGCCAAGCTGGTGGCGCCTCACCCGCAGCGCCACGCGCGCGACCGGCCACTACGCCAAACGCATCTTGTGCTTGTAAGAAGGTAAGGAACCAAACACATTCTAGTGTTTCTATTCACTAAAACCTCATAATAAACTCGAGCGATGCGACATGCGTCAAGCGTCGCGCGCGCGTTACCTGTTTCCGCCCGTCGCTCCGCAATCGCGTTGCAGTGACTCGTGACCTGCTGTTTACAACTTCTTCATTTCTTTTCTTAGAATTCGCTGCCTCAAGACGCATTTTGCTTGAGCCATGTTTGTGACATTTCCGCAGAGTGAACAACGTGCTATGACAAAATCGCATGGCAAAGTACGAATATCACAGCTTAGGCAAAAAGTGTCATTCCCGTGGCCTCACGCGGTTGATGATATACAGACAACCCAAGCAGCACGCAAGCGTTTTCAACATCAATAAACCAGCCTATTTAGAACTTAGAGTTGTTTTAGAGACTTACAGGAGTGTCAAAACACTCCTGTAAGTCTCTAAAACAACTCTATTATATCAACTATATTATATAGGTTGTTATAAGAAAGATTTATGAGATTTATCTTTTATACAGCTCAAACTGCATAAAAGATTTATTAGGGGATCCGCGAACGCTTAGGGTATTTAAACAGAATATTAAAACTCTAATATAAAACTTTCTTTCACTTTCACAAAATTTCTTGACACTTTAATCTGGTTTTATCGTTATAGCTGTATGCAAGCTGTATCTTGCATGTGATCACTAACTTATTACAGCGCTAAGTGTTATTACAGTATCATTTGATGCTGGTTTCTGTACAATGGTATATGCAAACTCCATTATAAAACTAATTTTTATGGCGTAATTGGACACTCTTGTAAATACAGTGGTATTATGATTTCTGTCTATGAGGGCGTTTTAAAACTAATAAAATAAATGACAGCTACGAGTATAGTACAGCTTTATTTTGTATTCATGACACAGTCGCTCGATAAGACTTAACGGTCAACCGCCAATTCCGTCGACGTCCAACGAAGAGGGTTCCGTAGCAAAAACATTAAACAGTGATATTAATGATCATAACAGTTATGTTAAATGTGTAGATTTATTTCAACCTTCGTAACCTTATGATGACGTTTCTTGATGCAGCAGCGCAATTAGTTCAATTGATGATTTATTTGAACCATAAGACCTTGTTGTCTTACTATTTCGTCATATGACTATAATGATAGCCTTTTCACACAGCATTTAGAAGTGGGCCAATTATCTAAAGGCCGAGATGTTTCATCCTTTACTAATATGTTGACGTTCAATCGCTTTCTTGGCCATCTTAACTCGCCTTTTGATTCCCACAAACTTGTGCAATGCAAAGCCTGTTTTGCTCTTTCTCAATGGTTTTTACAATTTTAAACTGCATATTTCCCTGAAAATAAAGTATAACAGATATAATATATACAACACACTAATAATACTTTACAATAAGTTTACTTAGGTTAAAATAAACGGTCAAATTTAGAATCTCCTCCTTTTTTTCGTCGGTTAAAAATTAACCAGCTAATTCTTTTGGTTTTACCATACATCGGTACTTATCATCATCTTGGGCTCAGGGTTTTTTATTTCTTTTATGAAACTTTAAAGAGAATTATAAGCTATGTATTGAGAACTGATATACAGTCTAAATAATAAAAATATTCTATTATAAAGCTGATTAACAGCCAAACGCTGTACAGTATAATCCATAACTTACTTAGTACATTATAAAGACTATTACACACTCCCAATAGTGTTTAGGCTGTTTAACAAATTGTCGCCATTTTCGTAATTTCGAATGTATAAAAACAAAATTTGAAATATAATTTAAGGAATATATAAACAACAGTTACTACCATATCATGATGATCAGCTTGATATGAGGGTACATTGATCACACTGTGCCCTCATATCTATAATTTTGAAATATTATTTATTCTAAACAAAAAAAAATAAACACTTACCGTATTAACAGTATGTTTTCTTTATGTCAGCTCGATTATTTTGCTGGCGCTTGAATATTTTGCCGGATAACATAACAGGTTCACAATAAATTTTAATCCGCACTTGCAGTTATCACCTTCAGACATCTAAGTCCAAGATTTCTTTTACTCACTAATAAATACTATAAATAACAATGTCGCCATGCACGTTTCTATTACATTGAAAATGTGTTTGTCAAAATTTTATAACTCTATAATTCTCTTCAAAAACCTATTTAGAACCCTTTTCTTTAGAAGAGATTTATCAGATAATATCTATAGTGTTATGGTTTCTTTGTACACCGATTAACAGCTCTAATAACGCATAACGCTGCATAAAATGTGCCTTTTTTTAATTATAAGGTCTGTATAAGCGCTTATACAGATGGAGAACCTGGGAATTAGAGGTACTCAACTTCAACTCTTTAAAGACTACCTCAGTGGGCGTACTCAGTGCGTAAAGATAGATGATTTTCTTAGTGATGAGCAGAAGGTCACCTACGGAGTGCCTCAGGGCAGCGTGCTTTTTCTCATCTATATTAACGACCTGGGTATGCTCACCCTTCCTAAGGGTAGAATTATAAGTTTTGCTGATGACACAGCCCTCCTGTTTAGTGGGGATTCCTGGTGCGATGTGTACTCGTACGCTCAGTCGGGCTTTAATACTGTCACAAAATGCCTGCGCAGTCTTGTACTAACACTAAATGCGAATAAAACCGATTACGTTACCTTTTCTCTAAAAAAATCAAATTTGCCTACAATGCCGGGCACCATTAAAGTCTACTCGTGCCCAACACCGCATGATGCTACCTGCACTTGTATCCACCTTTCTAAAGCCGAATCTGTGAAGTATCTGGGGGTAATAGTTGACAACACCCTTAGATTTCACCAACATATAGACTCACTCATTACTAGGCTACATAAATTGATATATGTCTTTAAAACCCTGAGACACGTGGCGGATGACAAACTAAAGAGATTAGTCTACTTCGTCCTCGTTCAGTCATTGATAAGTTACTGCATAATAATTTGGGGTGGCGCACCTAAAACCACTATCCTTGAACTCGAGAGAGCCCAGAGAGTTATATTAAAAGTCTCTAATTTTCTTCCATACCGTTATCATAAAGATCTTCTATACAAGCAATCGAAAACCCTAACAGTACGCCAACTATTTATCCTGAACACTTTACTAAAACAACATTCATTACTCACCTATCACCCCTCAATGATACATGGTAAGAGACGATATAATCCCGTAAATCGCACTCATTCTCCCCTTTCGACTGTTTTTTCTAACCGCTTCTTTTGCTTTCTGGGACGATTTTTGTACAACAAAATCAATAAAATTCAACCAATATTTCACCTCAATAAGGGACAATGCAAAAAGAAGCTTACCACGTGGCTCCTGGGACTCACCTATGATGACACCGAAAAACTGCTTACCATCGTGACTTAAAGTAACCAAATGCCATCTAATAAATCCTCACCCACTCCCTCCCACACACGCACCCCCGCACTCACACGCACTCTCAGACATATACAAACAAAACACACCCACTACTCACTAAAACATTCTAATTTGTTTTTTATTTTATTTTCTCATTTTTAACTTTATTTTAAACACTTTTTTTTAAATCACTGTCTTTATTTTTTGCTATTATTTTGAATTGTATGAAACTGCTAGAGGGTGGTGACCTGGTGACCTGAAACACAGGCCCTTAAAGCCTAGCTTAGGCACCAGTCTCCCACAGTAAACTTAACCATATGATGTACTGTCAGTGTAATAATGTCTGCAATGTTTATTGTGGTGAGAAAATAAATACTTATACTTATATACAGCCTGTTATACAGCTTATAGTATAAACAAAACCGGTCAAGTGCGAGTTGGACTCGCGCACCGAGGGTTCCGTACAAACCTGTGGGTATATAAGTAAAAGTTCAAAATTGTCAAAAATATTTTTTTTTATATGACGAAACTAAAAATTTTCGGTTTTCGTAATTTTTCCTATATCTGTACTATAAGACGTGACTTCGTACAAAATTTCAAGATTCTAAGTTCACGGGAAGTACCCTGTAGGTTTTGATTCCCGTGCGAGTTTCGAAAATTTGCGGAATTTTGCGGCCTAAATGGCTGTATCTTTTGATTGCGTTGACTTAGAAGGTTGATTTTTCTACAGCTTCCAGGGACAGTAGAACTAAGTATCATATAGAAATTTCAGTTTGATACCTCCACGCGTTCCTGAGAAAAACGGTCTTGACAGACGGACGGACGGACGGACGGACGGACGGACAACAAAGTGATCTTATAAGGGTTCCGTTTTTTCCTTTAGAGATACGGAACCCTAAAAATGAACTTAAATATAGCTTTCATACAGCTTGCAATGCTGCTTGGGAATGTCACGATTGCCGAACACACTAAACGGAGTATGGTATTGTCACGCAGTTTTGTTCGTTCAGATGTCACACAATACATGTGGACGTAACTTCATCATTAAATTTGTCAATCTAAGACAAATAAGCATTTACCGCTCATTGAGATACGGTCTTCATCTTAAGAGAAACGTACCTACTGACTGATTATTATCAGTAATGTTTACCGTGTTATGTACCTACAGGCAAAAGCAGAACCCGAGCGTGGTCCGAGTGCCGCGCAAATCGGATCTTGTGTTCCTGGAGCCTTCGCCGTCGTACTGCGAGCGCGATGACGCCGCCGGCTCGTTCGGCACGCATGCGCGGACCTGCAACAGGACCTCCAGAGGTAATGTAGTTTCCTATGATGTTACAATCGCCAGTACCTACTCCACTCAATAACTTTATCAATTCAGCACATCTGATGGTTGGGCTAATTGGCATTTCATTTGACAAGATTTTGTGCCAGCACCCACTAGTGTTTTTTTTTTTGGGATCTGGCACACTTGCGCAAAAGACAATTGCCAATTTCCGCGAATGGACTTTTGCGCGAAGGGACACTAGCGGGAAAGACACTTGCACGAAAGACACGAACTTACGCAAAGTTTTCGTTATGCGTATCGTTTTCGAGGGCGCATTCGCGGAAATGTTACTATGCCGACTCTCAACAACTTTGTCTGGATGTCTTCAGCCGTACCTAATGTCATAAAGTTATATTTTAAATTCATTTTCAATTAGAAATTCCTTTACCTACTCTACTGTGATACAGTTATTGATACAAGTTGTAATGGAAAGTTAAATGATAGCTGTTTGTGTGACATTTTTGTATGTATTATTATTTAACTGGTACATGGGCACTGCTGCAGGCGAGGACGGCTGCTCGTCGCTGTGCTGCGGGCGGGGGTACAGCACGCAGCGGCGCGCGCTGGCGCGGCAGTGCCGGTGCCGCTTCCACTGGTGCTGCCGCGTCACCTGCGACACCTGCGTCGCGCGCACCGAGACACACGTCTGCAACTGACCGCATGTACAGCACGGAGCGGCGCGCGCTGGCGCGGCAGTGCCGGTGCCGCTTCCACTGGTGCTGCCGCGTCACCTGCGACACCTGCGTCGCGCGCACCGAGACACACGTCTGCAACTGACCGCATGTACAGCACGGAGCGGCGCGCGCTGGCGCGGCAGTGCCGGTGCCGCTTCCACTGGTGCTGCCGCGTCACCTGCGACACCTGCGTCGCGCGCACCGAGACACACGTCTGCAACTGACCGCATGTACAGCACGGAGCGGCGCGCGCTGGCGCGGCAGTGCCGGTGCCGCTTCCACTGGTGCTGCCGCGTCACCTGCGACACCTGCGTCGCGCGCACCGAGACACACGTCTGCAACTGACCGCATGTACAGCACGGAGCGGCGCGCGCTGGCGCGGCAGTGCCGGTGCCGCTTCCACTGGTGCTGCCGCGTCACCTGCGACACCTGCGTCGCGCGCACCGAGACACACGTCTGCAACTGACCGCATGTATAGCCAGTGATGACGTCTTCTTTAATAAGGCATTTTGATTGGTTTTGATTTCAAGATTGATCGTGTAATTGTTGCCATAGACAGGTAATCGTAGCTGCACAAGTGGTTACCATTCTTGGCCCAAAGCGGTGTAATCGCTAAGTTCAGTTAGGACTCAAAGTTAAGAATTTAATTACTACGCACGTTTGAGTGTATCTCAGTATCTTGCTGTATTTTACGGAATACTATTTGTGAATGGACATGAAAATAGTGTTAAAATAAGATATTTATAGAAAAGTGACGAGATTGTGAATATTTGTGATAACAGCATAACAATATTGTTTAATCAACTAGTATTAATGAAGTAAGTGGTTTGAGACCGAAATACAGTTTCGGTTTCAAAAACGTTTGGAAAGTGTATTTTGTTGCAACTTGCCTATGTATTTCTTCATGTTATCTAATTAAAATAAACGACTGTTATGCAACAGACCATTTAATATTTCATGTAACGTGTTATTTATAACCAGCTACATATTTTCACATTCCTATCAAACCAAAACTTTGAAACAGCTTTGTGTTGCGTCGTTCCGTAGTTTCGTGCAAATAGAAACGTTCCGCAAAATAAAATAAAACTTTTTTTTTTTGTCTAGTTTAAATTGTCACCAGATTCGTTAAAAGTGGAAGGCGCGCTATTATCTTGAGAAAATGACAATTGAAATTTTACAACTGGAAGGTGATGAAAAGTTAAAGAACTGTAATGAACTAGAGCGCGATGGTAATGATATAAGTCGGGATGTCAATTAAATACCTTAAAACAATCGTTAGATAGGTTAGGATGGTAATTAACCGTAAAAGACAGTAATTTAAAATAGCTAAATACAACAACACAGTTTAAATAATCACCGTCTTTTATTTCAATTCAGACTTTTAATACAATTCTGACTTTCATTTCAAATCAGTCTCAAAAAACTCAACTTCGTAAACATTAAGGGAACGGACGGTAATGAAGTGGAAACGAATGAAAAATTCAAAGATTTTGTTTATTCTTTACCGAATACATTAGAAACTCGAGAATAAAATCGGACCAAAATGTTTAAAGTAATTATAATAATTTGCTTACTACAGTACTTTGTGAAATAGAAGGAATGTGATGAAATTATTTCTGCACCCTAATTGCGTAACTCACGATTGATCATAATTGGTTTCGTCTTCACGGTTAAACAATATCCATTGCGTTATTTATGTTGTCGAACAGACACATTTTTCGAACATATGAAGCAATGGTTTAACAATCCGTTTCAAAACGATACAGATTATGATGAATCGTGAGTTACGCAATTAGGGTGCTGGACGAAGCACTTTCAACAATGCGAAGATCGTAAATAATTATGACAGCGATAGGCAGACATCCGCCTCGTCCTGCACCCTAATTGCGTAACTCACGATCCATCATAATCTGCTTCGTTTTGAAACAGATTGTTAAACCATTGCTTCATATGATCGAACAATGTGTCTGTTCAACAACGTAAATAACGCAATGAATACTGTTGAACTGTCAAATTGAAACCGATTATGATTAATCGTGAGTGACGCAATTAGGGTGCTGTTTGCCGCGTCTAACTGACCATAGACTACTACCTATTTATACTAGTTAGGAAAAAGTTGCAACGATTGATCATAATCCGTTTCGTTTTGAAACAGATTGTTAAACCATTGCTTCATAAGTTCGAAAAATGTGTCTGCTCAACAACGTAAATATTATATATAACGCAATGAATATTGTTGAACTGTAAAATTGAAACGGAATACCTATGATTAATTGTGAGTTATTAGGGTGCTGAACTTTATTAGGAACCAAATAAAACATCTACAAATTGTGAAATTTCCGAGTACGGACGGCGATGAAGTTTTTATTGTGACATTTAGAAGAAAAAACCTTTTCTTCTACTGAGTTAATGGTGTAATCAAAATACTTAAACAATAGGCCAGGGGTTTGGTAATTATATACCGTATTTTAATTAAAACCTTGAATTAGAATTTAGAGAAATAAACATAAAAACATCCGCTGAGGTATTTGCAAACAGAGAGGAATGATTTAACACGCAGTTTTATTAGCTTTATTAATAAAATTAACGAACCAAAATGTAAAATTAGCGATACTCCTTTTAAAGTGATTATGTTTTTACCCATTCAGCATTAAAAATTAAAAAAAAATATTAAAAAAACCATCGGTGAATTGGTCTGGATATCTTTTTTGCACGAAACTACGGAACGACCCGCTAACAGTAGGTACGGTTAACTACACGTCAGTGCATGGTACCGATTCTGTTGTCACAAAATTCTCTAAACTAGACTAAAAGTCACCAAAATTTAGTTTATTCCTGCCAAACGACGATTTCCCATTCTGAAATTGACTAAAGTAACACAACTTAACTATATTTTAGTTTGACAGCACTAAGATTGAACTGAGTTATAAATTTAGTGAAAATGGCTTCTGTTGTTGTCAATTTCATTATTCTATTCATCCTAAAATTTTGGTTGTCTAACTAAATCTGATTATTGTTAATCGCGATTAAATAGGTGGGGAATAAAATTAGTTGTCAATAACTAAAATTCACACCGACATCGACACCTCGACTTCTGGTGCAAAAATAGTACTGTTTTTTTTTTCTTTTCTTTTGTTTATATCTCGAAAATGGTGTCTTATCGCAAAAATAATGTTTTTTTTTTTTTGCAGAATAGCTATAAGATTCTCATAGTCAAAAGTAAGGAATCTTGGTTATAGTTTAGTTCGTTTAGTTTGGTGTACAACAGAATCGGCACCATTGGCGACCTAACTTGAGTGACGATGAGAGTCGCACTCGTCCCCGTTCGCACACACACATATTGTGGCGGGGTTTTGTATTGCACTGGATCTTCAGCGCACTGTTTGGTGCCGACAGCTGAAAATCGAACGTTCTGTTTTTCGTCGCACTGTGTTGTACTCTGTTGGATTCTGAATGCTTGGTACAACACCGACAGATGAAAATCCAGTACGAGATAAAATACAAGTCAAAGTCAAATTTTACCTCAGACGTGCGGTTGGTTGTACCTGCAGAGCAAACTGCTGGTAAAAAATCTTCGATCAAAACCCCCGCAGATTGTTAGCGTGTATAGGTACCTTCATTAACCAATTGTACTGGATTGACTCACTGTACTGTATGCACTTACCGAATAGTCACTAACTCCAGTCGTTTTAATACTGCATTGTAAATATATTAATATCAAGTGAATGTACTACCTATGTAAAATATGATAAATCAGTAGAATTTCTCAAAAGGCGTTGGTACTTACCTAAATAATATTGGCATCAATTTGTAGGCATGTGATATAAAGACAAACTTACGTTAACATCGCTGTGTCTACATTCATTTATGGCATTTCGACGACCATGACAAATACACGATGCAAGACTATTGTCACTCTGCGACCCCAGACCCCACGAGAAAAATCACAAAGTCACGACCCCCGTCCAAATGAAACGTGACTAGTACCGTCACTTTTTAAGCAGAATTTTTCGTAGAAATGTTACAAATGTGTACGCAGCCTTACAGTCTTGAAATTTGTGAAATTCTATTGATTGTCGTAATGTATGGTTGTCAGCGCGAGGGTTGATGTGCATTTACTGTAAGTCCGACGGCTTTAATACGTGTTAGGTGTAAGTATTGTTTGTGTAGACCTAAGAAAGAACATTCCGATAGACGTAATTTAACTTATTCTCGCACTGGCGACTCGGCGAATAAACGTTGTACCACCAAACATGTCTTATCATTGCACTGAGTACCTACTTAACCTACCTATATACCAAACTACATTTACAGAAGACCTACCGAACTACATAAATATAAATGACTAAAACTTTGAACATTATTAAAGAACCAATCTACATTAAGGGAGACGAGTATGTCACAGCTAGAAAAGAAATAGACTATAGTACTTTCTTTTAGTTTCTGGTTATCAACATGATAGGTGTACACTGTGTACAGTACGAGGGTGGCAGGACCAAAGGTACGAAAGACATTTTTGCGAAACATACTTGAGCGAACCCGCTTGCGCGAAAATACATTTCCGCGAATGAAATTTTGCGCGAACGAACTTTTGCGCGAAGGGACATTTGCGTGTAAACACATTTTCGCGCATGTGGCTTCGCGCAAGTATCCCAGCACGAATACGAGCACTAATAATACCTTTCACTAACGCAGGATACATAAGCGTTTTCCCCTATAACATTGACAGATACTGCCTCGTTGGTGTAGTGGCCGCAAGCGCTACTGCTGAGCACGAGGTCCTGGATCCGACTCCCAGGTCGGGCAAAGTGTTATTCTTTTTTCAAACAGGTCTTTTTTCAAAGTTGCAAGTTTTGTTTCATATTTCAAACGCTTATGTAGTTTGCGTACGAAAAATTGTCGTTTAAATAGCAATGCAAATAACCACGCCAGGAGCTGTCGGTGCAGCGGTGGTCAGGCGAGCGAATGAAACGTTGGAGTTACGAGTAACTGGATGTCCAACGTTAAGGGAGATGACCAGTGATTACAATGTACCTCTCGTTGTAAAGTACCAATGGAAAGAAACAGGACTAACAGTCCTGCGCCTGCATATCACGCCAAGTTAGGAATTTATTTGCCAGAGCAGTCATGGCCCAGTGGTAACAGCCGCGGTCCTAGGTTCGAACTCAGATAGGCGCTTTACTTTGTGTAATTGATTTAATCACCATAGCTCTGAAAATGGTGAAGGAAAACATCGTGAGGAAAAACCAGCGGCATGTACAGTCATCATCATCATCATCATTTCAGCCGAAAAACGTCCACTGCTGGACATAGGCCTCCCCCAATTTGGGGGGTTTTGCCATAATCGCCACGCTTGGCAGGCGGGTTGGCGATCCTGGCATGTTTGCATGTACAGTAGCCTCCACTAATGGTGCCCCAATCTCAAAAAGCAATAGATTGACACTTCGCTTTAACTTACGACCTTCTTATAATAAGCAATTTCTATAGGCTATAATACTATAGACACACACACTCTCATACGTTTACAAATGAATGTATTTCCTAAATTCAACCGTTAAAGCAAATGGCATGATAGCTGAGCGGTTACCGCACTTGATTATCGCGTTTGAGCGCAGCGAGTCGCGGTTTCGAATCCCACTCGCTGTGTGGATGGTCTTTTTATTGTTTTAAAAATCACTTTTGAGTATAGTTTCTTGTTCTGTTCTTCTTATTCACTAAACTCGTAAAACTTTATCATTATACCCACAGAAACCTAAATAAATTTAAATGATTTACGACTCATTCACCGCGACTTATAGAACGGTGTTGGTTGATATTGTGTGCTAGTGACGTGTGTTTCATCTATTAGCGTTCTTCTAATTCATTTTAAAATGTAAGCAAATTTAAATATAGAAATGAAAGCGAATATTATTGCGCTGCATAAAAGTGAACTTAATACCTATATCACAAATACCTATGTGATGAAACCGGACTGAGTGTGAGTATTATGATTTAAATATATATTAAACATTTATTTAATTAAAGTATAACTGCTGATCCTTGTAGTTATTTTTAAACGTTTTATAAATATCACAATGTCAAATATAAAATTTCAATGTAAATTTATTTCCTAGATTGTAGAACGATGAAAATAACAATAAACTAAATAATCTATGTGAAATTGCCCTTTTAAATAATTTTGTTTCTAAATAGTAGGTAATACATAAAGTGTGTATTTTGCTTAGTAGCCTAACAGTACCCCTTTTTTGTTTTAGTGAAATACTGTGAGTCGGTGGGTGAAAAGATATGAGGAAGGCGGTAGCCTTGCCCGTGGAAAGCAAAGTGGAAGACCCCAGCTCCTATAACAGGCACACGTTCAGCGAATATGAAACAAGTGGTTTCAAAACGACTAGACATTTTGCCGAATTATTCGACATATCTTTACGAACCGTGCGCCGTGCACTCCACGCAGAAGGTTCTCATCATCGAAAACCAGCTCGAGAATCAGCTCAAAAAACATAGTTAACGGAAAAAACATTAACATTAAGTTATAAATGACAAATATTTATTTATTTTAGTAATATTCAAATAATATTTTGTCTTATCCCTAATCTGGATTATTTTGAGGTTTAGTTTCAATCTTCTTTTCGGAATGAAAATGAACACTTAAGCTATAACCTCTTTAAGTCCTATTAAATACGATTTGTTAACTTTGAGGTTTGAGTTAGAACGAACTCACTCGCAGTAGAATAAAAGTAGTACTACTGAGTCATTTAATTGTATTGTGACAACTTGTCTGCATTTGTTACTTTTACGTGGGTAGATTTTTGTAGAATATTGTGATTTATTTAGAGTACCGACACACAGTAGTAATCAGCACAATATTATTATATTACTAAGATACAATAGCCTGATTATCATAGTTCACCAACTAGCTTATTTACTTCAATAAATTGTTCTTTATGACAAAATAAACTGTTTTAACAAGAAGTTAAATTAATTATTTTTATACATTCTTCATGAAGTTATAACGAATAAACATTTTGTAATCATTTATTATTGGTAAACCTTTATTTAAATAGCAATACGAGTAATAATAAAAAAATGTTACATTATTATTCTGGTATATTAATAAATCGAATAATAAAAGAACAGATGAAGATGATTGTTGAAAAGAAAAATTAAAGCTTCATCGCGAGATTTGAACCCAGACCTATGAGTTTCTTAATCCAAGACGATACGCTGCACGCTACCGGAACTCAAATTATGCAAGTAAATTTTAGCAATGGTATGAACCGACCAAGGTCATGTCTGTCGTCGCCGACGGTATGTATAAAATACAGAGAGTAACGCCAGTGTGTGAGTGCAGCGGTGAGTTTTGTGTTAATACATCACTTATACACACAGCTGTAGGTACGGCCTGGACCGCCACTTCATAGCAATATAGCCCTTAGTATGCGACTGCATTAGTGAATCTTGATAGTACAGACGCCAGCACATCAAGCTACCCCAATCTGTCAAATTTCTTTGATAGTTTTTCAACTTTATTACAAAGGAGGAGGTTTATGTTCAATTGGGAAAATTTGACAGTTTGGGAAAGAAACTCCACCGCTACTCTTTTAAAATGTTTTAAGTAGGTACAATATTTATAAACATTCAGACAATGTGACACTTACCAACCCGCACTGGGCACGCGTGGTGAATTACCGAACACTCCCTCTCACCGAAAGGAGGCCTGTGTCCATTGGCGTAGCTAGGGGGGGGCAGAAATTTCTTTGCCCACCCTAGAAAATATATCTTCCCGCGGTAAAAAGTATCTTCCCCAAAATCTAATATATTAAAATTCTCGTACCACAGAGCTTCTAACAAAACTCCCCCGAAACGGCTTATTCGATTCTTATAAAATGTTGTGTGTATATTCAGTAGATCTGAGAATAGGATTCAACTATTTTTCATACCCCTAAATGATAAGGGTGCTAAAACCCAAATTTATTTATTTTCACTCGTTTACCACCAACCCCTATTTTTATCGCGGTATTAGTCATCATCATCATGATTTCAGCCGAAAGACGTCCACTGCTGGACATAAGCCTCCCCCAAGGTCCTCCACTTCGACCGGTTCTGCGCTTTGCGCATCCAGGGGATTCCTGGGGCCTTCACAAGGTCATCGGTCCATCTTGTGGGAGGCCTTCCAACGCTACGTCTTCCGGTACGCGGTCGCTCCTCCAGAACCTTTCGGCCCCATCGGCCATCTGTTCAGCAAGCAATGTGCCCTGCCCACTGCTACTTAAGTTTGGCATTTCTTCGGGCTATGTCGGCTGCCTTGGTTCTCCTGCGGATCTCTTCATTCCTGATTCGATCACGTAGAGGTACTCCGAACATAGCCCTCTCCATTGCTCTTTGGTTGACTTTTAGCCTTCTGATAAGGCCCATTGTGAGCGACCACGTTTCAGTACCATATGTCATCACTGGCAATACGCACTGGTCAAAGACTTACGTCTTGAAATACTGCGGGATGTGGGACGAGAAGATATTACGTAGCTTCCCGAACGCTGCCCAGCCGAGTCGGATTCGACGATTGTCCTCTTTCTCGAAGTTGGACCTACCTAACTGGGCTACCTTACCTCGAAGTTGTAGACGATTATATTAATACGACGAACATAATCGTGTACAACTTCGAGTGTAGAATCTCCGATCTTCATGAGAGTAGGTGTCATCCATGTTCATTTTGAGACCCACTCTTTCGGAGACTCTACTGAGGTCATCGAGCATTGTACTGAAGTCCTCCATAGTCTCAGCCATGACTACTGTATCGTCGGCAAACCGAAGCTGAGTGATGTACTCACCATTGATGTTGATGCCAATCCCTCTCCAGGCCAGAACCTTGAAGACATCCTCCAGTGCAGCGGTAAACAGTTTCGGAGAGATCACGTCTACTAGTCTCACCCCTCGCTGCAGGAGGATAGGTTTTGAGGTCCGGTCCTGGAGCCGGACTGACATAATGGCGTTTTCATACAAACTTTTTAGCACCTCGATGGACCGATAGTCAATCTAGTACCGTTACAGAGACTGCAGTACCGCCCAAGTCTCGATTGAAACGAAGGTTTTCTCGTAGTCCACAAACGCTAAGCAGAGAGGCAGGTTATACTCTTCGGTCTTCTGTATAACCTGCCGTAGCGTATGAATGTGGTCCACGGTGCTAAAGCCTTTTCGGAATCCGGCTTGTTCGGGAGGCTGGAAGTCGTCGAACCTGCGCGCGAGACGGTTCGTGATGACTCTTGAAAAAAGCTTGTTGACATGGCTCAGAAGTGAGATGGGCCTATAATTCTAAAGCAGGGTGTTGTCGCCCTTCTTGAAGAAGAGTACCACCGTGAGCGCACCTCTCTTCCATGCCTCTGGCATTTTGTCCTCGAGTATGACGGAATCGAACAGCTTCTGGAGGGCCTTAAGAACAGGTGTTCCACCGGCCCTCAGGAGTTCGGCCGTAATTCCGTCTTCACCCGGCGCCTTGTTGTTTTTAAGCTGCTTCAGAGCCATCCTAATCTCGTACAAGCTGACGTCCGGAATGTCTTCGGTTTAGTGTCGGGTCAATCTAGCTCTTGGGTCGTTTGCTGGTTGACGTGTATAACTGTCCATAGAAGTTCTCGATCTCTCTTAACAGCTCAGGTTTGGCGGTTACGATTCTGCCATCGTCTGTATTCAGTTTCGGTAGCTGGCTCTGCCCAATAGAATAGATCTCTTGCAAAAACCTTGGAGCCCTTGTTCCGTATTAAATCGGCGAAGGTCACTTTTCAAGGACCGGAGATCCGTCTATTGAGCCGCCGGTACTGGAGCGCATCGGCTGAAGACTGCAGTATTATTTCTCACCTCTCGTCCATGAGCTGTAATGTAAGATCAGAGAGTTTCTGTTTTCTATTCATACGGCTGGTCTTGAAAATATCAGACCCTACCGTATGGACAGTTTCCACGAACCCGTCGTTATAATATATAAATGTTTTTTTTTTTAGTATATATAAATGATTTACCTCATTTACTAAAAAACCAACCACAAATGGTGTTATTTGCTGATGACACATCACTGATTTTTAAAGTTAAGAGACACGCACAGGAGCTTGACGAGGTAAATAGCGCTATAGTTAAGGTCCATAATTGGTTTACTGTAAATAATTTGGTATTAAATGGAAAGAAAACTAAATGCATAAGATTCACGTTACCGAATGTCAGAAGTAGTGAATGTCACGTTGTATTGAATAAGGAGATAATAGAATTCGTCGAACAGACGGTTTTCCTGGGGATCACGCTCGACTCAAAGCTACAGTGGGGTCCTCACTTAACATCACTTGCAGGGCGGCTAAGTTCTGCCGCTTACGCTGTTTGGAAGATCCGCCAATTAACAGACGTGGATACCGCGCGACTTGTTTATTTTAGTTACTTTCATAGCATCATGTCTTACGGTATTTTGCTATGGGGACGGGCTGCGGATGTTGAGTCGATCTTTATTCTGCAAAAGAGGGCTGTCAGAGCCATTTACAACCTCCGCAGACGCGAATCTCTAAGGGAACTGTTCAAAACAATTAACATCATGACGGTACCTTCTCAATATATTTATGAGAACATTATGTATGTTCGGAAAAATCTCCATCTTTTTAGTAAGATAAGTGACAGGCATAATTTTAACACTAGAAATAGGAACAAATTAGATCAACCACGTTTCAGATTGTCTAAAGTACATACTTCTTTTATGGGGTACTGTGTAAAATGTTATAATAAACTACCAGTCGATATTCTTGAACTAAGTGAAAATAAATTTAAGTCATGCATTAAACGCACACTATGTAGACAAGCATATTATAAGTTAGATGATTATATCTTAGATAAAAATGCCTGGCTTAATGCTGGTCCTGCTCCACAGCCACCTGGGCTTACTAATTAACATTTTAATATTTGGAAGAGATGCTTCCCCTTTTTTTTTATGTTTTCTGACATTACGAACACTGTTCCTATTATTATTATTTTTCTGACATTGCGAACATTTCTGTTCCTATTTTTATTAATTTTGTGACATTACGAATTTGTTTTTGATTTTACTGAACCAAGTATTATTTATTAAAATTTCAATAGATAGGTACTTATTATATATTTTTCTTTCTTTTTGGAAGTCAAATTTTATGAATTTCTCAAATAGGATTGAAACTATAGTTTTGTATAATTTAGAAGCATTTTGTCAAATTTTTGTAAATGTGAGTACCATGCATCCTTATAATATGTTGTTTTGATGTACGTCGACTTGAAAAAACGTGGTAGTTGAGAGTATGTCATGCTCACTTAAATGTCTCACTGATGGTGGCGTGTGTGTTGGATCATTCGGTTCCCTAGAAAATGGTTGAGCTGGATGGTGCTGATCCATGCGTCAAGTTCGTGAACGGGCGCCGTCGGTTGAGACTGGTCATCTCTTATCTGCCATGGCTTATTTTGAATCTTATTTATTTTAATTTATTTTATTATATTTTTTTACATTGTTCTCACATATAGAAGCACCAAGAATAATGTTCCCAAAATTTTGTAATACCCACGATTTAAAAGAGTGTCCTTGGAGTTTCTTGCCCGTTCTTCTCCAGAGAGATCTACGTTTTTGGAATGGGCACCTAGCTTCAACTTCGATTTTTGTTTGACAATTCAAAAGTGCCTGTGAAAGGTCTAATTGAAATAAATGCTTTGAGTTTTGAGTTTGAGTTTAATCGTCCACTGAGCTCCCTAGGCACTCGAAACGATTCTCGAGTTCGAGCTGAAAGCTCCCGGAGTTTTGGATTTGGATCGGTGCTGGGCGGAGCGTTTACTTCATCAGCCGACATCTTTCTAGCTTGATGTTGATATTCAATGTGCCCCTTACCATGCGGTGATCGCCTCCGGTTTTCACCGAGTTGATCACAGAGATATCATTGAATATTTGCTTCTTCGTCGACATAATGAAGTCAATCACGTTTTTAGTTTCACCATCAAGGCTCTGCCAGGTCCACTTTCTGAAGAAGGAGTTTATCATAAAGAGGCTTTCATTCTCCATAAAACTGGCCAGTAAGTTACCCCGGTGGTTCCGACATGCAAATCCAAATTGCCCCACTCGCAGCTCATCATCGTCTCGCTTGCCCAGTTTCGCGTTGAAGTCCCTTATGACAACGAGGTATGACAATATGGTGATGGCTGGCAACACCGCCTACTGTTTACATATATGTCCCGCATATTTAAAAATAATAATCTAAGAAAAATCCTTCTAAATTGACCAAAAAATAGTGATACACAGTGCAATAACTACAATTTAAAAGTGGTATTATTTGTGACTAACAACGACGAGTG
Organism: Polymixis flavicincta; assembly: GCA_949987655.1. Classification (NCBI taxonomy): domain Eukaryota; kingdom Metazoa; phylum Arthropoda; class Insecta; order Lepidoptera; family Noctuidae; genus Polymixis; species Polymixis flavicincta. The sequence continues at coordinate 20,841,048 of OX465195.1, forward strand.
TATATCCAATTTAAAACCATAGTAAGTTCCATCTAATAACGTTCCACAAACAATAAATCAGTGCTAATAATAACAATTCACCACAACCTTTCTCTAATTAATATCAAATAGTTAACATATGTGCAGTTTTTTATCTTATAAATGGTGAAATAATTACGAAATACTAAAATCAAAACACCGTTAAGAAAACATTTTTAAAATTTTATTGACCTTTGGACCTTAATAAATGTTCGACCATTAGCGCCAGCTCGTCACCAAGCAGTGAAGGGACTAACCAAGAAAATACCGCTACTTGCCACCAGTGGCGCAAATCTAACGATTGGGGATACCAGTGCAAAAACTTTTTAGAATCTGGTAGAAAAAAAAAATTTTTTTTGAAGACTTCAAATGCAAATAGCTATTCGGATCACAGAAAATTATATTCTTGGTGCATTGTTCTGGAAATTCAATCTATATAAATAAAAATACAAGTCCTGACTGACTGACTGATTGACTGACTCATCAACGCCCAGCCCAAACCCTTGGACCTAGAAAGCTGAAATTTTGCACAGAGGTTCCCTTCATAATGTAGACAAGGAATAAGGAAGGATTTTTCGAAATTCAACCCCTAAAGGAGTTAAATAGGGGATGAAAGTTTGTATGGAAAATTGAAATTTTTGTAGTTATAACCATGGAAATTGGTATTTCTCATTCTGATTAAAAATAAAAAAAACCACGTGTTTCAGTGTTTTCGGGAAATCATCCCCTGAGAGCGTAAAATAGGGGATGAAAGTAGAAATGAGAAACCCGTTAGTTTTGTTGTTCGAACCATGAAAATTTGTATTTAGCCTTTTGTTTGGTAATAATTAATCATTACATGTATCAGCGTTTTTGAAAAATTATCCCAGAAGAGGGTAAAAATTTATAGAGGGGATGAATTTTTTTTTTAGGAAACCCGTAAATTTTAAAGCTTACCTACCAATAAAATTGGTAATAAAAGACTTTTGGCGTTGTTGTAAAATCATCCCCTAAGCGGTTAAAAACCCTACTAACTCATCATCGCTCAGCCCAACTTTGCGCCATCGCCAAAGGCACCTTCGTAATTATGAGAACAATTACTTTACTAAGGGATCCAGTGAGTAATAAATACTTACATTTTCCTTATTTCCGTTATCATCATCATCATTTCAGCCGAAAGGCATCCACTGCTGGACATAGGACTCCCCCAAGCTCCACCCCTTCAACCAGTTCTGTGCTACCCGCATCCAGCGGATTCCTCTATTTCAATTGGTTCTGCTTTTCTCGCATCCAGCGGATTCCTGCCATCGGTCCATCTTATGGGAGGACTTCCAGCGCTACGTTTTCCGGTACGCGGTCGCCACTCCAGAACCTTTCGGCCCCATCGGCCATCTGTTCTGCGAGCAATGTGCCCTGCCCACTGCCACTTAAGTTTGGCAATTCTTCGGGCAATGTCAGTTGCCTTGGTTCTCGCGCGGATCTCTTAGTTCCTGATTCGATCACGTAGGAAAACTCTGAGCATAGCCCTCTCCATTGCCCTTTGGGTGACTTTTAGCCTTCTGATAAGACCCATTGTGAGCGACCACGTTTCAGTACCATATGTTATCACTGGTAACACGCACTGGTCAAAGACTTTCGTCTTGAGACACTGCGGGATGTGGGACGAGAAGATATTGCGTAGCTTCAAGAACGCTGCTCAGCCGAATCGGATTCGACGATTGACCTCTTTCTCGAAGTTGGATCTACCTAACTGGACAGTTTGCCCTAGGTAAACATAATCGTCTACAACTTCGAGTGTAGAGTCTCCGATCTTCGTAAGAGTGCGTGTTACATGGACATTCGAAATTTTCTAAGTTTTGTCCATGTTCATTTTGAGACCCACTCTTCTTTCTCACTCGGAAGCTCCACTGAGGTCATCGAGCATTGTACTGAAGTCCTCCATAGTCTTAGCCATGACTAATAAATCATCGGCAAACCAAAGGTGAGTGATGTACTCGCCATTGATGGTGATGCCAATCTCTTTCCAGTCCAGAACTTTGAAGAGATCCTCCAGTGCAGCGGAGAGATAACGTCTCCCTGTCTCACCCCTCGCTGCAGGAGGACAAGTCTCGAGGTCTGATCCGGTATTTACATACCTGTTATTATTTACGTAACGACTTTTTTTTTCTTATTCTCACAGGATAGAGAATAAAGTGGATTTAATATTTAACTTTAAAGTTGCCTTCAAATTTGGCATGCAAGTAGTTTTTCCGTTCCGTTATTTATTCCGTTTCTATTATTATTTATAAGTAATCACAGCCACACGGGTCGATCCATCAGGTTAAGCTACGCTTGCCGCGGTTGGTCCGTGGATGGTTGACCATCTTTATATACCAAGACCCCTCCGTGCCTCGGAAAGCACGTTAAGCCATTGGTCCCGGCTGTCATTTGTGGATCTTTGACAGTCGTTACGGGTCGTCAGAAGCCCGAAAATCTGACAACCCGTCGTACCGAGGTATCGTATTCCCCATTAACTGGGTTATGGAGGTCAGATAGGTAGTCGCTCCATGTAAAATAATGGTATTCAGTTACATCCGGTTAGACTGGACGGAACCGGAAGCCAGTTCCAACATAGTTGGAAAAAGGCTAGGCAGATGATGATGATCCTCCATCAATCTTATATCAATCCACGCACAGCTCCTCGGATACTATATAAGCAGTGCGAGAAGACATTGTTTACCTGGATTAACAGATAAGGTACTTTTAATCCTGGTAGTACGTAACCGTGGGATATTTTCCGACATCCACGCGGGCGAAGCCGCGGGCAAAAGCTAGTTTAAATATAAAATATGAATTCCTTAGAAAATGTCACCTTCTGAAGAACACGCACACGGTCGGAACCTGATACCAGTGATATAATCTCGCAAACCTTGGACTGTACCTATAGTTCCTTGCCAGGTATGTCTGAAAATGATGACGAAAGTCAAATAAACATCTCTAAGATCTATCTTCGGTCTCTAGTTAAAACTCAACTAGACACCGCACACAAGCAAATAGAATTATTATTACTCCGTCTCAACGCCGCCTCGTGTTTGTGTACAGTGCTGCGACCCAGTGCGCTTGTTCGTGTGTCTTTTCGATGGTGGTGCGTGTTAATTGTGTTGTTCGTGTCGTCGTAATGTGCATACATACACATAAGTGCCTACCCACTGTGTTTCATGGATGTACCTACGTACGAGACGCGCACGATGCACGTGCTATGAGACACAAACCACGGCAAACCTCTGGACGCGCACGCGCACCGTGGGATGGCGATGGCAGGAGTCAAAACAAATTATTTATTATTATTATTACATGACCTTTATTTCAAAAAATTCATATTAATTACATTTTCAAATATTAATATAAAAAATATAGGAATATTTAAAAATATAAAATAGTGGCCCACCGGTATCAGGAACAGGGTCCAAGCTACCGGCGGTCAGGGCTCCAGAGAGAGAAACCTCCTGACAATACGAGCCGTGTCCAGGAGTACCGCTTTCTGGATCAAGGCCCTGACCCAGCTGCCCAACGAGAGCCACCTTAGGTGTTGGTCGAGGCTCTTTGCTATCAAACCATTGGCTGTAACAACTATCGGCACAATGATCGCTGAGTCCACATCCCACATGTCGACAACCTCGCGAGCCAAGTCAAGATACTTGATTTGTTTATCTTTCTCGGCTTTCTCGAGGTTCTCGTCATGCGGGACGGTTATGTCAACGATCATTGTGCGCCGCTCTAGTCGATCCACCACCACTATATCAGGCTTATTGGCTACAATAGTCCTGTCAGTGATGATGAATCGATCCCAGTACAGTGTGACATGTCCATTTTCGAGAACTGGGTCGGGCACATACCTATAGTACGGCACTTCTGATTCCACAAGGCTGTATTTCAGAGCAAGTTGCTGGTGAATAATCCTGGCTACAAGTTTGTGCCTATGCAAATATTCTTTGTTAGCTAGACGAGAACACCCGGAAATAATGTGTCTGATGGATTCTCCCGGACGGTGGCATGCCCGACAAATGTCAACCGTACCGTCTTTCACAATAAATCTCCGGTAATTGTTCGTCATGATAACTTCGTCCATAATTGCACAAACAAAACCTTCGGTTTCCCCAAAGAGGTCACCGAAACGCAGCCAGGCTACGGACGCTAGTTGGTCTACATCGGGTCCATGTAGGGCCCGGAAAAAGCGTCCGTGAAGCTCCTTACTCTGCCATACCTCCATGCGATCATTAGTGTCAAGCACTACAGGTTTGCGCCAGTTCTCTTTAGCCAAGGAGAGCGGGGTGAGGCCTTTGTCCACCGCGACCACATCTCGATGCATCCCCACGTCGGTCTCTAGGAAATATTCCCTGAGACTGCATATCTCGCGATTGTGGAGGGTCTTAGCGTTTAAGAACCCTCGACCTCCACACTTTCGCGGGATATACAGTCTCATTACCGATGACCGTGGGTGATGCATTCGATATGCAGTCAGCAGCGTACGGACCCTCCTATCCAGGGCGTCAAGTTCGGTTAGAGTCCATTTGAGTATGCCGAAAGAGTACATCAAGATCGGCATGACCCGTCGGTTCTCGTCCGTTGAAGGACGAGAACCGAGGAAGGACCTTGTCTGCTGATAAAAGACTATTAAATACTTTCTTCAGGCGGCCAAAGAAACGCTCCTTCAACGATTGCTTCATGTCAGTAACATTGATGCCCAACGCTTCCGACATACCCAAATACTTATAGGTTTCGGTTGCGGAGAGGGCTCGAAGGTTTATGGAATCCGAGAGTTGGGTTCCCACGGATTCCACAATCTCCCCTCGTTTTACATGCATGACCGCACATTTGTCCATACCAAAATCCATCCTGATGGCGCTACTGAAGGTTTCAGTTACTTTCAGTAGCTCCATCAGTTGTAAATTGTTGGGGGCATAGAGTTTTAGGTCATCCATGTAGAGGAGGTGAGATATAATCTGACCACCTTTCCTCAGCCTATACCTGAATCCTCCAGCAGTGTGCTTAGAGGATTCAGGGCTAGGCAGAACCAAAGCGGACTCAAACTGTCGCCCTGAAATATACCTCGCTCGATCCTTATCGGCTCGCTATTCCTCTGGATATTTCGACATCCTGGATATCGAAGGACCGTCCTCCATTGCCCCATACATGACATCAGGAAGGTGCGCAGAGTTGTATCTACTTTATACAACTCCAGCACCCTCATGAGCCATGTATGTGGCACCGAGTCATAGGCCTTCTTGTAGTCTATCCAACATGTCGAAAGATCCTTTCGGGAACGGCGAACCTGTTGGCTGATGGCCATATCAATGAGGAGTAGCTCCTTAGTACCGCGGGACCCATTCTTACATCCATTTTGAGAGACAGACATGATGGAATTAGTGTCAACATGATTGTAAATTTTAGTTCTCAAAATGGATGTGAGAACCTAATAGACCGTCGGTAAACACGTGATCGGCCTATAATTTTTGGGTTCCTCGGTACTACCTGATTTATGGAGCAGGTGGGTAACTCCTGTTGTCAGGAACTGGGGTAGCGAACCAGACTCCAAAGCAGTCTGGTACTGAGCCGCCAAGCGAGCGTGCGATCCCATGAACCATTTGATCCAGAAGTTGTGCAGCCCGTCCGGCCCTGGAGACTTCCAGTTGGGCAGCGGACGGACTGCACGAGCTACATCTTGGGGGCAGATGGTAATAGCCCCCATTTCTGGTATGGGATTTCAGGCTCGCTCGACTTCTCGAGCCCAATCACCTTCGGTGTGACTGACATGCACCGACCAGATATTGCGCCAAAAAGAGCACATGGCGTCATCTTCCGGTAGGCGCGTATCAGCCACACCTTGGTCCGGTCGCTCCCAAGCCCTATAGACCCACCTTTCATAACTCTGGAAGGTGCGGTTCTGAGTGTATCAGTCTACCCGGCGCTTATACCGACGAATACGGTTTGCCCATGCATACACTTTCTGCTTCAGGAAGTCTATGCGCTCTGTGACACGGGACATATTATCTTGAGGGCTGGTATCAGTCCCTGAGAATGCCCGCCTCACAAAGCGCATCACTCTAGGGCGAGTGTTGCCCTCCCTGAAGCAGATTCGTTTGCCGATGAGGGCTCTGGCCCCACCAATACAACGTTCAATCCTGCACTGCCAAGCTGGTACGGCTGATTTCGGTCGCGTAGCTCTAGAGTCATTTGCGAATTTGACATGAGCTACACGACAAGCCGCCACAGCCGCGCAGTACAGAATCGAATGAGTATCGATGAGGTCTTCGCAGTCATCAAAATAATTTGACAACTGCGAATCCAAAGCCGCCACCAGCGCCCTATTCTTGTTATGCATGGGCAAACGAGGTAAGCGTGGCCTAAGTTCGGGCGACATAAACCGATATTCTCGAATCGCACCCTCCAAAGCACTCCTCAATTCCTCACTGCACTGGGTACTTACGTTTGTAGCCCTGTCAACACTCCCCTCGTCAGCTTTAGGCGCGTTATCTGTGGTGAGCCGTGGTGGTACCACAACTGTCTGCGACGGTGGGACGATGACATGGCTACTCTGCATTTCCTTTTGCAGGCGATCAAGTACAGTGTCATCCAACATATGATTACGCTGGATGACCTGCACCTGATCCGACAGTCGTTGTGCCGAAACGTTGACAGCTGGCTCAAGCACCTAAAAAAGAGAGAGCATCCGAACACGGTACGCGGTCAGGTTGTTTCCTCCCTCTGTAGCCCCATAGTATGAGCGCATGACGTTTTCGTTGATGGATCATGTCCATCTCATGCGCTGCACACTTCCGCCGGGAGCTGGGACCCTATCAGAGGCCGGTAGGCCTCGAGGTCCTAAGCCGTCCGGCGTCCTCCTCGTCGACGAGCTGGTGGCGGGGAGAAAAAAGAAACGTAGTAACGTGTTTGGATGTTTAATTTATTGGTGGATTTCTTCCAAAAGGTTTAATATTGCTTTTTAAACAGATGTGACTGACAGAAATTAATAAATATGGATAAAAACGGAAAATAAGAGATATGAAAAAAAATTGACGTCGTTGACTTTTCAGTGTTGCCAAGTTATTATTATTAGAAAATTGTAACCTGAAGAAAACGAATACCGATATACTCGTATTAAGGAAAAATAAAACGTAAAAAACAATAGCGTGTAGTCCCCTTAAGACCAAAACCCAAACGCCGAAGAAGAAAGCACAAGTTCGTACAAAGACAACGCAGACGCTGACCTCAGGTGTGGACATTGCACTCAGCGCACAGCAAGTAGTTATTGGTTCTGGAAGTTCTCGGGACGTCGTCGTCTCGCAGAATAATATTAACGCAAATACACCACGTCCTTCACCCTCACGTGTGAAAGGTAACATGTAGATTTAAGAAAGAAGAAGATATGCCAAGTAGTTGAAAATGTATCGGAACCTGGTGTCTCCACTTGCTCCCCACTACCGCGCCACAACTACACATGCAATTTAGTAAAACCAATAGATACGAAGTCGCGCTCACACTCGCAATTTATAAATCAGAACGTACTACACAATCAAATATAGACCTTATCCCTTCAAACGCAGCGTGCATTTAAGTACAACTCACTCACACAAACAACGGTTGCTACCGTTGTGCTGTGCAAAAGCAATTTATTTTACATATTGTAATGATTATTCTTTATACTTACATTTTGTTAACATTAACCTTGAAATTTAAGCATTCTCTATGTACCTTCATACTCATTTTTTGGAAGGAAATATAGTATTTGCGTGTTACAATAACTATTTCTTTAATATCTGTAATAAAATAAAATTTGATCTTTGTAATTTTGTATGTTGTGACATGTATGTCAAGATTTGTCAAACTGTCAGTTACTTTTCTTTTTTCCCATAGAGTTTCTCACTAGTCTATAAAGAATTACTTTTTGGTTTAATTATTATAAATTATTTTTATCAATATTATTAGCTGAAATATTGTATTTTATTAACTATGATTGTTTACTTCTTAATTTTAAATTATATCTTTAAATTCTTTACACACACATGGTTGTATAATATGTGCTGGCTGATTACATGTGTCTGGCCACTGGAGGATATAATTTTAAAATGTAAAAAATGTTCTGGAACGGCTGAAACTAGTATAAATAGAGGACGAAGCGCAGAAAGCGGGACTACTACGAGAGGGAACTACGAAGAGGGACAGCGACGTAATTTGATGTATGGACGTGCTGTTTATTTTTCTGAAAAGCCTCCACTAATAATACTACTACTGCTGCGGCCCTACTATTGAGCTTCGGAGTTTTGTCGGGTCCCTCCTGTTTCCACTGCTCGTCTTACTACAACCAATAGACAACAAGGCGCTCATACCGGATCCTCCTCACGACATATCCTCCTCCCAGTGTGTGTGACTTAAGAACCCTCCTCACAATATATCCTCCTCCCAGTTTGTGATACTAAAGGACTCTAGTGAAATAGGTAATTTTTATAAAACTATTTGTATTTTTATTAATTTAAATTAAAAATGTACAAATCTACTTATAATCTTTATTTCCCTTAGGTTTAAGTTTGATTTGTTACAATATACGCTAGTGATTGACTACATCGGAAAGTTGTCGATACTTCTATTTATTATTGTACTACTTCAATTATTTTTGGGGTCCAGGAAATAAGATAAAATGAAAACGATAACCGTAATACGTCACTAATATATTATCTGAACAATGCCGATAACAATAACGCATACGAAGCGTTTGAAGACTTTAACGTAAGTTAAATGCCAAAACCAAAAAAAAGTAAGGAATTAGCACGAGGATAAGACTTATTATACGATAATTCAAACCCAATAACACTCCACCGACATTATCTAAAATTTTGTTAACTTTACGACTGTTGTTTAGGCATTTCTCTACTACGCTGTAAAATAATCAAAATAAGTAAAAAACATTAATTCACATCGATCTAGCCATCAATTTATTCGCGAATCGACATTAACGATAGCCTACGTTAGTGGATCTGCACGAGCACATCACTAGCTCGACGCAAGAACCAGCGGCCGTACTACGGAATGCATAGATACTTTATCGTTTTGTGATTTTTACATTGCTTGTCCAGTCACTTAGCGACAAAATATTTAGGTAGTGGTTTAGGAGCAATGTATTTAGTACAAAAATAAAACAGTCGCTGTGATATTTGAAAACAAAAATAACATGGTAAACGCAAGAAATGTTTTTCGATTTCTTGTTTTTCATGATTTTAAAGACAAATATAGAAAAATACTTGTACTTATTTATGGTAAGTGATTCCATGATTCACAAAGTTTTTGTTTTGGCTTTGGTTTTTACAAGAAACCACTGAACAACACGGCATTCTTATGATTTATCACGACAACGGTCGAAAGCACACTAGTTCGCGGAGACGGCCATTTGCTTTAGGAATGATCATGCTGATCATACCGCGCGGACACAGACACGCCCCTTTCCCACTTCTCCTGCTTTTTATATTTCTATGGTAACATATGCGTTCTTAGCAGTGAAACATCAAACAGAATAAACGGAATGAGTGAAAGAACTCATATTAAGAACTATAGTATGTGTCATTACCGTACTCCTAAATGTTGAATAAAATATTTGCTCAATAATATCGATCAAAAAGTGCAAAACTTCACTCTTACTGACTATTGCATTATTTTATTGGTGAAGAGGATTTCAGGAAAACCCATAATTATATAGAATTTGTAACCTAAGTTCGTGACATGTTAATAACACTAAATCATACTAACTTTATAATATGTCTGCCTACTTTTAAGTACATGGATAATGCCAATATTATGTTTAACAGCCGAGTAGATACTTTTAACAGTTTAATTTGTATGGATGTTGAGACATACAGCTACGCGTTTATTTTGGACTCAAATTTAAATCTTCCATACACGTGGTATACATATAACCAGCGGCATGGACACCTGAATAACAAAGGCTTTATGCAGATTATCTCAGATTTGCAAAGCTTCATTTTGGACCTAGAGGCAGTAAATACTTCTAACTTAGGACTTTTAAGGGATGAACTGTCTGATGACTACACTAATTCAACGGCTAATCTGTCAAAAAGCCCATCTAGTAATAATATAAATGAGACAAAAGAGCCGTCCCACTCAAATTGTTTTTTTCGCCTTAACAGTATAAATATATTGCATCAAAACATTGCTGGACTTTTCAATAAGGCAGACCTGCTCACAGTCCATCTTCAGGAACTATCTCAGAAACAGAAAGACATAGATGTGGTCTGCATAACGGAATTCTTCATTATGCGGGGCTATGAAAAGGTATTAAATATTCCAAGTTATAAATTAGCTGCGTGTTATGCAAGGCGAGAAAAAAAGCGCGGAGGATCTTGCGTTCTAGTTAAAATAGGCCTAGAGTATAAAAAACTAACAGAGATCTCACGCCATTCAATAACTAACACTTTTGAATGCTGCGGAATCGAACTAGTCCTGCAAAAATTAATCGTTATTTGTATATACAGGCCACCGAAACTAACAACCTAAATTATGTTCTACTAGCTTTTGCCAGCGGCTTCGCCCGCGCGGAACTTTCATCCCCCATTTAACTCCCTTGGGGGTTGAATTTCGAAAATTCCTTTCTTATTCCTTGTCTACATTATAAAGGGAACCTCTGTGCAAAATTTCAGCTTTCTAGGTCCAAGGGTTTGGGCTGGGCGTTGATGAGTCAGTCAGGACCTCTCTTTTTATTTATACACGGCTAATTTTAGGTCGTTCTGGAACCGAAAGCCATGAACTCGATCATCGAACTAGAATCGATTGAGACTATTATTTTAAATAAACAACAAAAAAAAAACACGAATCATTAAATTTATTGTTTTCTTGAGTGAAATAATGAGAACTCGAAGTAACGCTTCCTTGCGATCAATGTATACGTGCGTATAAAACGTATCGACAAACGGCAACACATGCGAACGATATCCATTGAAAAATCCATTCATCGATCAGACAGCATGATCCGTTAGCCACGCCCCCGACCCCCGTCTAGCCGACCGCCCGCCCTTCCTTGTTCCGAATTCCTTCCCAGTATTGTGTCGCGTTTCGCTGTATTAGGTCACGTACACCGCACGCGCAACCTAATTACGCGCCAAAAATGAGTGCAATCTGTGTGTGAAATGTGGATTTTTATGGGATTGCGAACCATAACTTGGAAGAGGCTAGAGGATTGTAAGCTCAGCCGGAATACCTGAACTCACTGCGCGCACGTGGAATCAACGACCCTCAAGTTCCCTTCACCTCCACCATTCTGGCCGCAACTCAGCGCCTCCTCGATCATGGACAGTTTCGAGCGCCCGCACACGTGCAACGCGGACCGCGTTAGAGGAAGATATACTGGAGTAGGTAGGTACTTCGAACGCTAGGTACCCACGTCGTAGTACCACAATGGCGGCCAGGCGATTCAATGTTAGCCAATAGTCATCATTTCAGCCGAAAGACGTTCACTGCTGGACATAAGCCTCCCCCAAAAGGGGGGTTTTGCCATAATCGCCACGCTTGGCAGGCGGGTTGGCGATCGCAGTGAGGTGATCAAATGCATAGAGAACGCTGCTGCCCATTCTCTAGTAGATCCCTTAGTCGCCTTCTACGACACCCACGGGAAGAAATGGGATGGTGCTATTCTTATACGCCCGGCAACACACACGGGACCAATTAGCCAATAGTAAATATGGAAAATGAATTCGAATGGATTAAATTACATCCATAGGTACGTGTTTCTAAACCTATGGCTGCCGTTTTACTATGTCTATTTATTTAAGCGTAGGTACCTAGTTCACAGATGACAGAGTTCGCTGATCACCGCTACCTTTGCCTACGCGCCGACTTTTTTTTAAATAAATACGCAATCGTTAAATAGGTACACAAATAAAATAAGATAAGCGAATTTAGACTTTATTTCATAACCGTTAACGGGGAAAAATAGAAATTTCACCAAACTAGGTTAGTAGGTCCGCAGTTTACTAAAAATATTCTGAGAAATCTATTGTCTCGTGTCCGACCGGGCTGTACAAGGGTTCAAGGTTCACAACCGAATTACGCGGTTAAAGTTATTTAAATAAGGTCTTAATTCGGTTCAATGTTTTCATAGTAAGGGACACCTCCAACTAATAATGAACTCTATGCGACTCACTAAACGATTCATTTTTCTGTTTGAATTGCCTGCCTTTGTAGAAGCCGCCGCAAGCATTGTCGCAAAAAAATGTTTTAGGCAGTATTATGGTAGGTAGGTACTCGTATGTTTATTAAGTACCTATTAGCTCGATTGGTCGACACTCGATTAAAGGCCTTAAATGCAACTCCCAAGCGTACTCGTCGTGTCTAGTTGACGGGTAGTACACACGGCTACACATCAAGCTATACATTTCCAGTATAAGCTGATCTCGCATTGTAAACGATTTTCGTACAGCACGAGATCAGCGTAAACTGGAAATGTATGTTAAATTTGTGTCGAACAATATAGCTGTACCTCTTAGCCATATTATTAATCTCAGCATTAACTCTGGCGTGTTCCCTAATAGCTTAAAAACTGTTATAGTTAAACCACTTCTCAAAAAAAAAAAAGGAAGAAGTAGCGAATTACAGACCATTAGCCTTAATCCCGGTAATGTCCAAAGTAGTAGAGAAGTTAATCTACGAATTACTTAACAATTTTTTATGTAAATATGACATTTTATGTAATGAACAAAAAGGTTTTAGGAAAAACAGAAGCATTAATACAGCTATTTTCGAGTTACTCAATATGATCACAAAAAACGTAGATAGCAAAGTACCGCGCAATATGCGCAATCTTCACAGATATGACGAGAGCTTTTGATTGTGTAGATCACGACATTCTACTAAACAAATTAAGCGTTTATGGAATAAGAGGAAATGTATTAAAACTTATTAAATCATACCTTAGTGATCGTAAACAGTACACAGAAATAACTAGAATTTGCCCTAAAACGAAGAGGGAAAGAAAATACCGATCCAAAGAACGAACAATAAAATATGGTGTACCACAGGGCAGTCTTCTCGGGCCACCCCTTTTCTTAATTTATATCAACGATTTGCCACGCTATGTTGATAACCCTATGGTATTATTTTTAACAATTCTCACACTTTATTCACCGCAACTCCCTCATCAGTCCACTTCAATCCGGTTTCAGGCCCGGGCACAGTACCATTTCTGCTCTCCTCAAAGTGACTGACGATATAAGGCGTGGTATGGAAGACACTAAAGTTACAGTCTTAGTGTTAATAGACTTCTCCAATGCGTTTAATACCGTCAGTCACGAACTTCTTTTATCCATTCTTTCCTCTATTATGGTCTCTCCGGAGGTATTGGAATGGTTTGCCTCTTATCTTCAGGGGCGTCAGCAGTCCGTTCGTGCTGGAGACTCTTCATCGAGTTTCTGTGATCTTGCAGCTGGCGTCCCTCAAGGCGGTATATTATCTCCTCTTTTGTTCTCCATTTTTATTAATCTCATTACCACCGAGCTTCGAACTGCGTATCATCTTTATGCGGACGATTTGCAGCTTTACTGCCAGGCAAGTGTTGACAACATAGCAGATGCGATTGAGGAGCTAAACCGTAATTTAGTAGTGGTTAAGAACTGGTCTGATCGGTTTGGGGTGGCCGTTAACCCTGCCAAGTGTCAGGCTATCATTGTAGGGAGCCCACACAGTACGAGGAAGATGAATGGCTTAACTGTGCCACCTGTAATGTTTGACAACTCAGTCATCCCGTTTAGCTCCGATGTTAAAGATCTTGGCCTGTATGTCGACACTTGTCTGGACTGGCGAAAGCAGGTCACGACTGTAAGTAAAAAAGTCACCGGAACGTTGCGGTCGCTCTATCGGTTGAAAAACCTTCTCCCATCACACATAAAGGCAATGCTTGTACAGTCCCTTATCTTTCCCATAATTGACTATGGCGATGTGTGTTACTATGACCTAAATGCAGATCTCCTCAATAAACTTGACCGCCTTCTAAATAACTGCATTCGATTCGTTTTCAATCTTCGTAAGTATGATCATGTGTCCGCGCACCGGTTGCTTTTAAAATGGCTACCCATCCGTCAGCGCAGAGAGTTGAGGGCTCTGTCAATGTTGTTTTCCATTCTCGATAAACCCACTTCTCCTTCTTACCTGACCTCCCAGGTTCAATACTTGTGCGCTGCGCATAGTAAAAACCTTCGGTCCACCAATAATCGTCTTCTACGATGTCCCTCTCACCGCTCTGGTTTCATTCAATCTTCTTTCTTTGTCCAGGCGGTGTTTCTTTGGAATGCGCTCCCTCTGAATGTCAGGATGGCAACCAGTCGGTTATCGTTTAAAGTGAAGGCTCGTGAGCATATTCGTAAGAAGTTGTCAGAATCATCCCAGCGCTGATATGCTAGATTCGTTTTCTCCTCTACCTATCGTTATTTCTCAAGACAAAGTTTTGTGTTCGTTATATGTATGTATGTATGTATGTATTTATGTATTAGTTTGTATTATTTTCCAGTAACCTATCCCTTATGTTGCACCTGCCATGTTTTCTCTCTGCATCACCCTAAGGTTGACTGGTAGAAAATGCCTCAGGCATTAAGTCCGCCTTTGTACAGTATTTTTTTTACCTGTGCATTAAGTTTTAATAAATAAAATAAATAAAAAAATATTATTTGCCGATGACAGCACCGCGCTAGTAAAATGTAAACACCAGGTTATCTATGAACAGGACATAAATAAGACCCTGGAAGATGTCGTACATTGGCTTGACAAAAACAACTTAGTGATAAACTTACAAAAAACTAATATCATGCACTTCCATCAACGTACAATTTTAAAAGAAGTATCTGTGAAGTACAATAAGCAAAAAATTAACCAAGTTAAAGTAGCAAGATTTTTCGGGATTTACATTGACCGACAACTAAACTGGCAGCCACAAGCAGAGGAAATTTGCAAAAGGATGAATACAGCGGCCCATGTCCTTTCAAAGTTATCCAAAAAAGTAGACATTCAAACAGCATTGGTAGCTTATCATGGTCTGGTTGCATCAGTTCTAAGATTTGGTATTATTTTCTGGGGCAATTGCAGCTCAAGGGAATTCATATTCAAGGCGCAAAAAAGTTGCATTAGAGCGATGTATGGTTTGAAAACCACAGACAGTTGCGAACCAAAGTTTAAGTCCCTAAAAGTGCTTACATTTCCGTCATTTTATGTTCTGGAAATGGCCATGTTTGTAAAGACTAATAAAAACCTATTTCCTACTATCAGTCAGAAACTAGAAAACGACCTGTCCGAAACCAATACAAAAATGTATTACAAATCGAGTCCTGTAACACAGCGCTGTTGAGAAAAAGTGTTATTTGTATGGGTCCTACCATATACAATAAATTGCCAGATGTAATGAAAAATGATACAATTAAAAACTTTAAAAAGAAATTGGTGGCTTTTATATTAGATAAATGTTATTATTCAATTAATGATTTTTAATGGACAAAACTTGTTAAACGGCAATGTGTATAATAAATATAATTTGTGTTATCTTGAAAATATGGACCTAAATTTACATTTATTTTTAATGTTATCCTATTTAAGTAATAAAACTACGCTTTGACTGAAAAGCATGCTATGCAAATGCCGCAAATGGCCGCCATACCATCGCAACTCCCATGGTACACGACATTAAAGTTATTATTTAGCATTTATATCTATTAACACTGTATTAATGTCTTAGTCTATGTATTTTATTGATTTCTTATATTGGATTCCGTTAACATGGATATGTTTATATTTATACATGATAGGTTCGTCTATTACATAATTTTTTTGAGGAAAATTGTACTTACCCGATAACATCGTTTATTACCCGTGGTCCCTGTCGTGGTCTCTGGAAGGGACCACGGGTATTTGTTTTTACCCGTGGTCCCGGCGAGACATATAATGCTGCCGAATCAAAATGGTAGTCCTTGGCAGGTACTGTCCCTCCGAGAAATAGATTTTTGCCGAAAGTTGTGAGATCCATATAATACCATGTCGGTCAATTTAATCAGTTCCTACTTAAAGATCCTTCTGTCTTAAGTTATTACGTAATTAGCTAACCTAACAACATCCCGGGCCCGATCCAAGGGGGGCAAGCCGGGCAAATGCCCAGAGCGGCAAGAATTAGAGACGGCAAAATGTATACTTACAAAACATACTCTCAGGAATTTTTATATACTTGTTCAGAAGCCATAGTAGACGAACGTAGGTGAATATTATTATATAATTAAAACAATATCACATATCTATCATCCCATCTTTTGAATAGCAAGCTCATGCTCAAATCATCAAATAACTTCTTCCACTCTGGGTGAAGCAGGAGGGCGTGTCAGACTTTTACCGACTAAAACCCACCCGTGTTCCCTCGGTAGCCTGTGTGCCCGGGGGCCACGGTATCTCTTTCGAACAACCCGTACCCCTGGCAGGCAGCGGGCCCCATCAGTTTGTGCTGACATCTCATTAAGGCGCGCGTGGAACACAACGCTCCGTCGACCTGGGCTTGGTCCTTGCCGGACAGCGAGCTACCCATTACTCGCCGTCCGCAAGTCCACGCCTACGGTGGCCGGGAACCAGCCTAATTTCCCGACGCCAGGGCGTCTCCCGCAGAGGCTAGGGCCGTGAGAGCGCATGTAATGCCTCTCCCTCACGTGCGCCGCCTCTCTCTTCGCGAACATCAGTGGTTCGCAGAAGAGGGTGACGGCTACCCATGAACTCTCGCTCCGTACTATGGCGTGGACCAGGGCCGGACGCCAGAGATCGCCGCCACCGATCGCCTCCACGAGGACACGGCGGTGCTCCGCCTACGCCAGGCAGACCTCCACCGTGTCCTCAGGGCGATCTTGGCAATGGAAACACCCGGGCGTTTCCTCCCGCCTTATGCGAAATAGGAAACAGCCGTGTCCTGTGAGGACCTGCGTCAGGCGGAAGGTGAGGACGCCATGCCGCCTCACAAGTCACTCCTCAGAGAGGGGACTTACCGCCGCAATAGTGGCGTGCCCAGCACTAGATGCGACAATCGCACTCTCCATGTCGCCATGAGATCCCGCTGGAGACTTATATGGTGTTAGTCTAAAGGGCGGCGAATATTATTTTTGCCCGGAGCGGCGAAATAGCTAGATCGGGCCCTGACAACATTTTATAGTTTCCATATCAATATCAATATAAACAAATCTTTTGTTTTAAATAAATAAATTGACTTGGCCATCGCATGAAAACACAATGTATCTCACAACTAATACATATTATATTACATTAGATTGTTTAGTGCGATCGCCAAGTCAATTTATTTATTTAAAACAAAAGATTTGTTTGTATTGATATTGATATTGATATGGTCACTATAAGATGTTGTTAGGTTAGCTAATTACGTAACAACTTAAGTCAGAAGGATCTCTAAGTAGGAACTGATTAAATTGACCGACATGGTATTATATGGATCTCACAACTTTGCGGCAAAAATCTATTTCTCGGAGGGACAGTACCTTCCAAGGACTACCATTTTAATTCGGCAGCATTATATTTCTCGCCGGGACCACGGGTAAAAACAAATACCCGTGGTCCCTTCCAGGGACCACGGCAGGGACCACGGGTAATAAACGGATAACATAACATATTAGATCACACGATGAGCGTCTTTACGTCACTCCAGAAGGTATTTTCAGAATACCAGCGCTGTTGACAATAGGTCCGTCCGAAGTCGCAGCATTTAGCTGAGCAAGGACCTGTTCGTGCACAGATGCGACGCACGGCCTAGTTGTTTTTATATTTGTGATTTTGTTGAAATAAAAGTAGTTAGTAATAATGCACTCTGCTTTCGGCATTTTGTTTTTGTTTTCTTGTTAATAATTATATAATTGCATGTGTCGTACGTAATTCATTTGTCTATGGTCGGTCCCAAGCCTTGACTGACACTATCAGTCAAGTCAATGGACAATATTGTAAAAAATAATCGACTTGAATACGGGGCTTTTGGCTACATTGCATATGTGCATTTTATTTCATAGTTGATTTTATTTTATGTAATGTGCGTTTTGTTTGTGCAGAATAAACATTTTTTCTTTTCTTTCTTTCTTTTCTTTCTTCTTATTTCAACATTTTAATTTGACATTTTTTATATTAATGAATGTATGTATGTATAATTGTATTAATTCTAACTGTGACATTTTACTTTATATTTATAATGTACATGACACTCTCTTATTTACTCCACCTGTATTTCAATGTAACCTACATTCATTGCAAATAAATGATTGATTGATTGATTGAACGATGAAGTGAGTTTTAGAGCCATACATGGCTCTGGAAATGTCCTCATACATGGTCTCTACCTCATCGTCGGTGTGTGTCGAGGTTGGGGCGTAAACCTGTACGACCTTCAGCAAATATCTTGCGGAAATTCTGAGTACGCCACCCTGGTCGACTCACTCTCGATCTTCACCACGTTGCCTACAAGGGACTTATGGACAACAAACCCAACACCACCTTGGGACAGCTGGTCGCCCTCCCGGAAATAGAGCAAGTTACCGGATTTGAGGATTATCGAGTCCTCCCTCTCTGCCTCCAATTCTGCTATACCCCATCGTTCCCTGCTCAATTCTTCCTCCAGTTCGGTGCTCTTCTCGTCGGTCTGGAGTGTACGCGTGTTGTATGTTGCCAGTAGTTATGCTAGCCAGATCT
This sequence comes from Polymixis flavicincta, assembly GCA_949987655.1. Classification (NCBI taxonomy): domain Eukaryota; kingdom Metazoa; phylum Arthropoda; class Insecta; order Lepidoptera; family Noctuidae; genus Polymixis; species Polymixis flavicincta. The sequence continues at coordinate 20,859,783 of OX465195.1, forward strand.
CTTCCGGAGATTCTTAGCACCCCTTGCCTCGCCATAGCCTTGACAACTACCGTAGCCAAGGGTAGGTGGGCCGCCGGGTAATCGCCACGCTTGGTAGGCGGGTTGGCGATCGCAGTATGGTGATAAAATGCATAGAGAACGCTGCTGCCCATTCTCTAATAGGTCCCTTAGCCGCCTCATACGACCCCCACGGGAAGAAATGGGATGATGCTATTCTTTACATCCGGCACCAAACGGTACAGCTAATTAATAAAACACTTTTTCTCGTTTACATTAACGACCTCACTAACCTCCATCTACCCCGAGGCGAATTGATCTCTTATGCAGACGACACTGCTCTCCTTTTCTCCGCCGATACATGGGACGAGGTATTCAGCGCTGCCCAAACCGGATTCAATGTGGTGAAGAATTGGCTCAGGGCCAATATTTTAACCCTAAATGTCGAAAAAACAGAATACTTGACGTTTAATGCTCGCTGCCTCGGTGAAGCTATGGATAATCGTCACGTCATATCCCATGAATGCTTGTCTGGGGTGGGATGCTCATGCAGATCTCTAGAGCGCGTCAACAACATCAGATACCTGGGTATCATAATTGATAGCAACCTTAGTTTCAGAGAACACATTAAACAGTTAAGCGCACGCGTACGAAAACGAATCTATGTTTTCAAAAATCTCAGACATGCCGCCGACGGTAAATTACTTATGCAAGTTTATTTTGCGCTTTGCCAATCGATACTTATGTACTGCATCTCGTCCTGGGGAGGCGCTCCGAAAACCATCCTAAAAATAGTTGACATAGCTCAACGAGCTGTTTTAAAAACTATCACCTTTAGGCCTATTCTATATCCCACAACGCAGCTATATCAAACATGCAAAGATAACACTGTTCGTCAACTTTTTATTTTTAGTATAGTTTTAAAGCAACACGGTGATCTCATATACGATCCAAAAACTCTACGCAAGCGTAGAAAATATGCAGTAATACTGCATATTTTCGGATGTTTAAGATGTTTTGGGAACAAATGTTCGCTTGCATACTGCTGCAGTATGCAAGCGAACATTTGTTCCCAAAACATCTTTTATAAAGAGATTCTTCATTTTCCTTGGTCCTTACCTGTACGATAAAATCAACAAAATTACCAATATCTATCCACTCAATAAGACACTCTGTAAAAAGCAAATACAGAACTACCTACTAAAACTTAGTTATGATGAAACAGAAGCGATTTTAAACATCGTCAAATAGACTAGAGAGATAACTAGAAAAAATACTACTTTAACCACTCTTATTGAACTATAATCCCATTCACACCACACCCACACACACACTCACACACACACTCACCCCCTCACTCACACACACACGCGCAGACATACACACCACGCTTACACTTTTACTTTTACATACTTTCCAAGTTTCCATTCACATGGCAATGTTATAAATGTCTAAAAACTTAAACGGCTACTAAATGGTCACAATTTATTACGGGGATCAAATGTAATCCGAGATACAGGTTTACCACCTAGTTCGGATGCAGATAGTCCCAATATTACAAACTGTAAGCCATTACTTAATATATACCTACTGTCATTGTTAAATATTGTAATACGTGTTCTTTTTCCGGTGAATAAATATTTTATTATTATTTCCTTTATTCCGTTAAATATACATACAAATTACATTTTTAAATATTATTATAAAAACATTTAAAAATATAAAAATAGTAGCCCACCGGTATCGGGAACAAGGTCCAAGCTACCGGCGGTCAGGGCTCCAGAGAGAGGAACCTCCTAACGATGCGAGCCGCGTCCAGGAGTACCGCTTTCTGGATCAAGCCCTTGACCCAGCTGCCCAACGAGAGCCTCCTCAGATGTTGGTCGAGGCTCTTGGCTATCAAGCCATTGGCTGAAACGACTATCGGTACAATGATCGCTGAGTCCACATCCCACATGTCGACAACCTCGTGAGTCAAGTCAAGATACTTGATTTGTTTATCTTTCTCGGCTTTCACGAGGTTCCCGTCATGCGGGACCGTTATATCAACGATCATTTTACGCCGCTCTAATCGATCCACCACCACTATATCAGGCTTATTGGCAACAATAGTCCTGTCAGTGATGATGGATCGATCCCAGTACAGTGTGACATGTCCATTTTCGAGAACTGGGTCGGGCACATACCTGTAGTACGGCACTTCTGATTCCGCAAAGCTGTATTTCAGAGCAAGTTGCTGGTGGATAATCCCGGCTACAAGGTTGTGTCTATGCAAGTACTCCTCGTTAGCTAGACGAGAACAACCGGAGATTATGTGTCGGATTGATTCTCCCGGACGGTGGCATGCCCGACAGATGTCAACCGTACCATCTTTCACAATAAATCTCCGGTAGTTGCTCGTCGTGATAACTTCGTCCATAATTGCACAGACAAAACCTTCGGTTTCCCCAAAGAGGTCACCGAAACGCAGCCAGGCTACGGACGCTAGTAAGTCTACATCGGGTCTACATCGGTCCATGTAGGGCCCGAAAAAAGCGTCCGTGGAGCTCCTTACTCTGCCATACCTCCATGCGATCCTTAGTGTCAAGCACTACAGGCTTGCGCCAGTTCTCTTTAGTCAAGGAGAGCGGGGTGAGGCCCTTATCCACCCCAACTACATCTCGATGCATCCCCACGTCGGTTTCTAGGAAATAATCCCTGAGACTACATATCTCGCGATTGTGGAGAGTCTTAGCATTTAAGAACCCTCGACCTCCACATTTTCGCGGGATATACAGTCTCATTACCGATGATCGGTGGTGGTGCATTCGATATGCAGTCAGCAGCGTACGGACCCTCCTATCCAGGGCGTCGAGTTCGGTCTGAGTCCATTTGAGTATGCCGAAAGAATACATCAAAACCGGCATGACCCAACCGTTGAAGGCGCGCACCTTGTTTCCGCCTGATAAAAGACTATTAAATACTTTCTTCAGGCGGCCAAAGAAGCGCTCCTTCGACGATTGCTTCATGTCAGTGACATTGATGCCCAACGCTTCCGACATACCCAAATACTTATAGGTTTCGGCTGCGGAGAGGGCTCGAAGGTTTATGGAATCCGAGAGTTGGGTTCCCACGGATTCCATAATCTCCCCTCGCTTTACATGCATGACCGCACATTTGTCCACACCAAATTCCATCCTGATCGCGCTACTGAAGGTTTCAGTTACTTTCAGTAGCTCCATCAGTTGCAAATTGTTGGGGGCAAAAAGTTTTAGGTCATCCATGTAGAGGAGGTGGGATATAACCTGACCACCTCTCCTCAGCCGATAGCCTATACCTGAATCCTCCAGCAATGTGCTTAGAGGGTTCAGGGCTAGGCAGAACCAAAGCGGACTCAACTGTCGCCTTGAAATATACCTCGCTCGATCCTTATCGGCTCGCTATTCCTCTGGATGTTTCGACATGCTGGATATCGACGGACCGTCCTCCATTGCCCCATACATGACATCAGGAAGGTGCGCAGAGTTGTATCTACTTTATACAATTCTAGCACCCTTTTTTTTTTTTCTGGGTGGGAAATCATCAAATAACTTCTCCCGCTCTGGGTGGAGCAGGAGGTCGTGTCAGACTTTTACTGACTGAAACCCAACCGTGTTCCTTCAGTAGCCCGTATGCCAGGGGCTGTGGTGTCTCTTTCGAACAAACCCGCACCCCTGGCAGGCATCGACCCTTGCGGGTCCCATCACTTTTTGTGCTGACATCTCTTTGAGGCGCGCGTGGAACACAACGTGCCGTCGACTTGGGCTTGGTTCTTACCGGACAGCGAGCTACCCATTACTCGCCGTCCGCAAGCCCATGCCTACGGTGGTCGGAAATCGGCCTGGGATTCCCGCCGCCCAGGGCGTCTCCGTATCCTGCGGTGGCTAGGGTCGCGAGGGCGCAAATGCTGCCTCTCCCTCACGTGCGCCGCCTCCCGCATCACTGCTTCGCTGAAGGAGGTGACGGCTCCCCATGCCCTCTCGCTCCGTACCATGGCCTGAACCAGGGCCGGACGCGAGAGATCGCCGCCGCCGATCGCCTCCACGAGGACACGGCGGTGCTCCACCCAAGCTGGGCAGACCGCCACCGTGTGCTCCACCGTGTCCTCAGGGCGATCTTCGCAGTGGAAACACCCGAGCGTTTCCTCCCGCCCTATCCGAAACAGGAACCTCCCGAAACAACCGTGTCCGGTGAGGACCTGCGTCAGGCGGAAGGTGAGGACGCCATGCCACCTCTCAAACCACTCCTCAAAGAGGGGACTTACCGCCGCAATCGTGGCGTGCCCAGCACTGGGTTGCGACAATCGCTCTCTCCATGTCACCATGAGATCCCGCCGGAGCTCTGTCCGCTGTGCCGCGATTTCCTGCGGCAGCGGAGTTATGCCCCGTTTGGCCTCCTCGCGCCACTCCCATATTTGCGCGAGGACCTTTGCCTCCAGATCCCATGGCGGTAATCCGGCAAGGAGGCCCGCCGCCTCGCCGGAGATCGTGCGGTATCCTCGTATCATCCGTATGGCTATGGCCCTATGGGACGCCCTCAACCTGCGAGCTGGTTGGCGCCTCAATGTAGGCGCCCACACCGGCGCCCCGTATAGGGCCATGGACCGCACGATCCCCGCGTAATTCTAGCACCCTCATGAGCCATGTATGTGGCACTGAGTCATAGGCCTTCTTGTTATCTATCCAACATGTCGAAAGATCCTTTCGGGAACGGCGAACCTGTTGGCTAACGGCCATATCAATGAGGAGCAGCTCCTTAGTACTGCGGGACCCGTTCCGACATCCATTTTGAGAGACAGACATAATGGATTGGTGTCTATATGATTGTAAATTTTAGCTCTCAAAATGGATGTAAGAACTTTATAGACCGTCGGTAAACACGTGATCGGCCTATAATTTTTGGGTTCCGCGGTACTACCTGATTTATGGCGCAGGTGGGTAACTCCTGTCGTCAGGAACTGGGTTAGCGAACCAGACTCCAAAGCACCCTGATACTGAGCCGCCAAGCGAGCATGCGATCCCATGAACCATTTGATCCATAAGTTGTGCAGCCCGTCCTGGAGACTTCCAGTTGGGCAGCGGACGGACTGCACGAGCTACATCTTGGGGGCAGATGGTAATAGCCCCCATTTCTGGTATAGGATCGCAGGCTCGCTCGACTTCTCGAGCCCAATCACCTTCGGTGTGACTGACAGGCACCGACCAGATATTGCGCCAAAAAGAGCACATGGCGTCATAATCCGGTAGGCGCGTATCAGCCACACCTTGGTCCGGTCGCTCCCAAGCCCTATAAACCCACCTTTCATCACTCTGGAAGGTGCGGTTCTGAGTGTATCGGTCTACTCGCCGCTTATACCTACGAATACGGTTTGCCCATGCATACACTTTCTGCTTCAGAATGTCTATGCGCTCTGTGACACGGGACATATTATCTTGAGGGCTGGTATCAGTCCCTGAGAATGCCCGCCTCACAAAGCGCATCACTCTAGGGCGAGTGTTGCCCTCCCTGAAGCAGATTAGTTTGCCGATGAGGGCCCTGGCCCCACCAATACGACGTTCAATCCTGCACTGCCAAGCTGGAACGGCTGGTTTCGGTCGTGTGGCTCTAGAGTCATTTGCGAATTTGACATGAGCTACACGACATGCCGCTACAGCCGCGCAGTACAGAATCGAATGAGTATCGGTGAGGTCTTCGCAGTTGTCAGAATAAGTGGCTATATGAATTTATAAGTGTGTCTTTATAAAACATTATCAAGCTTTAAATATCAGAATGGTTACTGCTTATTTACTGTGTATTAAGGTTCTTATGAATATGGTTTCTGGGAAAGGGTTTCATGAAGTAAAGCACAGAAAGACAAGACTAGGCATTTATTTCAATTAGGCTTGTCATTATTTAATCAGAAAGCTAGTCGTCCATTCCAAAGCTAGGTCTTCATGGAGAAGAAGGACAAGAAACTCCATGGAAACAGTATTGATATATTCCATCAACACATCTCTTACATTGCTATACATTTAATTACAACTCTTGGACCTTTGTCCAAGATAACTCGGCATTATTACAATATTCTTATAATAAGAAACACTTACAGTATAATATTAAATAACATAACTTATATGACATCTGGTCGATCTATTCCACACAACAACGGCACTAGGACTATCCCACTGAACGTCTACCGAGCAACTGACTCGATACCGTCATTACAATCCTTTTTATATCCTATTGTGTCAGTCATTTGAATCAGCGTATTTTATTAAATAACAATAGGAAACCTAAAATATATTACAAGGATTATTAAATACTACGTAATCATTTATAGTAACACCCTCCAAGTTATTTTCAAAAGTTAAGACCATTGATTTAAATAGTAAAGATACGGTCGTCCGAAGATTTGACGGACGCGGTCGCCCTACAAGAAACACTAACGCCATCTATTACAACTAGTATGAACTACGATGTCAATCGGCGTGGTCTGACGTAACCTGGTTCTGGATGTAACCTTGTAGCGGGGTGTATTTTTTGAAGTAGAAAGAGAAAAAAAAAACCTTTTATTTTTCAAAAAATTTATTTGTTGCAGTTTTTTTGTGTTTTATTGTCCTTCGAACAAAACATTTTTTTTAAATTTTTGTCTTTTTGTTACTCTGGACATATTTTCCATTTTGGATTCGTAGTGTTTTCTGACGTTGGTATATCTTTCAATTATTGACCGAATTAAATGTAATCTATGATTAAGTAACACAGGTTGTTCCATTGAGTGACAATCCAAAATGGAAAATATGTCTTTTCCTTTCAAACTTTCCAAAGTTTTGATAGTAAAATGTTTGAACTCACGTTTATCTAAGTAGTTTGTTTTTAGACGTCTAAGATTTTTCTCGGTCTCTAAACATACCGTAAACAGATCTACCGATGGAAAAGTAAGGCCTCCCTGCTTCCCCTTTTTACTTTTTATGAAAAAAAAAAAAACATATTTCAATAAAAACCCACAAATTACTGATTTTAATGCAACATTATAGATACTAACTTTCGGGTCGTCAGAAGCCCAAAAGTCTGACAACCAGTCTTACCAAGGGGTATCGTATTACCCAGTAACTGGGTTGTGGAGGTCAGATAGGCAGTCACTCCATGTAAAATACTGGTATTCAGCTGCATCCGGTTAGACTGGAAGCCGACCCCAACATAGTTGGGAAAAGGCTAGGCAGATGATGATTATAGATACTAACATTAAGACTTGGTATTGCCGTTTTCTTCAACATTCTTCTTGTTCCCGTCGCATAAAAATCGTCCGCATCGAAGTGTGCGGAACAAACACGTAAATATCCGTTTGATTTAAAATATGGTTCACCACGTTCCTGTCTTATGACACGACTCCAAGCTTCATTTCGCACGGAATCAGTAGGAAATCTGCAAATTAAATACGTATTTTCACTGTAGGTACATAAAGCTTTTTACCAGTACATGAAAAATACATTTTAATTTGCTTACTAACAATAAAAAATAATTTTGTACAAAATGTAATCATAAAGTAACATTATTAAATCTTTTAATTTCATCGCCTACAACGAGCGCCGCTGCAATGTTATGTCGAACTTTTACGCGGCTTCACGTCATCTTTACCAAAGGTTGAGAAAAATAAGAAAGAAAATTGTTTTAAATAATGTTAGAAGTGGATTTAATGACATATTTTTAACTTACCGGTGATATGAAATGTTATCATTTTTTTTATTGTGCTTTTTGTCGTAGTTCACGCAACCCTTCACGGCACAACTTGGCATTTTTGCTTGTGAAATTATACGTCCGCTCCGAAGACAGCCGATCGCGTTCTAGTTCACTTCGCTATAGGGAAGACCATTTTGGGACCAAGTTCGAGGCGTCATTTTAACGTGCGGTCCGCCCAGTCCTTATTATATGTCTATGGTTAAGACACATAGTTTTGTAAACATGTAGTCAAATTAGATACTAGTATATTTGTTCAACGGTTCGTTAATGTGACAGATGACATTATCCACCAAACAATATTACAACATCAAAATAAATAATCTAACACAGTCATCAAAATAATTTGACAACTGCGAATCCAAAGCCGCCACCAGCGCCCTATTCTTATTATGCATGGGCAAACGAGGTAAGCGTGGCCTAAGTTCGGGCGACATGAACCGATATTCTCGAATCGCACCCTCCAAAGCACTCCTCAATTCCTAACTGCACTGGGTACTTACGTTTATAGCAATGTCAACACTCCCCTCGTCAGCTTGAGGCGCGTGACTTGTGTTGAGCCGTGGTGGTACCACAACTGTCTGCGACGGGGGGACGATGACATGGCTACTCTGCATTTAATTTCGTAGGCGATCAAGTACAGTGTCATCCAACATATGATTACGCACCTGATCCGACAGTCGTTGTGCCGACACGTTGACAGCTGGCTCAAGCACCTGAAAAAGAGAGAGCATCCGAACACGATACGCGGTCAGGTTGTTTCTTCCCTCTGTAGCCCCATAGTATGAGCGCATGACGTTTTCGTTGATGGATCGTGTCCATCTCATGCGCTGCACACTTCCGCCGGGAGCTGGGACCCTATCAGAGGCCGTTGGGCCTCGAGGTCCTAAGCCGTCCGGCAGCCGGCGTCCTCCCCGTCGACGAGCAGGTGGTGGCGTCGTGGGCGGAGAGAAATACTCATCGCTCGAGCTCGACGCAACTACCGCGGCCGGTGTCGTCACAGCGCCCGCAGTGGGGCTGGGTACCGGCGGCGGCGAGGCGGAGCTGAGCGACGAGTCCGGAGGTGGTAGGCGTGCTCGAAGTGCCGCTGATCTTGTCAACATTTATCTTAGTTCCATAATTTCATTTCTTCCAGTATTATATTTTATGCTGTGTGATTTTCTTAGTTTTATCGGAGGTGACATCTGTCATGTCACCTCCGATTCGGCAGCTTTAGAATAAAGTTTCTTACATGTTTGAATATTTTGGTCTCTGACATTGAGGTAATATGTAGTAACGTACTTAGTACATATTACCTCAATGGTCTCTGATAAAAAAAAATTGATGGTTTACCGGTTTCTTCTTTGATTGATGAAAAAAATACTTTTAAAATTGGTCAAAATTATTAATATTGATATAATTCAAAAATTAGAGAAACAAGACGTCTTGGTGACACGGTGTTGCCAGCTTATTATTATTATAGTATTAGTGTATTATAGTATTATTATATTATTTCCTTTATTTAAATATATACATACAAATTCCATTTTTAAATATTAGCATATAAAATATATAAAAATATAAAAAATAGTAGCCCTCCGGTATCGGGAACAGGGTCCAAGCTACCGGCGGTCAGGGCTCCAGAGAGAGGAACCTCCTGACAATACGAGCCGTGTCCAGGAGTACCGCTTTCTGGATCAAGCCCTTGACCCAGCTGCCCAACGAGAGCCTCCTCAGATGTTGGTCTCTGCAGAGGCTCTTGGCTATCAAGCCATTGGCTGAAACGACTATCGGTACAATGATCGCTGAGTCCACATCCCACATGTCGACAACCTCGCGAGCCAAGTCAAGATACTTGATTTGTTTATCTTTCTCGGCTTTCACGAGGTTCCCGTCATGCGGGACCGTTATGTCAACGATCATTGCACGCCGCTCTAGTCGATCCACCACCACTATATCAGGTTTATTGGCAACAATAGTCCTGTCAGTGATGATGGATCGATCCCAGTACAGTGTGACATGTCCATTTTCGAGAACTGGGTCGGGCACATACCTGTAGTACGGCACTTCCAATTCCACAAGGCTGTATTTTAGAGCAAGTTGCTGGTGGATAATCCTGGCTACAAGGTTGTGCCTATGCAAGTACTCTTCGTTAGCAAGACGAGAACACCCGGAGACTATGTGTCTTATTATTATTATTATTATAGTAATTTTCTACTCTCGGCGATCGTTAATTGGGCATACCGATTGATGCATGCCCGGGTTTATTCAAATCAAACACCTTGGGGCGAGTATTTACAGTCAATCTAAGGCAGACTGAGTGTTTTTATTTGCAACTGTTGTTGGTTAATGTCACCGGCTCATTGTCACTTCAAAATATACGTAAAGTCAATTGACAACAGTATCCAACGTATAAAGATGCATGCCTTGCACTAGGCTGGCTGAAGACGACAACCACTGGGAATGTATGCTTACTAAGCATCATTGAGCTGTACAGCAATACAAATTCGTCTACTATTCGCTATAGTGTTGACTACATGTTTCCCAGCCCGAGCAGAGATGCTGTGAGATAATTATAAAGATTCAATTACTAATGATATATTGCATCGACATCGAACACGGTGCAACGATCTAAGGAAAACATTCAGCGACGCTATGTTACAATTAAACATTGATTTCTATCGAGGATTTTTGCTTTGTCATTGCCAATTTACTTCTCAGTCATTTCGGTACGCATTCACCAAATCGAAATTTAAAAAAAAGAGTAATAATATTGAACACTGAACTAAATCTTGAACTGCAGTAAAATACTGTAGAAATAGCAGCGATTGTTACTCGTCGCTAGACGCCTCGGCGGTCGCACCGCGCGAATTTTCGCCATGGCGGTTGTCCCGTGGCCAGGCCGTTATGCGGTGACCGCCCGCGCGTCTGCATTGCAGTGTTGTGCAATAAATTTTTGTGACGTGTCGAAATGACATTGTCTCTGTTCTTCATAATTTCGATAAAACTCGCCTTTTCTTTTCCTTGCCCTGTACAAGGTGTAACAGAATAGACGCAACACCTGAAAGTAGTTTGTGCCTAATAGACTACTGAATCGATTTCAGTAACTTTTAATACAAGTATTTTTTAATAATGTATTTTGCCATACCTACCACTGATTGAGCCAGAGCTAATTCCATCTTATTCAAGAAGAAATAAGACTCAATTTTAAATGCATAAAGTAATGCTTGGGTCGACACGTTATTCACAATAATTTCAGATACTTAGCGTTAAAAAAAATTTTTGGTCATCGTAATAAGCTTTTAACTCAATACTCTAATTGGGGTGAGGAGGTCTTGCGTTAAATATTTTACTCGTTGTATTGTAGGGATTCACTTCTTCTTTTGCCCACAATAAATCGAGCGTTAGGAATAAAAAATCAAAAAGATGTTGTCGCCGTTGTTCAGACGTTTCGTTCGCGAATAACAAATATCTCGACAAGACAACCACGAACACAACACTACGCCGCTATAGTGCCGCCCGATCTGCCCGCTGGTTTCGAGAACGGGTCTGCGTTGCCCGCGCCGCCGCCGCCGCCGCCACTCCGCTGCCCGCAAGTTTCGAGGCAGAGGCCTAGTTTATGTTATCAATGAGCCAGTTGGGGAGCCCGCGGTGTCGGAGTGTTACCGCACCGCAAAGAGTTGTGCTTGTGCCGAGTTGTGTTGTGTAGCTGTCGAGTAGTGCATGAGCAGCGCAGTATCAGTGTATTGCTAAAACTCATAAATTGAGACAAGCTCATTACAAAGTTTACAGTATTGTGGATATGCTTACGTGAAATTTCTATGAGCTTATTAAAACTGTATCCATACTTCCATACTCCATCCATTTTTATTGTAAGTCCAGTACCATTCTGAATACATGTAAGTAGCTCTCCTCTGTTGGACGACTACATTACTGTAAAGTATAATATATGAAAAGTAGAGTAGAGGAAAGCCCATCGCAACAATGAACCACTTTGGAAGCTCGCTCAGTAATGTGAATAAATTAGCCACACGCCAACACTTTGTTTCAGCTGAATTCAGCAGCAGACGTGTTGTGAGCATGCCGCGGGCGTACCGTGAGTGGTGCCGCCAGATAGCGCATTTTACTCATGTGAACACGCGTCTCATGCAAATTACTCATAACATAATATTACACTATACTGGGAACACAGAAGGGTAATACTCAAAATAAATCAGTATTTACATTTAAATAATGATACTCGCAGGATTTTTTAGGCTGAAAATTGAGTACGTGACAGGCTTTCGAATGCTGTTTTTCTAGAAATAACGTAGATCCCACGCATGGCTTATTTATGTAGTTAGAATAAGCCATGCATGGGATTTTCCTTCGGCAAAAATGGTGAACTTCCTTACAATCTTGTACCTATCCCTTATTTAACTCCTTTGCGGGATGAGTTTTCAGAAATCCTTCCTTATCTATATAATATAAAAATGAATAATGCTGTTCGTTAGTCTCGCTAAAACTCGAGAACTGCTGGACCAATTTGGCTAATTTTGGTTTTGAAATATTTGTGGCAGTCCAGGGAAGGTTTAAACGGTGAGAAATTATGGAAAAATTGCATGAAAAATCGAATGGCAACAATTTTATTTTTGGTAGGGCGGGTAGGGTGGCTAGGGTAGGTAGGGTAGGTAGGTAGGGTAGGGATTTTGTATGAATGACTATTGGACGGACAGGACAACGTCTGTCGGGTCAGCTAGATAAATATATAATATATTCTTAGATATAGCGGTTTACGCTGTGTATTGGTTACTAAATAATTCAAGATTTTTTAAGTAGATCTTTGACTTGGATACGTTATTAATATACGGTGTTCGGTACAATATTTGCGACCGAACAGCTAAGCACTTTTGCCTGCATGCATTTCCATAAATGCATGTATCGAAACTATTACCAGTCAGTGCGTGTCCGACTACCAATCGCGTAACTCAAACCATACCAAATCAAACCATCTTAGTGCTAATTTAGCTTAACTTTACCATTTAATATTAGCATAAATTGTAGTGTTCAATATACTCTTTAAAACCATATTACTTCGTATCATTAAGTCAGTGATCGTAAACCAATACCCAAACCATAACCATTCTGATGTAGTACCAAATTAACCAAATATCAACCAACCCAGAAGTTAGTGCTAATCCAAGCAGGTGCTAACTTCTACATGGTCCTTCGAGCATTAAGGGCCTCGGTTCGCGAAGTACAGTGAAGTGTTTGTGCGCCGGGACCTTGCAACCAGTGTTTTACCAGTTTGTAGAGAGGTAGGTAGGCAGTGTAATCAATTTGGAAGAAATTGGGCGGCTGTCGCGTAAGGAGAATATAAGGTCAGACCAAACCATTTTATAAAACTTTATTTTCACTTGCGTATTTAATTAACAGTAGAAATAATGGAGCAGTTAGCAGTCAGCCAAACGGAGGTTTACGACTCCTTGGTTGAACTTCTAACTAACATCAAGAAAGACGGAGCAGAACGAAAAACCATAGATTACTGCAAGCGGAAGTTGGAGATATTAGAAAATTACTGGACAGAATATCAACGCAACCATAGAAAGTGCTGTGAGCTTGCTGAATTTAACCATGTGTATTTCATAAAAAATTGTTTTGATAAGGCAGAGGAAGTCTATTTGTCGATCAAGCAGTTAATTGGCAAAACCATGGAGCTCTTGCTGTCAAGCCAGCAAGAACTTCAACAGCCGCCGGTAGAGGCAGAGACATCGAAGCAAGCAGGGGATTGGTCTCATTCACAGGCACTGCAACAGCAACGTAGAGATACACATGAAGACAGAAAATTAGAAGGAATGATTAAAAAGCAGACCATCCACTTTAGAGCTTTCATGAGAACAGTAGCTACCATAAACATCGATCAACTACAAAACAAGTGGGAGTTCGACGATGCTTTAAAGTCACTTCAAAGTCGTTGGACTATCATCGATAGCCTGCACTGGGACATAGAAGGTGAAAACGGGGATGAGGATGTCTGGTACCAAGAAGAATTCAACAGATATGAGAGAATGTACACCGAGTTGAAGAAAACCATCAATTCAAAAATGTGGTCTGTTTCTCATCGCGACAAATCGACTCCTCAGATGGATATTCCAACATTCCAAGGCAATTACCACCAATGGACATCGTTTAAAGATCTATTCACAGAAACCATCCACAAAAATCCATCGTTATCAAACGCACAAAAAATGCAGTTTTTAAAGAGCAAAGTAGTAGGAGAAGCTGAGCGTCTGATTCACCATCTTCAGATTAGCTCAGACAATTACGAGGTATGCTGGGAAATATTAAACCACAGATATGGCAACAGTAGACTTATCTTCACGTCTCACGTCAACATATTGCTAAACATCCCTAGCATGCAGCAACAATCCTTTGGGGCGATCAAAAAACTGCATGACGTGACCAAAGAATGTCTCCACGCAATTCAAAACCTAGGAGTAGATATCACCACCTGGGATCCGCTGTTGGTACTTTTGTTAGCACAGAAACTTGACAGCGAGTCATTCACTGAATACATTGAGTCAGTGAAGAACCCCAGGGAACTACCAGTCCTTCAAGAATTCCTAGATTTCTTGGAAAACAAGTTTAGCGCCTTAGAAGCTTCGCGCCGTAAACATGAAAGAAGAAAGAAAGAAAGAAAGAAAAAACGTTTATTTGCGGTAAACATGACGCAAAAAGAACAGGAATACAAAAATAAGAAAAGGTTGAGGGAAACATGCGTCACATCCACGCAAAACGGCTATCGCTCAGCATTATGCTGCGACCCTATGCAAGACAGAGCCCCAGCGCTGGTTTTCAGTGACAGCCGGCTTTGACGTATTGACGTCGCCCGGTGCCTCAAACAATTAATAGGACACTGAACTGGTACAGCGAACTTATAGAAAAAATAATATATTTAAATGTAAATATGATAGAACTACAGGAAAATAAAAAATTATAAAACAAAATAAAAAAAAGAAATAGACAAACATGCTACGAGAATATCATCCTCAATAAACATGAATCAAATAACCAAAAGATGTCCAACCAACCACAAAACCATCAAAATTATCAAGCAAACCAGAAGAAATATTATAGTTCAAATAATATCCAGCAATCATCAAATAAAACCAATCCAAATATCACGAAAAACAACATGAAATCGCTACATGTGGCGCGGTCAATCACCTGCGCATTGTGTAATGCTGACCACGGGTTATGGACGTGTACCCGATTTTTGCAAATGTCGGATGAGCAAAAACTAAAAACTGTCAACCATCTAAACTGTTGCACGAATTGCCTATTCAACCATTTAAATAAACCTTGTTTTTCTAATAAAACATGTCGCAAATGCAACGGTAAACATAATTCATTATTGCATGATGCAATAACAACCAAAAACAGGCCAGACACATCAGCAAAACCAAACCATAAGGCTGGGCACACACTTGCGACATCATGCGTGACCAATTATGAACAAGCAGCAGCTTCAACCCATGCATCTTCGGATGACATGTCCGAGACGCTCTTAGCTACAGCCTTAGTGGAAGTCCCAGGATACAATGGCACATACCATACCATGAGAGCTTTGATTGACCAGGGTTCTCAAATTTCTTTAATAAGTGAGAAGGCGGCACAAGTTTTGAAACTACGCAGACAGCCTTGCAAAGGTACCATATTCGGCGTAGGGGAAAAAGAAAACAGCTGCAAGGGAGATATAACCATCCGTATTAAATCATCTCATAGTGAGTTCGCCTTAGAAGGTGAAGTTCTCATTATGAATAATCTAATCAAAAGTTTACCAAATAAATCATTCATAAAACCAACCTGGCCTCACATACAAAACATCAAATTGGCAGACCCAGAATTTAATACCAGTCGACCAGTGGACCTACTGCTTGGAGCAGATGTATACTGCAGGATAGCTTTAGGTGGCCTATTGAGGGGCAATAACGAAAATCAACCAATAGCCCAACAAACGCAATTAGGATGGTTGCTTTGTGGGACAATGACACCACGATACAGGTGTAACGTTGTACTTCACAATACGGAAGATCTACGCAGATTTTGGGAAAATGAAGACATCAATCAACAGATTGATATGTCCACCGAAGATCATGAATGTTTGCAATATTTTCTGTCAACAACAGAGAGACTAGAAAACGGGAGATACCAAGTCCGACTGCCGTTCAAACCAGAAACCAAGGAACAGTTAGGATCTACTAAACCATTAGCACTGGCACAATTTCGTAACTTAGAGAGAAAGCCACAGAAAGATCCAGAATTGAAAACAGAATACACAAAGTTTTTGAACGAGTATTCTAATTTAAACCATATGATGCCGTCAGCGACAAGCACGAAACCGGAGTGCTACCTACCACACCACTGCGTCACTCGCGCTGAGTCAACTACTACTAAGTTGCGTATTGTGTTCAACGCGTCTGCTAGACCATTATCAGGTCTTAGCTTAAATGACGTCATGTACCGAGGTCCCAATCTACAACAAGATCTGCAGGAGCTGATTTTAAAATGGAGACAGTATCAGTTTGTTTACACTGCTGATATCGAGAAAATGTATCGACAGATAATGGTACATCCGGAAGATCAGCCGTATCAGAAGATACTATGGAGGGACTCGCCATACCAACCTATACAAACATACCAGCTCACAACCATAACTTACGGCACTAAGCCTGCACCAGTTTTGGCTATGATGTGCTTAAAACAACTAGCTACCGAGGAAAAACAACATTTTCCCGATGCAGCAAAAGCATTAGAAGAATGCTTCTATATGGATGACTACTGTGGCGGAGCGAGTTCAATGGAACAAGCAAAACAACTAAAATCAGACCTAATAAAACTACTTAACAAGGGTGGCTTTAATTTAAGAAAATGGGCCACCAATGAACCAGAACTACTCGCCGACTTAGAAAAAGATTTGTGGAACCAACAAGTCTACGAGTTTAAACAGTCAGACTCAACAAAGACATTGGGTCTTGGATGGAATCCGCAACAGGACCAATTCATCTTTGACTCGAAACTGGAGCCAGTATCAGTATCGAACCCAACCAAAAGGTCGCTTCTCTCCGATATATCAAAAATATTCGACCCATTAGGCTGGCTTACACCATTAACCATCACCATGAAGATGCTATTCCAAAGCGTCTGGTCATCAAGTCTTAACTGGGATGACGCACTACCAGAGGATATCAAGATCAAGTGGCTAAACTTAAGGGGAGAAATAAAAGATATCAATACCATAGAAGTAAAACGATGGCTTGGAATAAAGGAAAACAATAACTTGCAATTACACGGATTCTGTGATGCGTCGAACAAGGCGTATGCCGCTGTTATATATTGCAAAGTCAGCAACCAAAACCATTCTAACGAGGTAACTGTTGTCGCAGCTAAAGCAAGATTAGCGCCCGTTAGTAAAGATATATCAATACCAAGGTTGGAGTTAATGGGTGCCCAACTATTATCACAGCTGATGCAAAAAGTTCAGACTTGTTTAGAGTCTTATCATCAGGAAATATATTGCTGGAGTGATTCAACAGCAGTGTTGGGATGGATCCAAGGAGATCCAGCGAGATGGAAACCATTCGTCTCGAATCGCGTGAAAGCTATCACCAAAATAATACCAAAAGAAAAATGGAGTTATGTCAAAACCATTGAAAATCCAGCTGACTGTGCCAGCCGCGGATTGAGAACCAAACAATTAAAAAACCATGTCCTGTGGTGGCAGGGGCCATCATGGATTCAATCATACCAAAACCATGACATATCTCAAACCACCTACGAAACCAACTTAGAGATAAGACAGTCTAACGCAGTAGTCGTGGAAAATCACCACCAAGCAACCATGACCATACCAAACATTGTCCACCATTTACTAAGCAAACTGAATTCCTTCGCAAAAATAGTACGTGTTTTTGCATGGATACTACGACTACCTACTGCAAAGGCAGGCCGTCAACCTTATCTCACATTACAGGAACTCCGTCGCGCAAAACTGCTGATTATTAAAAGTGTGCAACATATGGAATTTGCCAGTGACGTCAATTGCTTACTTAAGAATGGAAACGTGCATTCAAAAAGTAAACTTTTACCATTACACCCTATCCTAGACCAAGACGGTAACTTGCGAGTAGGGGGTCGACTAAAAAACGCACAAGTACGCTCAGAGATGAAACATCCAATCATACTACCACACAACCATCGAATTACCACACTAATAATTCTATACGCTCATGAGCTAACTTTCCACGGTGGAGCGCGCCTTACTTTATCAAACATTCGACAAAGTTATTGAATAATCAGCGGATATTCAAGAAAGTCATTCGACAGTGTGTTACATGCAAGAAGCAAGAGCCTATCCAACAATATCAACTCATGGGTGATCTACCATCATGCAGAGTGAACCCTGAAAGCGCCTTCTACCATTGTGGGGTCGACTACACAGGCTTTGTGGAAGTGAAAGCAAACAAAGGGCGCGGGATTAAAACTACCAAGGGCTACATAGCGCTTTTCGTATGTATGGTGACGAAAGCTGTGCATCTAGAACTCGTCTGAGATTTAACCAGCTCAGCTTTCTTAGCCGCAATACAAAGAATGGCAGCACGACGCGGAGCTCCACGTCACATCTATAGCGACAATGGAACCAATTTTGTTGGAGCAAACAGAATGCTGCAAGAAGAATACGACCATCTTCAAAATGTTTTCAAAGAGTCATTCTTTAAAGAGATAACAGAACTACAAATTGAATGGCATTTCAACACTCCTTCTTGGCCTCATGCGGGAGGACTTTGGGAAAGAGCCGTGCGAAGTCTCAAACACCACCTCAAACGCGTGATTGGACAACAAAAATTTACATTTGAAGAATACACAACACTGTTATCAAAACTAGAAGCTTGCCTCAACTCACGACCACTTTGTGCGCTATCAGAAGACCCGGAGGATTTAAATTTCCTCACACCAGCCCATTTTCTATCAGCACGACCAAGTTCAACCATCATAGACACAGCAGAAGACGCCAGAACCAGGTGGCATCTAGTGTCAAAAGTTTTCGATGATTTATGGAAAAGATGGAAAACAGAGTACTTGACCCAACTATCAACCAGAAACAAGTGGAGGAAATACCAGAAGAACGTCAAGGTGGGTGACCTAGTAATGATTCATGACGACAACCTACCAGCAGGGAAATGGCCAATGGGTCGTGTGATGGAAGTCCATCCAGGAAAAGACGAACTTGTCAGGGTAGTGACTCTGAAAACCAAAAATGGCTACATGAAGCGCCCTATAGTAAAACTATCAGTTTTACCTATGGACCAAACGGAACCAACCATACCAGAAACATCACCAGAAACAAAAAAAGACGAACCACTACAACCACAATATACTACCACTACTAGGGCCGAAACGGAACCACGTAATCGCCCGCAACCAACAACCAGAACGTTCAGTACCTATCCCAAGATAGTAAACATTGCACTGGCATTGTTACTATTCTTAAGTATAATATGTATTACCAACAACAGCTTCATACAATATTACGCAATTTGATACCAACAAAACCTTGTACTTTGATACCGTGGGGAAAGTACAATTGATTCGGGATAAGTGGAAGCTGGTCACATATTTTAACATGTCTCCATATTGGCAAGGAGACAAAGCCATCAACGACTTTACAAGCTATCTCGACAAAACATGTGAAACAATCAGGGAATCAAGTCACTGTCATATGATACTCCTACAAATACGTCACGATTACAATGAACTACAATACTACAACCAGCTGTTGCTTAGCCAGCATTACGGCGAGCGCTTACGAACACGACGCGGCCTTATCAACGCGGTCGGTTCAATTGCAAACTCATTGTTCGGAGTATTAGACGAAAGTTTTGCAGAAAAATACAGGCAGGACATCGAACTTGTGCATCGTAACCAAAAACATCAAGGTCAGTTATGGAAGAACTTGACATCTATCGTAGAAGCAGAGCACAATGTACTACAACGAAATAATAGCAAGGCAACACAAAACCATAAATAAGCATTTAAATGCTTTAGACAACGTCACTAACAAGATGCAACAAGAAATCGATGTTATGACAACACAACAGGACTTCACATTGGTTTCGATAGCGACTATTAATATGATGCAAAACATGAAACACATACAGAATACTTTGATAGATACAATCTCGGAAATCTACCATGGTCAAATCAGTCTGCATCTACTGACACCAGCGCAGCTCAAACGAGAACTACAAATTATCTATGGGCAAATGCCTCAAGATTTAGGATTACCCATCGATAACATAGAGACAGACCTTCAGCACATCTACAAGCTACTGAGAACAAAGGCTCGAGTCACAGAAAAATATATTATCTTTGAAATAACATTCCCGCTCATAGCAAGAGAAAGTTTTCAATTATATAGGTTAATACCAGTTCCGCAACAAACCAATTACAGTATGACCAGCATAATACCAGTATCGGAATACGTCGCAGTGAACCTAAAAAAGGATGCATATTTCGTAGCAACCATACATGAACTTGACACATGTTTGTATCACGGAGAATCCTTCATGTGCGAGCTCTTCAAACCAATCCTAAACTTGGAAAATGACGAAAACTTTTGCGAAACAAATCCAATAAACCAAAGGTGCAAGACAGAAAGAACAGTGTGTAAAAATAGATGGGTAGAATTACACTCGACGTCACAATACCTATATTTCTGCTGTGACACATATTATATCAAAATCATATGCGACGATCATGTTACCGTTCGTCAGCTGACTCGAGCAGGGGTCATTAGCATGACACAGAAATGCTTCGTTAAGAGTAAAGATTTCACGCTGTATTCTTTACAACAACAATCCAACCAAATATCTTTTTCACCCAATATACTCGTACCAGAGCTAGACCAGATAAACCATATTGTGAACATTAGTATACCAATGGAAACAGCATTACCAGACGACGTGAGTCTGAATAGATCTCTATCCAGTCTGGGAGAACAGATTAAAACATTGAAAACCACCAAAGCAGAGGTCGATGACATATCAGTTCATGATATTCACCAGTACACCGTCGTTTATATACTCTTGGGGGTTGTCCTATGCGCGGCAGCAGTCTGGTTCTGGAGAAAAGTGAGATGCTGCTCGCGTTCTGCGGCCAGCCGGGCGGAGCCTCACCACAGACGGGAGTCTGTGGCGACTACATCGGAGCCAACCAGGGTGCATAGTGAAGTGCAACCGCGAAAGCAGAGTACTGCTGACCGTCAGCAAAGTGAGAGTGAACCAATAGGTTTAAGTGCATATTTTGCCAGACGGTGGCCCAGTGCTATGCGTAGTGCGGGTAAAAAGGAAAGGGCTACGCTGCCTAAAGTGCGAAAAGAACGCGTGCTTACAGTTGAAGACTCATTAGTGTAAAGAATTTATGTTTTTTTAAGAACTTCCTTAATTTTACTTATGTTTACCATTTTAAACCACTTTTACTTTACTTTGTTTATCATTTATAATACTTTTACTTTGTTTACCATTTCATAATTACTTTTACTTTGTTTACCATTTTATAATTATTTTAGTTTTGTTTACCATTACCATGTTTCTATTATTATTTAACTAAGGTGATTTGATAATGATTACTTTATTCTTTTGTTATCTCATCTCGTGCTCGGGAATATGTTCGGTACAATATTTGCGACCGAACATATTCCCGAGCACGAGATGAGATAACAAAAGAATAAAGTAATCATTATCAAATCACCTTAGTTAAATAATAATAGAAACATGGTAATGGTAAACAAAACTAAAATAATTATAAAATGGTAAACAAAGTAAAAGTAATTATGAAAAGTAAAGTAAAAGTAGTATAAAATGGTAAACAAAGTAAAAGTAATTATGAAATGGTAAACAAAGTAAAAGTATTATAAATGATAAACAAAGTAAAGTAAAAGTGGTTTAAAATGGTAAACATAAGTAAAATTAAGGAAGTTCTTAAAAAACATAAATTCTTTACACTAATGAGTCTTCAACTGTAAGCACACGTTCTTTTCGCACTTTAGGCAGCGTAGCCCTTTCCTTTTTACCCGCACTACGCATAGCACTGGGCCATCGCCTGGCGAAATATGCACTTAAACCTATCGGTTCACTCTCACTTTGCTGACGGTCAGCAGTACTCTGCTTTCGCGGTTGCACTTCACTATGCACCCTGGTTGGCTCCGATGTAGTCGCCACAGACTCCCGTCTGTGGTGAGTGTGGTGTGGAGGTCTTCTACATACGGTAATACTTAATTGCATACCTACTTCCAGGATAAGATTTTCAGGAAACAAAAATTGCACCTCATCATTTAATTTTCATCATCATTCCAGCGTATTGTCCTATGTTCATAGAGTTTGTTTGTTTTCTATCATAATTTTTGGAAGTCGTTGACAATAGCCTCGCCCTCGCCCCCCTATGTACTTAGCATGAGACTTGTATCATTAACGGCGAATGCACCCCCATTCGCCGCAAGTTTTAACTGACGAAAAAACGGAGGAGGTTCTCAAGTCGATGCGTATATTTTTTTTATGTATGACCACGCATAACTTTTTTCAGAGTTGTCCGATTTTGATAATTATTTTTATTGGAAAGGTTATACCCCGAAGTAGGTCCTATTTATATATTAAATTTCGAAAAAAAAAGCAACCCTAAGGGTAGGAAAACAAGGGATGATTGATTGTTTACTCACAGATTTTAATAGTGAGTGTAATAAAAAAGTAATCAAAAATAATAATAAGTATGTAGTAATTAGTAGATTATAGCCACAAATAATTATAAAATAAAAACTTTTAAAACGTTAAAAAGGTTTTTTAGTATCCTCATCTGCGCAAGCTAGGCTTACTATCGCACTTTGAGAAGAGTAAACCTTCTGCAGCATCGTACTGTGACCGCTCTGATCTGTGCTCAGCCACAATCTGCCGTACCATGCGATTTATTAGCTAGCTTCCGGAATACTAAACAGATCCAATGACCCATTAGAAGCACTAGCGCCAATCTCAAACATTATGCCAACTCTCTGGCACAGTCATCATTTTACCCGGGGTTTAATCATTAAGGATTCCTAATCATTTTTTAAACTGGTGGATACATTAAGGGAGATTACGATCAATTGAAAATATGAACGGGCATTTAATAAACGGTGGTTGGTAAATTAGTGTGACAGTACAGTCAAACATGAAAAGTTATAAAACGAGGTGTATTATATTTAATTTTACAATGTCAGTACCTACAGAATACGTTGGAACGGCCAGTTACACAAAAAGGGTTTGTTTTTTTGGGTGGGATATCATCAAATAACTTCTCCCGCTCTGGGTGGAGCAGGAGGGCGTGTCAGACTTTTATTGACTAAAACCCACCCGTGTTCCCCCAGTAGCCTGTTTGCCAGGGGCGGTGGTATCTTTTTCGAACAACCCGCACCCCTGGCAGGCATCGGCCCTTGCGGGCCCCATCGGTTTGTGATGACATCTCTTTGAGGCGCGCTTGGAACACAACGCGCCGTCGACCTGGGCTTGGTCCTTACCGGACAGCGAGCTTCCCATATACTCGCCGTCCGCAAGCCAGCACCCTAATTGCGTAACTCCCGATTCATCATAATCTGTATCGTTTTGAAACGGATTGTTAAACCATTGCTTCATATGTTCGAAACAAGTGTCTGCTCAACAACGTAAATAACGCAATGAATATTGTTGAACTGTGAAAACGAAGTTACGCAATTAGGGTGCAGTTCTTGTAAAAGGAGTCCAGCTCCATTCCGCGATCTCCGTCTGGGCCTACCGCGATGTCGCTTGCCATTAGGAGGGACCCATTGGTTCGTAAATTTGGCCCATTGGTCGTCTGACATGCGGCAGATGTGTCCAGCCCAATTTCATTTTAGTCTGGCAGCTTTCCAAGTGACATCAGTTATCTTTGTAATGGAACGATTTGGCGAACCTCGAGCGTGAACCTCTGCTGATTTGTCAGACCATGTTTGAGGATGACAAGTATGTAAATGCAGTCATCTGGGCTCCGCATGAAGCTAAATAGTCTCATGCTGGAAAAGGTACAAAATAAATTTATAAGATATTTATTTCCTAAGTGTTTTTACGGAGTCTATCCCTTTTACCCGTTAATCCAACCTTATTTATTTTAGGTATGGTAGGATACAATGAGATAAGAGTTAGGAGGGAACTTGCACTCACCTCTGGCTAGTGGAACCACGCGCTCGGACCAACCTTGGAAGGGAGGCGCCGCTGACGCGTACACTTCGCACGCTCAACCTCATAGCTGTTAAGACAGACTTTTCGGTGGTTCTCTGAGTGAATCCACAAGGAACGCATTGTTTGTAATTTGTTACATGTAGATACATGAATGTTAGCATTAAGGATAATTAAGTTAGGATAAGCGCATTTATGGCATCGGTTTACCCTGTAATGATAGGTGTAAGACGAAATAAATAAATATAAATAAAACTAAAATGCTATACGTTTTTTTTTTTTGCGTGGGAAGTCATCAAATAACTTCTCCCGCTCTGGGTGGAGCAGGAGGGCGTGTCAGACTTTTACTGACTAAAACCCACCCGTGTTCCCTCAGTAGCCCGCATGCCAGGGGCTGTGGTTAGGGTTGCCACCCGTACTTTATAATAAAGTATTGTACGTTATTTCAGGTAAGGACTTCAACCTGATGACTCATGTCAACCAATGTTCAAGAGGTTTGGTCTGCTACCGCTACCGTGTCTGTATATATATGAGGTATGTGTGTTTGTAGCTAAGAATAAAGAACTATTTAAGTCAGCAAACGATATTAGGTAATCCTAGAAACAGGCGAGATCCTCACAAACTTGTATTAAGTGATTTGCCAAGACTTGCCAAATATAATAAAAACTGCCTAGCAATGTGCGTACGCATTTATAATAAAATACCAAGTCACTTTAAGGTATTGTTGCGCGGCACAATTAATGTTTGGTTGCCACTAGCGCCATCTCTTAACGAATAGCGGAATTAATGGTCAGGAGCTTTCTAGAAAGTTCGATGCTAGAACTTTCTGGAACTATCGACATGTGTTCGGTCAGGGCCGATATGTACTCGAACATTCTAGATGCTTCTACGGTAGAAGCTTCTGGAACTATCCAAGGGCCCTATATAAGCGGGAACGGAGCGCGTTCCGGGGTTTTTTTTTTTTTTTTTTGGGTGGGAAATCATCAAATAACTTCTCCCGCTCTGGGTAGAGCAGGAGGGCCAGACTTTTACTGACTAAAACCCACCCGTGTTCCTTCAGTAGCCCTTAAGCCAGGGGCTGTGGTGTCTCTTTCGAACAAACCCGCACCCCTGGCAGGCATCGACCCTTGCGGGTCCCATCATTTTTTGTGCTGACATCTCTTTGAGGCGCGCGTGGAACACAACGCGCCGTCGACTTGGGCTTGGTCCTTACCGGACAGCGAGCTACCCATTACTCGCCGTCCGCAAGCCCATGCCTACGGTGGCCGGAAATCGGCCTGGGATTCCCGACGCCCAGGGCGTCTCCGTATCTTGCGGCGGCTGGGGTCGCGAGAGCGCATATGCTGCCTCTCCCTCACGTGCGCTGCCTCCCTCTTCGCAAGCATCACTGCTTCGCTGAAGGAGGTGACGGCTCCCCATGCCCTCTCGCTCCGTACCATGGCCTGGACCAGGGCCGGACGCGAGAGATCGCCGCCGCCGATCGCCGCCACGAGGACACGGCGGTGCTCCGCCCAAGCAGGGCAGACCGCCACCGTGTGCTCCACCGTGTCCTCAGGGCGATCTTCGGAGTGGAAACACCCAGGCGTTTCCTCCCGCCCTATCCGAAACAGGAACCTCCCGAAACAACCGTGTCCGGTGAGGACCTGCGTCAGGCGGAAGGTGAGGACGCCATGCCGCCTCTCAAACCACTCCTCAAAGAGGGGACTTACCGCCGCAATCGTGGCGTGCCCAGCACTGGGTTGCGACAATCGCTCTCTCCATGTCACCATGAGATCCCGCCGGAGCTCTGTCCGCTGTGCCGCGATTTGCTGCGTCAGCGGAGTTACGCCCCGGCGTTTGGCCTCCTCGCGCCACTCCCATATTTGCGCGAGGACCTTTGCCTCCAGATCCCATGGCGGTAATCCGGCAAGGAGGCCCGCCGCCTCGCCGGAGATCGTGCGATATCCCCGGATCATCCTGATCGCCATGACCCTATGGGACGCCCTCAACTTGCGAGCTGGTTGGCGCCTCAATGTAGGCGCCCACACCGGCGCCCCGTATAGGGCCATGGACCGCACGATCCCCGCGTAGAGCCTCCGGCAGGAGGCGTTTGGCCCCCCTAGATTGGGCAAGAGCCGCTTCAACGCAGCCCCGGCCCGCTCCAGTCTGGGAGCCAAACGGCGGAAATGCTCCGCGAAGTTCCACCGGCTGTCGAGGACGAGTCCCAAGTACTTCATCGTCGACTCGACGCCGATGTGAACCCCTCCCACCGTTATCTGGGAACCCGTCGGTGGCGCATTCCGAGGACCATGAAACCACATGGCCTCGGACTTGTGCAATGCCACCTCGAGTCCCAGTTGCCGTATCCTATCGACGATTGTCGCAACCCCTTGTGTCGCTAAGTCGGCCGCCGCCTGGTACGACCTCCCTTGCGCCAGGACCAGCGTGTCGTCAGCGTAGCAAATTACACTGACACCGCTAGGGAGGTCGGCGCGCAGCACCCAGTCGTACCCGATGTCCCACAGATGCGGCCCCAGGACCGATCCCTGCGGGACACCGCACGACATCTCTCGCCGGTTCCACTCTCCGAGGTGACCGGGGTAGATGACGGCCCTGTCCGTCAAATAGGCCTCGACCACACGACAGAGGTAGGTCGGCATCCGGTGATACCGGAGTGCCTCCCTTATGCAACTCCAGGGCAGGGTGTTGAAGGCATTGGCAATGTCTAATGACACCGCCAAGACGACCCCACCCCGGGCCACAGCATCCCCCGTCGTGAGGGCTCGCACGCGCATGATGGCGTCCACCGTGGAGCGCCCCCTGCGGAAACCAAACTGGCTCTCCGCCAAATCCGGCCCCACCCGCACCAGCCGCCCGACGAGGCGGTCTGCAATTACTCTCTCAAAGAGCTTGCCCACCTCGTCGAGCAGCACAATGGGCCGGTAAGCGGACGGAGAGTCCGCTGGGCGCCCCGGCTTCTTAATGAGGACCAGTTTCCCCGTCTTCCAGCGAAGTGGGAACTGGCCCTCCTCCAAGCATGCGCTTAGGAGCCCTCTTAGTCGAGGCCCGAGAGCCTGCAAGGCCAGGACCCAGGCTTTGCCGGGCAAGCCGTCGGGTCCTGGGGCGGTATTCTTGGCATTCAGCCTACGTACCGCCACTCTCAGGTCTACCTCGGTCACCTCTGGAGAGTCGTCGTCGTCGTCGGTGTGGTCCGCATCGGGCACCGCAGGAGGTGGAGCCATAGGCGGGGGAGCGTGCTCCCCTCGTGAGGGGAACAGAGCGCTCACCACGTCCTGCACGAGATGAGGCCGGAGACTCTGCGTCAGCGGGGGAGCCCACGGGCGGATTTCATCCCGCACCGTTTTGTAGGGGCGTCCCCACGGGTCTCTGTTCAGAGTCTCCAGCGACTCCTCGCGGGCCACTACTCTGGCCCGCAAGATCTCATCTCGGAGGGCGGTCTTCGCCACTCTGTACCCCTCGTACAGCTCCGCCTCAATGGCTTCCTTATCCGGAGGGCGGATACGGAGCCTGCGGTGCCTGGTGTAAAGGTGTCGCGCAGCAACACACGCCTCGCGCAGTGTTGTCAACTGCGGCGACCACCAGTACACCTGGCGTGAAGCACGACCTGGCTGGACCCGGGGCATTGCCACGTCACATATCTCGGACATGGTCTCCCGGAACCACTCGGCTTCGTCGTTTATGTCGGCAGGCCTGTCCGGTGATGACACCCAGGCCTGCACGATCGAGGCTTCCAGGAGAAGCTCCCGGTCCAGCTGCTTCAATGCCCACCGCGGACCACACGGGGCCTGTCGGACCGGCGCGCTCGAGGTCTGGGCGGAGACGTCAAACCGGATGTACCGGTGGTCGGAATACGTCTCCACCCCCTCCATGACGCGCCAGTCGATGACACGCGGCGACAGAGCGGGGCTGGCGAACGAAATGTCCACCACCGACTCACCCCGCATCTGCACACACGTGGCGACAGAACCCCGGTTTAGGACGACCAGGTCTGCTTCCAGAGCCCAGTCCTCCACCATCCTGCCCCGCACGTACGTCAACCGGGAACCCCAAGCCAAGTTCTTGGCATTGAAGTCCCCGAGGACGAGCACGGGGAGGGAACGAAACCCGACGACGACGTCTCTCAACTCCGCAAGGGAGTTGTGGAACTCGGCGAGAGTTCGGCTCGGGGAGAAGTACACCCCTACCACGACTATCTCCCCGAACCGTGCTGCAACGCAACCCCGTCCCCTCTTGACACTCTCGAGGGTCGGGGTACCGGCGGCGGCCGACGAAATGAGGGTCACTGAGCCGCTCAGGTCCTCCACCCAGTCATCCCTGGGCGGGACAAAGTACGGCTCAGCGACCACGGCGATGTTAATCGACCACTGCGCCATGCTCTGGATCAACAGATCCTGAGCGGCGGCGCAGTGGTTGATATTCGCCTGGAGGAGGCGTAATGGGGCCGTTACTGACACTCCATATCCACCCCCTCCGGGGCCTCCTCGCTAGGCCTTGCCGTGACGGCGGCGACAACGACGGCGGTGGTGGAGGCGGCAGCAGCGGCGGCGGCAGTGGCGGCGGTTGCGGCGGTGACGGCGGTGGCGGAGGGTTTGGCCCCGCCTCGGCCCCTGGCTTTGGTGGGTGTAGCGCAGGCCTTGCTCCCTGCCCGGTGTTCGGCCGGCTTGCCAGCTGCCGCACATGAATAGCAGTGCGGCGTGGCAATGCAAGAGCCGGCCTTGTGACCGGGCTGACCGCAGCGAAAGCAGTGCCCACTGCGGTCCACCTCCGAGGTGCACCGCACTCCCACGCGGTGCCCCACGTGGCAGTGGAAGCACCTCATGGGTCTGGGTTCCAGCAGTTTGACCTGCGCGGACACCCAGCCTACCAGGAGCCTTCGGCCCTCCCCGGTGATCATTTTGGCCGCCGACACGGGGCAGCTCACCGTTACGGTTCGCATGCCCGTGTCGTCAGGACGAATGGTGCCTGCCCTCACCTGCTCGGCAGAGCACTCCCCCGTCCTGGCGACGGCGGCCACCACCTCGCCCTCCGTCACGGAGTCGTCCAGGCCCAAAATGCGCATTTCAGCGCACCTGGTGGGCCTGGACACCCGGACCTCTTCCGCACTTAGGGACGCCCTAAGCCTTTCGGCCAGGGCGTCAGCGGTCGGGCCACTGGCCGCACCAGGGATCTCCAACATGCGGGCTCCGGTCGCAGTGACCCTCATCCGCATACCGTTGGAGACTCCCAGCTCCGCGAGGTTCACCGCCGCTCTAGCTTTTGAAAGCACGTCGCGGTAGGACGCGCCCTTCAACTCCGCTTCCGGCTGTAGTGTGATTACTACAGCTGCGGATTTCGGGGCGCGTAACCTAGCCGCGGCACTACGCTTTTTGCGCCGCTGCCGCCTCTCCTTCCTTTTAGCCGCCCGTGCTGCCTTGCCCGCCTTCTTTTTCTCGCCGGCCACTTCCCATTCGGCGTCAGCCGCGGGAGATGAAGATGAAGGAGGCGGGGCCGACCGTCCTGGCACCACGGCTGGGGCCGTCGCCGCCTGCGCAGCCACCCCGCCCTTCTTGGGCTTGGGGGGCACCGGTTTCGCCGGGTTCCGACCCGACTGCGGTGCCGACTTGGCTGCGGCTGACGTGGCAGTAGCGTACGAAGCCTCCTTCTGCTTCTGCTGGCCCGAGGCCGGCCGGCTCGCCGCTAGTGGGGGGCGAAGGACTATGGCCTCCAGGGCGGAAAACCGACTCTGGAAGGCAGCCAGCTCCTGCCGAACCAGAGTCAGCACCCGGTCCTCCTCAGGCACGGGCCCAAGCTGCCCATGCCCCGCCCCCTTCTGAGGCACCACCCTCGGGCCAGCTCCTCGGAGCACGGCCAGGTCCGCTCGGAGCTCCTCATTCTCCTTTCGGAGAAGCTCCATGGCGGCTGCCAAGCGGGCGACCTCCGCCCGCATTTCGGACATGATTTATTTATTTATTTACTAAAATCTTACCTACAACTACCATTACAGATCTGCGATCCAATGCGATAGTGTGGCCTTACATGCTAAATCCATAATCTAAATCCTATAAAATTACAAACTATATCATAAATCTTAACCTACATCTAAATAACATATTATATAAAATACATTTTTTGCGAATTCACTCAAATTGCAACACAATACATCAACCCTCTCGTGAACCTCGTTCACCAAACGCATGGCTCTAGTGAGAGGAGTCCTCGCCAGTAAGTTGGTTCTGGCTGCAGGCACAGCAAGCAGGGGCGGGTGTCGCTGCCTCCACACGTACCGGTCAGGCACGCAAAGTTTCAGGTGCCGCAGCACTCCCGGGTTATGCGACCCACCACGCAGTAGCTTCACTACATACGCTGCGAGTGCAAAGTCCCGTCGCACCTTTAACGCGTTGTACCCTACCATACCCAGTACAAATAGCGTAGGATACATTAATGGGTAAAATGGATATACCCCATACAGCCTGAAATACAAGTGTCTAATGAACTTATTGATGTCCGACGGAGGTCCGGTGTGCAAGTCCTCCGCTGCCGCCATAATGGAGGCTATGGCTGCGGCTATGGCCTTGTCTTTAGAGGCCTGGAGTCTCATCAAGGCCACACCCTTGACTGCCACAGCCACAACCTCCGCGAGCCTGGCCATTCGCTCCTCGTTGGAGCCGCCAGCAGCATCCGGCTCGTCGTCAGACGTCTCCGAGAGGGCCCTGCTGCTGGTCCCCCCCGAGAGCCGCTCCACCGTGGCCAACGCCTCAGATCGCTGGTCCGCCTCGACACTCGGCTCGGCGGGATCCTTCGTGGTTAGGCCTCTGCCTAACCGGACCCCACCGCTCCGACAGACCTTCCCGAGCTTTCGGGTCGAGGCCAACCCGCCATCCGAGGACGACCCCTGGCCGTCCTTTGGTTTAGGGCGCTTCTTGAGGAACTCTGTCCTCCTCGAAGCGCCCACTGCCGCATGCTCCGGGCCCTTCACAGAGCCCTTCGCGCTCGATGCGGTGTCGGACTCCGACCCCGCATCACTCCCTTCCTCTACGCTTTTTTGTGTTTGTTTAATTTTATCCATATTTGTTCCCACGAGTAAAAACAATTAATTGACTCAAAAAATAGTGGTTCGCACTCGAGACTAATTAAGCTACCCATTAGTCAAGCTTACAACCTCCCTCACGGTGCGCCGCTGCTTGGAGGTTTGGGGTAATTTTTTATAGAGGATTTCTTCCTCGCGGCCCGGGCGGTTAAGCCAAGGCCCTCGACCCCCGTCAAAAGTCAGAGACATGACCGTGACAATCTTCGGGGCTACGAGAATAACGGTGGCAGAAGATGAACTCTCCTTCTTGCCTGCCCGGTGGCAGGGTGAGTGCACACCGAGCCCGCTCTTACTCCGCCGCTGTGCGCCTCTGCATGAGCGCAGAGATACACGCGTTGGAGCATCCCGCCGACAGGTTTAAGACATTTATTTTCTCAAAAGATTACAATAATCACTTACAGAGAAAATACGATAATGAATGAACAAAATAACCGATTAGCGTTTTTAGTAGGGTAGATGTTAAAAATGTTAGTGGAGATTGTGAGTGCGCGCATACGCTGCGGCGCGAACAAAGTTTGTTTGATAAGGCCCGTGGCACAGTGCGTTTGAATAAGCGATATAAACAGATGCATTGTTTTTGGATTTCATACATAAAATGATACTTTTCGTATGGTAAGTAAGTGGGTGTAGGGTTGTGGGTTATTTAGTTTAGGGTTAGTTTTCGTAGTGTCAGTAAAAATTTACAAATCTATCCATAACGTTCCATTAATGAAAGATCCTTCAAAATGTGGCGTTTCAATAGTTTCTTAAAGGTTGAAAAGCTTTTAGCCTCTTTTGTGTCTTTTGGTAACTTATTATAATTCTGGGCTCCTTCGTACAGAATGCTCTTTTTTCCGTAGTTAGTTCGAGGTGGTTTCAAACGGATATTATTGGCCTGTCTCGTATTACATTTGTGGTGGTCTATATTTTTGCTAAAAGTTATTTGTGAGTGAATGTTCTTTGTTATAATTTTTCTAATCAGGATACAGGTGTTGAATTTGTAGCTTTGTGATAGATTCATTAGTCCAGTTTCCTTATAAATTTTTATGGTCGGTGTTAAATAATCATATCGAAATAACGTTTTAATTAGTTTATTTTGTGATCTCTGTAGTTTATTTAAGTTGCTCTTAGCTGCTGATCCCCATACTTCAATTTGGTAATCTAGATGAGGCTTGACCAAAGAATTATAGATTGTGTACCGCACATGTCTGGGCAAGCATCGGGATATGGGCCGAAGGGCACCTGATAGGGATAGTAGTTTGCTTTGAATTTTTTCAATATGTGGCTTCCATGTGAGGCATTGGAGGCTAGATATGGCGACGCTCACCTGGAACACGTGTTTCGTGCGCAGCTCAAGGATCGTGTGCAACGCAGTAACGAAAACCTGCAGCAGTGGGCCCTTGAAGTGGAGAAGCTTGTTCGTAAAGCGTACCAGTCCGAACCTGCGCTTATTGATGGGAACCTGGTGCAGGCATTCATCGACGGCATCCGGGACCTTGAAGTTAGAGCTGCTGTGAGGCTCGGACACACCGCTTAAGGACGCCTTGGCACATGCACTGGAGGTGGAAGCTGTGCGGCAGGATCATCGTTCCTATCGCGTCAGGGAGGTTGTAGCGGCTACAGTTCGCGATCGTAAAAGATACAGCCCTAGGTGTTACGGCTGTGGGGAAAGGGGCCACCTTCGATCCAGTTGCCCTAAGCGAACTGCAGAAAGAGAAGAATTGCCTATCCGTCAGCGGCCAAGAAGATTGCCGGTAGCGCGTTGCGAAAAGGAACCGGAAACCATGATTAAGGGAATGGTGACGGATGGTGTTATTGAACCTTCATCAAGTTCATGGTGTTCACCTGTAGTGCCTGTGAGGATGCTCAGGACAGACCTCAGCAACGAGAGGAAGGAAAGCCTACAACGTGCACAGCAGGAAGATTCGGATATCAAGCCGATTCTAGAGTGGATGAAGGCCAGAGCTCCTAAGCCCAGGTGGAGCGACGTCTCAGCAATGAGTTCGGTCACAAGGTGCTATTGGGCCCAATGGGACAGCTTGGTGATTCAGGATGGAGTCCTGTGACGTAAATGGGAAAATGCTCGGGGAAACAGCTGTCATTTACAAATGGTAGTACCTAAAGCTCAAGTACCGGATGTTCTCCAGCTTTACCATAATGGTTGTTCAGGAGGTCTATATCTAGGAGTAAAACGGACTCTACTGAAGATAAGAGAACGGTTGTACTGGGTCCACTGTCGGGACGATGTCGAGGACTGGTGTCGCAAATGTACAAGTTGTGCAGCTGTAAAGGGACCTCAGACGCGTAGCAGAGGTGCATTGAAATTGTACAATGTTGGTGCATCATGGGAGAGGATAGCCCTTGACGTTGCGGGGCCGTTTCCGGAAAGTGAAAGTGGTAACAAGTATTTCATGGTTGTGATGGATTATTTCACTAAGTGGCCGGAAGTCATCGCCATTCCAAATCAAGAAGCTTCAACAGTTGCAGATAAATTAGTTCATGAAGTCTTCTGTCGTTTTGGAGTACCTTTAGAGATTCACAGTGATCAAGGAAGGAATTTTGAGTCTCAAATATTCCAGGAAACTTGTCGAGTGATGGGTACTCATAAAACAAGAACAACTTCTTACCACCCACAATCGGATGGAATGGTGGAACGATTTAATCAGACATTAGCAAAAGACCTAAAAGTTGTGGAAAATCGGCAACGAGATTGGGACAAGCACATACAACCGTTTTTGTTGTCATATCGAAGCGCTGTTCACGAAAGCACATCGGTGACACCAGCTGTCGCAAACTTTGGAAGGGAATTACGGCTGCCTGCAGACCTGATCACCGGAATACCACCTGATGCCCCACGCAGTATAACCGATTATGCGAATGACTTGCGGAACAAGATGAATGACATTTATGAGCACGTCAGACACTCAGGCCAGCAAATTTCTGAAAAAATGAAAACCCGTTATGACCGCAAAACGAACAATAAAGGGTTTGACGAAGGTTCACTAGTGTGGTTGCACAATCCGGTCCGCAGCAAAGGGAAATCTCCTAAGCTTCAAGCTAACTGGGACGGACCATACCGGATTGTGACAAAGATCAATGACATTACCTACCGGATACAGAAAGGTGCAAGAGGTACTCCTAAGATAGTCCATGTGGATCGACTGGCGCGTTATTATGGGGCCGATAATGCTCGGGACGAGCATTTCTTAGGAGGGGGCAGTGTTGCGCGGCACAATTAATGTTTGGTTGCCACTAGCGCCATCTCTTATCGAATGGCGGAATTAATGGTCAGGAGCTTTCTAGAAAGTTCGATGCTAGAACTTTCTGGAACTATCGACATGTGTTCGGTCAGGGCCGATATGTACTCGAACATTCTAGATGTTCTAAGGTAGAAGCTTCTGGAACTATCCGAGGGCCCTATATAAGCGGGAACGGAGCGCGTTCCGGGGTTAGTTTATTGGAAGCGATACATGCGAGAACATCTAAAGCGATCTTCAAGTGCGACTTAAGAGTGATTAATTGTGCAATTGTGTTGTGTTATTAGTGTGTTTAATTAAAGTGTTATTTTTGGTAATTCATATCGGCAGTTTTTAATTGTCACGAACCCCTAGCTCGTAACAGTATTAAACTCGAGGAAACTTAAGATTGAATTATACAAGTGGCTTAATGAATGTAATTTTTACAGTTTAAATGTTTTATGGATGTGAGATGTTGATTCCTTTAAATTGATGATGTTGAATTTTTGCATGCTATGTTTTAGCGAAACATGTTGATCTATTTTATTGATATTAACACCAATGTATACCATGTTTTACGCAAATAAATGATTTACTTACTTACTTACTTTATGAGAACAATAAAGTACACCAAAATACTTTATTTCACATGATTTGATTTCTTTGGGATTTTGAAAAGTTTAGTCGTAAGTATTTTTTCGCAACACGAAATTTCTCTATTGATGCTGAATCGATGTCGCCACTCGCCAGCGCCACATCACAAAGGCACTCTTATAAAGGTTCAATATGAATACGATTTAAAGTTTTATAGATTCATGTTAAAAAAAAAAATGTAAATCATGGACAAGAATACTCCACATACACCTACAAAACGTAATTTTGATAGTGAAACGGATCGGCTGATGCTATGCAATTGTTTAGTAGAGATACTAATTTGATACAAATTGCAAAAAGCAATAAAAAATATGTTTTTAATCATAATAATAAAAAAAAAAATTGTACTTTATTTTGATACTACGTACTTTTTTTTCTTACCTACCTATAATAACCAATGTACTTTAACTGCATGAATAAAAGGTGGCAACCTTAGCTGTGGTATCTCTTTCGAACAAACCCGCACCCCTGGCAGATGTACCTAAACGTCAATGAGTCTTCTCGGAAGATCACCCTGCATTCGTTCTTTTATGGCCCAATAGCTCTTACAGGCACTCTCAGTGCGTATTGCAACTTCTTTGTTTTGTCTTGCCTGGAAAGAGACTATTTGACCTACGGAGGTTCCATCCGAGCCTATTGGGTATATTTAACCCATAGCCTACGGGTGGCATTCTACATTTAGTTCACTACTAACTGCACGACAGTTTAAAATCATATCGAGCACGTTTTAAAGAATGCTCACTTATGTTAACAGAGCTGAACAACAAAACATCCTCGTAGCGCCATCTCCTGACATATTTTCAATAAAATTTTAGTACTGCTACTCGTTAACAGATGGCACTAACCAGAAAGTACGTTCCAATTCTATAATTATTTTGTTAAATAACTTAGAGCTAATTTTTCAACAGTCAATATCTTTTAACTGAAGAATAAATATATTATGACAGTTTGACATATTTTCTATTCAAAAGCTGTTTATCAATCCGCAATAATTATTTCATCTATAAAAAGTATCTGATATTAAATAATATTTTATTGAACAATCAGACCTTGAATAAGTTGTATTTACAGAGGCCAGCACATCAAGCAACCCCAATCTGTCAAATTTCTTTGATAGTTTTTCAACTTTATTGCAAAGGAATAAGGTTTATGTTCAATTGGGAAAATTTGACAGTTTGGGATAGCTTGACCTGCTGGCGACTGTAGATAATCGCTATCATAATGCAACGTTTGTCTAAATATTTAAATATTTATTAGGCTTTCATAAATTAAGTATTTTTTTAATATATATTTTTATGCACTTATTCTTTATAAAACGTACCGTTTTGCAGTGATGCCAACTTAGGGGTTTTCCCCCCAAATTTAAGGGGAATCAAGATGTCCAGGGAGTTTTTTAGGGGTACATTTCATCATCATCATCATCATTTCAGCCGAAAGACGTCCATTGCTGGACATGGGGTCGAAAGGTTCTGGAGTGACGACCGCGTACCGGAAGACGTAGAGTGGGAAGGCCTCCCACAAGGTGGACCGATGACCTTGTGAAGGCCGCGGGTATCCGCTGGATGTGGGAAGCACAAGACCGTTCGAAATGGAGGAGCCTGGGGGGTACATTTATTTAGGGGGATTTTTAGGGGTCGATTTTTCAAGTTTATTTTTTGTATTTTATATATTAGAAATACATATTCCTTCGAAGAATCTTCCATTCGCAATGACATTTCATATAAACTGAACGTTAAATTAAAGAATCACTTTTCTTTTTGCTCAAAATATAATAGGTTGCCTTGAAAAAATGTTAACAGTAATGCCGTACTTCGTATCTTGTTGTATGTACAGAGGCCAGTACATCAAGCTACCCCAATCTGTCAATTTATTTTTTAATTTTATTATTGAATAAGGTTCATGTTCAATTGGGAAAATTTGACAGTTTGGGATAGGTTGACCTGCTGGCGTCTGTACTTAAAGCATCACGCAGCTGGCGCTGGTGGCTAAATTTCGCAATATGACCACTAACAACTTGCTATTCAAGAGATTTTTTTTTCACTGTCTCAGTGTAAAAAAAAATTGTATTCGTTTTAGAGTGTACAACAAAAAGTTTAGGGGTTTTTAGGGGATTTTAAAGTTGTCCTAGGGGGAAACATTCTGTAGGAGTTGGCATCACTGCCTTTTTGCTAAGTCGTCTGACAATGTCACGCACGTTAGCGCCGCAGTGATGCCAACTTAGGGTAATTTACTCTAGATTTAGGGTGAAACTAATACGGCAGGGTAAGTTTTAGGGTATTCATTTTGTTAGGGTATTTTTTAGGGTAAGGTCTGTTTCGATTACGAGACTACTATAATATTAAACTACTTAGTAGAAATACGTCGCGTTGCGTTTAGTTTTGGGCCGGGCTTTTTTTTTTTTTTTTTTTTTTTGGGTTGGAAATCATCAAATAACTTCTCCCGCTCTGGGTGGAGCAGGAGGGCGTGTCAGACTTTTACTGACTAAAACCCACCCGTGTTCCTTCAGTAGCCCTTAAGCCAGGGGCTGTGGTGTCTCTTTCGAACAAACCCGCACCCCTGGCAGGCATCGACCTTTGCGGGTCCCATCACTTTTTGTGCTGACATCTCTTTGAGGCGCGCGTGGAACACAACGCGCCGTCGACTTGGGCTTGGTCCTTACCGGACAGCGAGCTACCCATTACTCGCCGTCCGCAAGCCCATGCCTACGGTGGCCGGAAATCGGCCTGGGATTCCCGACGCCCAGGGCGTCTCCGTATCCTGCGGCGGCTGGGGTCGCGAGGGCGCATATGCTGCCTCTCCCTCACGTGCGCCGCCTCCCTCTTCGCGAGCATCACTGCTTCGCTGAAGGAGGTGACGGCTCCCCATGCCCTCTCGCTCCGTACCATGGCCTGGACCAGGGCCGGACGCGAGAGATCGCCGCCGCCGATCGCCTCCACGAGGACACGGCGGTGCTCCGCCCAAGCAGGGCAGACCGCCACCGTGTGCTCCACCGTGTCCTCAGGGCGATCTTCGCAGTGGAAACACCCGGGCGTTTCCTCCCGCCCTATCCGAAACAGGAACCTCCCGAAACAACCGTGTCCGGTGAGGACCTGCGTCAGGCGGAAGGTGAGGACGCCATGCCGCCTCTCAAACCACTCCTCAAAGAGGGGACTTACCGCCGCAATCGTGGCGTGCCCAGCACTGGGTTGCGACAATCGCTCTCTCCATGTCACCATGAGATCCCGCCGGAGCTCTGTCCGCTGTGCCGCGATTTCCCGCGGCAGCGGAGTTACGCCCCGGCGTTTGGCCTCCTCGCGCCACTCCCATATCTGCGCGAGGACCTTTGCCTCCAGATCCCATGGCGGTAATCCGGCAAGGAGGCCCGCCGCCTCGCCGGAGATCGTGCGATATCCTCGGATCATCCTGATCGCCATGACCCTATGGGACGCCCTCAGCTTGCGAGCTGGTTGGCGCCTCAATGTAGGCGCCCACACCGGCGCCCCGTATAGGGCCATGGACCGCACGATCCCCGCGTAGAGCCTCCGGCAGGAGGCGTTTGGCCCCCCTAGATTGGGCAAGAGCCGCTTCAACGCAGCCCCGGCCCGCTCCAGTCTGGGAGCCAAACGGCGGAAATGCTCCGCGAAGTTCCACCGGCTGTCGAGGACGAGTCGTTTTGGGCCGGGCTCAGTGGAGCTTAGATGCTGGTGGTAATAATAATAATTTAATTTATTGAATAGAAACGTAAACAAAAAGAGTACATTTAGCCTACAGTAACACATTTCCCATACAATTATAGAGCCTATAAATAAACTATTTCTAAAATATTTTTGTTAGAAGACAATGTTTCGGAATTCGAAATTTAGGTAGCGACCCGCCCGATCTAGGTTTATTTAAACCTGTGTTTCGGGCCATCACTTTACATTTTAATTAAATTAGGACATTAACATTTAAAATTAAATTGATATAAAAATAATCTATTAACCACTATGAGAAAAAGCATATTGGTAACATTAATAACTACAACTAAGCAATGTAAATACTACCGAAGTAAATACTTACGAGGGAATAATTAATTATCGTCATGACATAATTTCTAGAAGTTTTTGTGTCTGTGTAATTGAGTAACGCTAAGTATTCTAATAACATAGTACTACATTTTTTATAGCTTAAACTATAGATGTTCATTAATTTGTTAAGTCTATTATACCGGGTGCGGCGATTGAACTGTCCGTCTCTATCTATCTGTTTTAAATTTCGAACCACTGAATCGAATGCCGCCAAAATTTCAAATGTTGGTCTTTGACATGTTCTCTATCATCATTTGAAGTGATTCTGTTTTGAGAGAAACACATTTGGATTGAGAACAATGGATTTAAATCGAAATTCAGTGATTGCTCTTCATTTGGAGGGAAAATCGAATATCGAAATACGTCGAGCGCTGCCAAATCTTCAATTGAACGAGAAATTTGTGCATCGCACTATTCAACGTTATAATGAGACTGGTAGCGTTAAGAAACGCTACGGTGGCGGACGACGCTGTACTGCAATAGCACCAGCATTTGTCGAAAAGGTGAGTCATCGATTAGACAGAAATCCAGCGCGCTCAGCAAACCAGCTCGCGCAGGACCTCATGGTTAGCGATCGCAGCGTTCGTCGCATATTGAAGGAAAAGCTTAAAGTCAAACCATTTAAAAAAAAAACGTTCTCAGGAACTCACTGCTTTACAGCGTAGCAAACGGTTGGATCGATCGAAAGAGCTGATTCGCTTGCTCGACTCTGGCGAGCTTCCCAATTTGGTATTTTCAGATGAGAAAAGTTTTTGCGTGGAACAGTTTTTAAACAAACAAAATGACCGTGTTTGGTTAAAGGGACGTGTCAGCGACCATTCAGACGAATTGAAAGTCACTCGACGCCAAGGAGCCGGAGCGGTGTCTAAAAAAGGCCGTTCTCCGCTCGTTTTTCTTCCAATGGGTCGCAACCAAGTTAAAATAAACCAACAAATCTATCGAGACAAAGTCTTCACATTCGGTTCTGAGCGTTGGACTTTTCAGCAAGACTTGGCACCATCGCACAGAGCAATTGGAACGCAAAACTGGTTGAAAGCAAACGTTCCAGTGCTGATCGACCGAGATATGTGGCCGTTGTCATCGCCCGACTTGAACCCGCTGGCCTTTTGTATTTGGGGTGTTTTACAGGCCAGGGCCTGTACTAAAAACACACTTCGGTGGAAGCGCTAAAAGTTACTCTTACGCGAGAATGGTTTGAGTGTTTGAAATTGTTTGAGTGACGACGTCGTTCGAGCAGCCTGCGCTTCTTTCAGAAAGAGACTTCAGCTTGTAGTAAAGGCTAAAGGCGGTTTTATTCCTTCGGAATAAATCATAATAAAACTTTTAACTTTCTATTTTCACATGGCAAAAGTGTATAAATAAATATTGAAAATTTACAGATAAATTTCATTTTCACATACGGACAGTTCAATCGCCGCACCCGGTACAGAAAAGGACTTAAAAACACATTAAATCGATTGGCAAACGCATGTCTAGTTTGAGGCTTTATGCAAACTAAATCCTTCCTTCTCTTGTCGGAAGGGTCAAAAGGAAGTGCAGTGTGCTGGTGTAGTACTATGCTTATAATGAATAATTGCCGAACTGTTAGTACATTACATGCAGTGTAGAGCTGGTGCGTAGGAAATCTAAATGGGCGAAAGGTAGCAACTTTTAGAATTGCTCTTTGAGCACGCTCTAGAGGGAGTAAAATTGTATTTGCTGCACCTCCCCAGGAAGTTATGCAGTAGCTAAGAATGGATTGAAACAAAGCTAAATAAACCCTTTTAATTAATTTATAGTCGGCTATGTTCCGTAAATGCTTAAAAACATATATTAATTTGCGTACTTTAGTACATAGTAAATCGATATGTTTACGGAAATTTAGATTGGAGTCAATAGTGATACCTAGATATTTCAAATGGTCAGCTTTAGCTAAAGTAGTGCAACAACATGCAGTGTCAGCGTAAGTGCTACAATTATGTGCGTAAATGTTTAGATTAGTTAGCGGTATGTTAGTATTTCTCATTGCAAATAAAATATATTTTGTTTTATCTGCATTTAACGTTAGGATATTGTTATGGAGCCATTTGGACACTATGTTAAAACCATTTTGAGCATGTTCATAGACCTCAACTTTTGATTTATCTGAGAATAGTAGAGCGGTGTCATCGGCATAAGACATTATGATACCATTTTCAAGTGGCAGGATGCACAGTTCATTTATATAGATTAAAAATAATGTGGGCCCCAAAATGCTGCCTTGTGGAATGCCAAAACCACTATTTTTAAGTGCAGAACTAGTATATTAACCTATTTTTACGTATTGATGACGCTCGCTGAGATAATCAGCAAATAGTAGAAGTTGTGCTCCTCTAATTCCAAGTATTTCAAGCTTGTGCAAAAGTAAAGTACAAGAAATAGTGTCAAAGGCCTTGGCGAGGTCTAGAAAGATACCAATTGTGTGCATACCACCATCTAGATTGGTAGCAATATAATTGGTTAATTTGTGTACTGCTTGGCCAGTTGATCTTTTGGGCCTAAATCCAAATTGATCGTTATCTTCCAGATATTTTATCAACCTACAGTTTATAATTTTTTCTAAAACTTTTGAGAGTCCTGTCAACACTAAAATGGGTCTGTAGTTATTCATACAGTTTTTGTCTCCAGACTTGAACACAGGAGTGATCATAGCTTTTTTAAGGAGTTTGGGGAATATTCCTTTAGATAAACATAGCTGAAAAATGTGGGTTAGCGGAGGGGCAAGTATGTATTTAAATCTTTTAAGTAAAGGTATTATTGGGTATGTCATCCCACTCAGTAGCACATACATCTTTTAACCCGAATAATAATCTTACAACTTCATTAACGTCGGTATCTAATAAAACAAAAGACTTTACTGTAGAGGATGTCGCAGTCGTGTTTTGTGGGGACAAAGAATTAAAATTCAAAAAAAAATCAGCCAAGTTTTTACCAACGTTAGCAAAGAAATTGTTCACTTATTAAGAATCCGACGAACCAAGCTCGCAACTAGGATTCGAGCGGAGACAATATTTCGTCCGAATATTGCTATCTCTGTTTGACAAAAGAAGCACCGATGCGCAGCTGTGTGTGTGAGCGTAACGTCGTAGGCATCCTTACTTATTCGTAATTTATTATGTATGTTCATAATTTGCTTTGTTTTGTTGACTTTTTTGGGGGAATCGTTAGTAAATGTACAGACTAGTAATGCGTTTTTTGGAAATTCCTCTACA
The DNA here is from genome assembly GCA_949987655.1 of Polymixis flavicincta. Lineage (NCBI taxonomy): Eukaryota > Metazoa > Arthropoda > Insecta > Lepidoptera > Noctuidae > Polymixis > Polymixis flavicincta. The sequence continues at coordinate 20,901,957 of OX465195.1, forward strand.
GTGCCGGGATCTCAACATATTAGGATATCCCGAGATTTTGGCCTTGTAGAGAATTTAACAGATACATACGTCATTTACGAACTATTCCTAAATACCTACTTTTGAAAACCAATGTTGAATTTGTATGGTAAGTATTAGTGTTCTTGAACAAATAAAATACATGAAGTACCTAGCCACACATTTAGGGTAAACTCAAGTTTACAAAACTAAGGCGTTTTATTCCTTTTACTAAACTTTAAAACTAATAAAAAAACGACTACAAACCAACCTGTGTCAAGACAGATGTTCCAATAATTTATATGTGCCTAAAAACAGATAAATAACAGTATTCTGAGCCAATAATAATTGTGCCCACAGGCTTCATACTTAGATAACATCACGCCTTGTTTTCCTGAATGGTTGGGCAGAGGTGTACCTAATAGTACACCCACATTTCGCCACTTATATTTTAAGTCCCATTTAATAGGGGGCGAGCCTATTGTCATCAACCGGACATAAACCCAGACTTCGGGTGGGCACGCCACGATTGCGGCGGTAAGTCCCCTCTTTGAGGAGTGGTTTGAGAGGCGGCATGGCGTCCTCACCTTCCGCCTGACGCAGGTCCTCACCGGACACGGTTGTTTCGGGAGGTTCCTGTTTCGGATAGGGCCGGAGGAAACGCCCGGGTGTTTCCACTGCGAAGATCGCCCTGAGGACACGGTGGAGCACACGGTGGCGGTCTGCCCTGCTTGGGCGGAGCACCGCCGTGTCCTCGTGGAGGCGATCGGCGGCGGCGATCTCTCGCGTCCGGCCCTGGTCCAGGCCATGGTACGGAGCGAGAGGGCATGGGGAGCCGTCACCTCCTTCAGCGAAGCAGTGATGCTCGCGAAGAGGGAGGCGGCGCACGTGAGGGAGAGGCAGCATATGCGCCCTCGCGACCCCAGCCGCCGCAGGATACGGAGACGCCCTGGGCGTCGGGAATCCCAGGCCGATTTCCGGCCACCGTAGGCATGGGCTTGCGGACGGCGAGTAATGGGTAGCTCGCTGTCCGGTAATGACCAAGCCCAAGTCGACGGCGCGTTGTGTTCCACGCGCGCCTCACAGAGATGTCAGCACAAAAATGATGGGGGCCGCAAGGACCGATGCCTGTCAGGGGTGCGGGTTCGTTTGAAAGAGATACCACAGCCCCTGGCATACGGGCTAATGAAGGAACACGGGTGGGTTTTAGTCAGTAAAAGTCTGACACGCCCTCCTGCTCCACCCAGACCGGGAGAAGTTATTTGATGATTTCCCACCCAAAAAAAAAAAAACACCCAGACTTCGGGCGGCTACGGCGAAATTCCAGTTAGAAATAGCCAATAACACTTTGCCCAACCTGGGAATAGAATCCAAGACGTCATGCTCCGTAGTAGCGCGTGCGACCACTATACACAATAATTAATTTCGATAAATCCTTTTCTTATCGAAATTAATTGTTTTATCGCTTTCGGACCGCATAAGTAAATCCTCTAAAATGTGCATTGTAAAAACAGTAGGTATCTAATTTAAATGCCTCTAGGGCTCACTATTTTTTGGCTATAACATAAAAGACAGATATTTAATAATTATGCTGTCGCGGACTTTTATTTAGAACTGTATACAATTGCACAATACAATATCTTCGTCTAATTCTACCCCTCTTACTAATCTAATAAACACAGAACGATGTTATACCAGGAAAAATAAAGGAAAGGAAAGGAATTACCATACATTTTCATAGGTTTAAACTTGGAATAACTTTATTCTGTGCTTTTATTAGTAATAGGGTTTACGGTTTAGGCAGCGCATGCCAAGATACCTCTCAGTCAGAGGGCAGGATTTTTTCCGACTTGATGATGATAATAGATAACGGAACAAACCCAGATGGTTTGATAGGTGATGACTCTATCATAGAAGTAACGTGTCCTGTGAGGGCAGCGAAATCTACACCTGTTGAAGGGATCTGGGACAAAAAACATTTGCGCGAAACACACTTGCGCGAACCCACATGCGCGAACAGACATTTCCGCGCTTGGACTTTTGCGCGAACGGACTTTTGCGCGAAGGGTCACTTGCGCGACAAGACATTTCCGCGAACAGACGTTTGCGCGACTGTACACACGGCTACACATCAAGCTATACATTTCCAGTATAAGCTGATCTTGCATTGTATAGGATTTCCGTACAGTGCGAGGTCAGCGTAAACTGGAAATGTATAGCTTGATGTGTAGCCGTGTGTACCTTTGCGCGAAAGACACTTGCGCGAACGATAGTTGCGCGAAGGGCACTTGCGCGAATCCTATTGCGCAAACGAACGGTTGCGCGAAAAAGTTGAGGAAATGAAATTTATTCTTTTCTAAATTTATTTATTTATTTATAAATATAAACAGTCCAACTAGATTTAAATAGTAATCGTCGTAGCTTTATACGGCACATTAAAAAAAAAAAAATCTTCATATTTGTAGGTACCTACCTAAGGTACCTATATTTTTGACTTTTCCATCATGGGTGTCGTTTTCAGGGTTTTTGGGTGATCTAAAGCCGATGGTGAGGTCAAAATGTAAATCCAAGATGGCGGCCAAGAAAATTTTCGAATTTTCCATTATGGGTGTCGTTTTCAAGGTTTTTGGGTGATCTAAAGCCGATGGTGAGGTCAAAATGAAGATCCAAGATGGCGGCCAAGAAAATTTTCGAATTTTCCATCATGGGTGTCGTTTTCAGGGTTTTTGGAGGTTCTAAACCCGATGGTGGGGTCAAAATAAAAATCAAAGATAGCGTCTAAGAAAATTTTCGAATTTTCCATCTTATGTGTCGTTTTCCTCCAAAAACCCTGAAAACGATATCCATGATGTAATGTGTGTGTTAATTTCAAAAATATCTTGGCTGCCATCTTGGATTTTCATTTTGAAAACCATGAAATCGATATCCATGATTTTTTATTATTTATTTATTTACGTACATACGCTACCATTACAGTGTCCCCATTTCGGATGATGGAAAAATCGTAACTTTTCTTGGCCGCCGTGTTGGATTTTCATTTTGACCCCACCATCGGCTTTCTTCTTCTTTAATCGGTCCCTCATTACTGAGGATCGTGGTCACTGAACGCTTTTAAGCGAACAATCTGCCTCCATCGACTCCGGTCTGAAGTTGCCATCACCATCTGCTGAAATTTGCTGGATGAGGTAGCTTCCTTTATTTGGTCAGACCATCGTGTTGGCGACCGGCCCCGTGCTCTCTTTCCTTCGGTATTGCCAACAATGACCAACTTTTCAAGGCTGCTGTCTCCCCTTCGCATTATGTGACCGAAGTAGCTCAGAATACGCTGTAGGCAAGTTGTAGACAATCGGGTCTTGATAGCGAGCTGAGATAGGACAGACACATTTGTGCGTTTGGCCGTCCATGGTATTCGTAGCATTCGCCTACAGCACCACATTTCGAATAAAGAAAGAAAGAAAAAGTATTTATTAGACTCGCACAGGAAAATCACAAACATAACTACAACACAATAAAATCAAACACTAAAAAACTAAAACACAACTACGCTACGCTAGGTACTTAATAAAATTAAAATTAGATTTACTTGTACATAAAAAAGTAAAAATAAAAACAAGATCCCGTACGAGACCAAAAGGCCACTATCTCAGCACGATGCTGCGACATTTAAAAAGTGTCGCAGCGCTGGTATTCTGATAGGGCCCGCTATGATGTCACGGACAGAAACATAAATAAAAAGTAATAAATGAAATAAAATAAGATAGGTAAGTGTGAAATTACTAAAAACTAAACAATAACGCATAATGCAAATAATTGTAATCCGCGTGTCTGTACGAATGCGTCTATCCTTTGTCTTTCTCTTGCTCGGATTGTCCAGGTCTCAACTCCATAGAGAAAAATCGGGAAAACTATTGCCCTAACCAATCGGGCTTTGGTTTTGTAACTTATACCACGATGTTTCCAGATGTTCTGGAGGCGTGTCATAGAATCTTTAGCCATGGCTATACGTCTTTTTACTTCTGGGACGCAGCTGCCGTCATTATTAATGACTCGGCATCGGCTTTAGCACCCCCGAAAACCATGAAATCGACATTCATGATGAAAAATTTGATAATTTTCTTGGCCGCCATCTTGGATTTTCATTTTGACCCCACCGTCGGCTTTAGAACCTACAAAAACCCTGAAAACGATATCCATGATGGAAAATTCGTAAATTTTCATGGCCGCCATCTTGGATCTTCATTTTGACCCCACCATCGGCTTTAGCACCCCCGAAAACCATGCAATCGATATCCATGATGGAAAAATCGTAACTTTTCTTGGCCGCCATCATGGATTTTTATTTTGACCCCACCATCGGCTTTAGCACCCCCGAAAACCATGAAATCGACACCCATGATGGAAAATTCGATAATTTTCTTGGCCGCCATCTTGGATTTTCATTTTGACCCCACCATCGGCTTTAGAACCTACAAAAACCCTGAAAACGATATCCATGATGGAAAATTCGTAAATTTTCATGGCCGCCATCTTGGATCTTCATTTTGACCCCACCATCGGCTTTAGCACCCCCGAAAACCATGCAATCGATATCCATGATGGAAAAATCGTAACTTTTCTTGGCCACCATCATGGATTTTTATTTTGACCCCACCATCGGCTTTAGCACCCCCGAAAACCATGAAATCGACACCCATGATGGAAAATTCGATAATTTTCTTGGCCGCCATCTTGGATTTTCATTTTGACCCCACCATCGGCTTTAGAACCTACAAAAACCCTGAAAACGATATCCATGATGGAAAATTCGTAAATTTTCATGGCCGCCATCTTTGTTTTTCATTTTGACCCCACCATCGGCTTTAGCACCCCCGAAAACCATGAAATCGATATCCATGATGGAAAAATCGTAACTTTTCTTGGCCGCCATCTTGGATTTTCATTTTGACCCCACCATCGGCTTTAGCACCCCCGAAAACCATGAAATCGACACCCATGATGAAAATTTGTAAATTTTCGCAGTCGCCATCTTGGATTTTCATTTCGCCTCATATTGGCTTCAGCACCATAGAAAACCAGAAAAAGGACACCCATGAAGAAAATTTTGAAAACAGTCTCAGCCGCCAGCTAGGATTTTCACGTTGACCTTGCAATTGGCTTCAGCCCCCTTGGGCGGGTACAAGGACAATTACAAAATAACAATCCGCAAAAATAAAGTATATAATTTTTATAGAATGGACGCCAAAAGGACTGGCATAATGAACAAAAAAATATATCTATGGGTAGCAGGGACATTGACGTGCAAACTGTAACCATGCATTCAGTACATGATTCTAGATCTCCGCGATCATTATGTATGCAGTAGCTATTTTTTTAAACAACCGAAGAAAAATCGATGTCCCTTCCACCCTATAAATTATACTTTTTTCATAAGCCAGCAGTCCTACAAAAAATTAAACGCGGAAGGATCAGAATCACAGGTTTGCGTCGATGTCCCTGCCACCCTGTATATCCAAATCCGGAAACAAAGAAAAGTTCGTAAGAATGTAGGTTACTCAATACTAAATCACAATTTTATATCCAAGTGAATACCGTCATGTTGCGCTAGTGTTAGTACCTGTCCGAGCGATACACACCTATAGTGAGCAGTACGATCACACACACATTGACATTGGCTTGACGCGATAGCGCTACTAGCTACTGATATTTATGATGAATTTGGATGTGTTCCGTAATACCAAAAATGATGAATGAAAACTTATTGTATTTTAATATTTTTTTCGACATTTTACAACTTGATAATATGAGCTATGCTTCTGAGATAACAATATTACAAATATTGTTGGTTATAATACCAAAAAAATAGTGAGAAAACATGTCATTTACGCTGTAAAAATTTGCAAAATTCAATTCGCTTAAACTTCATTTTAGGTAAGAATTTTGGAAAAAAAAACCTCTACGAGCCTAGATAAATACTGTCTGAATCCGAATATCACCATAATATGGTGGAAATATGCTCGAGTTGCAAATGATTTTGGTATTACGTTTGTATGGACAATTCGTTCTGCGTAGGCCTCTTAATTGCTTCGGATGGATTTATCTCTGTAGATAGTAAATCAAGCGGAGGCTCGGGATTTTTCGTTTTAAAAGTATTCGTTTTTATAAATTTCCACACAAGTGTACTATTTTTTCCCGCCTTCTGTAATTCATTTTTATCATATTGATGTTTTAGTTTTTTCAAAAGATTATTACAGAAGTTCCGGTACCTTTTATATGTAGCAGAAAGTATTTCGTTATCAGGTGCATGTTTAAATTTTAGGTGAAGTTTGTCTCTATGTCTTATACAACGAACGAGACCGGCACCCTAATTGCGTAACTCACGATTCATCGTAATCTGTATCGTTTTGAAACGGATTGTTAAACCATTGCTTCATATGTTCGAAAAATGTGTCTGTTCGACAACATAAATAACACAATGGATATCGTTTAACTGTGAAGACGAAACCAATTATGATCAATCGTGAGTTACGCAATTAGGGTGCGGGTGTGATGCAGGGTTTGATACAACTATACTTTCTGGGCATTGTCTTAGTAAATGTGTTTTTGGTTATTGAATATTGTAGCGAATCTATGAAATACTTTAAAGAAATATTTGCATCGTCTGAATTATAAACAAAGTCAAAATTAATTGCGCGTATGTCATTTTCGAGATTTGTCATGTTTACTTTAGTGTAGCTACGCATGCAGTTTTTTCTAGGTGAACTTATTTGTAATATTAGTAGAACAGCTTGATGATCGGTAAGCGAGGAATTAGTAACCAATGTTTTCGATGGATTTTTGGATTTTAGAATGATGTGGTCTAAGCATGAACCACTCTGATGCGTAGGGTGATAGTGACCTGGTAGAAGTCCATGAAATGAGCAAATATTCAGAAAATTATGTACATGGGTATCAATTTTCTCAGAAGTAATGTTAATATTAATATCACCCTAAAGTACTATGTTTTTAAAAGATGATAAGGATTTTAAGTTTGTGTCGAGTGAGTCTAAAAATCTGTCTATATTTTGTGAAGGAGGCCTATAAATAGCCATGAGTACTGTATCGGGACTAATTTCAATGATTAAGCAATTACTGTCTTGTGATACCGGCTCTTCTTTGATTGCAAGTAGATTATTTTTGATATATACTACTAATCCATCGTTTTGGTTTATGTTTCTCTCAGTTTTGTATGAATAATAACCGTCAAGAGATGGTAAGTTGACCGTCTGTTTTGACAACCAACATTCTGTTAGGACGATAACATCACAGCTTATATATCTAGGTTCTGTAACAACCCTTCAAAGCCGTTCATGTTTCGATTAATGCTGCGAATATTCTGTGTGAGTAGGGTTAACGTTTTGACACCAGAAGGAAGAAGGTGTTTACAGTCCTCAACATTACACATTTAGATTCAGATACAGAAAAACTATCTAGTTCACAAATTAGCCGATTTGTCATGATCCTTACAAACTAACTGAAAATATAAATAGACGATAAACTACCTGTTTGTGTGCTTACTAAATACAAGAATACGGTGGCGCTCTTAGGCGCCTTCATAATCTATAGAGTTAATATAGTTCCTCTCAGCATAAATGCGCACCCGGCAACTTACGTCACCAGTTGGATGGTCACATTTCCTCTTGAACTGTTTACACGTCGCACATTGAGGGGGAGAAGATTTGCTGCTGCATTCCTTGAACGAGTGTCCAGTCTCACTACAGTGGTTGCAAGTAGGACTAGTTTCTCGGCAAAACTTGGCTGCATGTCCGAACTGCTGACAATTGAAGCACCTGGTGACTATCGTGAAATCTCTCACAAGGCATGATGTCCAATTAATAAAAATTCGGCGTTGATTTACTAACATTTTTCTTATGCTAGCAGGTAGTTCTAAGATGTAGTTGCACGTAGGGAGGTCTTTCTTACCCGATTTATGGCTCAATTTGATACTCTCAAGGAAGGACTCACGAGTTATATTCGGCAACTTGTCTGAGAGGTTTTGTTCGTAGATACACTCAAATACCTCCTGCTCGGTAAGGGTAACGGCGACACCAATGACAGCGACCCTCGGGCGGCGTTTAGAAGGTTCTTCTATTGTAAGGCCTGATGATACTAACTTCTCTGAATTCTTTAATTTATCAATATCGCCTTTATTATCCGTGCTAATCAAAACGCCCCCATTTTTTACTTTTCTCATGCCACGGACATGAAGTTTCAGTTGTTCGGGGGAGATGATTTTTTGGACAAGTGACTTGGTGTCGTCACTTGATTGAGACTTATCCCTAGGATAGATGGCGACTAATCTCAAATTTGCAGGACGGACGAAGTTATCGGAACCTTTCTTCACCATACCTGCATAAGAGGAATTGTCCGAGCGATTTAACTTTGTCTCTACGACCTCTTTGATCTCCTGGAGAGAGTGCACAACGTTCTGGTGATCCTGTAGGTGCTGGATTGTGGAATGGGCTAGCATCGTCTTCTGCTTTAATGATCGGTATAAGACGGCCATCTGAGAAGTGCCACTCGAGACCTTCCTGCAAAGGGTGGAGACACGAAGCTTCTGGTCCGAGTTCATTTTTCCTTCACCGACAATACTGCAGACTTCGTTCTGAATGGCATCTATGGATCCCATCCATCTCTGGGTCTCTGGCGTACTGATCACTTCACTCGGCAGTTCATTCGCCGCGGGTGCTGGAGGATTTGGGTCGCTCGGGGGTAATGGTTCAGTAGGCGTCGGTGGAGGACTTCGCCGTAGTAGTTGGCTACGACCAAACGGGCTTGAACCTGGGTTAGACATACTACAAGAAGCACTTTTACTATTATATTAAGAATTATTTAGTTCATCTTGCACATGTAAGTCAGTAAGAACAACAAGTCACACCCGAACGCGACACACTTTACTTTTATTATACTGACGCCGCAAATAATGATATTTATTCAAATCAAATCAATCAAATCAAAACATTATTTCATATAAACCTGCATGGGCACTTAAGAAACGTCAGAAGCTAGGTGCACGGTTCCAAAATGTTGTTTCCTATGGAGAAGAGCCGGCAAGAAACTTCACGGTTACTCTTTTAAAAAAATGATTGGCTTTAACAATGTTTTCAGAGATAAAATGTATGGGAGGACAGTGCAGGCCTGTCAATAAGTACCAGGTACTTAGACGAATACAGAATAGAAAATCGTCTACAAATCTACAGTCTGTAAGGCCTACAAAGTTCTCCCATTCACAATATGTAAAATAATCTACATAAATAAAGTGAACCTAATTAAACATAGTGACATGGTTAACATGACAATCACTAAAAAATAGTTGATATTAAAATTAATGTATAATGTCAATTAATGAAGAGAATATGTCAGCATTGTAAAAATAAAAAGAATAAAAAAGAACATTGTATTTGAGAGCAGTTAATAGACTTTCACATAGTTATGCTGTTAATGAGGTACCAGGGAAGCCACATGTGCAGAAGGAATTAATGCCAAACTTCCCTGTCTTCAACGTAGTCTTTTATCTTATAATATGCTTTTTTGATATGGACACGTTTGATGTGCGTTTTAAACTTTCCATCGCTAAGTTCTGTAACTGACTTTGGCAACTTGTTATAGAAGCGGATACTGTTTATTAGAAATGATTTGCTAGTTTTAGTCAATCTAAATTTTGGAATCACAATTTCATCTTTACTACGTGTATTCAGATTATGGAAATCGCATCGTTTTTTGAAAAGGCCTAAGTTTTTGCGAACATACAAGATATTTTCTAGGATATAAAGAGACGGCAGAGTTAGAATATCAATTTCGCTGAATTTGTTTCTAAGAGACTCGCGAGGCCCCATTTTATAGATTGCGCGGATTGCCCTCTTTTGTAAAATGAAAATTGAATCTACGTCAGCTGCCGATCCCCACAACAGAACGCCATAAGACATAATACTGTGAAAATAAGCAAAGTAAACTAACCTAGCTGTGGCTACATCCGTCAACTGCCTTATCTTTCTTACTGCGTAAGCAGCTGAGCTTAATCTACTTGAAAGAGCTCTAATGTGAGCACCCCATTGCAATTTTGAATCTAAAGTAATTCCCAAAAATACAGTTTCCGAAATAGCATCTAGTTTCTTGCCATCAAGTTTTAAGTTTAGACCTACTTAGGGTACATTTGGTAACGAGAACTTAAGACATTTAGTTTTGTTCGCATTGAGTAAAAGATTATTAGCGGCAAACCATTTCGAAAGAACAGCTAGACTATCATTGACATGTAAGACATCTGTATCTTTTCTATCTATTCTAAAAATAAGAGAAGTGTCATCAGCGAATAAAATTATATCCGAGAAGTTAGCCATCAGGTAAGGAAGGTCATTAATGTAAACTAGAAATAAAAAAGGCCCAAGAATTGAACCTTGAGGCACGCCCATCTTAACTAGAGACCCCGAGGACGTCGCCCCGTTAACGTTTACTTTTTGCTGCCTGTTTGATAAATAGGAAAGTACAAGATCAGCAGCCTGTCCACGAATTCCATAGTGGTGTAATTTACAGATCAGTGTATTGTGGTCAACGCAGTCAAACGCTTTTGAGAGGTCACAGAAAATGCCAATCGCGTCCTGGGAATTCTCCCAGGATTCCAAAATGTGACTGATGAGTTTTACTCCTGCGTCAGTCGTCGACCTACCTTTCGTGAAACCAAACTGTCGACTATGTAAAATCCCATTTGAGTTAAAATGTGACAACATCTGGTCTAGCATGATTTTTTCATAAATTTTGCTGAATGCTGGAAGCACAGATATAGGTCTATAATTAGAGGGATCACTCTTACTACCTGATTTGAAAATTGGTACTACTTTACTATGTTTCATTATGTCAGGAAACGTACCGCTGTCTAAACATTGATTAAATATGCCTGTTAGGACAGGGGCAATTGTGTCAATGATAATTTTCAAGAACCTTAACGGAAATCCCCCATAAGTCTTCAGTGTTTTTTTTTTTATGTTAAGACTTTTAAATGCTGTTTTAATTGTGGCAATAGAAATGGGTTAGAATTCAAAACTTGGAATGTCCTTGCTAAAGTTTTCTTTAAGAAGAGATTCAGCTAATACAGATGATGGGAGAGATTTCGTAACTTCCATTGGGATGTTGGTAAAGAAATTTTCTAGAGTCTCAGCAACTTGTAACTTATCTGAAATGATTTCATTATCAATTTTTATGGCTAACTCATTCTGATCTCGCTGTTTTGTGTTTCCAGTTTCTTTGTTAATTACCTGCCACACAGCTTTTATTTTATTTTTAGAGATACTAATTTTGTTACTTATTAATTTAGATTTAGCGTGAGCGCAGACTCTTTTGAATATCTTAGAATAGTTTCTTACACAATTATGAAGGGCCTGATCAGAAGTCAATGATTTTTCGTGATACAAATTATATAAGATATCTCAGCTTTTTCTAATGCCAGTAGTGGCCCATTCGCTAAATTTTGGATTAGTAGTTACCGTAACTTTTTTTACAGGACATGCTTTATTGAATTCTTTGCATACTGTAGAAAAAAATGTGCCATAGTTTATATTGGGGTCTTGTGAATCAAAACTCGCTGTTGATAGATTGCTAAGAACATTATTATTAAAGATTTCAGTTTATTTTTAGATCTCAATTCTATGGTTTTATCTAGATGTAACTTTTTATCTAAGTCAAACGATACAGGCTGACCAGTATGGTCTGACCTGACGCCACTAATTAAGGATGAGTCCTTTATTTTGCAATTGGTAAATAAATTGTCTATACATGAAGCTGTGGTTGCTGTTATTCTAGTCGCTTCAATAAATATACATTTTAAATTGAATGATTTAAACAAAGCGATAAGCTTACTTTTTTCTGGTGAATTAACTAATAAATCAATATTTAGGTCACCACACACAAAAACTAATTTATTATCTTTGAATATTTGTAGTAATTGTATAATTCGTGATAATCAAAACAAAACACACGTCCGCTTTGTCTCGCGCCATGTAAAGCAATCCAATAATAAACCATTCCATAACATTTGTAAGGTAGCATTATCTTTTTATCAGCACCTATAAATAATGTGCTGCCGTAGAGAGCCTTTTTCTGTATTCAGTCATCCAGACCGAGCTTTGTAGGTGATAGGCTATCTTTGGCCATGATATACAGTATAATTTGCAGTCATTAAACAGTAATCTTGCGTTAAATTCACACCGTCAAAAACAATCACTACTAATATCTCGTTGTTTTATTTGTAAAGTAAAAAAAAACTAAGGGAACGTTTAAAAAAAAATTTTTAGGTGTTTTTTCAAATTAATAGCGAATCTGGGGTAAACTGAGACCACGCCTGGGGTAAAGTAAAAACCAGATATGGCAACACTCGGTTATCGTCACACATTTGTCGCGTTCCGAAATTCAACAAAAGTGATATCGCGAACCCGACCAAATTGAATAGTCAAAAATTTTAAGAGCTTTCAGATCATTGTACTGATTTTTATTTTGGTTCGCTTCGCGACATTTTCACTTTTGTTGAATTTCGGAATGCGACCATTGTTTCTGTTTGTGTTTTGAATTCAGGTTATGATTGTAAATTTATTAAAAATAACTTATTATTTGCTATACAAACAGCACAATGCCAAAACCGACATGTGTGCAGTGTAGCTGCAACGACTCTTTACTGTGGCGCACTGCCGAAAACGGACAAATTTGCAACGAGTGCCATCTTTCAAACGCAGCCACTAAAGAGGCTAAAAGTGACCCCAGCATTAAAGCAGACCCTGATGACAAAAAAGATGATAAGGATGACACAGACAGCAAGAACGGGAGGAGCGAAGGAGAAACTACACCCGCTAAAGCGACGGGGAAGGGCACGAGGAAGAGTACTCGTTCAACTAGATATAAAGCAAAAACGCCTGCCCCCGCGCTTTCGAAGGGCCCAGGGGCGCGCGGGCGTGGCCGCCGCAGCATATTCAAGCGCCAGCCGCTGAAGGCCCCGACAGCTACAGCGACGGTGGTGACGAGCGACTCCATCTTCTACAAAGGCAACTACATGCAGTTGGGCGACATCGTGTCGATGACGGACATCGACGGCGGCACGTTCTATGCGCAGATCCGCGGCTTTATGACCGACCAGTACTGTGAGAAGAGTGCGGTGCTCACCTGGCTGCTGCCCACCAAGGCCAGCCCGCCGCCTGAGCAGTGCTTTGATCCTGCTACTTACATCATAGGTAATTGTTAATATGCTCTCATATTGAAATATTAAAATTTCCACAGCTATTTGTTGATATTTTGCATTATTAGTGAAGGTTAAATTTTAAACCTAACATTTAGGTACCAAATTAAGCCTTTGGTCCCAAAGTTTAAGTAACAAATTAGTTGTAGAGGCCTTCTTTTAAGTATGGAGATACCTGTAACAGAACACCTCCTTCTATATCTATACGAACAACATATAAAGCCTGTTAAAAATATAAATTTAACATAGTAGAAATTATATTAAGTTAGATACTTGAAATCACAATCTCAGACAATTTATATTTCATCCCCACCCACTGATATGGTAGGATTTTTTTTTAATAGTGTAAGTTCTAGCAAGTATGTTTTTGAGAAAATGCACAGAAAAGAAATATGAATTAATTTACTAAATGTTTTGATATTTCAGGACCTGAAGAAGAGTTACCTCGCAAACTGGATGTGATGGAGTTTGTGATGCACGCTCCATCTGACTACTACAAAGCCAGCAACAGTCCGTACCCGCTCACCGACAATGAGCTCAACAACTACAGCGGGTACATCTGGACCAGTCTCGAGCCCAAGGAGAAGACATAGACTTGCTAGGTGTTAGTGTTTATTGTTATTATTTAGTAATAAAGATATTTTTAAGTATGTATTTCTTGTTGAATTTATAGAGTAGTTCTCTCATTAGCATACCATAATCAACCTCAACTCTGGTCCTCTTTATGAGAGCTCTTTTAATGAAAGCTCAAAGCTTTCACTATAAGTACATCTAATCTAATCTAATAATAATATTATAAAGAGGAAAGATTTGATTGTTTGTTTGTATGTTTGTTTGTTTGCATTGAATAGGCTCCGAAACTTAGGTGTGTTAGCTAGAAAACACTTTTACGTTACTTGCGAGTGTCATAGGCTAATACTAACCTGAAAAACGGTTGAACGAATAAAAATTGGATCTCACCCGTGCGAAGCCGGGACGTCCAGCTAGTGCTAAATAAATTCGAAGATACTCATTTTTTATGCAATACAAAATCCATAGCTATCATACCTTTTTCGTGTAAATAGAGGCCAGCAGAGCTACCCCAATCTGTTAAATTTCTTTGATAGGTATTCAACTTTATTTCAAAAATATCGTTCATGGGATGAGACGTATTAACCATAGGGGGTTTGTAAAACAATGCTTTGCTTCGAAGTACGATCCTCTAATATGGGCAAGAAATACTTGTAAGTGTGGAAGTATTTGTGCTATGCTATCGAATGCAGGCAGAGCTGGAAAATACTTGCATAGGAAAACGATCCATGTGCATTGGGGCATTATCTCTGGCAGAGTTAGAAAACTTATTACAGTACCAGGCGATAAATATTGCACATAGAGCGTTATCTCTGTCGCACGAAATACAAACAGTCCGGTATCTATTAGGAGCTGTTATAACAATATGATTTGCTTCTTTTGATTATTCTTTTTATAAAGTACACCAATTTTTGTATATGTGATGGCTCTATGTTGGGGTAAAATAAAATGCCATATTGCCATAGACACTAGAGGTGAGGCATAAATATTGGATTAGGTATGTTGATTAGGTATTTTTCGATACTAGTCCGTACCTAATCCAAAGCGTCGAGGATTAGGTATGGCACAAAATATTCTTACACAGTCTACACAGAAGATATTCCGTACCTTAAAATATGGGGGTTAAGTTTTTTAGAGGTTCATGCGTGGGCGCGGCTTGGGTTTCAAAGGTGGATCTCACATGGAAAACCTGCGTCAGGGGTGGTATATCAGGAAATGAAAGAGTCGAGACATAGATTTAAAACTAAGTTGAAGTGGTGTCAGAACAATGAAAGCCAGATAAAAATGGATATCATTGCAACCCTTCACGAAGAAAATAAATTTAGTTCTTTTTGGAAGCAAACCAATTCTTTGAATCCTAGGCCGAGCCTGCCGGCGAGCGTTGATGGCTTATCACATAACAGTGATATAGCCAACATGTTTATGAAGCACTATAAAGTCGCACCGCATATAACAAATGCGTCTAGGCGAGACATTCGAACCATATGTGAAGGTGATCCTCATGTAATACATATACAATGTTAAAGATGCGTTAAAAAGTATGAAACGAGGTAAGTAGGTCACCAGGGCACGATGGTTTGAGTGTTGAGCATTTAAGGTCCGCTGGTGTACATTTAACTAGGTTACTCACCATGTTCTTTAATTTTTGCGTGGGTCACTCGTACTTGCCTGACGATCTCGTAAAAACTATAGTAGTTCCCATAGTTAAGAATAAGACAGGTGATTCATCCGACAAGAACTTTTATAGGCCTATTTCACTGGGTACAGTCATTGGCAAAGTGCTGGACAGCCTGCTTGAGAGACGGTTGAAGTTTGGTTTTAGAACCGGTTTGTCAACGGAAAGTGCAATCCTGTGTCTCAAGCAGACTGTGCAGTACTACACAGACAGGTCGACACCTGTATATGGTTGTTTTCTGGACCTGTCAAGGGCTTTTGACCTGGTGAATTATGACATTCTGTGGCAAAAAATGACGGATGAAACAGACCTTCCACCTGAGCTTATAAATGTATTTAAATGTTGGTATGAAAGTCAGGTAAACTGTGTTAAATGGTCAGATGCTCATTCATTACACTATGGACTAGACTGTGGCGTGAAGCAGGGGGGGTGGACTTCACCCACTCTGTTTAACCTGTACATAGACCGCCTGGTTGGTGAGCTGAGTAGCACTATGGTTGGTTGTTCTGTAGATGGCAAAATGATCAACAACATTAGTTATGCTGATGACATGGTGCTGCTCAGCCCATCAATCTGTGGACTAAGAAAGTTGTTGGCCATATGTGAGAAGTATGCGGAAGCTCACGGCTTGTGGTATAATGCTACCAAGAGTGAGGTGGTGGTGTTTAAAGCACGTAATAATACACCCACGAACATACCACAGGTGACGCTACAAGGAACATCGTTAAAAGTCGTCACTCAATTTAAATACCTCGGTCATGTGGTGACGGGTTCTCTCACAGATGACCAGGATTTAGATAGGGCACGCAGGGCGCTGGCAGCCCGATGCAATATGCTTGCTATGCGCAGGTTTTCGCGGTGCTCTGACGAGGTAAAACTGACGCTCTTCAGAGCCTACTGCCAGTCGTTTTACTCGTGTAGCCTTACAACGCTCTGCGCGTGCAATATAATAATGAGCTGAGGATGTTGTTGGGGCTGCCTCGGTTTTGCAGTGCATCGAGTATGTTTGCGGAAGCGCGAGTAGATGATTTTCACGCCATCATGCGCAAACGGTGTGCTTCGATGCTACGGCGGTTCAGGGGTAGCCCTAATAATATTTTAGTTACACTGCCGGACAAGGTTGATGGACCTTTTATCAGGCTCTGGGCTGGCAGACATGTGCGTGCACATGTACATGTAGCCAATTAATGTTTAGGTGTTTTATTTTTAATTTATTGATATTACTAACATAGGCTAAGTTTATACTAACACTTTATGGATCCAATGGTCTGAAATAAAATCTTTGAATTTGAATTTAAGTTTAATTAGCACTGTCGCCAGCGCCATCTATGTAGAATACCACTAGACTAGTTAGCGCTCTGCATAAAAAACGTATTATGTATAATCCACCGTTCCACAATATATCAGAAACGGAACGTCCATACTCCATGGCGAATGTTTTTTACCCAATCCACATAAGTGCATAAAACGAAATAATATAATCCACCGTTCCACAATATATTCGAAACTGAACGTCCATTTTGTATGCCGAATATTTCTTACCCAATCCACATACGATACATAATATCGGTAACAGGCCAGCGGCTGTATTGAATGAATATTCGGATTAGGTAAATGGATTAGGTATTTTTAAATACTAGGATTAGGTGGATTAGGTATCGTTTTTACCTAATCCAACCCATGTCTAATCCCCCCCGAGTGGGTTCCCGCATTGTCGTTGCGGGGGGGCTCAGTAACCGTGGATTCCGGCCACGGTGAAGCCAAGAGGAACCCAAAGGTGGGGCCGCTCGTCAGGGCTTTTGCCTCAAAGCCGACGACGTAGCGGCCAAAAAGTATGTTGCGGTGAGGTGCACCGCAACTGAGGTGGGCCGCGATGTCGAATGGGAGGTATCGCGGCTGAGGGTTACGGGTTGCGGTAGAGGAGGAGTGCCGGTGCTTCTGAGCAGCGCTCTTCCCTTCCGTGGCCTGGACGGGGCCGCCACCGTTTGATGGCGGACGCGGTGGGGCCGCAGGGGAAGAGGAGTGTCGGTATAGCGTCAGCCGCTCTCCCTATCCCCTGCGGCCGAAAAGTGGTAGACGGGACGGCGCGTTGTGTTCCACAAGCGCGCCGTCAAAGATGTCAGCAACCACCGGTGGGGTCCGCAAGGGCCGATGCCTGCCAGGGGTGCGGGTTTGTTCGAAAGAGATACCACGGCCCCTGGCATACGGGCTACTGAGGGAACACGGGTGGGTTTTAGTCAGTAAAAGTCTGACACGCCCTCCTGCTCTACTCAGCAGGAGAAGTCATTTGATGATTTCCCACCCAAAAAAAAAAAAAAAAACATGTCTAATAGACACCAATGCCACAGGTGCCATATTACAACTTTAAATTATTTAAATATGGGGGTGTTAATAACTCTAAATATATATTTTGAACTGGACGCGACCGCACTCTATCGCACTTGAACAACGACTGATAAAAACGTCACATAGGTAGTGTGCGACAGAAATAATGCTCTACGAAGCCGAAATTAGCCGATTGTCTCTTTCCAAAGGTCGATGTGCAATATTATCGCCGGGTACTGTACAGTGTTTAAAAACCTGTGGTATAGTGCTGACGCAGATACCTTACGCATTGTTTATTTCTCACTTTGCCAGTCAATATTAACGTTTGGCATAACAGTCTGGGACGGTGCTTCGAAGACAAGTATGATACAGCTCAACTTTAAACTACGCTAAAAAGTTAGTATTTGTAATCCGTAAAATACAGTTGGTGGTGTGATAAGAACCAACATTTTCAAAAAGTGATTCCTAAATTTGGTCGTGTTACTATTACTGTCCAGTGACCATTATAATAAAAACCTAAAATTTATGATAGTTTTCTGTACGGCAATTTGTCCGAATGCCTATATTAAAGGTGGAAACACACTAGTGAAACGTGACGCAATGCAATGTGTCGACACCCCATGTCCACCGTGCATATTACCAATACACGATCCCACGATACGCTCGCAATTTCTGAATACAAACTGTGTACAGCAGTGAACGTGTATAGTCGTGTTCGTGTGCTATGGATCTACTCAATAATGATTCAGATGAAGATTTTGAAGAAGATTTGATGCAAATTTTGGGTACATATATGTTACTTAAACGACTCAAAAAAAAGAAAATAATTAGACGTTATTGGGTGCATGAAATAAATCAAAAGAGAAGTACGTGTGGTGAATATCATACTCTCTATCCAGACTTGCTTCTAGACAGTGAAAGATTTCATATGTATTTTCGGGTTACTAAAACACAATTTGAAGAAATACACGAATTTATTCAAAATGATATACAAAAGAAAACGACAATTTTTCGTGAAGCAATCAGTACAAAAGAAAGACTTGCTGTTTGTCTCAGGTAAGTACCAAATAAAAATAATAATTCTATGTACAGACGCCAGCACATCAAGCTACCCCAAACTGTCAAATTTTCCCAAATGGACATGAACCTTATGCGTAAGTTATAAAGTTGAAAATCAATCAAAGAAATTTCACAGATTAGAGTAGCTTGATGTGCTGGCATCTGTACACGCCAGAACATCAAGCTACCCCAAACTGCCAAATTTTTCAGTTGAACTTGAATCTTATGTTTATGTGATAAAGTTGAAAATCTATCAAAGTTTGACAGATTGGGGTAGCTTGATGTGCTGGCGTCTGTACAGAATGTTATTCAAAACTTATCTTCTTGGCCAAAATTATCATAATAATCTCTCAAATTAATATTTTCATTTGTGGACTGTCCAGATCCTACTTCTGTAACTTCATTTTGCGCATTCGGATTTGACAATTGTTTTGTATTTATGTTATAGTATAATGTAGTCTTCTCTAATTCACGCGTTGTTTGTTTAGGTATAATATTCACCAGTATGTTTTCTTTTTCTGGTGTTCTAGTGTGTATGTACAGTCGCCAGCACATCAAGTTACCCCACTTTGACCTTGAACGCTTTATAAGCAGCAACAACGAGAAACGTGTGAAAGAGATATATAGCTTTTTGTTCGCTCTTACTCGTAATGTTTCGTGCTGCAGTGCGTACGTGAGAGTGTGTGCGTATGCGCGTCGTGGTGTAGAATAAGATGCTTTGCGATAAGAAATAGCGTAGCAGGTTGAATACTTGAATAGAATCCAAATAATAGCGTGGTAATGAAAGAAGCGGCCCGTGCACGGCGCATTGCCTAAACTACTTAAGAAAGCTTAGATATAATCGTTTTTATATTTTATTTCTTCAGTTTTACTTAATAGTTGGAAATACCTGTAAGTATTAAGTAGGTGTTACCTACTCATATATTTAAACAGGTAGGTAGCGAAATTTCACGCTCTCGGAGCATAATGTTAAGTAGACAAGTAGGTAATCTGATGTGAGAAAAACACTTTTTTTTATTATTTCACGGCAGTTTTAATTACTTTTTCCGAGTTTTTTTACCTACTTACTGGTGGGCTGGCGGTCACCTGTTTTCGTGCGTTCCTTGCTCTTCTATTCTAAGTATTTTTACGAAGTTCAATGCAAAAACCCATGACACAATCGGCTTGAAATTTCGAAAACAATATAGATTGATGATTACCCACCACAAACGTGGACGAAGTTTTAATTCATAATACCTACAAAACGCCTCTTGTCAGTCCGCCTTGTTTGAGATTAACGTTTGACACGATCTTATTCCCAAAGTAATAAGGTTGAACTTAGTAACGGAATTACCTATACCTACCGAAGTTTGCTTTTACATGAAAGTTCAAACTTATTGCGCAAGAAATAAGATACGATTTCTAGGGAAATAAAATGCGAATCTATTTATTATCGTTACTTCATTACATTCAAAATATTTTGTAAATAAGAATATGAGTTTCTTTGTTTGTTACGCATCATCATGAAGGACGTGGGTTCTCATACGAGGTTCATTATGCGGCTACACCCGAATTCTCATAAGAATACCCATTCCTGTGAGGACTCTGATGAAGCCGCATAAAATACTACAGTGAGTGTTTATTTGTTAGTTTTTACGCAGTGGCGTAGCTAGCCCTTATGGGGCTAGCTATAAAGCCCCATTTAAAAATATCTTGGCGGGGTTTTTTGCAAAATGGACGGTGATGTTTTTTAAGTAAATAAATATACCGTCGGCGCACACTGGTCCCGAATGATAAAAAAGTGGACATTAAGAAATTTTTGACAGAAGGTCAACGGATTCGGCTGATTTTTTTTTTGTAGACAGCTGATGCAATTACAAATCACTTTTATAGATTGAGTTTTTGCCAAATAAGCCGTATTTTCAGAGAAAAAAAATATTCAAATATTTTTTGTATGAAAGAAATCCTAATTTTGTCTTTATCTTCCAAGATTCAAACGTATTCAAAATAAAACTTAGCGCAGCTTGTAGAGGTGCTAATTGCTCACCACTTTGTCATAGACACTCTTCTGCGATTTTGTGCTCCTTTTGAGTTACAGGCACTTTAAATATTTTTTGTATGAAAAAATCCTAATTTTCTCTTTATCTTCCAAGATTCAAACGTATTCAAAATAAAACTTAGCGCAGCTTGTAGAGTAACTCTTACAAATATATGAAATTATCAGTATCAAATAAACAAACAAGGAAATCTCAAAACGTGTTCAGACATGTTTATGTACAGGTAAGTTATTGTGTGACTCGTATGTAATTTTTTTTTTGTATAGAGTCATTGCTTAATTACCCTATAAGTGACGATTTCGGCTCTATTTGGTCATCTAGTCGAACGCGTCGAAAACGCTGAATGATGAATAGGTATATAAATTGCAATTAAAAATTCCCTTTGTAGTTTTGCGGTATTTATGTAGGAGCACATCTTAGTATGTTTTATTTTCTCGTGACTCATCCAAATTGCAAGAATATTTGGCTCATTATCTAACTACCCCATTAAGTAATGAGGTAGTTAGGTAATGAGCCATTATCTAACTACCCCATTAAGTAACGGGATAGTTGGGTAATGAGTCATATATCAATAGTATAAGGGCAAGCGGAACCCGTTTTTGTTCATTACGCGTCTTGTGCTCGTAAAAACAACACAATTTTTTATCAACTATCACTACATTGTAACTTTTATTTATTTGCCTGTAACATTTTTGTATCAAAATGACTACATTTGTGACTAATTTAGACATTTTTTCTTTTTTGAGTAATAGTGGGTGCCTTAAAAATAGTGATTTACTGTGTCAAACCATTATAAATCGTATTTCAAGTGAAATTCCAAACGAAGAGCTCAGTATTATCAAAAAGTTTTGCCAAAATTATACGTCAAACCTAGCTAGAAGATGGGACAATTCAGGTAGAAACGAAAGATTTGGTGTTAAAAACAACGAGTGGTTGGAGTCAAAAATTTTGTGGCCAACTTTAACTTCTGTGAATTTTCCTATGTTGTTTGATCCAGAATATACCATAGAGGACATTTCAGTAGACGTAGAAGAGCATAATTTATCGTACGAAGAGGAAGCGGGTGCATCTACATCAGAAGCTACCACAAATACTCCCAGAACTAGAAATAAACGACCATTTGAAGATTTAACAAATAAGCAGAAGAAAAGACGTTCTTTGTCTCTTTTGGAGCATTCCGAAGAAGAGCTGTTCTATGCTCTTATTGCTAAACTTAATGAAAACGGGCGCACTGTTTGTTCTAAAGTTATTAAGTGCCTCTCAAATAAGCCAGAAAAGGTGCAAGAAGTAAGTGACTTTTTATATAAAGCTTCTGATAAATCGATTTCCGAGGAAGACACCTTAGCTCTTGCCACAGCATTGAGTTTATCAAAATGGCAATATCTAACTTTGAGGTCCATTTTAAGTACAAATGGCACAGCGGCTTTTCCATCTTACCAGAAGTTACTGTTGAAGAAGAAAGAATGCTATCCAGCAAAAGAAGATATTGTGATATCGGAGTCAGGAGCTAAAATTAAGTTACAGGCAGTTCTAGATTTAACTGCCGAGAAGATTTTGAAAGTGACTGGTTCAAATATTAATGGTGGTGTTTTGAAGCTAGTTAGTAAATGGGGCTGTGACGGAGCTTCTTCACAAAGTTGTTACGAACAAAAACCAACTGGTGACATATTTTCAGAATCTTCTGTATTTATGGTTAGTTTTGTGCCACTTCGCCTTATGAGTGACAACGATGTGATAGTATGGGAAAATCCGCGCCCTTCTTCAACAAACTATTGCAGACCAATTATGTTCGAATTCAAACAAGAAACAAAAGAATATATTCAGCAAGTAGAAGCAACATTACAAGAAGAAATTCAGAACCTTCTACCAACAAAGTTATTTGATGGCGAATTTGAAGTATTTCATGAATTGCATATGACGATGATCGACGGCAAAGTATGCACGGCACTTTCACAGACACAGTCTGCAGCCAATTGCAACATTTGCTTAACAAATCCGAAAGATATGAACAACTTGAACCTCGTTTTTAACAAACCAGAAAACCATGATATGTACAAATATGGTTTATCTTCACTTCACATGTGGTTGCGATGCATGGAATGTATTTTGCACATATCTTACAACTTAGATTTCAAAAAATGGGCGGCTCGGGGTGAGGACAAACTGCTCCGAAAATCAAGAAAAGAGTTAACGCAGCATGAGTTTTTTGTTGTAACTGGCTTAATGATTGATATCGTCAAACAAGGCTTTGGGACAACAAACGATGGCAATACAGCTCGACGGTTTTTCAATGATTACGAAAGGTCAGCTGAGATAACAGGAGTTAATGCTAATTTGATTAAGAGATTTGCTGTAATTTTGCAGGCAATATCTTCTGGGAGAAATGTAGATATTGAAAAATTTAGAATTTATTGCAGAGAAACAGCAGAACTTTATGTCAGCGAGTACTCGTGGTATTACATGCCTTCGAGTGTACATAAACTTTTAGTGCATGGTGCAGATATTTGCCAGCATTTTTCTTTTATTCCAATTGGTATGATGTCCGAAGAAGCCTCAGAAGCAAGAAACAAAGATTTTCGTTCAATCAGAGAAAAGCATACTAGAAAGATAGGCAGAATGCAAACAAATGAAGATATTTTACACCAGTTACTTATCAGCTCCGATCCGTACATTACGAACATAAGACCGAAGTTCACCAAAATTCAAAAGCAGCAGAGGTTTGAAGAAGCCGAAAATCTTCTAAAGGATGACGTTTCACCCAATGAACTCGATTTAGAAGTTGCTGATGAGGAAGAAGTATACGTCGACATTGAGAATAATCCCCCACAAGATCCGCTAGCATAATTCACATTGTAACATACGCACGTTCATGTTAGTTTATTTAAGTTTGTAAGTTTGTAATCTAGTTTATTTAAGTACGCCTTAATACAATACCTATATTATTATATAGGTTTGTATTTTGACGGTCCTAAGCCCGTTAAAGTACGAAGGAAAAGTTTTAATTGCAATTTATACCTTTTTATCATTCAGCGTTTCCGACGCATTCACTAGCGTTAGATGACCAAATATAGCCCAAATTGTAAGTAATCGGCTAATTAAGCAATGACTCATTACCAAAAAATGCTTATAATCTGAATATGAGTCACACAATAAATTACCTGTACCTGAACATGTCTGTACACGTTTTGAGATATCCAAGTTGTTTATTTGATATATTTAAAATAAGACTTTTTTTAATAGAAAGACATTTATAAGAGTTACTTATTAATGAAGAAAATGTTATTACATCTTAGTCTATCTTTAACAAGATTATTTCTAATCCGCCTGAATTAATTTTTTAACTCTGAAAATACGGCTTATTTAACAAAAAATACATCTTTAAAAGTTACTTGTAATTGTATCAGCTGTCTACAAAAAACTAGTAAAGCTCATCCGACAACGAAAAATTTAAAGTGCCTGTAACTGAAAAGGAGCACAAAATCGCAATTGAGTGTCTATGGCAAAGTGATGAACAATTAACCCCTCTACAAGCTGCGCTAAGTTTTATTTTGAATACGTTTGAATCTTGGAAGATAAAGACAAAATTAGGATTTTTTCATACAAAAAATATTTAAAGTGCATGTAACTCAAAAGGAGCACAAAATCGCAGTTGAGTGTCTATGACAAAGTAGTGAGAAATTAGCCCCTCTACAAGCTGCGCTAAGTTTTATTTTGAATACGTTTGAATCTTGGAAGATAAAGACAAAATTAGGATTTTTTCATACAAAAAATATTTAAAGTGCATGTAACTCAAAAGGAGCACAAAATCGCAGAAGAGTGTCTATGACAAAGTAGTGAGCAATTAGCATCTCTACAAGCTGCTTTAAGTTTTATTTTGAATACGTTTGAATCTTGGAAGATAAAGACAAAATTAGGATTTTTTCATACAAAAAATATTTAAAGTGCATGTAACTCAAAAGGAGCACAAAATCGCAGAAGAGTGTCTATGACAAAGTAGTGAGCAATTAGCATCTCTACAAGCTGCTTTAAGTTTTATTTTGAATACGTTTGAATCTTGGAAGATAAAGAGAAAATTAGGATTTTTTCATACAAAAAATATTTAAAGTGCCTGTAACTCAAAAGGAGCACAAAATCGCAGAAGAGTGTCTATGACAAAGTAGTGAGCAATTAGCATCTCTACAAGCTGCTTTAAGTTTTATTTTGAATACGTTTGAATCTTGGAAGATAAAGACAAAATTAGGATTTCTTTCATACAAAAAATATTTGAATATTTTTTTTCTCTGAAAATACGGTTTATTTGGCAAAAACTCAATCTATAAAAGTGATTTGTAATTGCATCAGCTGTCTACAAAAAAAAAATCAGCCGAATCCGTTGACCTTCTGTCAAAAATTTCTTAATGTCCACTTTTTTATCATTCGGGACCAGTGTGCGGCGTCGGGGTCCCGAATAATAGATTCAGTGGTAGCTAGAGCTACTTCTGGCGCCTTAACTACACAACCGATCATCATGGAATTTTGCAAACCTACCTGCCTATCTGCCTGCTATCATAATCAGCCTTTAATGTTCCCACTGCTGGGACACAGGCCTCCTCTCGGTGAGAGGGAACCTATCTATCAGAAAAGGACAAAGGATACGTTCTTACGGGAACGCGTGTGAAACCGCGGGAAAAGTAGGTATTAAAATAAAATGCAGAAAAAATATCGTAACCTTTTTATTTTTAAGCATTAATATAATTGAAAACTTAAAAACAAATCCTACACCTAGTCTAAATGAAAATATACTTACAACAAAATTTATAAAACCAAACTATACAAATAGGCAATAGATTAAAAACAAGTTGATAAACGATTTTTTACAAGTTTTTTTATTGATATTTGTAACATATTAATTATACAGTCTATCAATGACTACCAAGCAATATTAAATGCTGCCGCGAAACAAATGTAAAATGTTACCTATACTCCATTTGAAATAAGATTAGACATTTAAACAAACCTTTTTTACAATCGGTTCAACCGATTGTGACTTCTATTCCGTAGGCATAAGGATGGCATTAAAAGCAAAAAGTGGTTACAATACCAACTGTTTACTGCAGATACCATTTATCATGCCTACAACGCAATAGAGGTCAAAATCAGTTGAACGGACTGTAAAAAAGGGTTTATTTAACTATCTAATGTTATTTCAAACGGAGGATAGATTAGTATAATTTGACTGGGCTGGTGCCCGAGAACATTCCCAGTTAGTGGGAATACTAACACATAAGTTAAAGATTTTTATTTTTCAATTTTGAACTTTTTAGATTAGCTTTCTTATCGCATGTTTCTTAATAAAATTATAAAAGATAGAAATTAAATGCATATATTTTACACCCACAATGTGTTACTGAGAATTTTCGACAGTTTACTGATAACAAAAAAAACATCCTTTTAACTGTGCAGGTGTGATACTAATTTTGAGAAATGGTATTTACTAATCCTTTGTGCATGATTTATGGCCACAAATAACCGGGTCGGCGTAACAAAAGAAGCAAACATAATAGGTAATAGGCTCCAGAAATGTAAACTTCTATTATCTAGCCTGCCGCTCATTAGTAATACAGATAGCGCGGTCAACTTCAAAAAGTTACATGGAAAAAGGTCGGTGTATGTTTTCTGATTAAGTATAGCATGCAAAATTGAACGACAAGTTACTAAATGAGCACTTATTACATGTCACTTCTACTTACAAAATCTTACCAGTAACTTAGTACTTATATTTTTACTTTTATTATAATTCTATGTGGTTTCAACGACACGTTCCCATTCCCAGCAATTGATATTCCCGGGCACTGGAAATATTCTTTTAGTAATATTCCCGGGAACGGCACATAACTACTCACATCATTCCTTCTCTTACAGACTTACACTCTACATACACAAACATGTATTTTATTTGCATCGGGGTTAATCTATACTAATATTATAAAGAGGAAAGATTTGATTGTTTGTTTGTTTGCATTGAATAGGCTCCAAAACTACTGAACCGATTTGAAAAATTTTTTCACTGTTGGGAAGCTACACTATCCCCGGGTGACATCCCCCGTATTCCTACGGGAATGGAAACTACGGAAGTGAAACCGCGGAGCGCTGCTAGTTTTAAATAAATATGCATGTGAATACTTATGCAATCCTGATCATTTAAGTCACTTCCATACTAAATACCTGACTAGAAAGGTTTATAAATTCCCGGTGTTCCTGGAATCCCAGGATATTTTTTATAAAATAATAATTTAAGAAGCCACTTTCATACTTTCATAACTAAAAATTAATTTTAAATATGCATCCGATTATCCGATCTCTAATTATGACACAACATCAACGAACGACATGACTGGCGTCTTTCCCAAATCGAGCAATGGAAGAAAGAATCAGTGTTTGAAAAACAATGCTTAGAAATTCCTTAATTCTTTTATTTTTATAAATAAAATAATTACAAAATTAAAATACTACTTATGGATTGTAAAACTGTGCTACTGTTTATTGTGAAAGTTTGTGAGAATGGATAGATATTGTTTGTTACTTTTTCACGCTAGCGGAAAAACGGATTTCAGTGAAACTTGGCACTTAAATTGACCATGACCTGTATGAACACATAGGATTGGTTCATACAGAAACCCGGGTAAATAAAGTGCATTATTTACTAGTGCCCTAGAATCGGAGTTCGTCATCTAAAGCTAAGGCTACGACACTATACACCGTGCACTCAGTGTCCGGCACAGAGTGTGCTTCCTTCTGCGCCTAGGTCATTAAAATATTGGCAGGATGGCGGGATTTTTTTCCGACGTTCTTTAGGCGCGTTCTGATGGTGTCTATTGAAATCTGAAACAAATAAATGTTGTCAATTTCAATCATCATCATCATCAGCCTATAATGTTCCCACTGCTGGGACACAGGCTTCCTCTCGGTGAGAGGGATTGGGCCGTAATCCACCACGCGGGCCCAGTGCGGGTTGGTAGATGTCACATGTCTTCGAATTTTTTGTTCTAGGACATGCCGGTTTCCTCACGATGTTTTCCGTCACCGTTTTGAGAGCAGTGGTGATGAAATAATTTACACGAAGTAAAGCGCCTGTCTGGGTTCGAACTCACGACCTACAACTCGTAAGTCGCGGCCGTTACCACTTGGTCACCACTGCTCAATTTCAATACTTACATAAAATTCTTTATTTTGACAAATTGTACGGGACGGGCCAACTTAACTGAATGAGTAGGTATGGGACGGTTAAAAATAATATTCTTCAAAATATAAACATACAGATAAATAATCTGTCGTATTGAGAAATTCCACCTTTGTTGAGGCAGGTTGTAAACAACTGAACATTTGTCTAATAGTAATAATTTTTACTGAGTCTAGTCTGGCGGCGCGCGTAAACCCAGTTTGAGTGCGCGCCGAGCGTTCTTACTAATACACGTCTATTAAGTAGTAGGTATTACCTATATTAATCAAGTTTGTTATTCACTTCTTAGGAACACCATGTTATAAGTAAATGATGAATAAGTTAATGTGATAAGTGTGATTACAAGCTAAGCTATGCATGGACTCACGCTGTACGCTCGTCTGCTCAAAAAATGATCGGCACCGACCATAATCGCATCGTCTGCCGCCCGCGCCGTCGTGGTTCTCGCCTAGAGTTGGCGGTGGTGGGCTTCTAAGGTTCCGCTTTCTTGCCACCGCCGCCCGAAGCCAGAAGTAAAAAGTTTTCTTTTTTCTGGAACGAAATAAATAGCTCTAGTTTATTTACACATTTTTACTTAATTTATTACTACAGGCAAACATGTATTAAAACTTAAATATAATTCCCTACAAAATATAATCTGCCTTGCCTTTTCCCAACTATGTTAGAGTCGGCTTCCAGTCTAACCAGATGCATCTGAATACCACTATTTTCATGGAGCGACTGCCTATCTGATCTCTAAAACCCAGATACTAGGTAATACATAACACAACAACAACATACAATACAATGATCCATTCTGGGACCACCATTATTTCTAATTTATGTGAACAACATCAATCAGATAGTGTTAACAGGTTATTTAACACTTTACGCAGATGATACAAGTCTATTTTACTTTGGTCATCCGTGGTCAATCCATACACGATATCATTAGTGAGACGCAAAACAATTTAAACGTAATAAATGAGTGGTTTCTACATAAATTACTATAAATACTTCGAAAACATCTTAAACATGATATTTGCAGCCAAAAACAAAAAGATTCCACCCCATGCCCCTTGATTGTTAATAATCTTACTATCAAGCAGTCCAGTGCAGCAAAGTATCTTGGTCTACTATTAGATGACAAACTGTCTGGAAACCTCATATCGAGCCGAGCACGTAAAAGCCAAACTTATGTCACTTTATGGAGCTCTATGCAAAATGGGAAACTGCTTACCATATAAGATTAAACGCACTATATACGATTCTTTAGCAAAACCTAATCTAGAATACCTGATTGAGATTTGGGGATCAGCATCCAAGACTAACCTCAATTCCAAACAGAGGACCCAAAACAAAATCATAAAACGGTTATATTGTTATGACTTCAGAACAGTTATACGAAAAAATCAAACAATTCAATCTCTGTCAACTATACAACTTATAATACTTGCATAATAATAAAAAATATTTTAGATAACACTACACAAACCAACATTAAACTTGACAAACACACACATAACCTAAGAAATAGAAACGAATTACCTACTTCTGCGTTTTCCTAGAATAGTTAAATATGAAAAAAATAACTTTTTATATGCTACTTGGAACAACGCTCACAATTAAAAACTTTACCTACGTAATTAACCCTTCTGTTAACTTATTTCGAATATTCTATAGAAAAACACCTAAGACACATTTTTTATTAGCCTATGTTTATTTTAAATAAAAAAAAAAAATAAAAAAAAATATTACTCACCGTTATGCCCGTCTGCCGACAAATCTCTGTCACCCACTCAATCGATGCGCTATCATACACTCTCTTGCAACTTGCGTCAACTGAGGCGCCAGTCGCCATATTAATATTATTTAATAGATTTAGAGTTACTAATATCACGCACAGGACGACTACAGTACGGCTCCACGAACTTTTAATCACTGACGTAAAGAATAAACGAACGTTGTGATGAGGGAAACTCGGGAGCGGTGACGTACGCGCAGTGGGGTGTGGGTGTGGCTTATTCCTAGTAAAACATGGTAATTGGCTCACAAATATTAGTATGTGCAGCAATTGGGCAATTTTAGAAACGTTTAAAATTCTTCCAATCACGCCAAAGATACTTTCTTTCTAACACTCCATGCATCGTCGTAGTTATAGTTATGTATAGGGTTTAGCTTGATGTGCTGGCGACTGTACGTACTTTGTTTTGGTTTTATAATCAATGGCTTTATAGAATTGTGAATTAAATTGTTACCAGTTATATTTATCGGAGTTTTTAGAATTCTTTCACGGCTATTTAGCATTTTCATTTCCGAATCATGTATTAGCTTGTGTAATTGAAACTTAATTTCAGCTTGATCTGTTTTAGGTAACTTCTTTAATTGTTTACTCATTGATAAAAAGAAATAGTCATTTTCATCCATGTCTGTTACTGCTCTCTTCTGTCTCATATCCTGTGTCGTTTTCATGACATCAACCATTTCTCTAAAAATTTGAGTATCACTATCATTTCTGTTTGTGCATCTTGGAGTAAACCTTGCAGTAGAATTTGGAGTACAAGCTCTTGCAGCAGATGCCCTTGAAGAAGAGGTCCCTGGAGTAGGCGAATGAATGATAGAAGGAGGTGAAAGTGCAGATTCTTCAGAAAATTGGAATTCAGAATCGTGTGTTGAATCTTCATCATTTATAACATCTAAGTTTGTAACAGTCTGTCTCCCTTCTAAATGTGGTAACAGAAATTCCATTTGCTTTTCAAATTTCCAAGGTACTATATTAGTTGCTGCTTGACCACTCTTCTTGCGGCGTCTTTTTAATGCATTAGTGAAGCAGTTTCTTAATTTTCCCCATTTGTCTTTTACATCTTCAACTGGAAAAAAAATTGTTTATTTTCTGTTACAGGTTTTTAGCTACAGGCAATTCATTTAGATCGCTGGGATTCAACTATCGAATGGGATTCAGTACCGTACGAAAGATAGTGCAAGACGTTTGCAATGCAATCTGGAGGAAAATGGGTCCAATTTATATGCCCAAACCGACAACTGCAATGTGGCAAGAATCAGAAAATGGTTTTAGAAATTACTGGAATTTCCCAAATTGCTGTGGGGCACTAGATGGAAAACATGTAAATATTACTTGTCCTATAAATGGTGGTTCAAACTATTGGAATTATAAGGGGACAAATTCAATCGTGCTGCTAGCAGTAGTAGATCCAAAGTATAGATTCTTAGTTGTGGACGTCGGATCCTATGGTAAAAACAGCGATGGTGGCATATTTGAAAAATCCACCTTAGGGAAGTTAATAGAAAAAGGAAGGTTAGAATTGCCAGCCCCTAATCCTTTAACTCCAAATTCAGATCCATTACCATATGTGATTGTTGCAGACGAAGCTTTTCCCTTAAAGGCATTTTTAATGCGACCCTACAGTAAGAATGATGTTCGTAACAATGAACCTAATAAAATATTCGATTACCGACTCAGTCGTGCCCGACGAATTGTTAAGAATGCCTTTGGCATTTTAAGATCAAGATGGCGTGTATTTGCTGGCCCTATGTCAGTTCAACCTGACATGGTCGACAAAATAATTTTGGCAACATGTTGCTTACACAATTATTTGGGCACGGGTAACTTGCCCTCGGACTATGATTCACCAGAGACAAATTTGACACAATCTACCGCCTTTGAGAACTTAAATCCAATTCGTAGAAATTCCACACAATATGCTTTTACAGTGAGAAACAAATTTAAGGAATATTTTAGTAGTGCAGGCGCCGTTCCGTGGCAGCTGGATATTGTGCGTAGAGGTAGACAACATTAATGTTGGTACTCTTCAAAACTCATAACATTCACTTCATACACGATAAAAGTACATTTAGTCTACATAGGTATATGTACCCAAGTCAAAAAATGGGCATATTCTGTTTTGTAACAAATAATATTTGTAATAAAACTTACCTTGTGTATCCATTTCCCCTGCAATTTCTTCCCAAGCATTATTTCGTACAGTATGGTCTCTGTACTGAGTTAAATTCGTATTATATAGCACAGGATAGCGTTTAACTAATTCGATTAATTGTTCGTCTCTCATTTCTAAAAAATGTGCAAAGATCAAATTCGTACGCAAGAAGCCTATGCTTTTTGAGAAATTTCTCGAGCAAATGACGCGTGGTGTCGGGTTTGGACTAGAGACACACTGCGTGCGCCGCGTCAGGTGGCGTGTTTACCCCTACCACCTGCAACACATCGATCTGGCAGGTATGGATCAGCTAGCGTTTGCGCGCATGTCGTCGTGTCGGGTGTTTATAATGTGATTCTAGGCATAGAAAATACTACGATTTGGTTCAATTCAACACGCATCGCGTTTTGTTGGGTCGCGTGGCGTTTCAATAGTGTGTTTCCACCTTAACTTTGGTTTGACGGAATTCATCGCAAAATATTCCAGGTTTATACGATTTTCTTGATAACCCAACAAAGATGAAATCAATTTTATTGGAGTAATTTGCCAGGTTTGAATAAAAAATATTCAATTCTTTTGGAAAAAGATGCAACCATAAAAATTACAGTGAACGTCTACGGACACCTTTTTTACACGCTTTTTATTAGTAGTGTTGCGCCGCACAATTAATGTTTGGTTGCCACTAGCGCCATCTCTTATCTAATAGCGGAATTAATGGTCAGGAGCTTTCTAGAAAGTTCGATGCTAGAACTTTCTGGAACTTTCGACATGTGTTCGGTCAGAGCCGATATGTACTCGAACATTCTAGATGCTTCTACGGTAGAAGGTTCTGGAACTATCCGAGGGCCCTATAGCGGGAATGGAGCGCGTTCCGAGTTTATTGGAAGCGATACATGCGAGAACATCTAAAGCGATCTTCAAGTGCGACTTAAGAGTGATCCGTAGTGCTATTGTGTTGTGTTATTAGTGAGTTTAATTAAAGTGTTATTTTTGGTAATTCATATCGGCAGTTTTTAATTGTCACGAACCCCAAGCTCGTAACAATTGGTGTCAGAAGCAAGGATTAAAATCATGCCGATTTTACCTAAAGACGACACGGAGGGTATCCGTACCCGGAGTCAACGCCAGCAGGAGACGGACCAGAGGCGATTTGGTGGAGCAATGTCACAGACTTCGGAGGGCCAGCTACCAACCACGGAGGCCGGCCCGTCCACAGCTGCTCCATCATCACCAGCACCGGATTTTGCTGCTCTGATGATGATGTTGCAGGACCAGGCCCGCCGACAGGAGGAACAGGCTCGCCGACAGGAGGAACAGGCCTGCCGTTTGGAAGAACAGCTCAAACGGGATAAAGAGGAGCAGGCCCGCCGACAGGAGGAACAGGCCCGCCGATTGGAAGAACAGCTCAAACGGGATAAAGAGGAGCAGGCCCGCCGACAGGAGGAGCAGGTGCACCGACAGGAAGAGCAGATGCTCCTCATAAAGGACCTTCATGCAACCTTCGGGAAAGACATGAAGGAGGTGAAGGAGAAGGTTGCCCAGCATGACAACCGCTTGTCAGAAGCTGAAACTCAGATCAGCAAGTTTAGTGACGTCATTGCTGATGTGAAGCAAGAGTTGGGTAACCTCAAACTTGGGGATGGAATCGCAGCTCCCGTAGCTACAACACCTTCGGTACGTGGATTCAAAGTGCCGCCGTACGACGGGACTTCTTCCTGGTCGGCCTACAAAATTCAGTTTGCGGCTGTCATGAAGGCGAACGGGTGGAATAAAAGTCAGGCCATGACTGCCCTCACCCTAGGCCTGCGCGACCAGGCTTTAAATGTGCTGGAAGCTCTCGGTAAGGAAGTGACTTACGAGCAGCTCCTCGAGGCATTGGAGGCAAGATATGGCGACGCTCACCTGGAACACGTGTTTCGTGCGCAGCTCAAGGATCGTGTGCAACGCAGTAACGAAAACCTGCAGCAGTGGGCCCTTGAAGTGGAGAAGCTGGTTCGAAAAGCATACCAGTCCGTACCTGCGCTTATTGATGGGAACCTGGTGCAGGCATTCATCGACGGCATCCGGGACCTTGAAGTTAGAGCTGCTGTGAGGCTCGGTCACCACGGAACGCTTAGGGACGCCTTGGCCCATGCACTGGAGGTGGAAGCTGTGCGGCAGGATCATCGTTCCCATCGCTTCAGGGAGGTTGTAGTGGCCACAGTTCGCGATCGTAAAAGATACAGCCCTAGGTGTTACGGCTGTGGGGAAAGGGGCCACCTGCGATCCAGTTGCCCTAAGCGAACTGCAGAAAGGGAAGAATTGCCTATCCGTCAGCGGCCAAGAAGATTGCCGGTAGCGCGTTGCGAAAAGGAACCGGAAACCATGATTAAGGGAATGGTGACGGATGGTGTTATTGAACCTTCATCAAGTTCATGGTGTTCACCTGTAGTGCCTGTGAGGATGCTCAGGACAGACCTCAGCAACGAGTGGAAGGAAAGCCTACAACGTGCACAGCAGGAAGATTCGGAAATCAGGCCGATTCTGGAGTGGATGAAGGCCAAATCTCCTAAGCCCAAGTGGAGCGACGTCTCAGCAATGAGTTCGGTCACAAAGAGCTATTGGGCCCAATGGGACAGCTTGGTGATTCAGGATGGAGTCCTGTGCCGTAAATGGGAAAATGCTCGGGGAAACAGCTGTCACTTGCAAATGGTTGTCCCTAAATCTCAAGTACCGGATGTTCTGCAGCTGTACCATAATGGTTGTTCAGGAGGTCACCTGGGAGTAAAACGGACTCTACTGAAGATACGAGAACGGTTTTACTGGGTCCACTGTCGGGACGATGCCGAGGACTGGTGTCGCAAATGTACAAGTTGTGCAGCTGTAAAGGGACCTCAGACGCGTAGCAGAGGTGCATTGAAATTGTACAATGTTGGTGCACCATGGGAGAGGATAGCCCTTGACGTTGCGGGGCCGTTTCCTGAAAGTGAAAGTGGTAACAAGTATTTCATGGTTGTGATGGATTACTTCACTAAGTGGCCGGAAGTCTTCGCCATTCCAAATCAAGAAGCTTCGACAGTTGCAGATAAATTAGTTCATGAAGTCTTCTGTCGTTTTGGAGTACCTTTAGAGATTCACAGTGATCAAGGAAGGAATTTTGAGTCTCAAATATTCCAGGAAACTTGTCGAGTGATGGGTACTCATAAAACAAGAACAACTTCTTACCACCCACAATCGGATGGAATGGTGGAACGATTCAATCAGACATTAGAGAGGTACCTAGCAAAAGTTGTGGAAAATCGGCAACGAGATTGGGACAAGCACATACAACCGTTTTTGTTGTCATATCGAAGCGCTGTTCACGAAAGCACATCGGTGACACCAGCTTTCGCAAACTTTGGAAGGGAATTACGGCTACCTGCAGACCTGATCACCGGAATACCACCTGATGCCCCACGCAGTATAACCGATTATGCGAATGACTTGCGGAACAAGATGAATGACATTTATGAGCACGTCAGACACTCAGGCCAGCAAATGTCTGAAAAGATGAAAACCCGTTATGACCGCAAAATGAACAATAAAGAGTTTGACGAAGGTTCACTAGTGTGGTTGCACAATCCCGTCCGCAGCAAAGGGAAATCTCCTAAGCTTCAAGCTAACTGGGACGGACCGTACCGGATTGTGACAAAGATCAATGACGTTACCTACCGGATACAGAAAGGTGCAAGAGGTACTCCTAAGATAGTCCACGTGGATCGACTGGCGCGTTATTATGGGGCCGATAATGCTCGGGACGAGCATCTCTTAGGTGGGGGCAGTGTTGCGCCGCACAATTAATGTTTGGTTGCCACTAGCGCCATCTCTTATCGAATAGCGGAATTAATGGTCAGGAGCTTTCTAGAAAGTTCGATGCTAGAACTTTCTGGAACTTTCGACATGTGTTCGGTCAGAGCCGATATGTACTCGAACATTCTAGATGCTTCTACGGTAGAAGGTTCTGGAACTATCCGAGGGCCCTATATAAGCGGGAATGGAGCGCGTTCCGAGTTTATTGGAAGCGATACATGCGAGAACATCTAAAGCGATCTTCAAGTGCGACTTAAGAGTGATCCGTAGTGCTATTGTGTTGTGTTATTAGTGAGTTTAATTAAAGTGTTATTTTTGGTAATTCATATCGGCAGTTTTTAATTGTCACGAACCCCAAGCTCGTAACAGTAGCAACAACATTGTACTTATTATGTCCATAGAAAACCCGTGATATACTAGTTATATAAATAATCGGTTTGGAAACTAATATGTATTATGTTGACGATTAAACGTCTACTGCTCTATTTCAGGAGCGAATAAATAAAATACGTGGACTGTTTAAAAATTTGGTGTATTACGTAAATACAAGTTACATTGACACGTAGTGTCTTGGTCGTGGTAAGATTTTAAGCACGGATTTTAAGTAAGTCTCGGCTCGGCGCGGCGCGGGACTCGGGAGACCGCGCGACCGCCCGCACCGCCCGTGTACCCCTCAACCGCCGCTAACGCCCGATGCTGATGCCGCCATCCGCGCGCCCCTTCAGGCACCGCGCACCTCCTACCAGTCGTAGGCATGCCATGCATAGACTAGTAACTCATATCCACGAAACTAGTACAACCAATTACCGTTTGTTGCCCATGGTCCACCCGGCTAGTTCACCTGGGTGGACCATGGGAAATGATTTTTCCCATAGTCCACCAGAAAGTCCATATTATGTTTCCTAGGTGGTCTATGGAAAATTATTTTTCCCATTGTTCACCTGAAAATCCACATTATGATTTTATCATATTATTACGAGAGAATAATTGTGATATAAAATTTTAAAACCAAAATACTAATCCTACTCATATTATAAATGCGAAAGTTTGGATGTATGGATGGATGGATGTTTGTTACTCTTTCACGCATAAACTACCGAACGGATTTGGATGAAACTTTCCGTAGCTAAGACATCAGAATAACACATAGGCTACAATTTACTTACCACGCGGGCGAAGCCGCGGGCGGAAGCTAGTAACTAATATAAGGAAGTTCATCAGTTCAGTTCTTTGTATGGTGCAGAACTAAATAGACGGTATAATATGGTATTTTCCTTTTTGATATTTTTATAGTACTTGGTCATTAAATTATAATTTGACAATTTAATTAGACTTTACAATTTAATTTCACAATTATTCTCTCGTAATACTACGATAAAATCATAATATGGATTTTCAGGTGAACAATGGGAAAAATAATTTTCCATAGACCACCTAGAAAACATAATATGGACTTTCTGGTGGACTATGGGAAAAATAATTTCCCATGGTCCACCCAGGTGAACTAGCCGGGTGGACCTTGGGCAACAAACGCATTTAGATTTGACTAGGTACTGGGTGCTGTGGTAGTTTTAGCGTTACTTCGATACGAAATATTTAATCCACTTGATGATGTTCTAATTCTTTTAACTACTGAACAACTAAGGCATTTTTTGAGATGGGAAAAAAATTGAACTCGCGACACCCGACACCTCTATTTTTTAGTTGAGTTATTTTCAATAATTTAATCTCAAAAGATAGGTTTAGGTTCAGAACCAATGTTCCAATTGCACAGAGGCCAGCACATCAAGCTACCCCAATCTGTCATTTTTTTTTTATAGTTTTTCAACTTTATCACAAAGGAATAAGATTCATGTTCAATTGGGAAAATTTGACAGTTTAGGAGCACATAGAGCTACTCCAATCTG
The DNA here is from genome assembly GCA_949987655.1 of Polymixis flavicincta. NCBI lineage: Eukaryota > Metazoa > Arthropoda > Insecta > Lepidoptera > Noctuidae > Polymixis > Polymixis flavicincta. The sequence continues at coordinate 20,939,760 of OX465195.1, forward strand.
TCAAATTTACTTGATAGATTTTCAACTTTATCACAAAGGAATAAGGTTTATGTTCAATTGGGAAAATTTGACAGTTTGGGGTAGGTTGACCTGCTGGCGTCTGTACATACATACCTAATTATGAAAATCGGATAACCCGTTTAGAAGATATGACAAAAATCATGATAATGAATACTGTGAAATCCTGTGTTCAACGATTCAAAAAATACACACGTAATCTTGTTCAAGTTTTCACTTCTGTCGGCACTCATTGTTTTTTTTTTTTTGTGAATGGGAAATCATCAAATAACTTATCTCACTCTGGGTGAAGCGGGACGGCCGTGTCAGACTTTTACTGACTAAACTCACAAATCTTTCTTCAGTTGCCTTTGTGTCAAGGGCCATGGTATCTCTTCCGAACAACTCGCACCCCTGGCAGATTTTCTAATACTTCCTGCCCATAAGCTTAACATAGCAAGTGGTATACGAGTTTTTACTGGTGCCCTGAGACAGTGAACCAGGGTCACGGCAGACCACGTACGATAGTGGGACGATCTGGTTATGTTCCGTCAAAACGTGGGTCGTGTGGGCAACACTGGTGACAGCTGTCATTGTTGTCATTGTCATTGAATATTGCGGCCAGTGCGGCTAGCTATCGGCGTTTACACTATTTCTTGTTGTAAATAATAATTAATCCAAATATTTTCCACAATGAGTCGCAAAGAAGCTCTGTCGTCGTTCATCCAGCAGATTCACGGGCGCCCCGTCGTCGTCAAATTGAACAGCGGCGTCGACTACAGAGGTATACAATGTTTTGTTATTTCTATACTTTACCTTGAGTTACCGCGCTCTTCGAGATGACATCAGATGCACGCAGTTACCTTTATTTATCGTCCACAGACATAAGGAAGCTGTGTTTGATGAGAAAATAGTAAAAACATTGTTGTTTGCAAGACATGGTTTTAAAGGTTTTTTTTTTTTTTTGAGTTTGGGAATTCATCAAATAACTTCTCCCGTACTGACTAAAACCCACCCGTCTTCCCTCAGCAGCTTGTGTGCCAGGGGCGGCGGTATTTCTTTCGAACAACCCACACCCCTGGCAGGTAGTTTTATAGGTTAGGTTTAGTATAATTGACATTGATGCAAACAACACTTGTCTGCATCATTATACACAGCCTATGTCACTATTTGTGTTCTTAAAAATGTAGCCATGTAGGTACAACTCGGAAAAAACAGTTATTGCCTGGTTCCAGGTGTGTTGGCATGCCTGGACGGCTACATGAACATAGCACTTGAACAGACTGAAGAGTATGTGAATGGACAGCTCAAGAACAAATACGGAGATGCATTCATCCGCGGAAACAATGTGCTCTACATCAGTACGCAGAAGAGACGGATATAAGTAATTTAATAAATACATATTGTGATAAGATAGGGTTAAGAATGTTACAAATGTTTTGTAATATTTCAGTAGTTTTATTTCAGAACTTTTCTACCAGGGTTTCTTATAGTAGTAGTAGTAACACAAAAAGATACTTAAATATGGATGGACTCATAAAGAACTCCATTGAGACAACCTTGTAAAGTAAACAATACTATTGACTGCTGCAAGTTGACTTCTTACGTTGTATAGTAAAACTTCACGTCTCCATACATCTGAGGACACATAAACATAATAAAATGAATGCAATTTACTTTACCATTAAAAACTTATATTTATTTCTCATTCATTCATCCCTGGCTTCAGCAGTCTGAAGCCAGGGATGAATGAAGGTTTAGCCATGGTAGGTAGCATGGCTAGTGAAATGGGGTTACTAAAGATTAGATACTGTGGAACAACAATAGCCTAAAACAATTAAATATTCAGACTGTAGCTAGTAACACTAGTACCTACTAATAGTTTACCTTGACATCTCTTTGCACTTCTGATGGACCCTTTCCGTTGCCTAGATCTGCAATAAGCCTCTCTCCTCTGTACCCATAGGCTTTAGCATATTGTTCACGTCCACTCTTGGCATGTTCCGGGTGAAACGTAGCATCTACTCTATAGTTAAGAATGCGTCTGTCAAACAGCGGGGCCCAGAAACTTGAGTAGATGGTCACACTGTCACAACACGAGAATAGTGCTAGCAGACTCAGCAGAACTGCCAACTGTGTGGCACACATGTTTAGTGAGCTGGTATACATAATACACTGAATGGAACCTATCAACGATAGTGAATACTAGTACATATGTGCGTGCAAATAGTAGTATTTGATGATCTAACATGCTCAAGGATGTTCAAGTTGAGAGTTTTGTTTGGTTATCTGTTATGAAGACGATAATGTATGTTGTTGTGACTGACACCTATACTCGAAAAGGAAGTAATGTAAATCGAACTCAGTACGTCGTATTGTCCACACTTACGTATAGCAGCCGCATTTCCTAACAAAAATAACTGTAGTCCTTAGGTATGAAATGAAAACTTTAATTGTTAATGTTTTCGGGAGATCCTGTACCCGAATTGGGTCTTAACTCGTATTTCATTAAAAACTTGTATAATTTTTTTGCACTAGCTTCTGCCCGCGACTTTTTGAAAATTTTGAACCCCGACCCGTCGCGTCATATGGCCGCGGTAAATTATTATTTATTTATTTAGCAGACAACTAGGTCCAATGTAATTACAATACAATAAAAATACAATTCTAGATGTTAGTAACAATTTAACTTATTTGCTATGTTAGTAATTAAATTCTAATACCGACAGGGTGTTTTTAATATGATGCCTCATTATGGGGCTTTCATCAGGCCCATCAGCAATACCTTTCAGAAGGCTGTTGCCACTGTCCCGCAATCTGGTGAGAAGAGAAGCATTCTTTTTCCGTACGACAGCTGAGAAGCTATTTACTCTGGCTGTAGCAAACATTGCAGATGCACTGCAATAACGCGGCAGTCGCAACAGCGTCCTGAAAGCGTTGTTGTATTGGACACGCAACGCATTGGCGGCACGTTTAGTACAGCTGATCCATAGCTCGCTCGAGTACAGGGATGTGCAGTATGCTTTAAAAAGCGTGATTTTAACCGCATCTGTACATCGCGCGAACCTACGGGCCAGCATATTCGCCCGCACCGCCAATGCCCAAAGGAAGCTTTTAACGTTCTTTTATTTATTTTTTCATTTCGCTCGGCTCCTAATGGTCGTAGCGTGATGTTAAATAGCCAACAACCTTCTTTAAGAATTGAGCTATCAAATGCAAAAGGACATACTTATATTTTTAACCATTTGTCCAAATTATATGCATAAAAGGGAAAGTATTTTGTTTTAAAGACTTGAGACGACAAATTTACTAATTTTGATAAAAAATCATAATCTATACTATCTAAACTAATATTATAAAGAGGTAGGTACAAGTTTGTGTGTTTGTGAGGTTGTAGGGGGATCTCTGGATCTACTGAACCGATTTTGAACATTCTTTTATTACTATACTATTTGTGAGTGTCGTAGACTATATCATCATCATCATCATTTCAGCCGAAAGACGTCCACTGCTGGACATAGGCCTTCCCCAGGCTCCTCCACTTCGACCGGTCTTGTGCTTCCCACATCCAGCGGATACCCGCGGCCTTCACAAGGTCATCACTCATCGGTACACCTTGTGGGAAGCCTTCCCACTCTAGGCTATATATATATTAACCCGAAAAATGAAGAAACCTTTACTTTAGGCCCGAATTACACAGAAAAGGCGTAAGGCGAAGGAGCGGCGCAGGCGCGTTTTTTTGTATGAACACGTTTAAAAGCGGCATCATGCCTACATACAAAAAAACGCGCCTGCGCCGCGCCTTCGCCTTACGCCGCTTCTGTGTAATTTGCGCCTTAGTCGGATTTGAAAAGTAAGTCAGAGAAAAAACGGTCGAACGAAAACGTTTCTTACGTATAAGCGCTCCTGCACACGATGCCGCCACCGCGCCGTCGCCGCGCCTACGCCGCACAACTACAATGTACATACGAGTCGCGCGAAGACCGCCACCGCGCCGCCGCCGCGCCGCCACCGCGCGCGGTCCTCCTCTCGCCACCGCGCATCTATTTGATTCATTCCATTACCGGCCGCATGCTCATACGCGGCCGGCAATGGAATGAATCAGGTTAATGAAATAACTGGGAACGCGCGCGGTGGCGGCGCGGCGGCGGCGCGGCGGCGGCGGCGGCGCGGTGGCGGTCTTCGCGCGACTCGTATGCAGTGTAGTTGTGCGGCGTCGGCGGCGCGGCGACGGCGCGGTGGCGGCATCGTGTGCAGGAGCGCTAATTATGACTAGTTACAAAGAAAAGTTGTAGAGCTTGATAATGCCTACAAAAAAATCAACGACAGCAGATGTCTAACTTTTACATATAAGTCGTAAAAAGTAGTTTTATGTGTTAAAAAATAATAATTTAAATCGTTGGATCATGTTATCAACAATTATGAATTCTTATCAAAACTCTTTTTTCGAAAAAAAAAAAAACACTAGAAAGTGAAAATTAACTTTAATTTCGGAAGGCGGTGACCAGAAATTAATAAAATACATATCAAAAGTCACCGACTTCCGAAATTAAAGTTATTTTTCACTTTCTGGTGTTTTTTGGAAGCCGGTTGTTTTTTTTTTTTTAAGTTTTACGTTTCTCTTTTTAGCTGTGGTACCTACCCACCCCACACCAATTCGGAATTTCATAATCCTTGGGGTCAAAACAATGCATATTTATGCGATAGCAGCAATCGCGGTTAATTTGCTGTCTTTTTTCGAAGAGTTCCGTTGTCTCATGTCTGTCTCCGAAACGCATCATCAGATCTAGGTATATGAAATTTAAATGGGACCATTTCGGAATAAACCCCTTTCTAAAAAAGAAAAGAATTTTGCAAATCGGTCTATAAATGAGTTATGACGGAGTTATGCCCGAACCTCCACCTAACTCCTAACCGATAAATAGTTGTACCTTCCTTCATCAGCTCAGCGTCATGAGATGATGACCATACGCAAATGCTTATAGCTTTAGAAAACATATGAAAAACATTGTTAATACCTACAAATTTTGAGGGTTGCCCTCGATTTCCGATTCTTGATTTCCATGGTGCCAATGGGACTACCTCAGGAGTATACTCTTTCAAATAAAAAAAGAATTTTGAGAATCGGTTCACAAATGAGGGACAAATCGGGGAACATACATAAAAAAAAACATACAGTGGAACATATAACCTCCTTCTTTTTTAGAAGTCGGTTAAAAATAAGTAAATTTATCATCTCTGTTTAAATCTTTTCCCTTTTACTGCATCTGATGTGGACGAATGGTTAGAGAGATGATTCGACATCATAGGTATGGAACCGCGACCGTATCGTAATCTATTATATGATATTTCTATTAGACGGTTTTTTTTTCATATCATCATCATTTCAGCCGAAAGACGTCCTCTGCTGGACATAGGCCTCCCCCAAGGGCCTGCAACCAGCGGATTCCCACGGCCTTCACAAATGAAAATGAAAATGTTTATTTGTCCCGAATCAGTTACATTCATTATAAATGAGACAACGCGTAAGTAATTGATAATACTTGTGTTGGGGCTATCTCGCTGTTTCCCCTAATATTAACAATATTGAGACGATTGCTTAGGTACAGTTTAAGTTGACAAAAAAACAACAAAAAACAAAAACTACATTTATGAAGAAAAACCAAAACAATATAAAAAATATATAATTTTAAAAATAACCGTAAATTACTTATAAACTAAATTTTAGCTCTTTGTGTTACTGTAGTTGTATGATGTGAACCTGTATGTGCGTCTTATTTTTAGCGGGATTTGTGTTGTTGAGTGTGCATGGCTGTGTTTGTGTGAGAATATGTGTTTGTGTGTGTGGATGTGTAAGCGATGATATCTTTTTTGAAGTGCCGATGTGTACGAAGCGCAATTGATACATTGAACTTGGTGAGTACTCGTCATGATACAACAGAAATAACCAAAAAATTGTTTAACCAAGTCTAACTAAAACTTGCTCGGTTTCCTCGTATGTTAAGGTTTTTAGCCACTCTGTTATTACCTTTTTGCATACCTACGTGTGAGACCTCATGGTGGAACCTTACTTTTAGGTTTATTTTATTGTAAATATATGCTGACTGGGTTGCATACTGACGCCGTGCAAAAGCAGTTCGGACCCTTGGGGAGTATGCCACTGTATATCTTCGTCTTTTCTCCTGACTCTTTTGTTTAAATGGAATAGATTTTTGTAAGTACAGGGTTGTATTTAGGTAATATAGTTTTCTTACTGAAAGTAATCCACTGATTCGGTAAAGATCGTCTGTGGGGAATCGGTATGGTTTATAGTAGGTACATGACTTTTATAAGTGACCTTTGGGCTCTTTCTAACTCAAGGAATTTAGTTTTAGCGGCTCCTCCTAACAACTGATTGCGTGAGCGCAATATAGATGCTATTTAAAGTCCTAGGAGGCATCACAAATCTTAGATTTTTAAAAATCCATATACATTTTCGCACCCGTGACGTGACAATCTCAATATGAGAATGCCAAGTTAAACACTCGTCAACTACTTATAACTCCCAGGTATCTTGTGGATGTTACATGTTTAATGACTTGACAATTACAATTTTGGTCCAATTAGTTCACACACGTGTGGATTCGAAGTCTAAAGTTAAGACCTGGTTTAGACCTTATACTGGGAGAAAAACACATGTAATTTGTTTTAGGAACACTGAGGGTTAGTAGATTGTCTTTGAGCCACCTATCTATAGCAGCTAATCCTTGCTCGGCATTATGGCACGCAGTTTCCCACGTTTCCCCATGGTAGACAATGGCCGTATCGTCCGCATAGGAGAAGATTTTCCCACCACTGCCACCGCTTCGTTGGTTGCAGAGTTCGTTAATATACACTAGAAACAGTGGTGAGCCCAGGACCGATCCCTGCGGGACTCCAAAAACAATGTTTTTTTTCATATACAACACGTCAATCTACATATTTAAAAATAGATTGCTCAGTACTAACCGAACCACACTCATAATTTCATCACTAGGTACTAAAAATGTTTACCGCCCAAAGAAGTGGGCACGGGTCAGCTAGTTGTTGATAATATGACCAATAAACATGACCTAGCAAATTTAATTATTTAAAAAACAAAAACTACATTCTGTGACTTAAATATAAAAGTTAGACATGCTGTCGCCGACTTTTTTGTAGGCTTTCTCTAAAACTCAATCATATATCTCTCAACGCTAAGGCAGCGTTCGTAAGAAACGTTTGTTCGACAGTTTTTCCTCCGAATTACTTTGCAAATCCGACTACCACGAAAAAGTCTATTCATTTGTCGGGTTAATATACAGCTAGTCTAGTATATCTGTGATATAGCTTATCATCATCATCATCATCATTTCAGCCAAAAGACGTCCACTGCTGGACATAGGCCTCCCCCAGGCTCCTCCACTTCGACCGGTCTTGTGCTTCCCACATCCAGCGGATACCGCGATGGCCGATGGGGCCGAAAGGTTCTGGAGTAGCGACCGCGTACCGGAAGACGTAGAGTGGGAAGGCCTCCCACAAGGTGGACCGATGACCTTGTGATATAGCTTATGACACTCACAAATAACGTGGCTTTCTATTGTTAAAATAATTTTCATTTGGTTCAGTAGATCCAGAGATTACCCCCTACAACCTCACAACCTCACAAACTTTACCTCTTATAATATTAGTATAGATAACCGTTGTCTACTGTCTATGTTTATTTTGCAGTTGTTGTTTAAAATAGCACCATAGTTGCAGTGCTTTTTAAATCACCAAGGCTGAACACATACAATCAAACACAAGTTTAATGTCTTAACTATTTTGTAATACAAACATTTTATACAAATATTTAATTAAATATTTACATCGTTAGACGGCCACCCTATACGTAGGTATAATTACGGATATAACTACATAGTGTTTCTGTAGACCTTGAATCAGTTCAACAACTGAACTAATATAGTTAATTTAGTTAAATGACTAGTAGATGCCCTCGAGCGGCGAGTAGGACTTGTACTGGTAGAGCTCGGGCCCGCCGTAGCCGTACAGCAGCTTGCCCTTCCCGTTCTCGTCGTAGTACGGGTAGCGGTAGTTCGGTCTGCAACATATTACAACGATCTCTGGTACAGTCTTGATCTTGAGAGTTTACCCGGATTGGGGTGTAACGAAATAACCTTTTTTAGGATGAATTTCTCAGGAAGCAACCTGGAGTTGTGCTTAAACTTTACTGATGAACCTGTGGTGTATATGAACATCGTCAGTTTATATCTAATTTATCTCGCGAGATTATAAATTATCGAAAAATCGTGAACTGAAACAAACCATTTACATATGATTTAGGCAGGGCCTGATCTAGCCGCTCCGGGCAAAAATAATATTCGCCGCCCTTTACACTAACACCATATAAGTCATGAGCTTCTACCAAAGATGGTATGATATACATTATGTGATATTCTTTTAAATATATATAATATTCATATACGTTAGTCTACTACGGCTTTTGAACAAGTATGTACCCATACAAAAATTCATGAAAGTATGTTTGTAAGTATACATTTTGCCGCTCTGGGCATTTACCCGGCTTGCCCCCACTTAGATCGGACTCTGGATTTAGGTAGTTAGGTAGGTACATCATAGAATAAAATAGAAAACTCTTTTATCTTCTAGTGTTAGTAGGTTATACGGGTCAAGGCATAGATAAACATCATCATCATCATCTGCCTAGCCTTTTCCCAACTATGTTGGGGTCGGCTTCCAGTCTTACCGGATGCAGCTGAATACCAGTATTTTACATGGAGCGACTGCCTATCTGACCTCCACAACCCAGTTACTGGGTAATACGATACGCCTTAGTAAGACTGGTTGTCAGACTTTCGGGCTTCTGACGACCCGTAACGACTGTCAAAGATCCACAAATGACAGCCGGGACCAACGGCTTAACGTGCTTTCCGAGGCACGGAGGGGTCTTGGTATGTAAAGATCCCATCCACGGACCAACCGCGGCAAGCGTAGCTTAACCTGGCCGATCGACCCGTGCAGCTATTGTTATTTAGCCACAAGCCCCTAGGCATAGATAAACATATAGGTACAATTAAAATTCAGCGTGGAGCTGCATCGCATAGGTAAATACTAAATAGGTTTTTCATATGTATGGCTCGTATTTCCTTGTCTCTACCTCTACATGACCCATGATGTTCGATCTTACACGCTCACTTTCGTAAGCATACTGTGCATGAAGATGTTTTAATAATACGTTTTCCACATCCTTACTAATATTATAAACGCGAAAGTTTGTATGTGTGGATGTTTGAAAACGGTAGAATGGAATTGGATGAAATTTGGCACACAGACAGATTATAACGTAGATTAACACATATGATACTTTTTATCCCAGTAATACGTTTCTTGCGGGATAGATTTTCCACGCGGGCGAAGCCGCGACTGGAAGCTAGTAGGTAGGTTATAAACATACAATTAATTGAAGGTATATCTACTACCTCTCAAAGTACTGGAAGTTGGGTGCTCGGGGCTGCGGGATGGTGCCGTTTGCGGCCATCAGCGTGGACAACACCACCACCACCTGGGAACATTTACATAATCACAAATAGTCTTACTGCCATGCCTCTTATACTGTTTCTCTTTAATGTGTTTTTTTTTTCATTCTTACATCACGACGCGTGAAGTTCAATTAACTCAATTCTTAAAGGCATCTAACGTTCTCGTATACAATTTTGAAACGTAAAGCTCGTGAAATTAAACTAACTTATTTTTTTGCAAATCGCAGCGTTGATTGTAGTGATCGTGCGGTCCATGGCCCTATACGGGGCGCCGGTGTGGGCGCCTACATTGAGGCGCCAACCAGCTCGCCGGTTGAGGGCGTCCCATAGGGTCATGGCGATCAGAATGATCCGGGGATATCGCACGATCTCCGGCGAGGCGGCGGGCCTCCTTGCCGGATTACCGCCATGGGATCTGGAGGCAAAGGTCCTCGCGCATATATGGGAGTGGCGCGAGGAGGCCAAACGCCGGGGCGTTAGTCCGCTGCCGCGGGAAATCGCGGCACAGCGGACAGAGCTCTGGCGGGATCTCATGGTGACATGGAGAGAGCGACTGTCGCAACCCAGTGCTGGGCACGCCACGATTGCGGCGGTAAGTCCCCTCTTTGAGGAGTGGTTTGAGAGGCGGCATGGCGTCCTCACCTTCCGCCTGACGCAGGTCCTCACCGGACACGGTTGTTTCGGGAGGTTCCTGTTTCGGATAGGGCGGGAGGAAACGCCCGGGTGTTTCCACTGCGAAGATCGCCCTGAGGACACGGTGGAGCATACGGTGGCGGTCTGCCCTGCTTGGGCGGAGCACCGCCGTGTCCTCGTGGAGGCGATCGGCGGCGGCGATCTCTCGCGTCCGGCCCTGGTCCAGGCCATGGTACGGAGCGAGAGGGCATGGGGAGCCGTCACCTCCTTCAGCGAAGCAGTGATGCTCGCGAAGAGGGAGGCGGCGCACGTGAGGGAGAGGCAGCATATGCGCCCTCGCGACCCCAGCCGCCGCAGGATACGGAGACGCCCTGGGCGTCGGGAATCCCAGGCCGATTTCCGGCCACCGTAGGCATGGGCTTGCGGACGGCGAGTAATGGGTAGCTCGCTGTCCGGTAAGGACCAAGCCCAAGTCGACGGCGCGTTGTGTTCCACGCGCGCCTCAAAGAGATGTCAGCACAAAAAGTGATGGGACCCGCAAAGGTCGATGCCTGCCAGGGGTGCGGGTTTGTTCGAAAGAGACACCACAGCCCCTGGCTTAAGGGCTACTGAAGGAACACGGGTGGGTTTTAGTCAGTAAAAGTCTGACACGCCCTCCTGCTCCACCCAGAGCGGGAGAAGTTATTTGATGATTTCCCACCCAAAAAAAAAAAAAAAAAAAAAAAAAAGCGTTGATTGTAGTGTAAACCTCAGGCGAGCACAGTGTATTATTGTAGTCTTTGGGCGAGCACCACACAATGGGCAAGCAGTGCCAGTTCCACAACTAGACAAGAACAACTTAGCAAGTAATTACAAGTACTACTTCAGAAGGTACCTAAATGTTATTTACTATTAATTTGTACTTAAAAAACAAAAAAGCAGGGTGCATGGATAACATTCACACTGGTGCCGCTTCTGTTGTCACAAAATTTTCTAAACTAAACTAAAAATCACCAAAATTTAGTTTATTCCTGTCAAACGACGATTTCCTATTCTGAAATTGACCAAAGAGACACAACTTAACTATATTTTAGTTTGACAGCACTAAGATTGTAGCTACTGAATTATTAGTTTAGTGAAAATGCTAATTTTGCTATTCTGTTGTTGTCAATTTCTTTATTCTATTCAACCTAAAATTATGGTTGTCTGACTAAATCTGACTATTTTTAATCGCGATTAAATAGGTGTGGAATAAAATTAGTCGTCATGAACTAAAATTCACGCAGACACCTCGACTTCTGGTGCAAAAATAGTACTGTATTTTTTTTCTTTTGCTTTTATCTCGAAAATGGTGTGTCCTATCGCAAAAATAATGAAAATTTCGACCCCCTTTATAAAGCCCCATACACCTCTGAAACTCAACATGTGGGTACTTACCTAATAATTTTTCATATTTTCCATCCCAAAAAGTGAAAATTCCATATAAATCACGTCGAGGCTGCCGCCCCTGCGCGCCTCTGGCTCTAAAAAAAAACACGGGGTAGGGCAAACAAGTACCACGTTGCGAAGCCAAAACAAACCACGTGCGAGTCGCGATTGTCAAATTCGATTTTAGTTGTGTCAAAATAGTTTTTTAATTTAGAGATATTTTTTTGCAGAATAGCGTTAAGATTCTCATAGTGAAAAGTAAGGAATTTTAGTTATAGTTTAGTTAGTTTAGTTCGGTGTACAACAGAATCGGCACCACTATCAACATTATTTTGCTTAAGTCAAAATCGTCCTGCCATCTAGTGAGTAGTAGTTGTAACTAACATGTTGTGCATCGTAAAGGAAAAGTAAAAACAATGTCGATGACCCACACGGAGTCACAGACACGAAACTACAAATTGAGGTGAGCGGGTCACCCCGATCTGATACCCTACTTATGAGTCAGTTTAAATTGTAGCAATTTCAGATTTATCTCACCTGACTAGTATATTTCACCTCAATAGGTACCTAATAATATGACAAAGTGTATATTATCGTATCGCACGTCAACAGACTGCATGTCCACATTATCGATTAAGTTTGACAGCACCCATAGTTCTTAGCAATATGGGATTTTTTCCTAGTTCAAGTGTTACCATTGGGCTGTCTAGGTGCCTACTGCCCAAATATTGGGCAGTAGGCACCTTACGTATTGGTTACCAATATTTTACGGATTGTTAAAAACGCAGTATCTATTTATGTCACCAACACCTTACAATCGATCGTCCTTGTGTCATGGGCCATGGGTCACATGACCCATCACATAAAAAGTTTCACTTCACATAACCTTACACAACATTATTCTTTAAACCATTGCAGAAGTACTAACCATCGCTAGAATATACTTGAAGCACTGCATGTTCCTACGACACTTTGTTCACCACAATAAAAAGTTCCTCTTCCCGCCGAAACGCGAACGTATATTCTTTCGAAAAGGTTTTACTTATTCAGAATGCGTTGTATACGTACGTGCGTTGTCTGCTGTCTATGTTACAACACTAATGTCTGGTGGAAGGTGGAATGGTCGGTCGTCGAGTGGAAGGGAAAGCATGACTTGAATGTTAATAATGACCACTCCCCGCCCTCTCTGCCTACGTGCTGGCGACCACTTATCAAGAAGATTTGTCTCGCAGATAGGTGTGGAACCTATTTAAAAATAAAGTAATATGTACCTAGTTATTTCATTTATTTCATCCTAGTAGGTACCTACGACTATCTTCCTGTAGTACATTCCATCGGTCGCCCGTACACAACGCCACGGCCGCGGTGCGTCAGTCATCACAAGTGAAAGTGCTAGTACCACTCACTACCACCGTTACTTCGATGCCTGCTACGGAACACGGATCTACGGAACCATCTCGAACTCAAAGTTTTTCGGCACACTATAGACTATGACAGAAGGTTGGCTCCACACAACGATATCAGACGGACGGACGTACACATTTCATACACTCGGCGTAGGTCCAGCGATTTCAAACTACATAATAATATGTCAAATGAATGCACAGACAAATGGTGGTTATACATATGTACGTTGAAAGAAACATGACGCTCAAAGCAATCCAAAATAATATGCAATGAAATGCAACACAACAACAAGGCGAATTTGTTTGAACTTAAGTTATATTTAATCTTACCTTTCATATGTGTACCCACCATAAAGTAGTACCTACTAACCACAGAGTACTATATACTATCTTTTATCGAATGCCACTCGGGTTGTGCTTGCATTCTAAAAACCTGTTTTAATGCCAGCAGTGGCCATTCTGTATGCATCTTTGTTCTGATTGCGTCCCTCCGTCCTTGTCCATCAGTTTTGTAACCGGGTGTTACGAAGTTATGACACAAAGATCACTTTGATTTAATGAGGGTTTTACTCATTAACTAATTTCTGTTCAATTTAATAGGATTGGAATGTTAATGCATTGTGATGAGGAATTGTGTCCAATATTAAACTCATCGATAAGGGTTTTTTGAAACGTCAAATCAAAATATTTCATCTATAAGTACAAATCAAAACGGTGAAGGAAAACATCGTGAGGAAACCGGCATGTCTTAGAACCAAAAATTCGAAGACATGTGACATCTACCACAAAATAAAGAGAGTACAGAAGGCAATCAAATGTATGTACCTACTTCGATTTTCATACCTACGCTCGGCGGTCGCGCTATGGTTGTCAACTTTGGCTTATGCACAAAAAACTATCGTGGTAGTGGCACTCGTATTAGGTCTTTGCCATGATCACAATTAATCTCAACTCTAATAGTTATGATCGGCGGCGGGTGGCCCGGCCGGCTCGCCGAGCAGTTCTATCTTAACTATTTATAATGAGGAAGATGAGCGTATTTTTTAGCTTTTATGTACTACAATAAATACCTAATATAAATTGTAAAAATACTACAAGGCCACAAAGTCATTTTCGCTTACCCACAACTAACTAGGTATTCTGTGTTACGTTAAAACGAACCATCGAAACACGAGCAAATACCTAGGTACTCACCTCTCTGGTCAACTCAACAACTGGTAGCTTAAAAAAAGACAATTCACAGTATTTAAACAACCCTCAACTGAACAGTTATAGTAAATTTTTTTGTTGCTCCGTTTTTGCATTTCACAGACGCGTGTCTCAAGGGCTGGCACTCGCGCTCGCACTGGTCCCAACCGGTCCGAGATATCGTGTCCGTGAGCGGTGTCTATGTGTGCGTTGCTCGAGCGCATTTTGTATGTAGATTGCCTCTCTGTATTTTGTGACACTAGCGTTGCCGCAGGGAAATATTGGGAATGATTCCCGTCGTATTATTCGCGAATCATTCGGAAGGTTTGAGTAAAATTCGGTATTATACCCCGAGAAGAATTACAAGGAAAATATATCTAGCTAGAGTTCGACTATTGACCGGTAGATGGCGACGCAATTACCATTGCAAATTACATATGTTCTGCGTTGATGATTGTGTATTCATGCCCACGAATCTCTTGGTCGCGCACGCAGGCGAGCACTACCGATGGAAGACAGCTTGTACCGTTCGGTAGGTAGGTCGGTAGGTCTTAATCGATTTAAACTCGATTAATTTTAAAAACAAAATTTTATTCAACAAGTCAAGGAAAAGTTGACTTAATGACACTTATTTTAAAGTCTACTTCATTTTAAACTCAAACATATATTTCGCGAAGATTGGTTCCAACTATGCACATGTCACAGTCAGCTATTCAATTAGAGATTACCGTTATCGATAATAAGTTATCGATATTTTAAACATACAATGTCACTGTGTTTTCTATGCTATACCTATCGGGAAAAATTTAACCCTGTGTGCGGTTTTAGTGTACCCATAGTAACTAATCGCGTAGTTAAATATCTATCGCAAACAATAGAAACAAACGCCACAGTTGTATCTTTTTATGAATAGAATCATTTTCAAAATCGGATCTGCACCCTAATTGCGTAACTCACGATTGATCATAATTGGTTTCGTCTTCACAGTTAAACAATATTCATTGCGTTATTTATGTTGTCGAACAGACACATTTTTCGAACATATATGAAGCAATGGTTTAACAATCCGTTTCAAAACGTTACAGATTATGATGAATCGTGAGTTACGCAATTAGGGTGCAGGAGTGTAACATAACAATTCTTAATTATACTTTCTACAAATCCTAAGTATGTATTTTTTTTTTTTATATAATATTTTTTTTGATGTTCGCAGATGCGATGTAGATTGCTCTTACGCAACAATGCGTAAAAGGTGCGCTTTCCTGGTTCGCAGGGTGAGGGGCAGCTCCAATATTATCTTGAGCATGGTTGCGAGTCCGAGGCCATGTGGTTTCATGGTCCTCGGAATGCGCCACCGACGGGTTCCCAGATAACGGTGGGAGGGGTTCACATCGGCGTCGAGTCGACGATGAAGTACCTGGGACTCGTCCTCGACAGCCGGTGGAACTTCGCGGAGCATTTCCGCCGTTTGGCTCCCAGACTGGAGCGGGCCGGGGCTGCGCTGAAGCGGCTCTTGCCCAATCTAGGGGGGCCAAACGCCTCCTGCCGGAGGCTCTACGCGGAGATCGTGCGGTCCATGGCCCTATACGGGGCGCCGGTGTGGGCGCCTACATGGAGGCGCCAACCAGCTCGCAAGCTGAGGGCGTCCCATAGGGTCATGGCGATCAGGATGATCCGAGGATATCGCACGATCTCCGGCGAGGCGGCGGGCCTCCTTGCCGGATTACCGCCATGGGATCTGGAGGCAAAGGTCCTCGCGCAAATATGGGAGTGGCGCGAGGAGGCCAAACGTCGGGGCGTAACTCCGCTGCCGCAGGAAATCGCGGCACAGCGGACAGAGCTCCGGCGGGATCTCATGGTGACATGGAGAGAGCGATTGTCGCAACCCAGTGCTGGGCACGCCACGATTGCGGCGGTAAGTCCCCTCTTTGAGGAGTGGTTTGAGAGGCGGCATGGCGTCCTCACCTTCCGCCTGACGCAGGTCCTCACCGGACACGGCCGAAAACTACAAGGCCACAAAGTCACTTTCGCTTACCCACAACTAACTAGGTATTCTGTGTTACGTTAAAACGAACCATCGAAACACGAGCAAATAGGTACTAGGTACTCACCTCTCTGGTCAACTCAACAACAGGTACCTTAAAAAAAAGACAATTCACAGTTTATTGTTGAATATTAACAACCGTCCACTGAACAGTTATAGTAACTTTTTTTATTGCTCAATTTTTGCATTTCACAGACGCGTGTCTTAGGGGATGGCAATCGCGCTCGCACTGCACCCTAATGGCGTACCTAACTCAAGATTCATCATAATTTGTTTCGTTTTGAAACAGATTGTTAAACCATTGCTTCATAAGTTCGAAAAATGTGTCTGTTTAACAACTTAAATAACGCAATGAATATTGTTGAACTGTCAAATTCAAACCGATTATGATTAATCGTGAGTTACGCAATTAGGGTGCAGGTCCCAATCGGTCCGAGATATCGTGTCCGTGAGCGGTGTCTATGTGTGCGTTGCTCGAGCGCACTTTGTATGTAGATTGTCTTCTGTAGCCTCTGTATTTTGTGACGGGAGTAAACACTTGTCCTGTATTACTTAATACAAGGGTAAGTAAATAGTACCTAATAAGATTTAAATTAATTCTAAACGTGCAGTGTAGAGGAATAATTTGACGATTATTTTGTCAGCTTTTCAGATAATATTTAACGGATTTAATAAAAAATTTACTTATGTGATATCCCTGATTAAACGAAATGATTTAAAAGGTTTTTTTTTTTGGTACTTTCAAATACCATTTAATCATGTTGTTAGGATTATAAAGTGTGTGAAAGGATTTATATTTTTAATGCTATTGAATCATTTTAAATACTGACGTTTTTTCAGGATTCAAATTCAGAAAGGATTACTAGTATTTGATAGGATTTAAAAGTATTAAAAATTTAATCTTTTTTAATGCTATTTTGTTTAATTAGGTACCAGCTTGGTTATTATATTAAAGCTTTCTTGAAATTTAAAATTCAAAATCCAAAGCTTTCCTCTTTCAAAGAATTGGCGGAGTCCATTTTCGAGCAGTGGGTGGGATCAGTGTCCGACTGCTCGAAAATGTAGGTACTCCCCCAATTCCTTCGAGGAGATCTTTTCTGTATGTATTTTTCACATCTTTGATATTTTTGTTAATTATGGGTTATTTTTATGTACTTTTAGTCGTTTTATTTTCTTGAACCCCCCTGATACTAAGACCTGGCTACGCACGTGTGTACACAGATCATAAATGTATTCTTCTTTGTTCTGTGGCACCACTCGTTGCCTGCCCCCGCGCCGCTGTTGTCGAGGTCTGGTCCATTCATTGACATTACTATTTAAATCAATGGGTCCATTTGATTTTATGCATTAGATCCTGCCGCTGCCGCCACCACCCCGCTGCCCGCAAGATCCGAGGCAGAGGCCTTAGGTCAACATTCGCGCGGACGTAATATAAACGTGGCGGAATTTTACGCGTAGGTATTGTATTGATGATGATGATGACGGGACTCCCTTTTTCGCACGTAGAATCCCATTCGGTCCATTGTGCCTCCCACGCACAACGGACCGAATGGGAGTATGTAGTACTGCATTTTCAACTCTTAGTTTTAAACCGAGCATTGAGAATTCAACAGAGAGCTTCTCAGCGCGTCAAAAGTGTATTTTACTGTTCGATTTTCAACTCTTGGTGATAATTAGTTCGTTGAAAATCTTATGATATTGCTTAAAGTTACCTCCTACGTACTTTATGCAATCTCATATGCAGTCGGAGGCAATAAAGGTGTTTATTGTTAAATTTAAGAAGATGCCTCCGACTGCATGAGATTGCTTATAGTATTCAGTAAGTAATCCTTTTAAAACAAGTTTCTTGTTTCCATCTTTTTTAATCCAAGTTCACTTTTTAGGCATTCGAGTTTTTGGATTTTGTATAAATTAAAATATTTCAGTTTTTAGTTAATATAATTATTTCTGACGTTAATGAGACCTATTTAAGATGGTTTTATGATACCCTTTATTTTGATACCCTACCTACTCAATAGGTTTTGAGTTTTTTTTTAGTCACAATATGGCGCCAAAAAAAGGTCCTTTAATTTTTTTTTATTGAAATACCTTTGTTTAAAATAAATATAATAGGAAGTATTGAGTGCAATGTAAAATAATAAGAGCATATTTAGAATCAAATTCATTTATTTATCACATTTGCTGAACATAACAAAAATTGAATTATATTCACTAACTAGTAACTACCGAGTTGTGACGTCACTATTATCCACTAAAGCATTCTGCAGGCCTGCACAGCCACGCTTAGATACGTATCGTACGACTAATTACGTCGCAGCGACTTATATCGAGCATCTACTTACTGATCATAGCAACCGATGTGTATCTGCCACAAACAGCTCGGCGAGATTAACTAATGACTAGATTGTACATATAACACATGACCAGTGAATTTGTCTTTGCTAGTCTTACTTATTAAACTATCAAACATGGAATCATATGATTCATAAACTTGCAACAACCCAAATCTCATTATCGAATGCCACAACTAAAGAAAAATAAAAGTTTCATAATTATGTTTGCTACTTGACAATGTGATGCTTAACAATACAATATTTTACATTATTTTAACATTATTAATTATTATAAAATGCAATGAACATAACAGTAATTAAACTGTACAACAGTCATTTACAAAACAATTATATAAAGCACAAGTGTGTTTTATTTATACAAAGATGATAAAAATCGTGATAAGGTACATACATGAGGAATATCATCGTTGAGATGCTAGTCTACCTAGGAAGAGTATTTATTTCCTAGTATATTATGTACAAGTCACCTAACTAAATTATATGTACAAAGCGAGGCTTGGCCTTCACTATTCGATGACGACACATCACTATATTCATTTAGAACAAAGCTTACTAAATTCAGCATGATAACACTTTTGGATTAGGTACTTTACCAAAAACTTCCTTTCTTTTTCTTGAAAACAGGGTTGCCACCTTTAGGGGAAAAAAAAACGGGACGATCGGGCATCCTTAAGAGACGTTCGGAGTTTGGTGAAAAAAAAAATGTACCCTTGAGACAGTCAAAGGAAAATGAAACTTTATTTTGTGTTTATTTTTGTATTTATTTTATATAATTATTTTTTCAATGTGTATTTCTTATTGTTACGAGCCGCTTTTAGTAAATCTATATCATTTTTGTATTTATTTATGAAGTCTGAACAAGACATGTGCATATTCAAAGAAATTAGCAATTCTGCTTTTATCAAATCTACCGAGCAACGATTTCTGATATTAGACCATTTCATGGTCATTTGTCAAAATACGCGTTCAACATACGCATTTGAAGGAGGTATGCTCAAAGCACGAGACACAATACATAATGTTTTTAAAAGTATGTATTGTTTAAACTCCAACGAATGTAATTTTTTCACTCAACTCAACGAAGAAAGAAACTCGCCGCAAAGTACAACCACAGAGTCCACAGATTACTGCGCGCGCGGGAGGAGGCGAAAACGAACGCGGTACATGCGGCGCGCGGTAGATGACGCGGTGGCGCGTGACTGGGTTGGAATCCGTGAATGAATTGATTGAGCCTGTCGCATATTGTCAAAAATCGGGACAAAACCGATAGACCGTCGGGACGCGGGACAATGTCTTCGAAATCGGGACTGTCCCGGCAAAATCGGGACGGGTGGCAACTCTGCTTGAAAAACATCAAAAAAGTATACAAAATGAATAATTACCCACTAATATTCTTTTTACCGAAAAAGTGTAGCATCTTTATTTTTATCACTTTTCGACCGGTAACGTCATTGTAACGAAGTGATTTCGTATTGAACTTACGTGTCGTTGTCCGCTCTGTCTAATATTGCTAGGTATCACTACAGGGTCAAATTAAATTAACTGGCAATGCTTTAAACGATAACCAACACGTGGGCGTTGGGTATCAATATCGAAAAGTAATGATATAAAATCAAAAACGATAAAAACAGTCGCACTCTAGGAGTGCCGACTGACTGACTTTGAAAACTTGAACAATTACGTGTCTATAACGTCAATACAGGATTTCACATTGGGTCCTTGGGTCCTGATTGCTATCGGTAAAAAAATTATAAACGAGCAATCGACTTCAGCCATTAAAGGTCAGATTTTTACGATACAAATACAAAGGGAAAGAAAGGGATTAAAGAATTAGAATTTCCTAATGAAAGAAAGGGACTTTTCCAAAAGACATCAGCGCGCGACTCATCCGTGACCTCGTTCACCCATATATACACAGTATACACTATGCATATAGGTCATGGAAAGCGTTCAGTGACGATGACGTGAGTTCCATGATTTTTGTTCACCCACAAAGTGCCCAGTCTTCCCTTCAAAAAAAATCATCATTCCAACTTTGTCCAAAACTGTTACTTATACTGATGTGTTTTGGTTTATGGAAAATCGTAAAAAATATCTAGGTTCCACGAAAAATTACGAAAACAGCAACATACCTTCGCCCATCAAATGAATAACAATTGTTTTTTTTTTTCATTCATTTTCAATATCACTGTTTAAATGTCACTATAGTCACACTGGGCGCACTGTCACTTCACACAGTACTAGGCACATGTTCACTGGCGGTAGTGTCGCTGGCCGTGTTCGCGCGCGTGTGCGCCGGCCGCGCGTCAGTTGCCGACGGCGCCGGCCAGTTGCGCGCGGTGCGACACGTACTGTAGCACTAGGCACATGTTCACTGGCGGTAGTGTCGCTGGCCGTGTTCGCGCGCGTGTGCGCCGGCCGCGCGTCAGTTGCCGACGGCACCGGCCAGTTGCGCGCGGTGCGACACGTACTGTAGCACTAGGCACATGTTCACTGGCGGTAGTGTCGCTGGCCGTGCTCGCGCGCGTGTGCGCCGGCCGCGCGTCAGTTGCCGACGGCGCCGGCCAGTTGCGCGCGGTGCGACACGTACTGTAGCACTAGGCACATGTTCACTGGCGGTAGTGTCGCTGGCCGTGCTCGCGCGCGTGTGCGCCGGCCGCGCGTCAGTTGCCGACGGCGCCGGCCAGTTGCGCGCGGTGCGACACGTAGTCGGCGACGCGCTGCGCCACGCCGCGCGGCCGCGTCAGCATGGCGGCTGCCTGCTCAAACTTGTGCTGGTTGCGTCTGGGGACCACAAAGATACATTACTTAACTTACTAGAAAACTTCTACCCGTCGAAGTCCAGCCCACTCTAACGCAGGTGTCTGAGCTGACTTTTACATGGAGCGACTGCCTATCTGACCTCCACGCCTCCACGACCCAGTCACTGGGCAACACTGGCGAGACTGGTTGTCAGCAGGGTTATTGTTACCAATAAAATACCGGTAAAACTACCAAAACATTTCGTTCAGTTTCGTTAACTATTTAACGTTAAAATCACCGTTAAATCATAGGATTTATCGGTATTTAAATAGTGTTACCAACATCGTTACTTCGCTAAAATCTAACAAAAAACAACATTTTGTGCGACGTTGCCACAAGTCGAAAATGGTTCTAATAGGATTTTTATTGGTTTTTTACGTTATTAATTTTCTCCTACCGTGTTATGCCAACCAGCAGGCCTAGACAAAACTAAAATAACCTGCGGAAAAGACACGACGTAACCTTTCCGTAGGTAATGTCATTCCCCTACATTTTGGCGTAGCGTTTGGCGTGAACACGAACAGAAATGTGTTTTGTCTCTTAGCCCTGGTATTTTAACGGCATAAAGCGCTTTCTAGCTGACACAATTATCTACCTACATTAGGTGTGTTCCTACAGAGTTATGACAACCTGGTACTTCGACGGCATATAACGCTTTCTAGCTGACAACTATGTTAGGTATGCTCCTACCGAGATATATACCGGATGACATTTTTTAGCGTCTGGACAACAATATGACGTGTCGTGTAAGTAGAATAGAACTCATATACGCTGACCTTTCCCTGGTACCATTGATTTAATAAAAGTTCGGAATATCCTTAAAATACATGAAAAAGAATACATCCTACGACACTCGCGTAAAACTAATAATAGCCAAAATAGTAATAGTAAACGAGCGTCAGCTGCGATCACCCATGAATGAAGAATGATGAAGTGTACATTTTTGCAACTGATCCCTACGCATACATTTGCGCGTGTACCTACACACCTCACCGTGCTGTGTGGAGTTGTAGTAGGCAAATAATTTGATACACTATGTGACGCGTGTCTTGAAACCGTAAACAAAATAAATTACGTCTCGTAAGATCGGTAAAGCTTTGATAGAAGTGTAAACAAACCTGTTGATGTTAAATTCTTATAACAATCACTCACATTCATCTGTATTTCGAAGGTTTTAGCTTGATGTGTAAAAAAAAAGAATCCTAACAATTATTATTGTAGTTTTATTTTATTTTATTGTAGAATTATTATAGTAACCATTGAAACAAATGCGTAGTGGACTAAGCGAATTGCCAAAAAATGCGGTGAGAATAAGACGGCTCGTTAGTGAAATAGTTGAGCGATTAGCTGCGTGTTCTTTTATTTTATGTGGGTTTTGAAAACTCCACCAGTGCTAATTGTGTACGTTGTAGATAGCAACGCGGGTAAATATGGACTCGTCGGTCCATAGAATGTTCTCCTGCGGTTGGTTCTGCAGCCAGCGACAGAACTCAAAACGAGGTCCACGATCCAGAGCATGCAAAGCTTGCACGCGTAAGAAGTGGTATGGATGCATATCCATTGAATGGAGTAGCTTCCATACCACATACTGGTTTACGCCAAATCGACGAGCTGCTTGCCGGGTGCTCCTCCTCCTCGGGTGTTGCTGGAAATATTCTAGGATGGCGTCTTCAACATGTATGGACAAGGGTGGCCGGCCTCTGCCCCTGGCATGACCGGGAAACTGAAACTGGCCATGGTCAAGTAACCGCTGATAAGTGCGGCATATCAAGTCTGTGTTGGGGTTCCGGGGGTCAGGGATTCCGTTACGTCTAAGGGATTGTGGGTATTCTTCGTCGGCGTACATTCGCCTCGCACCATTTAAATTTTCACCGGACAAAAATTAATACCTCATCATGGCAAGGTACTCTACGCTGGAGTATGCGTACGTCATTTTGAAAACAATCACTGTGCAGTTGAAGCACACGCGGAAAAAACAGCGATCGACGTGACGCTGTGACCAATCGCAGGTGACTGGAGAAACGGAGAGCGGCGCGCGCGGACGGGAGGGGATGCGCATGCGGTGAAACGTGAGCGGTACCTACGCCTGCGAAAAAAGCGGCCGGCTTCAAAGGATTGAATTTCGCTACGAATTTTCATTGATAATTTCTGCGCATAGAGTAGGGGTGCCTATAAATTGGATTTTGATATTATTTGCACATTTTTTGTATTTTTTTTTACTTTAATTTTTTTTTAATTTTTAGTATGAAAAGTTTACTACAAATAAGTAATAGTATTCATTCATAGGTTAATTTCATTTTAGTTTTGAAAAATAAAAAAGTGTAATTTCCCAATTTTTTTCCAGACGCTAAAAAAAATCAGCCTGTATAGTGTTACCGACAACCTGGTACTCAAAATACATCGAGCGTTAAAAAAGGTGACTAACAAAATATATTGAGAAAACTTTGCTCCTGTTCTTCACCCCCTAAAAAAAGGGGCTAGAATTTCGGGAAATCCTTTCTTATCGGATTCCTACGTCATACAAAGAACACACCCTCCAAGTTTCAGGTCTCTGCGATCAGCGGTTTAGGCTGTGCGTTGATTCGTCAATCAGGACAACGCATTTTTAACCGACTTCAAAAAAAGGAGGAGGTTATATGTTCCACCGAACGTATTTTTTTAAAATTTATGTTCCCCTATTTCTCCCTCATTTGTGGACCGATTCTCAAAATTCTTTTTTAATTTGAAAGAGTATACTCCTGAGGTATACTCCTGGTGTATAACGGTTAGGAGTTAGGTGGAGGTTCGGGCATAACTCCGTCATATATAGACCGATTTGCAAATATATTTTCTAGGAAGGAGTTTATTCCGAAATGGTCCCATTTAAATTTCATATAGATCTGATGATGCGTTTCGGAGACAGACAACGGAACTCTTCGAAAAAAGACAACAAATTAACCGCGATTGCTGCTATCGCATAAATATGCATTGTTTTGACCCCAAGGATGATGAAATTTCGAATTGGTGTGGGGTAGGTACCATAACTAAAAAGTGAAAAATAAAAACATTTTCCAAAAAAAAAAAACAACCTAAACTTCTTCCAAAAAAACACTAGTTAGTGAAAAATAACTTTAATTTCGGAAGGCGGTGACCAGAAATTAATAAAATACATATCAAAAGTCACCGACTTCCGAAATTAAAGTTATTTTTCACTATTTAGTGTTTTTTTGGAAGTCGGTTGTTTTTTTCTTGGAAAAAGTTTTTACATGTATATATTGTGTTGAAATAAAAAAAATATAGACACAAGGAAACGTAATAAATACGTCGTGCTAACTTGTGCATTGGACAAAACGGTGAACACTTCCAGCACCTTCTGTAAATAAGGTAAAAATTAAGACTTCTTGTTGATAGTTTTTTAATTACTGTAAATAGGTTGATTCAAACTTAATTTAAACAGTCATTTATATTTAAACAGGCTATTTGTAAGTAGTTCGATAATTTGCCAGTCCAAAGTCTGAGAAATGTGATAGGAAAATTAGAATCAGCTGTTTACGAATTTGCGCGGTCGCGTGTCGTGTTGCAGGGGTGGACGACTCACGCATGCGCCGGGGCGGCAGCGGTGTCCTAGGCCGCGTGCGGTGTACAGTGCGCATATTCAATAATTTTGTTCGAAGTGAAAATATTGCATATCTCGGAAACGGGTTGTTATTTTGAAATCTTGTTTTCGTCAATATTTTTTATTTATAATTCTAAACAAGTCCTTACTTTTCTTGCAGTTAATTTTTTAACACCTTATATGTAAGGGTTTTGGGTAGCCGTCACCTCCTTCAGCGAAGCAGTAATGCTCGCAAGAGGGAGGCGGCGCACATGAGGGAGAGGCAGTATATGCGTCCTCACGGCCCTAACCGCCGTAGCTGATTTCCGGCCACCGTAGGCGTGGGCTTACGGACGGCGAGTAAAGGGTAGCTCGCTGTCCAGTAAGGACCAAGCCCAGGTCGACGGCGCGTTGTGTTCCACGCGCGCCTCAAAGAGATGTCAGCACAAACTGACGGGGCCCGCAAGGGCCGATGCCTGCCAGGGGTGCGGGTTTGTTCGAAAGAGATACCGCCGCCCCTGGCATACGGGCTACTGAGGGAACACGGGTGAGTTTTAGTCAGTAAAAGTCTGACACGCCCTCCTGCTCCACCCAGAGCGGGAAAAGTTATTTGATGATTTCCCACCCAAAAAAAAAAAGGGTTTGAACGTGGCCACGCCATTGAAACGCGAAAAACCGCGCGTCCACGGAGTTCTTTAAAACTAAGCGTTGCAGAGACCTGAAGAGAGATGGACAAAATGTGTCCCACCGAGTACAAACATTTTATTGCAATTAAATTGAAGAAAAAAAAAATGGATTAAAGTTTATTTTTTAACCTTATATAATATTGTTTCTGTGCACCCACCGAAAGATGCTAGTCCCCCCACCGTCATAGTTAGAAAGAGATAGACGTAGAAATTACCGGTATATTTTTTTTTACATCTACCGATATTAATACTGGTAATTAGATAATGTTAACTAACTTTGGGTATCGGTATTATTATCGTTAACATAACGGTAATTGGTAACGTTATATAAAAATACCGGTAATTCGGTCCCTGGTCGTCAGATTTTCGGAACCGCGACTGAGGCAGACTGACTTAGGCTGCCTTTGTGCAGGTTAGACTAATGCATTTAATAAATAAAATATAATTTGAGGAGATTACCAAAAGGAAATATTTAAAAGCGCGTCAACAAAATTTCCGAATTTCATACGATAAGACCTATAAAGATAAGCACTTCTCTTACATTTTTGCTATTTTTAAAGTTGGTCAACGGAAAATTTCCATTGTGATCTTTTTACCACGCGGTGCTAATTGATCTCTGTGATTTTCAATTGATATTCTAAAAAACTTTGTACGCTTCTTTTAAACTGTTTTTACATCTATAAAACTTACCAATCTCCCTTTTTAAATGGATCTGTTAATAATTTCCAGACGGTCCACGGTTATGTATGATATTACTTACTAAAACTGCAATGTGTGGTTTTATTAACTGGCGGCTGCGAACATTTTCAATTATTTTTTCATGGGTGTCGTTTTCGTGGTTTTAGAGGGTGCCAATTTTGAATAGAAAATATAAAAAAAAACAAGTTACTGGTTTCGAAAATGTATCGTCATGGGTGTCATTTCATGGATTTCGAGGGTGCTAAGTGCTTCGACACTATACGAGCTGTATGGTTTGAAAAAATACAGGTTTGATACTCCTTTCCTGGAGTATGTCAGAAATTATTCAAAATTATTTAAAAAGATCTGTGCTTTTGCTAAATCTAAATTTTTAAGCGATACTATAAAAAAATCTATTAATAAAATAAAAACCACATGGAAAATTATTAACAATGAAACGGGTAAATCGGTTAAACAGGAAAAACAACTAGAGATTATGGTCAACAACACATTACTTAATGAAGCTGCTGACATAGCTGAGGCTTTTAATGAGTTTTTTGCCAACATACCTTTAACTACGACTCACACCTTAAATTCGTCCCCGTCTAAAGCTGGAAACCTTTTGCATAGTAGTGTGCCCAAATGTAGTAGCTTATTAAGTTTCGAACATGTAACGCCTCGTGATGTAGTAAATATTTTTAATACACTTAAATCAAAAAACACTGGGGATTACTGGGGCATCTCTATTAAACTTTTAAGTAATATAATCGACATCGTAGCCCCCTATCTTGCTGTTACTTTTAATAAATGTGTTGACTCGGGAACTTTTCCTGACCTCATGAAGATTAGTAAAGTCATACCATTATTTAAATCGGGTAATAAAAATAACGTGGGCAATTTTAGGCCTATTTCTATATTACCGGCATTTAGTAAAATATTTGAAAAATTAATACTCAAGCAGTTGCTAAGACATTTTAATTTAAATAGCCTCCTTCATGAGGAACAATATGGCTTTACAAAGGGTCGTTCGACTACAGATGCGGGTGTTGCTTTGTTGAAACACATATTTAACGCATGGGAGAACTCGCAAAATGCTATTGGAGTTTTCTGTGATCTCTCCAAAGCCTTTGATTGCGTGCACCATGAAACGCTTTTGCGTAAACTGCGTTATTATGGTGTCCATAACGAAGCTTTAAACGTAATAAATTCTTATTTACATAGTAGGTTCCAATGTGTAGAAAGTAATGGTGTAAAATCTTCCGGGCTACCAGTTCAGTTAGGTGTGCCTCAAGGCTCAATACTCGGCCCATTCTTGTTTTTAGTATATATCAATGACTTACCATTCTATTTAAAGGGTATTTGTGATGTTGTTCTGTTTGCAGATGACACTTCTCTTATTTTTAAAGTAGACAGGAATAGACAAGATTTTGACGACATAAACAGTGCACTCTCAATGCTTACGGATTGGTTTACGGCAAATAACCTAGTACTTAATGCCAAGAAGACAAAGTGTGTAAAATTCGCCTTACCGAATGTTAGAAATCTTGGTCCAAACATCGTGTTAGATAAAGAGGTGCTTGAAACCGTAGACTCGACAGTTTTTTTGGGCATAACAGTAGATGCTAAACTTCAGTGGGGCTCACACATATCAAGCCTAGCGGGAAGGCTCAGTTCGGCCGCCTATGCCGTTAGAAAAGTAAGACAGTACACTGACGTTGAAACAGCTCGGTTAGTTTATTTCAGTTATTTTCATAGCGTTATGTCCTACGGCATTCTGTTGTGGGGCAAAGCCGCTGATATTCAAAATATTTTTGTTCTTCAAAAGCGAGCTGTTCGAGCAATTTACCAACTGGGTGCTAGAGTGTCCCTAAGAGATTTTTTTAAAGATATCGGTATTCTCACGGTGGCATCGCAATTCATATTCGCTAACATCTTAAATATTAGGCAAAATATACACTTATACACTAAAAACAGTGATATTCATAATATAAATACTAGAAATAAGGATAAACTACGTGCTCCCTTTCACCGGCTTCATAAGGTTCATAACTCATTTGTTGGGCTTGGTATAACCTTTTATAACAAGCTTCCCTCTTCTTTGTTAGATTTACATTTTAGTGCGTTTAAAGCCAAAGTAAAATCCAACCTTTATTCTAAGGCATACTATTCTATTAACGACTACTTAAACGATAAGAATAGTTGGTCGCTGTGATTAACTCAAGACAATGTTTGTGTTCTTTCACCAGAATTAGCTTACCTACTGACAGGTTGTATGAATTACATTCATATACTTAATTGTTTATTTTATTAGACTCTTTAAATCATTTTATTTTTTACTATTGTATTGTACAGTATCAAGTTCTTCTAACTGAACAGACAGCTGTGCTGCTGGGGAGTTTGTTGCGCCACTTCTTCTTCCCAGCTAAAGCACTAGGAAGTGTCGAAGGGTGGGCGTTTTGGGGGGACTGTCTTATGTTTTATTTTTTTTGACGTTCGAAAAGTGCTGACTCTCAGCCTAGTTTGAATAAATGACTTTTGATTTGATTTGATTTGATTTGCTAATACCGATAATAAGGTCAAAAAATAAATCTTAAATACGAGTATGAGTTAGGTACGAAAATTTCAAAATTTCTCGTCATGGGTGTCAATTCTTTATTGTGCTTTTGTGCGCAGTCATCTCGAATATTGCTCACCAGTATGGAATCCTATTTATAATACTTACGTCGAATCGAAAGTATTCAACAGAAGTTTAAGAACTTCACACATTCAGTTTAGATCCAAAACCTATTTGCCTAATTATTACAGCCGCTGCAGGAAGTTTCACATTCTTCCACTAATTGAGCGGAGAAAAATTGCCGACATGGTATTCTTGTTCAATTTGGCAAATGGTTCAACCGATTGTTCTGAATTGATAAGCAAAATTGGGCTGCGGTTTCCATCCTTCACCTTTAGGAATCATCAACCTCTGTATGTTCCCTCTGTGCGGTGCACATATCAACAAAACTCTTATATGATATGAGCTAGCAGGACATACAACTCGATATGTCAGAGTATTGATGATCTTGACATATTCTCCACCAGTGTTCCTCAACTTAAAAACATACAGTGCAAAAAATTCTTTGAAGATCACTGAAACCTGTTCTGTCTTTTCTTATTTCTCTCCGAGTGTTTACTTATTATTACTTTTGATTGCCTTTCTGCTGTTACTTGTGCTACCCTAAAATTGTCAGTGAAAATTTTTAATTGGACTTCTTTCACTAACGGTCAACTATCTGTATCCTAGCTGTAAGTTTTAAGAAATAAAATAAAATAAAGGATGACAGTGAGGTCAAAATGAAAATACAAGATGACGGATGCAATTATTATTTTCTCACGAGTGTCGTTTCCATCGTTTTCGAGGGTGCTAAAGCCAAAAGTGAAGACATTATTAAGATCCAAGAAAGCCACTGCAAAAATTTAATTATTTTTTGGTCATTGGTGTAATTTTTTGGTAATTTTCATGATTTTCTTTTTTGACTAGTCGGTAGGTAGTTAATTACAAAGTGTCAAAGTATAAACTGTCAGCAGTACATACCGGATGTAGGCCTGCGTGTCGACCACGAGGTTGTCGAGCTTGTCGCTGTTGATCTCGTCCATGGCACACTCTTCCATGAGCGGTGGGTTGAAGCGGTAGTAGTGGCCAACCGGCAGCAGGTCGTTCATTACCAGGTGCACACCTGTGTGCACATTATACCCATGTTTTTATTTCTACAACTTTTTTTAACAAAAATATAAGATACTAGCAGCGCTCCGCGGTTTCACCCGCGTAGTGCCCGATCCCGTGGGAATACGGAGATAAAATATTTATTTATTTATTTAAGAGCATGGAGGACTTACAGCTATTAAAAACAGATAAAAAAGGATGCTATAGTCACCAGAAAACCAATTACAAATCCTCACATATAGACGTAATATAACAATAATTTATGGTGTGAGCACAAAAACAAAGAAAACCACACATCGCCTTAATAAACAGAAAAGTAATATAAATACAAAGTTTTACAATTACATGACTAAAAATATAGAAAAAAAAAAAAAAAACAAATACAATTAACCTACCGCTACTTGAAAAACTTAAGGCTTAAGCACCTTCTTGCCGAATTCACACTAACTGTGAAGGGATCAAAATTGTACTCTTTGCATATGTCATTGAAGTTCCTGCTTGCGCGCACAATATAACTGTTCTGCCTATAATTCGAAGATGCATGAGGCACACGTATAGGTGGATTAAAACGAAGTGTCTTACTTGGCACATTGAAATAAAATTTTGACAATAACTCAGGGTTATCAATGTTATTGTTAAGGATCTTCAACAGGTATAAACAGTCTGCAATTTTACGACGATCTACCAGTGGTAGCAGATGATACTTCTTGCAGAATCCAAGATAATCGGCTGACTGATATGGAATCCTGTGATGAAAGCAGAGATACTTTATAAACCGTCTTTGGATGTTTTCCACGCGGTCAATGTATTTATGATAACGTGGATTCCATATCTGAGATGCATACTCAAGCTGACTTCTTACGAAAGTGCAATACAATATTTTTAGTGTTTTAGCATCAGTAAAACATTTAGAGAGACGCATTATAAACCCAAGTAGTTTAGAAGCTTTTTTGACAACTGCGTCAATGTGTGTGTCAAAAATTAACTTATTGTCTTGATGGACACCCAAATCACGAATAGTATTACACCTTGGCAGGACCTGGCCCGCCAAAGTATAAGTTGTAGCTAGGACTGCACGTTTTCTAGTGTACGTAATCACCGAACACTTGGATGGATTGAGGTCAAGTCTATTAGCTCGACAATACTCTTCAAGCCGATATAAGTCAGTCTGAAGTGCTAAACTATCTTCGACCGTGGAAATAGTGTCAAAGATTTTCATGTCATCCGCAAAGCATAATAGTTTGGATGAATGGAGGCACTGATCGATGTCGTTCACATAGACTACAAATAAAAAAGGACCGAGCAACGAACCCTGAGGCACTCCGCTGGGCACGTTTACCCAACTAGACATATAATTATTGAGTACGACTGCTTGTGACCTGTTATCAATGTAGGAAGAGAACCACCTCAAGAGGTCACCACGGATGCCCATGTAGCTTAGCTTCTTAATCAGGGTATCGTGGTCGATCCGATCAAATGCTTTGCTATAATCTGTGTAAACCACATCGACCTGCTTTGCATTATCCATAGCATCTGTAATGAAATCGTTAAATAAAATCAAGTTAGAAGTGGTAGACCGTCCTTTCAAAAATCCGTGCTGAAAGGAGCTGAACGAGCTAGCAAGGGCGGAATATAATTGATTATAGACAATCCTCTCAAGAATTTTAGCTATAATGCACAGCTTGGATATAGGTCTATAATTAGTAATCTCAGTTTTAGACCCCTTCTTATGTACGGGTGTAATAAAAGCAGATTTCCATACTTTGGGGACAACACCTTGCGTCAAAGACATGGAAAATAAAATTGAGATTGGTAGGGCAATGGAAGGCGCGCATTTAATAAGCAATTTAGATGATATGTTATCAGGGCCAGCCCCTTTAGTTGGATCCAAGTTACGAAGTAAACCGGTCACAACATCAACATTCACTTCTGTTCGCGACGGCGCGTCACTACATTGTTTAGTTTGGTTTTTGACATTAATTCAAATTCGTAGTGTTTAAAGTGATAGTAAAAGCCCCAAGGTAACTTCGCACGTAGGTACAAGTAGCGCTCCGAGCGCTCAAAATACGGGAACATTTCTCGTTGAGATTTATGTGTTTTCTTAATTAATGTTCGCGACGATACGTCACTATATAGCTTAATAGTTTGTTTTTTGACATTAATTTAAAATCATAAAGATAAGTGATAGTTAAACCAATAAACAGTGGTGATAAGTGCCTACTTTAAGAAAACCGTAAGTACCACCCTTTCAGACCTCATTTAAGTGGGCTGTATAGCCGTAATTTATAGTCTCAAGTGCGTCCAGGTAACCTAGAACCGAGACCTAGCCCTGGGCGTAACTTCCCTTAACGTAAACTTAAGATAAACCCACTTAATTGAGCTCTGAAAGTCGTGTTGCTTTAGCTAAGTAATTTTTAAGTTTTGAGTTTTGCTAGCCATCTTTCAGGGCGCGTCACGCCCTGAAAATCAAATGTGTAACGTTTTAAATATTAGATTGTTTTGGGTCTGTAAACCACCCTGAGGTATCTGTAACCAGAATTGAAATAAGTTCAGTAGTTTTCGAGAAAATCAACTTTTAAAATATTTATTGGTAACATTTTTCATAATTTTTCGGGTTTTCTTGAAATAATCTTTCAGTGCGGGAAGATATAGTCCATACAGATATCTCAGGAGATGGGAAATTTCAGGGGGTATGCAGGGATATATAACATGCCATATGTACAGTAATTTAATAATGTGTTGTATGCAATATTCCATTGTAACAATAGTCGAAAATAGAATAAATAAAAATTAAAACAGGAAGCAATTTGCGGCCCTCGTTACGGTAAAGTTTCGAGGCACCTCAGAAAATGTAAATTTAAACCAATTTGTAGTCATCGGCAAGATAAATTTGTTATTTTAAACTTAAATTAATTAACATGTAGTACAAGTAAAAGTTCTAAATTGCTTCCTGAAGATTAAATCAAAATGTGTGTTATTTAATCAGGTAAAGTACCCCTTCACAGAGGTGTCTCAAAAACAACCCCTTCCTAGACGAAAGTCTGGAACCCGTTTCTCTGTCAGTCGTCAAAACGTTGGTAACGTCGTGAAGAACGGAAGATGGTAGCCGCCCCTGAAGATATCTGGAACCTATAGGTGCAGGACGTCAGCGCCGCGTGGACTGGGAGACCTACATACACACCGGGATAAAACCTGGATAGGAATACACCCTCCCTACACATCCTTCGTGTCCAAGCGATCACGCCCGTCCGGTACAACTTCTATGTGACAAATGTCAGATGAAGTTCTGCTAGTTTCGAATGGAAAAACAGTAGATGGGTTTGGATTAGATGAAGTGGGGTTGAGGAAAGTTGACATGAAATAAGAGGAAAAAGCTTCACAAATAGAATCTCCAGTAAGTAATGATTCATCGTTATATTTTAATGTATCAGGTATAGTATTAGAGTTGTAGCGATTTTTAACAAATTTCCAAAAGTGTTTAGGGTTAGCTTTAATGGAATTTTCAGTTTGATTAAGATAAAATTTATAACAAGAAGCTTCCATAGTCTTGACTCTGTCACGCAAATATTTAAAAGTTAACTCGTCAGCTTTATTGCCGTAAATCCTGATATTTTTTAGATATTTATATTTTTCTTTAATTGTTTTGATGAGTGCTGAGCTGTACCAGATTGGGTATTTATTATTACAGACTAGCTTTTGTGGTATATACTTGTTTTGAATTTTTATAATAGTGTCTATAAAGTACTCAACAGACTCATCCAGGGATCGTATTGAAAGCTCATGTTCCCAATTAGTGCCAGAAATCTCATTATTTATAGAATCAAAGTCGCCTTTGCTATAGATATATCGCAACCGCGGCGCTTGGTCAAGGGGAGGTATTTCAAAGATGTCAATACTGATTGACAACGCAGGATGATAAGGATCAATAGGCACTAGAGGGTCAACACACTCTCTAACACAGGCAAACTTGTTTGAGAGGACTAAGTCCAACAGTTTCCCGTGCACATTAGCTACTCCATTATACTGTCCAAAGTCCAGCACACAAAACTCGTCCGCGAACAAACATTCGTCACTAGTGGCGGGGTTGACTGGGACTAACGAAAGGTTATTGGATGGAGCCCACGTGATTCCACTCATATTAAAATCACCCAAAACCAAAAAAACATCTGAAGTTTTATTCAGAGCTGTATGATTCAATTTCGACAGGAAGTTATTAAGTTGTTCCGAAAACGAAAACCCTTTGTTTTGTTTACACAAGTAAACAGAGCAAATATATAGGTTCACGTATTTTCGTGACTTCGAACTTTTAAGCCGTAAATTGATCCAAAGATCCTCCGCCGAGGAGTGCAGGAGCGGTTGCGGAGTGACAGGTAAGTCCCTACGCGTCGTTATTAGCACACCACCACCTCTCGTTTGACCAGTCATAGCATAATCCCGGTCACGGCGCCACACTAAGTAACGATCATCAAACAACTCTGAGTTTAACATGCCATCTATTAACCACGTCTCCGTCAAAACAATAACATCGTAGGAATTCTGTAGAACCTGACGGTAGAACGAGTCAGTCTTAGTTCGCAATCCCCGTACGTTCTGATAAAAGACAGTAAGACACTGTTCACTGTTGTTAGCCATTGCACATAAATCCAATAATAACTAAATAAGCCTCAACAACAATATAATATAGTAAAAGATGCCAATTCATTACGAGACAGTTATAACTATTAGTAATGCATAAAACAGGTATGAATTTATAATGTGGGTAAAAATAAGTAAAGTTAGCAAGAATGTAAAAATCATCTGATGTTAGGCCAGATATGACTGTGCGAGCAAGCAAGCAACAACCTATCACACGCGTAGGCGTGAGCGAGACAAATGTATAGTTAGTCGAAGACAAACAGCGCGATAAGGAATACAATGGAAGCTCATTAGCAGTGCCGAGGTGCTAAACCTTTTACAATAACGAAGCAAATAATAACTGATGTGCGAACTGCGATACATTTTAAAA
This sequence comes from Polymixis flavicincta, assembly GCA_949987655.1. Classification (NCBI taxonomy): domain Eukaryota; kingdom Metazoa; phylum Arthropoda; class Insecta; order Lepidoptera; family Noctuidae; genus Polymixis; species Polymixis flavicincta. The sequence goes on from OX465195.1 coordinate 20,974,794, forward strand.
GTAGAAAAGAAACAAATTAATCTTGGATGTAAATAAAAGCGGTTTAAACAATTTTGTTTAAATCAAATTCCTTTCTTATTATGAAGGTTTTACAATTGCAATCCTTGCGAACATGAATTTTGCCATGCTTCACCCAAACGAATTCATAGTGTTTCTCTCTGGCAGCGATTTTAACAACATTCAGAAGTTTTTTGGATTCCACACTTAGATGGTCGTTGACATAAATACGTTGTGGCGCTCCTTGGAAACCTATGTCAGAGGTGGACAGATCCTTATCAGCTCGTGCAGCCGCAATAAAATCTTCTTTAATATACCTGTTGAGGAAGCTCACTATCACCAATTTTTCCTTGGAGTTATGTATGGGCACCCTCGAAATGTAGTTAATCTGGGTCTTAGGACACTTGTAATTGATTTTACTGCTGATCGCGTCAACGATTGAGAACAGGTTCTCATCCTTCTTTAGAGGGACACCTTTAATCTCCACATTGTTTAACCTGGACCGCTGATCAAACGAAGAAAGCTCAAGCTTAGTTGCGGCTAGTTCTGTTTGCAATGAAGAAACAGTGTCCTGAAGTTTTTCAAACTCGGAGGTTTTTATTTCCAGTTCGACAAGTCGGGTATCGAATTCATCGAGTCTACCACTAGAGAAATCACAACTTTTCTTAAGCTCGGTCAATTCATCTTTAATCGATTTTATATCGCTGACTAAGGTTGGTAAGCTCAGCAGCTGCTCCTTTAACTCGCGAATCTCACCCAGTACCGTATCTAATGAAGCAGATGGTTGTGGAGAGAGCAGAGCAGGCGACGATTTACAAGCAGGACATTTCCATTGAGCTCTTCGGTCGGCTCCCAGCTTTCTCCAGCCCACTTCAGACACACATGCACAAGAGAAATCCAAGAATTTCTTGCAGCTTCCACATTGCACCCCGTCGTTAAACTGATTATTGCAAATTGTACACGTCTTCATAGTGACTAAAATAATTATTAGGAGAAATTTGCAAGTTCAACTTTATGGAATCGAGAAAAAGGTTGGCGATCTATTTATTTTAGCGTAACCGTACAGTGCCGGTGCGTGCTCACACGAAACATGATATAGCATATAGCCTATGTCACCCGGGGATAGTGTAGTTTCCCAATAGTGAAAGAATTTTAAATCGGTCAAGTAGTTTTGGAGCATATTCAATGCAAACAAACATTCAGATCTTTCCTCTTAATTATTAGTATAAAGATAAAGTATACCTCGGACTTCCACTACTAGCGCATCGTCAATTTCGGACTACTTTTAAAAATACCCACCGACACCACGGTGCCGCGCTGCAGTGCGCGTAGGTGCACTCGGGTACGCACCTTCAGTGTCCGTGGCAGAGTCGAGTATCTTGTTGAACTTGTCCTTCCAGCTCGTGGCCTGCGGCGCGCCGGCCGGCACGCGCGCCAGATGCCCGCCGCCCGCGTGCGCGGCCAGCGCGCGGCCCGTGTGCGCGGCCAGCGCGCGGCCCGTGCCCACCGACACCACGGTGCCGCGCTGCAGTGCGCGTAGGTGCACTCGGGTACGCACCTTCAGTGTCCGTGGCAGAGTCGAGTATCTTGTTGAACTTGTCCTTCCAGCTCGTGGCCTGCGGCGCGCCGGCCGGCACGCGCGCCAGATGCCCGCCGCCCGCGTGCGCGGCCAGCGCGCGGCCCGTGTGCGCGGCCAGCGCGCGGCCCGTGCCCACCGACACCACGGTGCCGCGCTGCAGTGCGCGTAGGTGCACTCGGGTACGCACCTTCAGTGTCCGTGGCAGAGTCGAGTATCTTGTTGAACTTGTCCTTCCAGCTCGTGGCCTGCGGCGCGCCGGCCGGCACGCGCGCCAGATGCCCGCCGCCCGCGTGCGCGGCCAGCGCGCGGCCCGTGTGCGCGGCCAGCGCGCGGCCCGTGCCCACCGACACCACGGTGCCGCGCTGCAGGGCGCGCGCGCCCCACAACAGTCGCGCCTCGTGCACGCCCACGCCGCACGGGTTGTTCACCATGATGCCGCCGTCCTGCGGGTACGAGCACGACTTCATATGGATGGCTTTGTTTATGATGAAGTAAAAGTCACCCTTAATGAATTTGAATCTAAAACGAAGAAGACGTCTTATCACTTCAGTTATTATCTACTCAGTGACTCTTGACTCTTATAAAACTTTTCGTCTGAGAGTGACAGAAGTGTACAATTAATTAAAAGAAAACTTAATAAGAACAGATTTAGGACGAAAACGCTCATCGGAAAAACCGGCCACAACGAGCGTTAGGAATTTTCACAACAGACACGAGTCGTTCCGAGTCTTCTCAATGCAACCAAGAGTTTCACACTGCTTTCACGAGACGTGAGACCGGATTTAGGCTGCTGCTGATAATGAGGTCAAAATGAAAATCTAAGATATTGGTTACAAAGTGTGTAAATTTCTCGTCATGTGTGTCGTTTTCGCGGTTGAGGGCGGGTCCTGATGCTTACAGTGAGGTCGAAATGAAAACCTAATACAGCCACGATTTATTTTTTTACTTTTTCGCCAAGAATGACGCTTTCATCGTTTTTGAGGATACTGATAATGATGTCAAAAATTAAAATCCAAGATATTGGATACGTTTTATTCTTTTTAATTGCTTAATTTGGGTGTCGTTTTCATGGGTTTCAAGGGCGCTTAGATTTAAACTAGGGTAAATTTCCAATTCTAAGGTCTCTAATTTAGAAGGAATTCGTTTTCTGATTGTTTTGTGACTGCCAAAAAGCGTTGTAGTCGTCCTTTTATGACCTACAACGCGAATTTCACGTCGTCGCTATTTTGAAAATCCCCAACGCGTTATGGCCGAATTATTCTTACAATGAGCATTTCTGTCTTTCAACAATACAATTCCCTAACAGTATAAGCTCATACTACCAGATAATTGGAGTGTTAAAAAAACTGACAAAGAATTATAGTTGTAGTTTGAATTTATGAATTTACTATGTACATACCTGATGCAGCAGTCCGTCGAGACGGAACTCGTCGAAGTACGTGGGCGCGGCGGCCGAGGCGCGCACGGCGTGCCACAGGCGCGCGCGCGACGTGCCCGGGAACACCGAGCGCGTGCGCCAGCCCACCGAGTAGCTGCGGAACAGGAACGGCGTCAGCCGCGCGCCCGAGTTCACCACGCACGACACCACCGCCAACTGCGGGGACATAGCATGAGCTCCACGTAACTACTGAGCGCCTGGTACCTAACGGAGAACGGCGTCAGCCGCGCGCCCTAGTTCACCACGCACGACACCACCGCCAACTGCGGGGACATAGCATGAGCTCCACGTAACTACTGAGCGCCTGGTACCTAACGGAGAACGGCGTCAGCTGCGCGCCCTAGTTCACCACGCACGACACCACCGCCAACTGCGGGGACATAGCATGAGCTCCACGTAACTACTGAGCGCCTGGTACCTAACGGAGAACGGCGTCAGCTGCGCGCCCTAGTTCACCACGCACGACACCACCGCCAACTACTGAGCGCCTAGTACATAACGGAACAGGAACAGCGTCAGCCGCGCGCCCGAATGCACCCCGCACGACACCACCGCCAGCTGCGGGGACATATCATGTGCTCTACGTAACTACTGAGCGCCTAGTACATAACGGAACAGCGAAAGCCGCGCGCCCGAATGCACCCCGCACGACACCACCGCCAGCTGCGGGGACATAGCATGAGCTCCATGTAATTACTGAGCGCCTGGTACCTAACGGAACGGCGTAGCGTTAGCCGCGCGCCTGAGTTCAACTCGCACGAATACTACCGCGTGTAGCGGGATGTAACGTGAACTCCACGCAATTTGTGAGCGCCTGGTACCCGACATCCAGACGAATCGAGTTTAAAACCTTATTACATACTTACGCGTTTTTCAGATAGGGGGTGGGTGGGGAGGACCTTTTCCCTGAATCGGAATGGTGTAATAAGAGCACGAGAGGAAGGTCCCTATTCATTATCATCATTTCAGCCGAAAGACGTCCACTGCTGGACAAAGGCCTCTCCAAGGTCCCAATTATAAAAATTAAAATACAAGATAGCGGCGAATTTTTAAAATGTCTCGCCATGGCATATTTTCATAATTTTCGCGGGTGCTGAAGCCGATAGTAAGGTCAAAATAAAGCTTAAATATTTCAAAGATAAGAGTAAACGACGCGACGTTATATTCGGAGTTGAAGAAAAGGCGTAAGGAACTTCGTTCTTGACGACCACCGATCCTTTTTTATGAATTGTAAGGACAGTTAAATTTTGAGCATTCACTTAAGAAAAAGTACCAGGCGTGCATAGATCGGAGAGGGGCTTACCTTAGGCGCGTTATTTCTGTTGCACTGGGTGAGCGTGCAGTCGCGCAGGTTGTCCTGCAGCATCTTCTCCCACGCGTTCGTGTCGTAGTACGAGTGCGTCCACATAAGGCGCGCGCCGCCGCCTGCGCACACAAACACACCATAATGTTTGCGTTTTTATAGAACACTGGCAGGACACGTACCTATGATTTATATTGAAGCAGGGCTTGAAAAAGTTAATAAAAATCTATCATTCAATAATTTACTGACAGAGAACGCACCGCCTAAGCCCTGCGTCTAGAATCATGAAATTGAAGCACTAAGGAAGCAATTTTGAAATTGACTTTGCCTAGCAGCGGGACATGTATTACCTAGCAGCGAGGTGTTGCCGAACATCTCGCGCGACAGCGTGTAGTACATGTGGCGCGCCGTGTCCAGCGTGCCGACGCCGGAGCCGATGACGGCGGCGATGATGGCGCCGGTGCTGACGCCCACGATGTAGTCGAACAGCTGGTCCACGCGCCGCCCCGTCAGTCGCTCCAGATGGCGCAGCACCTCGATGGCGATGATGCCGCGGATGCCGCCGCCGTCGATGGCCAGCACGTTGGCGCCGGGCCCGCGCGGCGGCCCGCTCCAGCCCAACAGCGCCAGCGCCTCGCGCACGGCGCCGCCCGTCTGCCGCGCCAGCGGCGAGCGCGCCGGCAGTGCGTGCTGCACCCGCAGTAGCGCGCGCACCGCGCCCTCCTGCCACGGGACACGGTCACTCAGGTGCCCATCTCTCTTAAGATCGTGCCATCGACACGGCGAAGAAGAAAACTATCACCCAAACGTTAACACAAACGATATTGTCTATAATTACTATGGAAGCAACTATGTAGTTGTCTTCAGTTTGTCAAACGACTGTGTTGCGTAACGGTGACTGCCGCGGCTCGTCTCAAGCTTGGGTGATGCTGATGACTACTGACATTTTAATGGTTAATAACTTGATAGTCTATAGCTAAGCAATCATATTCTCGACTTGACAAAGAGTGAGTCAATGTGGTGTGCAATATTATGAATAGTACAGTAGGTACACTAAACAGTGAGTGTACTCGGTGCTCCTGCACCCTCTTCACCACAACAACAATAACAAACGTCAGTAAACAATACTTGTTGATGCGAACACCGAGAGCGAACATAACAATAATTAATTATAGATACGTCATCCGCGACTATTTCGCAACTTTACCGCCTAAAATCACCACTAAACAAGAAGTACAGAAGGATCACTTTAAGGCAAAAACATACAAAAGTCTATTAATATGTTTTGAAGTTGCCCTTCTGTACTTTCCTACATCGTATCGTGCAATTGTCTGAATGGCCGTGAAGGTCATCATATCTATGAATACATGTTTGTGTCGACCACGTGCGTACTTTCAGTCGGTGTTTGTTCATAAATAGGAAAATTGTATAACCCTAAGTAAATCTTATGTGTATTAGAGTAGTTTTTACAAGTTATCAAATAGAGTTAACTGGATGTGTTATTTAATTTTAATTACACTTAATGACTCAGAACCAATCACTCTATTCATGAACTTGAGTGTTATTACTGTACCTATCTATGAACTGTTCATTGTATTGAACAGCGCTTCAAAATCGTCCACTAAGGCAAAATATCAAACATAAATGATCTGATATTTTGTGAGCTAGCTAGTCATAGCGGTTGAATGCAAACAAAAAGCCAGATTCTTCCAAATTAGTTTGGACAAATCACAGCTATTATATTTTGGATAAAATGTGATCGAGACTTATGCAGGTGAAACCGCGTTTGAGACTACTCACACTTATTCAGCTCTGTTCCGCTTTTGTCTGTGTAATAGAGTCGGTACAGCTTTCCGCGGCTGAACGGATGCACTACGCGTCTCATACATAATCGTTGTTTTCTATGGACAAAAGCTGAACAGAGCTGAATAAGTGTGAGTAGTCCCTTACACAGCTAGTCGCTCCAATATACATGTTCCTATGAAACGATGAAAGATATGAGATTGCAGAGAATCATCAAGCTGCTTGCCGGTGAACTGGGCCTCAAGTCCGCTATTATAATAGTGACAGAATGGTCTATCATTGATTTCATAATTGTTGATTTTGACAAGTTTGGTAATCTACTAATATTATGGCGTCACGTCATTGTGACTTTCCAATGGTCAGCCACTGACACTATTATTGGTAATCTCGTACCTAATGAACAAATGAATGACTGACTTAGGGCGCGTTCACATAGAACATCCGTTTTTACAGGTTCCTTTTTTACGGACCCATATCTACTGGAGGTAATATTCACACAGCATTAACGGGACCGATTTTAACGGATCCGACGCTACTGGAGAGTTTCGTTCTTCAGTATAACGCCAACTTTCTACAAGCATGGACGTTCTCGTGTTGTATTGGTACTACCGTCGTCTGCGACGGAGGAAGCTCCGGCGTTTTTGGCAGCATCCACTTTTAAGGCAAACATTTTGTCAAGGTGCTCTTGTGTGTTAGCAGCGAGAATCAGAAATCGGTATTTCCGTTGTGTGTGAGATTTTTTACCGGATCCGGAATACTGTCATGTGTGTGAACTAGCTCATACAACTATATACGCCAATAAAGTATACGTTTAAACGGACCTGTAGAACGGACTGTTAATTTTGTCGAATCGGTATTTTTTACTGTATCCGGGGTATTGCATTGTCTGTGAACTCGCTCATACAACTACATGCGCCATCAAATAACGCACCAGCAGGCCTAGACAAAACACATTTCTGTTAGCGTTCACGCCAAACGCTACGCCAAAATGTATGGGAATGACATTACCTGCGGAAAGGTTACGTCGTATTCTTTCCGCAGGTAAATTCAAATTCAAAATGTTTATTTGCAATAAAATACATTGTTTACAAGGGAAGATCTTACAGCCTTAAGTCATTGTATTCTGCCTGCAAGCAGGCGTGCAAAATATTTGTTTAAATGTCATACCTAATTATTACGCAGACTATACTATTAGATTATTATTATACTATTATGACATTATTATTACATTATTATTACACGCGTTTGGCGTAAACGCTAACAGAAATGTATTTTGTCTCTAGGCCCTGTACAACGGATCGCTATGTGTACGCGCCCTTAGGAGGTTTTTTCAAAAGCCGTGTATTTGAAGCATATAAATCGTACAGATTACGTGTGTGACTCCGGGTTTAGGAAATCTGATATTAATTTTCATTAGTCTGTCTGTGATGTCTTGTTTCTGTCTTGTTATTTAACGTTTGTGCCGTCGTTGGGTTTTAGTTATCAAATTTCTATTTTATAACATATGGCGCTTAAAATCCTCTCCTTATTTGAAAAACTGAATGATGTTTGATGTAGTAGTCCCTGTACCTTGATGGCGTAGTCCCTGGCCTCGGGGTAGCAGTGCAGGTGCTCGACGAGACACTCGGCGCGCGCCAGCACGCTCTCTGCAGTCTCGGCCGCAACCACCGCGCTAATCACGTACGCTGTGCGTGAGTGGATCGTCGACTGCACAAACAACATACAAGAACAACATCAATATTAGTGTTTAAAAATAACTTTTAATGATCCTATAAAATACAAAAAATGTACCTAATAATTATACTTATTACCTATCCGAAACTTTGCTGAAATTAGTATGATCACTATGATCCATTCCCATAGACAAATCGTTAAAATGGCTTTGTGGGCAGTTTTAAGTACAAGTCTACTGTAATCTCTTTATAAATTAACTAGCTTTTGACAGCGGTTTTGCTCGTGTGTAGGTCGGTGTATTATACATACAAACTTTCCTCTTGAATCACTGTGTATTGATGAAAACCGCATTAAAATCCTTTGCGTAGTTTAAAGATCTAAGCGTACAAACGTAAGTATAAAGGATCTAAGCGTAACGAAAAGCGACTTTGTTTTATAGGTACTATGTAAGGATAGTAACTACTGTTAGCAACATACGATGAAAGTTCCCTGATATGTCGTAACACACGAGACCTCGCACGACATGTCTGCAACACCGCAGTTGCCTCGATCAGCGGAATCACGCGCGTAAAGTTCCGCCGTGTTTCTACTCAGATTTGTCTTTAGTGAGTGACTAATCCCGAATCTATGAAAAATATTTGGTTCATAAACCTACAAAGGTATTTTGCACTTAGTCGTTATACTCATCATAGATCCTAAATAGCTTAATTTGAGAGTAAGTGATTGAGATTGTCAAACAAACAAACAAGCTTGCTTGACAACCACGTTATGAAATCAACTACTAGAAAGTACTAGAACATGGCGTACTCTTAGATCGTGTTCGAAATAATGCAATCAATGCATGCGGGTGGCAAGTTGCCAGCCAGTAGCCACCGCCTCGCCGCGTCTCCTGCTAGAGACAGAGTGCTAGCGAGCAAGACACATTCATCGGTTACGTATTATTAACCGACTTCAAAAAAAGGAGGAGGTTATATGTTCCACCGAACGTATTTTTTTTTATACATATGTACCTATGTTCCCCGATTTCTCCCCCATTTGTGCACCGATTCTCAAAATTCATTTTTTATTTGAAAGAGTACACTCCTGAGGTGGTCCCATTGGCACCAAATCAGGATCTGATGATGGAATCACAGGGAAATCGAGGGCAACCCTCAAAATTTGTAGGTATTAACAATGTTTTTCATATGTTTTCTAAAGCTATTGAGACATTTGCGTATGGTCATCATCATCTCATGACGCTGAGCTGATGAAGGAAGGTACAACTCTTTAACGGTTAGGAGTTAGGTGGAGGTTCGGGCATAACTCCGTCATATATAAGTAGACCGATTTGCAATTTATTTTTATTTTTAGGAAGGAGTTTATTCCGAAATGGTCCCATTTAAATTTCATATAGATCTGATGATGCGTTTCGGAGACAGACAACGGAACTCTTCGAAAAAAGACAGCAAATTAACCGCGATTGCTGCTATCGCATTTTATATGCATTGTTTTGACCCCAAGGATGATGAAATTTCGAATTGGTGTGGGGTAGGTACCATACCTAAAAAGTGAAAAATAAAAAACTCTTTTCAAAAAAAAAAAAAACGACTTCCATTATAACACTAGAAAGTGAAAAATAACTTTAATTTCGGAAGGCGGTGACCAGAAATTAATAAATACATTTCAAAAGTCACCGAATTCCGAAATTAAAGTTATTTTTCACTTTCTAGTGTTTTTTTGGAAGTCGGTTGTATTTTTTTAAATTGTTTTTTGATACCTAAGTTTGTTCTATTTTCAAGATAGGTACCTAACTACGGTTGATTCACAACATGTGCATAATGCATATTGGTCGACTCAACTATTGTTTAACTTACTTAATGTTGATTAAACTAAAATTAATCGCACTAACGAACGATTAATCTAATGATTTTTTAAGATATTTCGATACAGTCGTTTTTACCATTGTCTAATTATCCGTGTTTTCGCAATATCCCTAGGGTTTTCGCGAAAATTCGAGTTAGCAAATCATCCAGTCGACATTTATACAAAATCACCAGTAAATCAAACACAAGACCACAGATAATTCAACAGTAGGTGAATCGACCGTTAGTTTAATCAACCTTAGTTTAATTAATTGTACCTAGTTGGAAAAACCTAGCTGCTGAATTGTAGCTGAAGCGTAGCTGAATTCTCCTTTATGGATTTCGTTCATTAGTTATTACAAAAATCGGTGAAACGATCTTTAGATATTTTAAAAGGTAGGTAGGTCTTTTGACCGTAGTTATCATGAAAATAGTTAGAATAAACTTAGGTATTTTAATACGTAACCCATTCATCATTGCTTAGGTTTACTCTCAAATCTGAAAATGTACCTCGCCTGACTGACTGATGATGAAACATAACATCATGCCTGCATTCCGCGGGGAGGTAGGTAGAGGTGTACCTACTAATACACCCACATTTTGCTAGTTATGTTCAAGTCCTATGGAATAGGCAAGATATATTTGTAGCTACAAGACTACAAATCCCAATATTTTTCCTAACAGCCAAGATAAAAACAGTATAAAACAGGCGATTTGAATAACGTAAAAGTAATTCTGAAAAACATTTCCAGATTATTCACAATCGCACGACACGTCGTGCACAACACCCTCAAGGCCGTTCAAAAATTGCGTCGTATGTTTTGTCAAACTTTATCTCGGTTGTCATACCTCCGAACTGATTATAAACTGATAGGGGTGTCCCCCACGACGCACATATAGCTCATTTGTAGATCATACAATAAAACTGCACCTCAGCGTACTAGTCCTTGGGCACGCCACGATTGCGGCGGTAAGTCCCCTCTTTGAGGAGTGGCTTGAGAGGGCATGGCGTCCTCACCTTCCGCCTGACGCAGGTCCTCACCGGACACGGTTGTTTCCGGAGGTTGCTGTTTCGGATAAGGCGGGAGGAAACGCCCGAGTGTTTCCACTGCGAAGATCGCCCTGAGGACACGGTGGAGCACACAGTGACGGTTGGGCGGAGCACCGCCGTGTCCTTGTGGAGGCGATCGGCGGCGGCGAACTCTCGCGTCCGGCCCATGTAGCGCGAGTGCATGGGTAGCCGTCACCTCCTTCAGTGAAGCAGTGATGCTCGCGAAGAGGGAGGCGGCGCACGTGAGGGAGAGGCAGTCTATGCGCCCTCGCGACCCTAGCCGGACGGCGAGTAATGAGTAGCTCGCTGTCCGGTAAAGACCAAGCCCAAGTCCACGGCGCGTTGTGTTCCATGCGCGCCTCAAAGAGACGTCAGCACAAATGATGGGGCTAGGGTTGCCACCTTTTCATCCAGTTAAAGTACATTGGTCATTATAGGCAAGAAAATAAAAGTACGTAGTATTAAAATAAAGTACAATTTATTTTTCTTTATTATTATGTTTAAAACATATTTTTTATTGCTTTTTGCAATTTGTATCAAATTAGTATCTCAACTAAACAATTGGGTATTTTCCGATTTCATAAAAACCATTTTAATTTGAACATTAGGACGATTTATTTAACAGAAAAATAAAAATAAATTTATTAATACACATATTCTCAATTAAAAACCATTCAAATCTAATTTATTTTTCGTTGTTTTGAATCACGGAGTTTGAATTTACCGCCAAAACGCTCCTTACGATGACTTTTTATCACGTGACATGTGACGTCAACTTTGTTTATACGGCACCGGTACAAACACTTAGTTTGGCACCGTTTTCGAAGTATTTGTGCACAGAGGCACCGCACACCAGTAATATAGGACACGGTGGAGCACACGGTGGCGATCTGCCCTGCTTGGGCGGAGCACCGCCGTGTCCTCGTGGAGGCGATCGGCGGCGGCGATCTCTCGCGTCCGGCCCTGGTCCAGGCCATGGTACGGAGCGAGAGGGCATGGGGAGCCGTCACCTCCTTCAGCGAAGCAGTGATGCTCGCGAAGAGGGAGGCGGCGCACGTGAGGGAGAGGCAGCATATGCGCCCTCGCGACCCCAGCCGCCGCAGGATACGGAGACGCCCTGGGCGTCGGGAATCCCAGGCCGATTTCCAGCCACCGTAGGCATGGGCTTGCGGACGGCGAGTAATGGGTAGCTCGCTGTCCGGTAAGGACCAAGCCCAAGTCGACGGCGCGTTGTGTTCCACGCGCGCCTCAAAGAGATGTCAGCACAAAAAGTGATGGGACCCGCAAGGGTCGATGCCTGCCAGGGGTGCGGGTTTGTTCGAAAGAGACACCACAGCCCCTGGCTTAAGGGCTACTGAAGGAACACGGGTGGGTTTTAGTCAGTAAAAGTCTGACACGCCCTCCTGCTCCACCCAGAGCGGGAGAAGTTATTTGATGATTTCCCACCCAAAAAAAAAACAAAAAAACACCAGTAATATCACTTTATACCTATTAAAAATCTTGTTATTATAAACTCGACATTCACTTATTTACTTACTAACTACTTTAGTTAACACAAAGTTGACGTCACGTGATAAAAAGTCATCGTAAGAAGCGTTTTAGCGGTAAATTCAAAACAACGAAAAATAAATTTGGTTTAAATCGTTTTTAATTGAGAAAATGGATAGAAATCAATTTATTTTTATTTTTCTGTTAAATATCTCGGTCCAATCTTCAAATTAGTATAGTATTAGAAAAATTGGAAAATACCCTATTGCACAGCATCAGCAGATCCGTTTCACTAAGTATCAAAATTACGTTTTGTAGGTGATGTGGAGTATTCTTGTCCATGATTTACTATAGCATGAATCTATAAAACTTTAAATCGTATTCATACTTATTGCACTCAAACCGCTTCGCACAAAATTGTGACAGTGACACTGATATTGTAGACATGTTAGGTTATGACAGTGACACTGATATTGTAGACATGTTAGGTTAGGTTGCGTTCATAAATTGTTAAAAACGAGTGCCTTTGTGATGTGGCGCTGGCTAGTGGCGACATCGATTCAGCACCAATAGATAAATTTCGCTTGGCGAAAAAATACTTACGACTAAACTTTTCAAAATCCCAAAGAAATCAAATCATGTGAAATAAAGTATTTTGGTGTACTTTATTGTTCTCATAAAGTATAGAGTACAATTACCTGAAATAACGTACAATACTTTATTATAAAGTACGAGTGGCAACCCTAGATGGGGTCGCAAGGGCCGATGCCTGCCAGGGGTGCGGGTTTGTTCGAAAGAGATACCACAGCCCCTGGCATACGGGCTACTGAGGGAACACGGGTGGGTTTTAGTCAGTAAAAGTCTGACACGCCCTCTTGCTCCACCCAGAGCGGGAGAAGATATTTGATGATTTCCCAACCAAAAACAAAAAATGCGTACTAGTCCTGCGCAAAAATGCTGCGTACTTTGTTATAGGTACAGGAAAAGTTTTTATCCAGTGCGCAAACTGTATAAAACTTTTCCTGTAAATGGTTATACAAAAAAAAACAGCTACTCCATACATTTTGACTGCGTAGGTATTGCACTTTTCTATGAAACAGCTGTTTTTTTTTTGTATAATCGGCGAAAAAATTCTGCGCTTGGGGGTCTAGAATGATATGCTGAATTCATGGTTAAAATTTGCGCACTGGATAAAAACTTATCCTGTATACCTTGCATTTGTATTGAATGTGTACGCTCTCTGGTAGCAGTGGTAACTGGTAATGCAAAAACATGTTTTGTTCACGGTTTCCTTCTCACACAGGTGCTAATCAATGCGCGTACAATTTATATGACATTTTCATTTAAAATTTAATTAGTGTGGTTCAAAACATTCCTCAAATTTTTGGTTTACACAAGAAGTTGAAGTAATTTATTATTGGTAATTTCGCACTTCTTGCAAACTTGACATCTTTGTTCGCTTGTTCATTCACGCAGGCTACTTTCTTCGTGTGATTGTTTTAACGAGAGCTATACTTATGAGAGCTGAGAGCGCTTTACTACTGTCTTCCGGCTAGTAGTACAGATAGTCCCCCCGCCGCACCTGGCTCTTCGCCGAACATGACGTAAGCGCGACCCATTTCTCTTATTTATTTATAATGTCCATGATAAAATCCCACCGCGATATTTGTACGTCCGCACGAACGTGGTCTACGACTAAATTGTAGCGTTAAAGCGAAATTCATTTCGCGCGCTGTCTGTTGCACAGCGACTGAACCACGTTTCCACAGGACGTTATGAAATCGCGGCGGGATTTTTCGCGCACTGGATCTTCAACGCAGTAATGAGCGTCGAGAACTGAAAATCGAACAGTAGGACACACTGTTCGATTTTCAACGCATTGAAATGCACTCTGTTGGATTCTCAATGATCGTTTCAACACCGACACTTGAAAATACAAAGCGCGAAAAAAACCCGCCGCGATCTTATTTCGTGTGAACGTTGACTAACTGTAAAGAGTTAGATAAGCTCGGTTCAGGCTTATCACTTCTATTGATGCGCGTGTACAATGTTATTATGTTCACTAGTTCGGTACTATACTTTAGCTAAAATCACGTCGCGAATTTCGTGTGATTAGATAACAGTTGACACAGTTTACTGTGATACGCAACAGATGCGTACAGTAAGGTTCACTTTTTTTTTTTTGTGTATGGCATCTCGCAGTTGACCTTGAGAGGCCGTGACTGCTTAACCGGGCTTTCCTGTGAAGGTTTTTAGTGATAGGTACTAAAAGCCTCCTGCCAGGGCATAAACCTACTTAACCTAAAGCGACTGCACGCTGAGGGGTACGAACCTCAGCCCAGGGCGTCACTGGCGGGGGGGGGGGGGGGGGGGCAGCTAGTGGGGACAGACTGGATCAAAGTATTTTCTTGATTATTATTCGGCGAATTTAAAGCTACTGGCTCAGCTGCGGCGCGGGCTGGCGCATCAACGTGCAAGGGACGGTCAGGGGTAAGGTTCACGCGTTACCAGTCACTTTTATATATTGATATAAAAGTGACTGGTAACGCGTGAACCAGAGCATTGGCTCTACATTCACCTCAGTGAAACGAATTATTTACCAACTAAAACTAACCGTAATATTGATATCATACCTAACAACCATTGTTGATTTATCAAAAAATTTATACCTCTTATCACAGCAAAACATACTAAACTCTATCGGTTTAGGTAATTAAATAAAGGTAAACAAATCGTAAAAGGGTATTTTAAAGTTGACACTTTCTTATTTAAAAACTTTTTAATAAAAAAATCAACCGCCGAAAAACCGAAAAGTAAAACATAATAAACCTGCTTTGTCCATATAATTAAACACATATGACATGTGACATATAATTAAACACATATCCAAAGTCACCGACTTCCAAACTTAGTTATTGGGGTTGGACAAAGCAGGTTCATTATTTTTTACTTTTCGGTTTTTCGGCGGTTGAATTTTTTTATTACAAAGTTTTTATTTAAAAAAAAATTGTGGCTATAATCTACTAATTACTACATGCTTAATTTTTGATTACTTTTTGTAATACACAACTCAGTATTAAAATCTGTGAGTAAACAATCAATCATCCCCTGTTTTCTTACCCTTAGGGTTGGAATTTTTCTTCGAAATTTATATGGGACCAACCTCGGGGACCAACCCTTTCCAATAAAAAAAGAATTATCAAAATCTGACTACTCTGGAAAAAGTTATGCGGTCATACATAAAAAAAAAAAATACGCTTCGACTTGAGAACCTCCTCCGTTTTTTCGTCGGTTAAAAAACACGGTATAACAAAATTAAATTTATTTTCGATTTATACGACAGTTTTCTGTTTAATATAATTAAGTGTAACTTTATCTTTTATTCTTCCTAAATGATAAATGATTTTATTTCTGTAAGTAGGTTTGTTTGTACAAACACTTTTACACGTCAATCATAATTTTTTTGAAACTAGATGAGATCGGCGTTTCCTATCTGACTACTCTGTGAAGAAAGGCCGAAACAAACTCAGAGGTCCTAGATGTAACTACTTGAGCACAATTTGTTAGTTAGATTTATTATAATAACTAGCTGTGCCCGCGACTTCGTTCGCGTGCATGTCGGAAAACAATAATGTGTCGCTTTGACGGTGTAGGTACCACTCCTCCGATCTTCCGATCTATCCTGGTAGGAATCTACCACAGCTTTCGAATGCAGTCCAGAGCCTAGAGACAAAACACATTACTCTTGGCGTTCACGCTAAACGGTACGCCAAAATGTATGGGAATGACATTACCTGCGGAAAGGACACGGTAATGTCATTCCCATATATTCTGGCGTAGAGTTTAGCGTGAACGTTAACAGAAAGGTGTTTTGTCTAGGCCTGCAGGCGTCTTTAGGGGTTATAATGATATTGCGACGAAGTCTCACTCAGATTTTTAAGAATAAATATAGATCAAAGCGCCTGGTCGAGGCTCATTTTATAATAAATGTGCACCTGCCGTAGGTACAGTAAAAGCTCTTTATTCGCGAGGTATACGTTCCGTAAAATACCTACCGCAAATACAGAAACCGTGACTATGGAATGGTAATTTATATGGGATTATAGGGGATACGTTCCTAAGTGACAAAAAAAAAACAATTTAATTGAAGTTTTTGACCATATTGATTAATTGTATGAGCGTGATATGGATGCAAGCGACTCTCCAAGGCGTAAACGATCAAGCATTTCTATGCGTTAAACAGATTTTTTCGCGTCGAAAATCGTTTTTAAGTAAAAAAAAATTCAACATTTTGCAATAAATGGAAAGATGAAACAATAGGTAAAACACGCAAAGCGGCTCGTACCAAAGGATGGAATGTCTATTAAGTCGCAGCATTTATAAATGTGGGGGAGGCCTATGTCCAGCAGTGGACGTCTTTCAGCTGAAATGATGATGATGATGATATATAAATATACTTTATGGTGATGAGGTTGGTTTCATTATGTTTGTTTACATTCTCAAAAAACTTTTTTCAAAAAAATACCAACCGACTTCCAAAAAACACTACAAAGTGCAAAATAACTTTAATTTCGGAAGTCGGTGACGTTGGATGTGTATTTTAATTATTTGTCACCGCCTTCCGAAATTAAAGTTATTTTGCACTTTGTAGTGTTTTTTGGAAGTCGGTTGGTATTTTTTTGAAAAAAGTTTTTATTTTTCACTTTTTTGTTACCTACCATACACCAATTCGAAATTTCATCATCCTTTGGGTCAAAACAATGCATACTTATTTATGTGATAGCAACATTCGCGGTTGATTTGCTGTAATTTTTTGAAGAGTTCGGTTGTCTGTTTCCGAAACGCATCATCAGCAGCCTAATTGCGTAACGTATTAACTTTCTGATGACGATTCCGAAACTAAGCAAACTCCCTTCGTAATCGTGTTCTATAATCCGAATTGCGAAACTAAATTGAATCAAAATCTGTAGAATTGTATAGGGATGTTAATAAAATCTTGCCCAATCTATGACGTTTGCGCGTTTTGTTTCATAACATATGAACTATTCGCTTCCGAATAATATTACTATAAATTAATATTGTTTTAATTACAACTGGTGGTCTACTATTGCTTCAAATGAAAATATACAATGATTCCCTAAAAAACGTAAAACCAATTTATAAAACACTTTCTACCAAAAACTGCCATAATTGAAAAAAGCAACGAAACGTTACAATGTTCACGTTTTATTTATCTGTAGTCGATGAAAAAATCGTAGAAAAGCAGTGTTGTCAACTTATTGGGATAACTCCTAAAACTGGGGGTTTGGACACCCCAACTAGCAGATTAAATTTTGCTTTAGCGGCTGTTCGTTTTGTTTTGATTAGTCTAATTTAGTTTGTGGAAATCTGTTATTATAATAACACGATGATGGCATGTTTTTTTACTGTTTGCATGAAACCTGTGATAGTAATTTTCCCATTATATCTTTATAATACCGAAATCATTTTGGATTCAAACGCTAATATGAAAAGACTCTTCAGCATGACGAATATAGTGAAGTCACACAGAGGCTGTGCCCGTGTCGAGATCGAAAACAGTGTCATTTCGACCAAATAAATCCCATGAAAACATGCTTCCAAAATATAAAGTCAAGCCATTATTGTGTATCTAACAATCATCCATACATCTCCACTTACTTTTTCAGTAACTATTTTGTGATCCCTACTCAATATTATAAATGCGAAAGTAACTCTTTCTGTCACGCTTTCACGCCTAAACCGCTGAACTGATCGTCATGAAATTCGGCAGAGATATATTCTGGAATATGGAGAAGGACATAGGCTACTTTTATACGCGATAACCGACATCCACGCTGGTGGAGCCGCGAGCAAAAGCTAGTAATCTATAAAGTACGTGACGATGATTTGAAAAACTATGACTGATTGTGACATAATAAGTTTTACTTTCAATTTCAAATCTTCAAATGGACCTCAAAAAGGACGACAGAACGTCAGCAATAGGAATTTAAATAAAATTAAAAATTGCGATTAAGTGGAGTCGGGAAAAAGTTGGCAACACTGTAACAAATAAAAAAACTATGAAATGTTTTTGTTTGTCTTGAATTTTGTTTTAAATTCGTTGTTTTATGTTTTTCAATAAACTAAATTATATTTACTATTCGCATACAAAGACATGGGCCTATGATAAATAGTATCGGATTATTTTTGTGGTTTCTGCACAGAACACGTTATTGGCAAATGGCAAGGAATAGGGCTCAGTGAACGAAAATTTTCGTTCACTGATAGGGCTCTGTCTTCGTTTTGTACTGGCTGCACTACGTCATAAGCTGTGTTTCTCAATAGCGAAAAGGACGAACCAGTTACCCATAATTCAGTATCAGCTGTAGTGCTGTAAGTAAGCCAATATAAACGTTATAATTTAAGAGATTTAATGATTAAATCCCATTAAAATGTAAGAAGAAAAATGATTGCGGCGAGTACGTTGCCTTCGGCTTGCGAAACAGACTACTCGTTGGTTTCAAACAAACTGATAGCTGTCAAACTAGTTACGCAATTCGCTTTAGTTAGAAAAATAGACCGTATACCCAATTTTTCCCGACATATCATTCACTCTAATAGAATAGTAATCGCTTTCACAGATATTGGAGTTTCGCAATTCGAAATTCGTAAATTTAAGCAAATTGCGATAGAAACGAAGCAAATTAATCTGAATCGTTTGTCAATAATGCATTACGCAATTAGGTAGCTGATCTATATGCAGGGCCCAATCTAAGGGGGGGGGCAAGCCGGGCAAATGCTCAGAGCGGCAAAAATGAGCGGCCGCAAAATGTATACTTACAAACATACCTACTCTCATGAATTTTTGTATACTTGTTTAGAAGCCGTAGTAGACTAACGTATGTGAATATTATATAGTTAAAAGAATATCACATAATTATGGTCATACCATCTTTGATGGTGTTAGTGCAAAGGGCGGCGAATGTTATTTTTGCCCGGAGCGGCTAAATAGCTAGATCGGGCCCTGTCTATATGAAATTTCAATGGGACCATTTCGGAGTAAACCGCTTTCGAAAAAAAAAAAAATTTTGCAAATCCGTCTATATACGACGGAGTTATGCCTGAACATACATTAAAAATATAAACATGTCGGATTGATAACCTCCTTCTTTTTGAAGTCGGTTAAAAACACCGACCGCGGCGAAGGCGGCTATTGTAGATGTCAAAGGCCGAACCAATACAGCGGCGATATCATTTGACAATGTACTTTAGGCGAAGTTGTAATAAGGTCTATTTCACTTTTTTATAGTCCATCTGACGACGCGTTTACAAAGGATATTGGGTTGGATACCTATTGGAATCCTTTTTGTTATTTGTTAATATGTATGTACCGATTAGACCCGCAAATAAATAAATCTTTAGCCGCGGATATAGGAATTGGGTCGCATTTTTTTAATCCGCGAATAGTGAAAACGTGAATGAAGGAAGCACGAATAAGGAGCTTTTACTGTACTTACTCAATAAATCGACTGCGCGTCTGGTTGAGTGTGCTGAAGCATTATTCCACGCGGGGGCGGGCGCCTATCTCGGCCCGTACAGGCGCGTGTCTTTTAGCTTTGTTTATCAAACGTTGACCACTGAATAAAACCACAGCAGTGGGAATGCTCTGCACGGACTGCGATAGGCCTCGACAGGTAGCAGTGCAGTAACACCTGACGCCACCTGTCAGTTAACGGCCCGTGGGACCATGGCGTTATCACGATGAAGAAAGATCACGCTGTAAAGGTGGATACTGACCGGCGTCACGGGTCAAAATGCACCTAATATGTTACCAAGCAAGTATTCGTGCAGTCAGTAGTACCTACGGCAAAACATGCGAGCGAGCAACACTGATTTTAGCACACGGCGCGCGGCGTAAAGACATGCTCGCTGCGAATGTTACCATTACCTACGCCCCGTAACGTCGGTCATTATCCACATTAAAAGCGCTGTTGAAAAAAAAACCAAACCAGGCAAAAAAAAACTATTTAATTGTATAGCACGGGTCTTCTATGAACATAGTAAGTACGATGTTGTTGCTACGTAGTGCCATACCGCGCGCGCCCCCACCTCTCTCCCCGCTGCTGACGCAGGCAGCAGGAAGAGAGAGAGCCCGATCCCGAGGATAATGGACGTAACAGAGCGATCCTCCGCGACTCTCAGTTGCGATGCCTTTTTATTGTAAATTGTAATCAAAAATGTTTCAGTGTTTCTTTTGTTCAGGCATACATTTATTTGTAGACCAATAAATAATTATATTTAAAGAAGCGACTTTAAAATTGTCAATATTTTACTATTGTGATTTCTATTGTTCCTGTGTAAGTAGGTAATATATCCTTTGTTGGAGATGCCAAATGGATAAATAAATACATTTTTAAACTTGTTTTAACTAAGAAAATGCTTCTCTGTAAGCGATGTTGCTCGGAAGAGCATCGACATAACTACAGTTGCCCGTGTGAAAACCTATCTATTTACTCAAATCCCCCAAAAAAAAAAAAAAAAAAAAAAAACCAGTAGTTATGGCTTCTTTTTTTTCTTCTGACTTTCACCATCCGACCTCGCTTGAACCCCTCCCCACCTCGAAAACTAACATCACGAAAATTAGCACATAAGTATTTACAACTCTTTACTCCCAAAACTCCCATTATTTGAATCGAGTAATGCTGTAAACACGCATTTAAATTTAACATTATCAAATTTCGCGCGAAATCAAGTTGTTGTCTTTGCATGTTTGCTATTCAAACCTAGATGGCGTTACTGACGCTAGAGATTAAGAATTTCTATGGAGATGTTCCTCTAGCCGCTCTAATTTTGCTATATTATGCTAGATGGCGCTACTAAGACTTTTATCACAATTAAAAATGAGATTTCTTCCCCTCTATTTGTATTAATTTGATTGATAAAATTAATAAATATTAATCTAACATTGCATTCTAGGTATATGACTCAGAACACCACGTCAGTTAATATTATCACAACTTTTTATTTGAAATTCTTTTAGCTTTTTTGATTCGTGGGAATCAACCACCAACGGAAAGCGATTAACATTACTTTTTGAAATAACACAGACACAGTAAGTAACTTAAATGAGAATGACGTGTTAATATTAAGTATTCGTTAGTACCGTTTCACGCCAATAGATGTCGCTAAGTGTTTCAACATTACGTAAATAAATTCTTCTTGAACACTTTAAATTATTTAGATAGGTTGACCGAAGCGATTGCGATGAAACAAAGACTAATATAAACTCTGAGTTATAAACAATATTTGAGTATGAAAGATAACTATATTAGTTTCGTTCTTTTGACGTGATACTTGATCTATTCAACATAGAAACTGAAAAACCGAGCTACAGACAAAAATTTTGATAAGGGTTAAAATGTCATCTGTTGATTATCCCTTACCACCCCAAGCAATTATTTTCGAAATATTTTAAATGTACAGAAAAAGTTCCTTTACAGATTTATTATATGTATAGATATAGATATTGATATAATTTTGTAATCTGCCTATTGTAAAGAACCCAAAAAGACAGGTTCCCTAAACCTTTTAGAAAATACAATGGATTAGATAACGGTGCTAAATTGAAAAGTATAACTGATGTAGTATGGCAACAGAACCTGGAAGATATTACGTTTAGTTGGTTAAATAAAATAAATTTAATTAAAGTAGAATGGAAAATGTTTAAATTAGACAAAATAATTGATGATGCAATGGAACGATTTACAGAAAGTTCATCAGATTCTGATTCAGAATAAGTTACTCTAAATAACATGATTTTAACATTAGAAATAATAGGTTTCGCAGTTTGCGAGTTTGTGAGGTGGGAGGTTGTAAGGGGTAATCTCTGGATCTACTGAACCGATCTAAAAAATTCTTTTACCAATAGAAAGCCACGTTATTAGTGACTGTCATTGTATATTAACGCGAAAAATTAAAAGACTTTTTCGTGGTAGTCGGATTTGCAAAGTCGGAGAAAAACGAACGAAAACGTTTCTTACGAACGCTGCCTTAACGATGAAGATATACACATACTTAATTGAGTTAAAAAAATTTTTTTAGAGTTTGATAATGCCTACGAAAAAGTCAGCGATAGCAGGTTTCTAACTTTTATAAGTACCTATTTAAGTCACAAAAAGTATTTTTTATTAAAAAATATATTTTAAATCATGTTCATGTTTATTGGTCATATTATAAATAATTATGAATTCCTATGAAAATAAGTAAACTTACCGTCTGAAGTGTTAAAAACAAAAGACTTTTCCCTTTTACTGCATATAATTTGGAGTGATATAAAAATGTTTACCGGCCAACGAAGTGGGCACGCTAGCTGACCGCTAGTAACAAATAATTATGGTGTGCTCATCGCACTTCCCACGCACCACGTACCGCACCCTAATTGCGTAACGTACGATTAATCATAATCTGCTACCTAATTGCGTAATGCATTATTGACAAACGATTCAGATTAATTTGCTTCGTTTCTATCGCAATTTGCTTAAATTTACGAATTTCGAATTGCGAAACTCCAATATCTGTGAAAGCGATTACTATTCTATTAGAGTGAATGATATGTCGGGAAAAATTGGGTATACGGTCTATTTTTCTAACTAAAGCGAATTGCGTAACTAGTTTGACAGCTATCAGTTTGTTTGAAACCAACGAGTAGTCTGTTTCGCAAGCCGAAGGCAACGTACTCGCCGCAATCATTTTTCTTCTTACATTTTAATGGGATTTAATCATTAAATCTCTTAAATTATAACGAAAAAATATAAGTGGTAGTCTTCCTGATAAACTGTGAATGTGATTTTGTGTAAAACCTCAATGTTATATCAGTATTGTGGTATTTTGAATAGCGAAGCAACGAGGTGATTATACAGAGATAATTGCAATCGTTTTCTTCTGTTACGTGTGCTTACAACCTAAAATAAAGATTCCTACTAAGAGAACCTACCTAGATGATATTTCAGAAACGAGATAATTTGGTGGCGTTTTAACGAAATACAAATTCGTAGGTACCTCGTATCGAAACTTATCATAATGTCACCAACTTAGCAAGCCAGTCGAGCATTTACGAATTGTAATTAGAAAACCTAAAAAGCGATCAATTTAAACAGGAAGAACAAAAGAAGCACACATTGAAGAAGCAGTTAATGTCAATGTATTACCTATCTAAAGACTTCTATGAACTAGCTACACACACCGTAAATACAGACTTATTTCCACATCATTGTCTGTTCAAGGTAATATCAATATTATTTCCTATAAAAGAACCTATTGAATATGCCTAAATATTGTATCTACACATATTGTTTGTTGTCAATACAAAATATAGATAAGGCAATGCATAATTACTTTAAGCAAAGTAGGTAGGTAGGTACTTTCCCGTCAGTGTCGTAGGAGGCGACTCAGGGACTTACTAAGAATGGGTAGCAGTGTTCTCCATGCATTTTACCACCATACTGCGATTGCCAACCCGCTTGCCAAGTGTGGCGATTATAGCAAACCCCCCAAATTGAGGGAGGCCCATGTCCAGCAGTTGACGTCTTTCGGCTGAAATGATGATGATGGCCTACTAGGTACCTTAAATATTTTTCAACTAATTATTGTGAATAATAAGTTAGTAAAAATATCCAATTCAATTATTCTGTCTGTGGATTACAGTCCATCACTCCCTCTCACAGAGAGGCCTGTGCCTGTCAAGTTTATCACACACATTGCATTGTAAAATTACTATGCAATGTGTGTGAAGATTTTCAATCATACAATATTATTCTTTACATTCGGTGGAAATCCACAAAATAAGCATTGTACTCTACATGCATCAGACTATGGTAGTATTGAACATTGTTTTCTAAATATTGAAAAACCATAATACCTATTTATTTGTTATGTTTATTATGTGGAGGCCTACAAAAAATATTTCTCATTGAATTGGTTTTGCTTGATATTAATACACAATGTATATAGTTAAATAATACGTCCATCAATTTTTTTATTTATTATTAAAAAAATGACTTGCCTATGAGGTACCTAAATAAAGATAATTTATACTTTTTAGTCAAGTATCTATGTTCCATCCATCAATAGAATTGTAGGCATCTAATTACTGTTTATCTAATAGCAGAATATTGTAGTTTTGTAAAGTACATCAGTAGATTGTGCATTGAAGCGTTTAAGGGAGAGGCCTATTAAAGACTGGATGAGTAATGGATGATGGAAAATAATGAGGATGTACTTAAATTATTTTTTTATCTTTCAGGTGGCTCAACTATATAAACAGGAAAAATGTAAACTTTCTCTCAGCAACATTACCAAGCTGTATTAAATTATAAATGACTTCCACAGGAAAACAGTAGCCCAAATTTGCCAAATTCCACTAATCTATACAATATACTTGTTTGAATTTCTTTTTGCCTCATAGCCAACAAATTCATGTCAAATGTGAACAAATGCTGTAGTCAGAAGGGTGAAATGATATAAATAAAGCAGATATGTTAACCATTATTTTATTTGTTTTTAATTTACCTTTATGTACCAAATAAATGACAATTCAGATAAACACTGCTATTTTCTAAATAGTATCACTTTAATGATCAATAACTTGTCTTTTTTTAAACTTAATCAATGCTATATGTATTTCAACATTTAACAGTTATTTTAGTTCATAATTAAAACACTTTGTAAGTATTAAAGTTTACACCAATATCAATTAACACAAGTACATATTAAGTATATTGCTGTTGAGCAAAACTAGTCAGCAGTTTTCTTAAATAGGTAAAATTAGTATGTTCATAACAATCTTCAGTTTCTACTTTTGCACTTGAGCAGCTTGATAACTGAAGTAGTAGCAGTAACAGTGATGTCAGAAGTAGCCGAAACAAATGGCAACAGCCAACATCATAAGTAGCCGAAACAAATGGCAACAGCCAACATCATTCATGCTGCTTTCATGTCTATGCAGGGGAAGTGTTCCGGGGACTCCTGCAATTTTAAAACAAAATCAAATTATTTTCTGCTCAATTAAAGTACTTAATTATGGGCCAAACTAGGCAATATTTAGTAGGCCGTCATCAACCTATGGCTATTTCTTTATTTAACATGGCACGAAACTAGAACTGTAAAAAATAGGGACATATGAAATTTATGATGTGATTACATTTATGTATAAAGTTCGCCCAAAGAAAAATTCATTCATAATTGTGAGTTGCTGCTTGATACTTAACTGTGTTAAAAAGCTCACCTTCAATGATAAATACAAAAGCTTGGTTTTCAATGTCCTGCGTTGCCACCAAATTCTTTGAGGTAAAACCCTCATAGGTCAATATTAGATTGAAGTTAGTAGCTCTGGCATCGTCTGCGAAAATGTTATAGTAATTAACGTTATGTTGTTGGTTGTAATTGGTTATTATAGTTTGTAATTTAGTATCTGCTGCTTATGTAGATGCTGATAGAATTACATACATACAACCCCTAAGACGACCCACTGACCAAAATATCAAATAACAACATCTCAGTAGTTAAAATGTGAGGTTGACAGACAATCATTATTACCCAAAATAAATAGTTAACCTAAGAAAGTTACAATCACTAGACACACGAAATTCCTGTTTATATTGGCTTACTTACAGCACTACAGCTGATACTGAATTATGGGTAACTGGTTCGTCCTTTTCGCTATTGAGAAACACAGCTTATGACGTAGTGCAGCCAGTACAAAACGAAGACAGAGCCCTATTCCTTGCCATTTGCCAATTACGTGTTCTGTGCAGAAACCACAAAAATAATCCGATACTGTTTATCATAGGCCCATGTCTTTGTATGCGAATAGTAAATATAATTTAGTTTATTGAAAAACATAAAACAACGAATTTAAAACAAAATTCAAGACAAACAAAAACATTTCATAGTTTTTTTATTTGTTACAGTGTTGCCAACTTTTTCCCGACTCCACTTAATCGCAATTTTTAATTTTATTTAAATTCCTATTGCTGACGTTCTGTCGTCCTTTTTGAGGTCCATTTGAAGATTTGAAATTGAAAGTAAAACTTATTATGTCACAATCAGTCATAGTTTTTCAAATCATCGTCACGTACTTTATAGATTACTAGCTTTTGCTCGCGGCTCCACCAGCGTGGATGTCGGTTATCGCGTATAAAAGTAGCCTATGTCCTTCTCCATATTCCAGAATATATCTCTGCCGAATTTCATGACGATCAGTTCAGCGGTTTAGGCGTGAAAGCGTGACAGAAAGATTTACTTTCGCATTTATAATATTGAGTAGGGATCACAAAATAGTTACTGAAAAAGTAAGTGGAGATGTATAGATGATTGTTAGATACACAATAATGGCTTGACTTTATATTTTGGAAGCATGTTTTCATGGGATTTATTTGGTCGAAATGACACTGTTTTCGATCTCGACACGGGCACAGCCTCTGTGTGACTTCACTATATTCGTCATGCTGAAGAGTCTTTTCATATTAGCGTTTGAATCCAAAATGATTTCGGTATTATAAAGATATAATGGTAAAATTACTATCACAGGTTTCATGCAAACAGTAAAAAAACATGCCGTCATCGTGTTATTATAATAACAGATTTCCACAAACTAAATTAGACTAATCAAAACAAAACGAACAGCCGCTAAAGCAAAATTTAATCTGCTAGTTGGGGTGTCCAAACCCCCAGTTTTAGGAGTTATCCCAATAAGTTGACAACACTGCTTTTCTACGATTTTTTCATCGACTACAGATAAATAAAACGTGAACATTGTAACGTTTCGTTGCTTTTTTCAATTATGGCAGTTTTTGGTAGAAAGTGTTTTATAAATTGGTTTTACGTTTTTTAGGGAATCATTGTATATTTTCATTTGAAGCAATAGTAGACCACCAGTTGTAATTAAAACAATATTAATTTATAGTAATATTATTCGGAAGCGAATAGTTCATATGTTGTGAAACAAAACGCGCAAACGTAATAGATTGGGCAAGATTTTATTAACATCCCTATACAATTCTACAGATTTTGATTCAATTTAGTTTCGCAATTCGGATTATAGAACACGATTACGAAGGGAGTTTGCTTAGTTTCGGAATCGTCATCAGAAAGTTAATACGTTACGCAATTAGGCTGCTGTTTCGTTTTGAAACAGATTGCTGAACAATTGCTTCATATGTTCGAAAAATGTGTCTGCTCAACAACGTAAATAACGCAATGAATATATCGCCGCCGCTGTCACTCGCTGTGCATCCCGCCAGCGCGGGCGCGGGCGCACATCATACAGTACTAACATGCTATGCTACATCAACTGTGGTAACAACAAATCTGATGCACAAATAACTGTGGCAGTGCTTACTGTTTGTGAACTACCTATTTTATTGTTCTGTGTCACTTTCTGTTTACAATAACATTATTGCTAATTCATCTATTTTTAGTGTCTACCTGTTTGGGGAAAACCGGAAAACAATGTATCAGCTGATATTCTGCAGATCTATTGATTGTTTTTTTTATGTCAGACCAGGGCCCTGTTTATTAAACGTTACAAATTGTAAAATGTAATTGTATTTTACAATTCTACAAGCTTCTGTTTAATAAAGAATACAATTTACAATTACCATGGTGGAAAACTGACAAAATTGTAAAATTGTACCTACAATTCTACATATTTCTGTTTAATAAACATTTTCACTTTACAGGTGACAATTTACATATTTGTAAGGAAAACTTTTTTATTGAACGCATAATTATTGTAATTACAATTTTACATATACCTATTGTAAATTGTAGAAAAATTCCGACAGGTGGAGTCGCCTTGTGTCAGAATTTTACAATAGGGTATTTTCCGATTTCATAAAAACTATTTTAATATGAAGATTGGGACGATATATTGAACAGAAAAATAAAAATAAATTTATTAATACACATTTTTTCAATTAAAAACGATTAAAATCTAATTTATTTTTCGTTGTTTTGAATTTACCGCCAAAACGCTCCTTACGATGACTTTTTATCACGTGACATCGTGACGTCAACTTTGTGTAAACGGCACCTGTACAAATACTTAGTTTGCCGCCGTTTTAGAAGTATTTGTGCACAGAGGCACCGTACGCCAGTAATTCCACTTTAAATCCATTAAAAATCTTGTTAATTATAAACTCGACATTCACTTATTTACTTACTAACTACTTTAGTTTACACAAAGTTGACGTCACGTGATAAAAAGTCATCGTAAGACGCGTTTTGGCGGTAAATCCAAAACAACGAAAAATAAATTTGGTTTAAATCGTTTTTAATTGAGAGAATGGATAGAAATCAATTTATTTTTATTTTTCTGTTAAATATCTCGTTCCAATCTTCAAATTAGAATAGTTTTTGAAAAATTGGAAAATACCCTATTGTGTACGTTAATGTAATAAGTTAAAAAAATTAATTTTTCTATTTTGTATTTGTCTAAGTACCTGGTACTTATTGACAGGCCTGCGCTGTCCTCCCATACATTTAATCTCTGTAATTTGAAAATATTGTTAAAGCCAATTATTTTTAAAAGAGTAACCGTGGAGTTTCTTGCCGGCTCTTCTCCATAGGAAACAACAATTTGGAACCGTGCACCTAGCTTCTGACGTTTCATAAGTGCCCATGCAGGTTTATATGAAATAAAAATATTTTGATTGATTGATTGATTGAATTGTTATACAGGTTCTAACAACTAGTAGTGGAAGTAGCAATAGTGACAGTAGTGATAATGCCTATATGAGTGAACGGCAACAGCGGGTTTTTCGTAAAAGTATCCTTTTACGAAAAACCCGCTGTTGCCGTTTTTGAAACTTTACTTTTGAAGTGACAGATTTTACGTTGACTGAATACTTAAAAAAATAAAATAATTTAAATCTACTCTCGATTTACGAATCTTCAAGAAAAACGTACATTTTATGTAATGTGTAAACTTACAATTACTGTAAATACAATTTTGTCATCGAAATCTACAGGCGTTTTCTACAAATGTAAACGTTTATTAAACAGCACTTGTAAATCCAATAATTGTAAAGTTTTTACCTGTAAAATTATTACATAATTGTAAGGTTTATTAAACAGCACTTGTCATAAAACTTTACAAATATGTCAATAATTTACAAAATTGTAGGATTGTAATGTTTATTAAACAGGGCTAAAACTTGTACGAAACCATGTTTATTATTAATAGTAATTACTTTTAATTATTTTATATTGCATTCATTTAAAAATATTTAACACAAATAATACTTAGTGCAATAATTATAGCACACCATTCAATCAGTACAATTGTGAGTAAGTCCCCTCTTTGAGGAGTGGCTTGAGAGGCGGCATGGCGTCGTCACCTTCCGCCTGACGCAGGTCCTCACCGGACACGGTAGTTTCGGGAGGTTCCTGTTTCGGATAGGGCGGGAGGAAACGCCCGGGTGTTTCCACTGCGAAGATCGTCCTGAGCACACGGTGGAGCACACGGTGGCGGTCTGCCCGGCTTGGGCGAAGCACCGCCGTGTCCTCGTGGAGGTGATTGGCGGCGGCGATCACTCGTGTCCGGCCCTGGTCCAGGCCATGGTACGGAGCGAGAGTGCATGGGTAGCCGTCACCTCCTTCAGCGAAGCAGTAATGCTCGCGAAGAGGGAGCGGCGCACGTGAGGGAGAGGCAGTCTATGCGCCCTCGCGACCCTAGTCGCCGCAGGATACGGAGACGCCCCGCGTCGGGAGTCCCAGGCCGATTTCTGGCCACCGTAGGCATGAGCTTGCGGACGGCGAGTAATGGGTAGCTCGCTGTCCGGTAAGGACCAAGCCCAAGTCGACGGCGCGTTGTGTTCCACGCCCGCCTCATAAGGATGTCAGCACAAAGTGACGGGGCCCGCAAGAGCCGATGCCTGCCAGGGGTGCGGGTTTGTTTGACAGAGATACCACAGCCCCTGGCATACGGGCTACTGAGGGAACACGGGTGGGTTTTAGTCAGCAAAAGTCTGACACGCCCTCCTGCTCCACCCAGAGCGGGAGAAGTTATTTGATGATTTCCCACCCGAAAAAAAAGGGGTACAAAGTTTTCACTTCATGCTTCTCATATTAATATACAATATCTGGATGACCTCTGTTTTTTTTATTTTTGATTGACGTTTTCTAAAACTGAATCCTAGCTAGATCGATTTATCGCCCCTAAAACCCCCTGCATAGTAAATTGCATGAAAATCATTGGAGCTGTTTCCGAGATTCAGATTATATATAAAGAATTGCTTGTTTAAAGGTATTATTAGATATAGATATTTCTATGTATATCTTGAAAGAAGAATATGAATATTTTATGTATAAGTTGCAATGTTAATTAAATATTTTAGCACAGTCAATAAGAGTTGTGTATACAAGTTCTATTCATCTTTCCACTACCACTAGTATTTCATTTCATTTAAAACTATCCTATGTGTTAATCCAGATTATAAACTTATTATTATTGTGTGCTAGGAAACTTAATGATTTTAAAGATTTGACTACTGATAACCTTCTTTTCCATTCAAAACTCAAACTGTATACTACTGACTTTTTACTTGAATGTAGGTGTTAAACAAACCTTGGACATGGTGTGCTTCTGCTCCTTCCAGGTGGGCTCGGAGATCTTGCCGAGCTGGATATCCTTCTTGAGGCGTAGACCTTGCCACAGGCTCTCTATGCTGAGCTCCTTCATCTCAGAGCCCACTCCAGGCGCCACTACTTCTTTGGGCTTAGTTTCTGTCAGCTCTTTGGTCACTGCTTTAGTGTCTGTCTCTTCAATCGCTGTAGAGTTCAGTTTGTTGTCGGGTGTCGCTGTCTTGTGCACTTGTGTGACAGGTGACAGACGAAGTGCCACTAACTTCTCAAACCTCCGTATTAAATCTATGACAATACACATGGTATGTTTATTGAAATGTACTCCAATAAATTTGAGTAAATTGTTTTGTTACCTGATACCTACCAACAACTAGTTCATTTATTGAGATTATATTTGTCATGGTTTCTTAACAAAAAGTAGCCCTCAATGGCATTGCCCAATATGAATAATTTCGAAACATTTTTTTTGTTTGGTTCGGTTTACATAATTAGTTCATGTTGTTTCAACGTTCTCACGTGGATGTGAACCCTGCACATTGCAAACAAGGAACTCTATCGTAATCAATCGGTAGGTATGGTTTGACAAAGCCGAATACAACATTCAAACAAACAATTGCAACAGGGTGTGTGTGGTGTGTATAAAGTTATTGTAGCAGTACGTACTGTCCCACTGCTCGGGCGACGCGGGCTTGATCTTCTGCACCAGTTTGTCCACCTCAGCGTTCAGGTTGCTGAGTGACAGGTAGTGGCGGATCACGCGCCACTGACCGCCCAGAGACGACATCTTCACGACTCGACGGGACCACGAGCACAATGATACCGGCGCCTTCTAGAACAGTCGCGCGTTCTATGTACACACACTTTATATATTAAGTCTATGTTCAACACCAATGTTTGTCACAGCTCTGAATATTTTGTTGTTTCACTCAAAGGATTTCTAATCACAATAGAACGTAAATTTTTATTCCGCACTGTGCCGCCTGTTCCCACCGCGCTACCGTGAGATAGTGTGTAGTTTTTGCGCAAAACTTATGCTCCGATAATAAAATTCGCAAATAAAAATAAATCAATGACAGGTTTTCATGACGTAAAATCGGACGATCTTTTAGCAGCGATACCAACCTGAGCAAATCAAAACAAATCTAAACACGTTTCGTTTTAAGTTGTATGTACTTCAAAATATTTATTGAATTTGTAAAGGTCAGTCGAAACCACAGACGAGCTTAACGCAATTATTTAAGCGGCCCGGTTCAATCTGTTTTTAAATTACTGTCTTCCTTCTTCTTGTAGTTGAATCACAATTTAAATACATGTTCATAAAAAGACAAATGACAAGTTGTTACATCAAATGAAACGTAAAAATAGTAATGAAGTAGGTCGACATTCGCATATAGCGCTTATTTACACTTGGCTGAATTTAGGCATTTAAATTCAGTCGTTACTGAATTTAGTCAAGTGTAATCGCAATTAGCAAGTTAGCATCCTAAATTCAGAAGCAAGGATGGTTTCTGACTGACTGAATCATTTAGAAGCCTAATTAGAAACGCATTTAGGAAGGTGTAATCGCATTTAATAGTACCTACCTAAATACAGTAATCACTTTCTCACTTCCTGAGTACTGTTCTACAAAAAGATTGACACAGTTTTTTGGTAACTATTGTACGGTAAAATTTTATTTATTAAAGCTTTTATAAACAAGAAGACAAAAAGTCACTCTTTGCTGACCGGGTTGTGATCAGGTAATATTCAAATGTTCACTGAACTAGCGTAAATAACGCTTGCGAATTATATATAGCAGTATTTTATCAAAACATGTTTTGACAATTTTTTATTACGACGAATGCTCTCAGCTGGTGTCGTATCGAGGCCGTGACGACGTTGGCGCGGGTGGCGGGCGTGCAGCGCGCTATCTCGCCACAGTCGCCACACCTCTCACGCGACCCACTCACCGACGAGACACGATTTGTAAACAAATATCGTATGATCGCGTTTTGTAACCGGGCCAAGTAGACATGGGTTGGATTAGGTAAAAACGATACCTAATCCACCTAATCCTAGTATTTAAAAATACCTAATCCATTTACCTAATCCGAATATTCATTCAATACAGCCGCTAGCCTGTTAGGTACCGATATTATGTATCGTATGTGGTTCCGTTTCTAATATACATATTGTGGAACGGTGGAATATATTATTTCGTTTTATGCACGTAGGTATGTGGATTGGGTAAAAAACATTCGGCATGGAGTATGGACGTTCCGTTTCTGATATAATATGAAACGGTGGATTATACATATTACGTTTTTTTTGCAGGGCGCTAACTAGTTTAATTGTATTCTACATAGATGGCGCTGGCGACAGTGCTAATTAAACTTAAAACTTAACCCCCATATTTTAAGGTACGGAATATCTTCTGTGTAGACTGTGTAGGTACGAATATTTTGTGCCATACCTAATCCTCGACGCTTTGAATTAGGTACGGACTAGTATCGAAAAATACCTATTCAACATACCTAATCCAATATTTATGCCTCACCTCTAGGGCCAAGTGATGAAGTGATTCCGTTTCAAAACAATTCACAATAATTTCATGTTTTTTTTTTTCAGGAGTAAAACTCATCAGTCACATTTTGGAATCCTGGGAGAATTCCCAGGACGCGATTGGCATTTTCTGTGACCTCTCAAAAGCGTTTGACTGCGTTGACCACAATACACTTATCTGTAAATTACACCACTATGGAATTCGTGGACAGGCTGCTGATCTTGTACTTTCCTATTTATCAAACAGGCAGCAAAAAGTAAACGTTAATAGGGCGACGTCCTCGGGGTCTCTAGTTAAGATGGGCGTGCCTCAAGGTTCAATTCTTGCCTCTTTTTTTATTTCTAGTTTATATTAATGACCTTCCTTACCTGATGGCTAACTTCTCGGATATAATTTTATTCGCTGATGACACTTCTCTTATTTTTAGAATAGATAGAAAAGATACAGATGTCTTACATGTCAATGATAGTCTAGCTGTTCTTTCGAAATGGTTTGCCGCTAATCATCTTTTACTCAATGCGAACAAAACTAAATGTCTTAAGTTCTCGTTAGGTACCAAATGTACCCCAAGTAGGTCTAAACTTAAAACTTGATTGCAAGAAACTAGATGCTATTTCGGAAACTGTATTTTTGGGAATTACTTTAGATTCAAAATTGCAATGGGGTGCTCACATTAGAGCTCTTTCAAGTAGATTAAGCTCAGCTGCTTACGCAGTAAGAAAGATAAGGCAGTTGACGGATGTAGCCACAGCTAGGTTAGTTTACTTTGCTTATTTTCACAGTATTATGTCTTATGGCGTTCTGTTGTGGGGATCGGCACCTGTCTCAACTTGTCGAGCTGTTACACTTACACCGTATTTACACATTCGTGTTCGCTATTCGCTATATATGAAAATATATTTTACTAGCTTCTGCCCGCGACTTCGTCCGCGTAAAATTTCTTGTTCCCCCGACCTACCCCGTCGCATCGCATCGCTAGCCCGCGCTATTACTTTCCGACTTTTTTTGCTCGGCTCCTACGGGTCCTAGCGTGATGTTAAATAGCCTATAGCTTTCCTCAAGAATTGGGCTATCAAATGCAACAATATTTTTTCCGACAGCCATTTCCAGAGATTAGCGCGTTCAAACAAACAAACTCTTCAGCTTTGTTATTAGTATAGATAAACGATACAATCTTTAACTACCACCTATATTAAAGTCAGAACATACTCACAGTTCTCAATAAAATAGACACAAATAGTTCTGTTATTTAATTTAATTTTATCGAAGAGGCAGCCCTGCGATTGCTGTGGGATCACGCGATGCGAAGCAATCACAACTGTACGCTTGAGCATTTAGGCACATTTTAGCATGCAGCGGTTGCTGACGCGACGGAGTAGGCTATTATAGCAGTAGGTATTGGAAATTTTCTACTGAGTGAAGTATCTGTTACGTAGTAACTATTTAGTAATCTGTGTCGCTGTACCGTAAGACCAGAAAATATAATTGTTAACGTGATTCAACAATTTTATCTAGGAAGATATGAAAACCTATGAATCAGTAGCCGTTAATTAACCGACTTCAAAAAGAAGGAGGTTATCAATTCGACATGTTTATTTATTATCATTTTTTATGTATGTTCGGGCATAACTCCGTTAGACAGATTTGCAAAATTATTTTTTTGTTCGAAAGGAGTTTATTCCGAAATGGTCCCATATAAATTTCATATAGATCTGATAATGTGTTTCGGAGACAGACAACGGAACTCTTCAAAACATTACAGCAAATCAGCCGCGAATGCTGCTATCGCATAAATATGCATTGTTTTGACCCCAAGGATGATGAAATTTCGAATTAGTCTGGGGTAGGTAACTAAAAAGTGAAAAATAAAAACTTTTTTCTAAAAAATAACAACCGACTTCCAAAAAACACTACAAAGTGCAAAATAACTTTAATTTCGGAAGGCGGTGACAAAGAATTAAAATACCTACACCTCCAAAGTCAACGACTTCCGAAATTAAAGTTATTTTGCACTTTGTAGTGTTTTTTTGGAAGCCGGTTGTTATTTTTTAGAAAAAAGTTTTTATTACTTAAGATTTTCTGCATTAAAAGGAATCTTTTTATACAGGGTTGATTTCAATAACTGACATGGTTCGATAGTTTCGAGTTTCGACTTACTTTTACGCATTAAATCTGTTGATTGTTCATTTTCTCCGAACTCGTAAAAGGCGAATTTAAAAATCGGACTACTCTGAAAAAGTTATGCGTGGTCATACATAAAAATTAAATAAATACGCGTCGACTTGAGAACCTCCTCCGTTTTTTCGTCGGGTAAAATCGGTAGGAACGAAAATAATACGTGAATTCGTTTACTTACTTAAGGGAGACCGGCCCGTATTAATAAACGTTCCTCAGCGACGTACTTAAGTGCGTAATCATTTGATACGCCATTATTACGATATCTGCATCTCAAGATCATTGCTAATTAATAAACACATGAATACAGTATCTCAGTTACCAAGATCAGCTCCTCAATGCGCTGTACTTGATGGCTTGATCTCGTGAACGATTACGTCACATTTACCACAGACTACATAAATACCTTCTTTTAAACTTTATTTATTTATATGTATAATAAACTTTATGCAACTAAAGAAGTACCTACATAAGCGGATTAGTGCCTTTATGTTTTATAAGTACCTAAATATAAATAGTAATTTAATAAATGATACTTATTTAAATGTAGGTACTTACAATTTTTACATGGGTAGGTACCTACCTGAAATGATGCTGTAGCATAAAACCTTAAAGTTAATAGGACGGCTATTTCTGGGGAAATTGGAAGACCTCTGTTACTGTATTTCACGAATGAGTCTTTTACTAATGTTACTATGTACAACACTGACTCTTGATAAAATCTGAATCGTTTTTTTAAATTTTCCCTTGGTAACTCAAAAGGATTTGAGGCATCCCTTATGTATATTTTTGGTAAACGATATTGCAAAGGCCATAAAATATCGTCATAGTATTCTATTTGATCGTAATAATTAATTTCACCCAAAATGTTTTCAAACTCCATGTTTCGCGCGACTAATCACGACCTCAAGTCACGTACTGGCTACACTCAGGTTTAAGCATCTTGAGTACACTCACCTATTGTATACTTAAGTGTCGAGTTTCGTTTATTAATCAGTCCATCACTTGGCTGATAACGTAAACCCAAGCCATAACTTGAGTACATCAATTCTTATGTTTATTAATACGGTCGAGATCTCAAGGTTGTTATCAAGTGCGACCACTTGGGCTGAGGAACGTTTATTAATACGGGCCCTAGTCGCTGGCTCGAACTCACAGCGGGCTTAGCATGACGCTTTGTATTTCTACGAAGAATAGACAGTGCTTTTTCAGTACAAAGAGACATTTCGTTCCAACATTTTTGTTATCGCACCGTAGATATCCTTCTACAATCTGTCATTTAGTCTTTCGTTTTTAACGATATTTGTCTAGGTCCTTGTAGATGTAGACTATTTTAGAAGAATATTTCTTCCCAAACTGTCAAAATCACACTGACAATAAAACTTTCTACTCGAAGGCCACAAAGTAAATACGATTTTCTACAAAATCATGATTCGTTTAGAGCGCATAACTGTGATAATGAATAGAAAAACATAGCTATCTTATCCTTTATTACATCATTTATTTAATAGTGATGTCTATTCTTCCGTCGACAGAACGGTGCTCGTGCTAAGCCTACTGGTGAGCTTGGCTAAAAAGCTATTGTTTGCTTCCGACAGTTCTTGTCCGACAGAGTTAGTATCAGTGACGTGCAGTTAGACGCCAGTCTACACGCACACCGCTATTGAGTGAGATGCAGGATCATTTATAGTAAAACAGGAGCGTAAAAAATTAAGAAAACTCCTTCGGAAGATCAGGTTTAATGAAAAAAAAACTGTAGTTAGAACTGTGTGTATAATGTGTGTTGTCCTTGTAATTTTATTTAAGTACTAACAATAACCTCGGAAGGATCGCGTTGTCCCAAAATAAATTAATTTGATTTGATTTTGATTTGATAAAACAGTGAGCAATAAAGTTTATTTAACTTATCGATAATTTAACTTTGTCGGTAACGACTTGGTTTTCAAGATTTTACACTATTTTTCTTACACGCCCAAAGTTAGGTTATATTAGCAAGAAAAACGAATCTTTGTTGGCTCATAACTTTTTAATGGCTTTTTATTTTAGTATTCTGTTCCGTACAGACAATACTAATAATGAGACAAAATCATACCATGTTTAATCTTTGATGTACCTACATTGTCAAACAGTGGAGTAAAACCCTCCCGAAGTTTGTATGGAAAAAATGTGGACTAGATTCACCTTAAGCTTTGGTCAACATCCTCTCTGGCAAAAGTCGTCAACTGTGGCTGGACAGATTTTGATCTATACTATATATATAGACTGGTTGGCAACACACAGTTTTTAATCGTCGTAGTAGATGTTTTTGTATTGTTGACTTATATATGTACATAATCCCAAAACCCTTTGGAAAACTATTAAAACTATCACCAACACAACAAAAGAACCTAATAACCCAGATGAACTTCTTAATCTACGCTCTACTCCTGAACTATCGGTCAACGACATCAATAAGTACTTTGCAACTGTAGATAAAAACTTGGCAAATGCCTGTAATCATACCCACCACAATCCGACACTTGGGTCTCTTATATATCCTCTCTGATAATATCCCGATTACTACTTCCGGATCTTCCCAGCTTTACTCATTTGTAATGAATAGCGTGACTGAGGAGGAAATAGAACGCTAATTTTACTAACAAAATGGATCATGTTGTCTGAAATAAATAAATTATTATTATTATCGTAGGACTAAAAACAGATTCTGCAGTAGGCTGGGACAAAATCTCAAACAGATTATTAAAGAACAACAAAGATGCTCTAGTTCCTCCCCTCACTTACACCTTTAATATCTGCTTCGAGAGAGGCTTATTTCCCGAGACTTAAAAAATACCTGTTTTGCGTCCTATACACAAGGGTGGAGACACAAATGTACTGTATAACTATAGACCAATATCAATCCTACCTTCATTGTCAAAGATCCTGGAAAAAGCTATCAATCTAAGGCTTGTAAATTACCTAGAAAAGAACAACTTGCTTTCAGACAAACAGTTTGGCTTTTGGAGGGGTAGATCTACTGAAGGAGCAGTGCATATCTTAACTAACTATATTTCAACCAACCTAGATATAGGTAGGAAATGCCTGTCAATCTTCCTCGACTTAAGCAAAGCATTTGACACTATTTCTGTTCCTATATTAATAAACAAGCTCGAGCTCAGAGGCGCGCAACTGAATCTTTTTAAGAGCTATCTCAGTGGGCGGAAACAGTGTGTTCGAGTAGGTCAATATACGAGTAGTGATCATGAAATCGACTATGGGGTACCACAGGGCAGTATTTTGTGACCAACACTTTTTCTCGTTTACATTAACGACCTCACTAACCTCCATCTACCCCAAGGCGAATTGATCTCTTATGCAGACAACCCTGCTCTCTTTTTCTCCGCCGATGGGACGAGGTATTCAGCGCTGCCCAAACCGGATTCAATGTGGTGAAGAATTGGCTCAGGGCCAATATTTTAACCCTAAATGTCGAAAAAACAAAATACTTGACGTTTAGTGCTCGCTGCCTCGGTGAAGCTATGGATAATCGTCACGTCATATCCCATGAATGCTTGTCTGAGGTGGGATGCTCATGCAGATCTCTAGAGCGCGTCAACAACATCAGATACCTGGGTATCATAATTGATAGCAACCTTAGTTTCAGAGAACACATTAAACAGTTAAGCGCACGCGTACGATAACTAATCTATGTTTTCAAAAATCTCAGACATGCCGCCGACGGTAAATTACTTATGCAAGTTTATTTTGCGCTTTGCCAATCGATACTTATGTACTACATCTCGTCCTGGGGAGGCGCTCCGAAAACC
This sequence comes from Polymixis flavicincta, assembly GCA_949987655.1. NCBI lineage: Eukaryota > Metazoa > Arthropoda > Insecta > Lepidoptera > Noctuidae > Polymixis > Polymixis flavicincta. The sequence goes on from OX465195.1 coordinate 21,014,133, forward strand.
ATCCTAAAAAAAGTTGAAATAGCTCAACGAACTGTTTTAAAAACTATCACCTTTAGGCCTATTCTATATCCCACAACGCAGCTATATCAATCATGCAAAGTTATCACTGTTCGTCAACTTTTTATTTTTAGTATAGTTTTAAAGCAACACGGTGATCTCATATACGATCCAAACACTCTACGCAAGCGTAGAAAATATGCAGTATGCAAGCGAACATTTGTTCCCAAAACATCTTTTATAAAGAGATTCTTCATTTTTCTTGGTCCTTACCTGTACGATAAAATCAACAAAATTACCAATATCCATCCACTCAATAAGACACTCTGTAAAAAGCAAATACAGAACTACCTACTAAAACTTAGTTATGATGAAACAGAAGCGATTTTAAACATCGCCAAATAGACTAGAGAGATGACTAGAAAAAATACTACTTTAACCACTCATATTGAACTATAATAAATAAATAAATATCGCTTTACGAGGCGCGAGACAAAGCGGACGTGTGTTTTGTGTTGATTATAATGAAATAAACAATAAGTACAAATAAATATAATATTTTGCGACGTCAGTGTAAAAGTAAAGTGTACCGCGTGTGATTTGTTGATTTCTTACTGACTTACATTGTGCAAAATGAACTAAATATTTTATAAACTATAGAAAAGTGGTTTTGCTAGTATGTCGAACCCAGGTTCGAGCCCGTTTGGTCGAAGCTAATTACTTCGGCGTAGTCCCCCACCGACGCCTACTGAACCGGTACCCCCGATCGACCCAAATCCACCAGCACCCAAGGAGAATGAACTACCGAGTGAAGTCATTAGTACGCCAGAGATCCAGAGATGGATGGGGTCTATAGATGCCATCCTCAACGAAGTTTGCAGTATTGTCGGTGAAGGGAAAATGAACTCAGACCAGAAGCTCCGTGTCTCCACCCTTTGCAGGAAGGTCTCGAGTGGCACTTCTCAGATGGCCGTCTTATACCAATCGTTGAAGCAGAAGACGATGCTAGCCCATACCACAATCCAGAACCTACAGGATCACCAGAATGTCGTGCACTCTCTCCAGGAGTTCAAAGAGGTCGTAGAGACCAAGTTAAATCGCTCGGACAATTCCTCTTATGCAGGTATGGTGAAGAAAGGTTCCGATAACTTCGTCCGTCCTGAAAATTTGAGATCAGTTGCCATCTACCCCAGCGATAAGACCCAAACAAGTGACGACACCAAGTCACTTGTACAAAAGATAATCTCCCCCGAGCAACTAAAGCTTTATGTCCGTGGTCTGAGAAAAGTAAAAAATGGGGGCGTTTTGATTAGCACAGAAAATAAAGGCGATATTGAGAAACTTAAGAATTCGGAAAAGTTAGTGTCATCGGGCCTTACAATAGAAGAACCTTCTAAACGCCGCCCGAGGGTTGCTGTCATTGGTGTCCCCGTTGCCCTTACCGAGCAGGAGGTATTTGAGTGCATCTTCGAGCAAAACCTCTCAGATAAGTTTCCGAATTTAACTCGTGAGTCCTTCGTTGCAAGTATAAAACTTAGCCATAAATCGGGTAAAAAAGACCTCTACCTGTAATTACATCATAGAACTACCCGCTAGCATTCGAAAAATGTTAGTTAATCAAAGCCGAATTTTTATTAATTGGACGTCATGCCCTGTGAGAGATTTCACGATAGTCACCAGGTGCTTCAATTGCCAGCAGTTCGGACATGCAGCCAAGTTTTGCCGAGAAACTAGTCCTATTTGCAACCACTGTGGTGAGACTGGACACTCGTTCAAGTAATGCAGCAGCAAATCTTCTCCTCCTCAATGTGCGACGTGCAAACGGTTCAAGAGGAAATGTGACCATCCAACTGGTGACGTAAGTTGCCCGGCGCGCATATATGCTGAGAGGAACTACATTAACTCAATAGATTATGAAGGCGCCTAAGAGCGCCGCCGTATTCTTGTATTTAGTAAGCACACAAACAGGTAGTTTATCGTCTATTTATATTTTCAGTTAGTTTGTAAGGATCATGACAAGTCAGCTAATTTGTGATCTAGATAGTTTTTCTGTATCTGAATCTAAAATGTGTAATGTTGAAGACTGTAAACACCTTCTTCCTTCTGGTGTCAAAACGTTAACCCTACTCACACAGAATATTCGCAGCATTAATCGAAACATGAACGGCTTTGAAGTGTTATTACAGAACCTAGATATAAGCTGTGATGTTATCGTCCTAACAGAATGTTGGTTGTCAAAACAAACGGTCAACTTACCATCTCTTGACGGTTATTATTCATACAAAACTGAGAGAAATATAAACCAAAACGATGGATTAGTAGTATATATCAAAAATAATCCACTTGCAATAAAAGAAGAGCCGGTATCACAAGACAGTAATTGCTTAATCATTAAAATTAGTCCCGATACAGTAATCATGGCTATTTATAGGCCTCCTTCACAAAATATAGACAGATTTTTAGACTCACTCGACACAAACTTAAAGTCCTTATCATCTTTTAAAAATATAATACTTTTGGGTGATATTAATATTACTTCTGAGAAAACTGATACCCATGTATGTACATAATTGTTTAGTTACATGTTGCACAAATTTGTAAGATTTAAAAGAGCGGCGCCTCCTGGCACAGGCATCTATTTGCTTAAAAGGAGACGCCACCAACTGTATGATATTCAACGTGTAATGATGAAATAAAACAATTTTGATTTTATTTTTGATAATTATCTGAATATTTGCTCATTTCATGGACTTCTACCAGCTCACTATCACCCTACGCATCAGAGTGGTTCATGCTTAGACCACATCATTCTAAAATCCAAAAATCCATCCAAAACATTGGTTACTAATTCCTCGCTTACCGATCATCAAGCTGTTTCATTAATATTACAAATAAGTTCACCTAGAAAAAACTGCATGCGTAGCTATACTAAAGTAAACATGACAAATCTCGAAAATGACATACGCGCAATTAATTTTGACCTTGTTTATAATTCAGACGATGCAAATATTTCTTTAAAGTATTTCATAGATTCGCTACAATATTCAATAACCAAAAACACATTTACTAAGACGATGCCCAGAAAGTATAGTTGTATCAAACCCTGGATCACACCCGCACCCTAATTGCGTAACTCACGATTCATCATAATCTGTATCGTTTTGAAACGGATTGTTAAACCATTGCTTCATATGTTCGAAAAATGTGTCTGTGCGACAACATAAATAACGCAATGGATATTGTTTTACTGTGAAGACGAAACCAATTATGATCAATCGTGCGTTACGCAATTAGGGTGCCGGTCTCGTTCGTTGTATAAGACATCGAGACAAACTTCACCTAAAATTTAAACATGCACCTGATAACGAAATACTTTCTGTTACATATAAAAGGTACCGGAACTTCTGTAATAATCTTTTGAAAAAACTAAAACATCAATATGATAAACATGAATTACAGAAGGCGGGAAACAATAGTAAACTTGTGTGGAAATTTATAAAAACGAATACTTTTAGAACGAAAAATCCCGAGCCTCCGCTTGATTTACTATCTACAGAGATAAATTCATCCGAAGCAATGAATAAAGTGAACAATTTCTTTGCTAACGTTGGTAAAAACTTGGCTGAAAAATCTTTGAATTTTAATACTTTGTCCCCTCAAAACACGACTGCGACATCCTCTACAGTAAAGTCTTTTGTTTTATTAGATACCGACTTAAATGAAGTTGTAAGATTATTATTCGGTTTAAAAGATGTATGTGCTACTGGATGGGATGACATACCCAATAATATACTTTTCAACACACTTGCTCATAAAATGGCTCTAATTTCACTACAGTTAGGCACATAATGACAGCTATTATCAAACTGTGACTTTTTCATTACTATTATTCACTAGTGAGTTATAGAATTGGTTGAGTTGCTTTGTTCTTAGTGAGTTATAGGTTGCTTTTTGTTTGAGTTGCTTTGTTCTTAAAAACGATGATGATGGATGATGCTGGGTGATGATGGATGATGATGGATGATGCTGGATGATGATGATGGATGATGATGGATGACGATGGATGATGATGAATGATGATGATGGATGATGATGAGTGATGATGGATGATGATAGATGACGATGGATGACGATGGATGATGATGGATGATGATGGATGATGATGATGGATGATGATGGATGATGATGATGGATGATGGTGGATGCTGATGGATGACGTTGGATGATGATGGATGATGGATGATGATGATGATGATGGATGATGCTGGATGATGATGGGTGATGATGAATGATGATGGATGACGATGGATGATGATGGATGACGATGGATGATGATGGATGATGATGGATGATGATGGATGACGATGGATGACGATGGATGATGATGGATGATGATGATGGATGATGATGGATGATGATGATGATGATGATTTAGTATTATTTTCTTCGCAAGTGTGTTGAAAAACGTCGTATGATACACGTGTGTATTGATGATTATCGTCCTCGGCTCTCTTAAGACCCTCGCCTGACGGCTCGGGTCTCAATGGCGCCTCAGCGATAATCACCAACGTTACACACTTGTACCATAATGTACTATTTCAACACACTTGCTCATAAAATGGCTATAATTTCACTACAGTTAGGCACATAATGACACCTATTATCAAACTGTGACTTTTTCATTACTATTATTCACTAGTGAGTTATAATAGGTCTTTACCTATGAAATTGCCGTTTTGTATGAAAAAATTTAAACGAATTTTTTTCATGAATTTTTTATTTGTATTAATCGAAGTAATCACCCATGCAATCAATGCATCTTTGCCATCGCAGTGGCAGTTTATTGATGCCCTTCTTAAAGAAATCAGCTGGACGGGAGGCAACAAATTCTTCAAAGGCATTTTGTACTGCCTCTCGGGTATTAAATTTTTTTCCCGCCAAGAAGTTATCCAAATTCTGGAAAAAGTAGTAGTCTGTAGGCGCAAGGTCTGGTGAGTAGGGCGGATGACGGAGAGCTTCCAACCCCAGTTCTTGCAACTTGGAGACCGTCTGCTGTGCAGTATGAGGTCGCGCGTTGTCGTGCAGGAGCAGCGGAGACGAGCGATTGACCAATGCTGGTTGGAGATGCGCCAGCTTCTCCATCATTGTGTTCAGTTCTTCACAGTACACATCTGCAGTAATGCTCACCCCGTTTGGTAAGAAGCTGTGATGAATCACACCGGCGCTAGACCACCAAACAGTGACCATCACTTTTCTAGGGGTAAGTTTTCGTTTAGGGCATTGTTTAGGTGCTGAACCAGGATCCAACCAACTTGCTGAGCGCTTACGGTTATCAAACAGAATCCATTTTTCATCGCAGGTAACAATGCGGTTCAAAATTCCTTCATTTGTGTGTCTGTTGAGCAGTGCAAGGCACGTCTCGACGCGTACTTCGCGCTGGCGATCATTGAGTTCGTGGGGCACCCATTTGTCAAGCTTTTTTACCTTGCCAATTTGACGCAAATGGACCAATATTGTTTTGACGCTAACGTCGAAAGCTGCTGCTAATTCAGCCGTAGATTGTGTATCATCAGCTTCCACAATCGCCTTTAATTCGTCATTGTCGACCAAAGTCTTCGGACGACCGCGAGGTTCATTTTTCAGGTCGAAATTTCCAGAACGGAAGCGAGCAAACCAATAACAGGTGGTGCGTTGGTTTGTAGTGTTAGCTCCGTAAACGTCGTTGATGTTGCGTGCCGCTTGTGCCGCGTTGCTGCCACGACGGTACTCATATTCCATAATTACTCGAATTTTTAACGTATCCATGATGACGAAAAAGATTGAAATGCGATGAAAATGTAACACTAATCAATAAAGAAATGACTACTTTTAGAAAAAAAAATCCATGTTTTTAAAATAAAATTAATTTGAAATTAGAATTCTTAGCCAAACAAAAATTATTTTGATTTGAAATGGCCAGTACTGCAGAACGGCAATTTCATAGGTAAAGACCTAATAGAATTGGTTGAGTTGCTTTGTTCTTAGTGAGTTATAGGTTGTTTTTTGTTTGAGTTGCTTTGTTCTTAAAAACGATGATGATGATGATGATGGATGATGCTGGATGATGATGGATGATGCTGGATGATGATGGATGATGATGATGGATGATGATGGATGACGATGGATGATGATGATGGATGATGCTGGATGATGATGGGTGATGATGAGTGATGATGGATGATGATAGATGATGATGGATGACGATGGATGATGATGGATGATGATGGATGACGATGGATGATGATGAATGATGATGATGGATGATGCTGGATGATGATGGGTGATGATGAGTGATGATGGATGATGATAGATGATGATGGATGACGATGGATGATGATGGATGATGATGGATGACGATGGATGATGATGGATGATGATGGATGACGATGGATGATGATGGATGATGATGGATGATGATGATGGATGATGATGATGATTTAGTATTATTTTCTTCGCAAGTGTGTTGAAAAACGTCGTATGATACACGTGTGTATTGATGATTATCGTCCTCGGCTCTCTTAAGACCCTCGCCTGACGGCTCGGGTCTCAATGGCGCCTCAGCGATAATCACCAACGTTACACACTTGTACCATAATGTACTATAAAAGATTTAGATACATACTTGCCCCTCCGCTAACCCACATTTTTCAGCTATGTTTATCTAAAGGAATATTCCCCAAACTCCTTAAAAAAGCTATGATCACTCCTGTATTCAAGTCTGGAGACAAAGACTGTATGAATAACTACAGACCCATTTCAATGTTAACAGGACTCTCAAAAGTTTTAGAAAAAATTATAAACTGTAGGTTGATAAAATATCTGGAAGATAACAAACTACTTTCAGATAATCAATTTGGATTTAGGCCCAAAAGATCAACTGGCCAAGCAGTACACAAATTAACCAATTATATTGCTACCAATCTAGATGGTGGTATGCACACAATTGGTATCTTTCTAGACCTCGCCAAGGCCTTCGACACTATTTCTTGTAATTTACTTTGCACAAGCTTGAAACACTTGGAATTAGAGGAGCACAACTTCTACTATTTGCTGATTATCTCAGCGAGCGTCATCAATGCGTAAAAATAGGTCAATATACAAGTTCTGCACTTAAAAATAGTGGTTTTGGCATTCCACAAGGCAGCGTTTTGGGGCCCACATTATTTTTAATCTATATAAATGAACTGTGCAGCCTGCCACTTGAAAATGGTATCATAATGTCTTATGCTAATGACACCGCTCTACTATTCTCAGCTAAATCAAAAGTTGAGGTCTATGAACATGCTCAAAATGGTTTTAACATAGTGTCCAAATGGCTCCATAACAATATCCTAACGTTAAATGCAGATAAAACAAAATATATTTTATTTGCAATGAGACATACTAACATACCGCTAACTAATCTAAACATTTACGCACATAATTGTAGCACATACGCTGACACTGCATGTTGTTGCACTACTTTAGCTAAAGCTGACCATTTGAAATATCTAGGTATCACTATTGATTCCAATCTAAATTTCCGTAAACATATCGATTTACTATGCCTCCACTAATGGTGCCCCAATCTCAAAAAGCAATAGATTGACACTTCGCTTTAACTTACGATCTTCTTAAAATAAGCAATTTCTATAGGCTATAATACTATAGACACACACACTCTCATACGTTTACAAATGAATGTATTTCCTAAATTCAACCGTTAAAGCAAATGGCATGATAGCTGAGCGGTTACCGCACTTGATTATCGCGTTTGAGCGCAGCGAGTCGCGGTTTCGAATCCCACTCGCTGTGTGATAGTCTTTTTATTGTTTTAAAAATCACTTTTGTTTGAGTATAGTTTCTTGTTCTGTTCTTCTTATTCACTAAACTCGTAAAACTTTATCATTATACCCACAGAAACCTAAATAAATTTAAATGATTTACGACTCATTCACCGCGACTTATAGAACGGTGTTGGTTGATATTGTGTGCTAGTGACGTGTGTTTCATCTATTAGCGTCCTTCTAATTCATTTTAAAATGTAAGCAAATTTAAATATAGAAATGAAAGCGAATATTATTGCGCAGTGCGCTGCATAAAAGTGAACTTAATACCTATATCACAAATACCTATGTGATGAAACCGGACTGAGTGTGAGTATTATGATTTAAATATATATATTAAGGCCCCGTGCATAAAATTCACTCGCTAGAGTTTAGGCAAATTCATTGCGATACTATGTTTGTGTGCACCGTTCACGCACACACGCCTAAAAGTCGAGCGTAGTGATCGCTTAAACAGTTTTGATAGTACGCAGTAGTAGTAGTAGAGTTGTAGTATCCTATAGATTTATATTTTTTATGTTATTTAGGTATGGTTGAGAAATAAAAGTCTAGAATGTTTGTGTATATTCGTTTAGTTTAAATATCACAATAAACAAAAATGGTACAATTTCGTGTCTTATGCATGTAGACATTCAATAACATTGAGGAAAGCATTTTACATAAATACGAGTAGTTTGCATATTTAGAAATTTAATTGTGACATCATCGATGTCAATAATAGCCAAGATAAACTTAGAAAGTTCAAAAACAAAAACAAAAAAAAAAAACTATTGAGCCTGGGCCCCACATTTGAAAACTGTTTTTAAAATAGGGGGCTGGAAGAGGGCGTTGTCCGCCCTCCGCCGACGCCCGGTGCGTCTGCTGCGGATCGGGTTAGCTGAAGCAATCTCCCGCTCCCTCTCCGCAGCCTCCTTCTGCAAGATGACTGTTTCGCAGAAGGACACCACCGCGTCCCAGGACTCCTCGCTGTCGACCATCGAGTCGACAACGGCCGGCAACCCCAACCTAACCTAACCTAACCGAACATTTTGGTTTTCTAACTAAATCTGACTATTTTTAATCGCGTTCTCCTTCTGCGAATGCGTCATGACCCAGAAGGAGGCTGCGGAGCGCGCGCGGGAGGACGATCCTAACGCGGCGTCGCTCCGAAGGCGGAGGAGGGGTCGAAGAAGACGTCAGTATGACAGTCATCTTCGACTCCTCCCAGGTGGAGGCCAGCAGGCAACGGGCGTGGGGGCAACCTTGCCTGTATTGCACAGGCCTCCACCAGTGTCGGACGGGAATGGCTAGGTTCCCGGCCATTCCCGTAGCCCCCCCCCAGTGAGGGGGGCACGCGGGGCCCGCCAGCTAGGCGGGCATGCGCCGGGAGGGAAGTGGTAGCAAAGGTTGAGCCAGTTTCCCATGACCCTCCCATCACGGCGATGCGGGAATACTGAGTTTTTAGTGGGTATACTGTCACTCTGACAGGAGTCCCACATACCCCGTCTCATCCCCACGAGCGGGCATGCATAAAGCATTTTCTCAGTCAAAAAAAAAAAAAAAAAAAAAAAGGTTAGGTTGGGGTGCAGGCAGAAAACCTCCTCGTGTGCCTGACGGCTGCTCGTTCCTTTCGAATACGTTCGGGGGAAAGGGCAGTCGGACGGCCGGTGCATCCTGGGCACGGCCAATAGTCTTTCCACGTCGGAGAGGGTATTTGCTGTGGCGAATTTCTGCATGGGGGGGGAGCTTATGCTCCTGGGTCGGTCGTTTAGACCGCCCTACGGTCGCTCACTCCCTCTTCTGCTTACAGAGGATGGGTTGAGTGGGCGTAGGACTTTTCTCCAAGGAGGAGAAACATGTGCGGCGCTCGTTGTGCACTTACCCTGCCAACGGGCTAGCAGCGGGGGATCTGATTCTCCCGACTGCAACCGTCGAAATCGTAATCCATAACGAGATCATGGTCATGTTTTATGACTCGGAGCGGGACGAGGATCTTGGCTTAATCGCCCGGATCGCGAGGAAGATAACCTCTATAAAAAATTCCTTTAATACCAAGTTTTGGTGTGCGGCGAGGGTATGAATGGCTGAGGAGTAGTGTCATCTGCAGCTTCTCAGTTGCAGGTGGCGCATCAGTCTCAATCGCACCCCCAGCCAGGGATTGGTGGACCCCCTGGTTGGGTTACAAATGTACACTTACCTAGGGACAGGGGGTAACCCTAGGTGGACTTTTTATATCCCCCACACTCGTGGGAATCATATGGATACCAATTTTTTGAAAACAACAGTTGAGAAGTCGCCGATCGTTTTGGTCGAGCGGTTGAGTGTGGGTGCAATGTCAGATCCTGACACTGCATCCGAGAAGATGGCGAGCGTGGCGAGCGTTAGTTCGCAGCGCTCGCGGGCTATGGAGGGGATGTCTTCCCCCAAAGGAAGAAGAAAGCGCTCGCCACGCTCCCATAGCGTGGAAATGCCGGCCGCTAAGGTGGCAACGGGCGGAAGAGGGCGAGGTCGCGCAATTGCTAGCGGACCTTCGAATCGTTTGTCGGAGTGCGGTGCTTCCGGGGCGATATCGCGACCCGACACGCCGGCTGCGTTGGAGCATGCGGCGAGCGTTGAGAGTGTGGGCAGTGACTCCGGGCCCGCATTCTCAGACGCCGGTGAGGGCTTGATGCTGCCCTCAAATAAGGCGGAGGCCAATGCGGCTAAGCGGGCGCAGCGAAAGGCCAGAGCAGCTGACGAGGTAGAAGAGTTGGCCCGTCAGCTGCGGGAGCGGCGCTCAGCCCGGATGGCTGCCGGGGGATGCCCATCGGCGGTGGCGCTCAGCCGCCAAGTTTTGGATGGCGTGAGCGTTGTCCTTCAGGTTGCCACTAAATCCGGCAACTTGAAGGGCACGTTCACGCGCGCGCTGAAGGAGGCGGCTGACGGCATCAAAGAGGCCGTCGAGGTCCTCCAAAGTCGGTCGAGCACGGAGGAGACGGCGAAGCTGTGGGCAGAGAACCGCCGTCTCCAAGCCGAGCTGGAGGACCTCAAGCGGCAGTTTGCCGCCCAGAGGGCAGTTCCCGCGGCCACTCAATCGCTGGTCCCGCCGCCGGCTCCATCCACGGCCCCATCATCGGTCCCTGCACTTGCGGATGCGGAGATCGAAAAGATCGCTCGCATCTGCATGATGCAGTGCGGACAGATGGTGGGGGCTCGGATGGAGGCCATAGAGGGGAGGCTCCTCCCGGCCGAAATTCTACGGCCACCGCTTGCTGCCGATGCGCGGAAGTCGGCTGAACCCGCCAAATCGGGGCCGACGACTGTGGCTGCTGAGCCAAGCGGGTCCGGGAAGGGAGCCAGCAAGCCCAAGAAGACCAAGGCCAAGTCTGCGCCCACTTCCCAGAAGGCTGCTCCCCCCGCGTCCATGCCTGTGCCCACTTCCCAGACGGCCGCTCCCCCGGCGAACGCTTCCGGGCCGCCTACGGAGGCTTGGACAACGGTTGTCAAAGGGGGCCGAAAGAAGAGGAAGAAGGCAGCTCCACCTGCACCCGCTAAGGCACCTGCACCGGCCGCGCAGAAGAGCCAGAGGCCGCCTAGGCCAAGAGCCCCACGCTCCGCGGCTGTAGTTATAACACTGCAGCCCGGAGCCGTCGAAAGGGGCGTCTCGTATAAGGCGGTCCTACTGGAGGCTAAAGCCAAAGTCACGCTCCCCGAACTTGGCATATCGTCCGGCCTAAGATGTAGGCCGGCGATGACGGGGGCGCGGCTGCTGGAGGTGCCGGGTGCCTCGAGCGGCGAGAAGGCGGACATCCTGGCCGCCAAGCTGAGGGAGGTGCTCAACCCCGAGGACGTTCGAGTGTCCAGGCCTATGAAGACTGCTGAGCTGCGCGTCGACGGCCTGGACGACTCGACCACCCCGGCTGAGGTTGTGGCGGCCATTGCCAGAACCGGAGGTTGTCCGCCTGATGATGTGCGGGTGGGCGAGATTCGCACTGACGCTTCCGGGCTCGGGGTCGTTTGGGTGCGGTGCCCGGTGGCAGCGGGCAATAAAGTCGCTGATGGTGGACGACTCTTGGTCGGGTGGGTTGCAGCAAGGGTCAAACTGCTGCAACCCAGGGCGCTGCGGTGCTATCGGTGCCTGGACATTGGGCATGTCCGGGCGAGGTGCACCGCTGCTATAGACCGCAGCGAGCAATGTTTTCGCTGCGGTCTACCCGGCCATAAATCCGCCCAGTGCACAGCGGCACCAAACTGCAGCCTCTGTACAGCTGCAGGGAGGCCCGCTGGGCACAGGGCGGGTGGAAGAGCTTGTGGCGCACCCACCACAAAGAAGAAGAGAAGGAGAGGCACCAAGGCTGCCGGGGGCTCTTTACCCCCCCCTCAGCCTGGGTGCCCTACGGCCGACTCCCGGCCCAGTGATGGTGCGGAAATGGACTGCGCTTAATGGCGCCTTACCATTTCCTCCAGGGCAACATCAACCACGCTGCCAGAGCTCAGGATCTATTGATCCAGAGCATGGCAGAGTGGTCGATTGACGTGGCTGTGGTCGCCGAGCCGTATTTTGTCCCCCCCAGGGATAACTGGGTGGGAGACCTAGACGGCTTGGTGGCCATCATTGGCGGGGCTCTCGTCAACCCGTCCCGAGGTCGCGGTTGGGTGGCCGCCCTCGCGGACGGCATTGGCATTGTTGGGGCGTATTTCTCGCCCAACAAGAGCCTCGCCGACTTCGAGAACTTCCTTGTCGAGTTGGGGGCCGTCGTAGGCCGACTCCACCCTCGCCCCGTGCTGTTACTAGGGGATCTCAACGCCAAGTCTTCGGCGTGGGGATCCCCGGTGACCGATGCTAGGGGTGAGGCGCTGGAGGAGTGGGTGGTCACAACTGGCCTGGTCGTCCTAAACCGGGGCTCGGTATACACGTGCGTGCGGCAGCGGGGCGGTTCGATCGTGGACGTATCGTTCGCTAGCCCTGCTGTTGCGAGCCGTGTCCGCGACTGGCGTGTCGCGGTGGAGGTGGAGACGTTGTCGGATCACAGATATATCCGCTTCGACGTCTCCGCCCAGACCGCAGGCGGCCGCAGTCCATCGGCCCCGCGAACGGACGGCCCGCGCTGGGCGCGTAAGCGCATCGACAGGGAAGTTCTCGAGGAGGCCGCTATTGTCCAGGCCTGGATCCGGGAGTCGGCGACGGTTGGACCCGTCGACGTCGAAGAGGAGGCGCTGTGGTTTCGCGGGGCGATGACGCAAATCAGCGACGCGTCCATGCCCCGCGTCCACACGCAATCGGGAAGGCGCCAGGTGTACTGGTGGTCTGCCGAGATCGCGCGACTACGTGTCGAGTGCGTGGCGGTCAGACGCCAGTACACCCGATACCGGAGGCGACGTCGTCGGGTCCCTGACGAAGAAGCCGCGCTGTATGAGGTGTACCGCGCGGCTAAGGAGGCTCTGTGGCTGGCCATCGGCGAAGCGAGGACGCGAGCCAGGGAGGAGATGTTGGAGACTCTCGACGGAGATCCGTGGGGGCGCCCGTATCGTGCGGTTCGAGGGAAACTTCGAGCCGCGGCGCCTCCACTCACGGAGAGTCTCCAACCCGAGCTGCTGGAAGATGTGGTCGCAGCGCTCTTCCCGGCTAGAGCGGAGCACACTCCGCCGCCGATGGCTTTGCCCACAGCCGCAGAGCCTACCGAAGAGGTCGCCATCAACGTCCCAGAGGTGACACAGCCAGAGATGAGGGCGGCCGTGATGCAGCTCCGGGCCAAGAACGTGGCTCCGGGGCCCGATGGTATTCACGGCATAGTGCTAGCCCTCGCTCTGAAGGAGCTAGAGCCCCAACTGAGAGGACTCTACACCGCGTGCCTTGAGCAGGGCCAGTTTCCCACTTTGTGGAAATGTGGTCGTCTGGTCCTGCTCAAGAAGGTGGGGCGCCCCGCGGACTCGCCGTCCGCTTACAGGCCCATAGTGCTGCTCGACGAGGTGGGTAAGATGTTTGAGCGGATTATCGCCGCCCGCCTCGTCGGCCACTTAAGCAGGGAGGGGCCTGACCTAGCCGAGAGCCAGTTCGGCTTTCGGCACGGGCGCTCCACCATCCACGCGATATCGCGGGTGAGAGTCCTGGCGGAGGAAGCTGTGTCCCGGGGCGGGGTGATGTTGGCGGTGTCCTTGGACATTTCCAACGCCTTCAACACCCTGCCCTGGAGCTGCATCCGGGAGGCACTGCGGTACCATCGGGTGCCTCCGTACCTCCGCCGCATCGTTGGGGCCTATCTGGCGGATAGGTGCGTCACCTACATGGGACGTGATGGCGGAAACCAGCGCCGCATGTCGTGCGGTGTTCCACAGGGTTCGGTCGTGCCGAATCCGATGCCGATCCCTCCCGGCTGGGGATCAGCAAAATCGCATGCCGCCGAACCCTAACCGGGGCTCGAATTTTCGAGTTCTCGGGGGAACAGCGCGGCACAAATGCGGACCTCTTCGCAAAAAAGTTGCAAGATGTCATCGCGGATGCGGCGACGGTCGTCAGACCCGTCAAGACCGCAACCTTGGAGGTGGCCGATCTGGACGATTCGGTCACCAAAGAGGATGTGGTGGCGGCCGTCGCAGCGGCCGGAGGCTGCGACGCTGGTGCGGTGAAAGGCGGAGCGATTAGGCTCGGCCGTCGCGGTATGGGCATCATCCGCATCGAGTGCCCAGTCGCCGCAGCTAAGGCTGTCCTTGCTGCGACCAAGGGACGGCTGCTGATAGGATTCAGCTCGGCTGTGGTCCGGTCACTTGAAGACCAGCCAATGCGCTGCTTCAAGTGCTTCGCGTTCGGCCACACCCGAGCCACGTGTCCCTCCAAATTTGACTGGGGAGACACGTGCTACCAATGCGGGCAAGAGGGACACAAGAGTGTCACCTGCCGCGCCGCCAAGCCACACTGCACGGCGTGTGCCTGCAGTGGCCGCCCCGCGGACCACAGGATGACGGGCAGGAGCTGCAAGCCCCCCGTGAGAAAGGGCAAAGTGCCGGCGCAGGTTCGCCCTGCTGCCACCACCGCCACCGTCGTCGCCGCTGCAGTTTCAGCGGCGGTAGCTGAGGAGGATCGTGCGATGTCGGAGTAATGGTTACGTCCGACTACCACATCATCCAGGCGAACACCAACCACTGCAGAGCGGCCCAGGACCTGGTAGTACAGGTCATGGCCGAGTGGTTGGTGAACGTGGCGGTGGTCTCCGAGCCCTACTCGATCCCCGGCAGCTGGCTGGGTGATGAGGTCGGCTCGGTGGCACTAGCGGCGCGTTCTTCCACAGACTCCCCTCCACTCTCGCTATTAGAGAGGGGACCGGGATACGTGGCCGCCGCGTGGGGAGACTTAGCCCTTGTGGGCGTATATTTCTCCCCAAACCGGCCTCTTCAGGACTTTGAGAATTATCTTGGAGTCCTGGCTGCCGTGGTCGGCAGGGCGGCGCCGCGTCAGGTCTCCGTACTGGGAGACCTGAATGCCAAGTCGGTGACCTGGGGCAACCCGGCCACCGACGCACGCGGGCGGGCGGTGGAGATGTGGGCAGCCTCCTCCGGACTATGCCTCTTGAACAGAGGAAGCATCCAGACATGCGTGCGGCGTGGGGGTGGCTCAATAGTTGACGTCACTTTTGCCACCCCTGCATTAGCCGCGCGCGTGTTGAACTGGCGGGTGGACCTGGTGGAGACCATGTCGGACCACCGCTATGTGCGGTTCGACATCTCCACCAGTGGCCCCGGAGAGATGCGGCCCCGCTCGGGGCAATCACCGTTCCCGCGGTGGGCTCTAACTCGCCTGGACAGGGAGGCAGCGGCGGAGGCGGCGTTCATTCAGGACTGGCTTTCGCCGCCTACTGCCGGCCTGGATGTGGACGCCGCAGCGGGGCAACTGAGGGAGTCTCTGACCGAGGTATGCAACTCTAGCATGCCCCGGTCTCGCCGACCACCACCCAAACGAGCCGTTTACTGGTGGTCGGTGGAGCTGGCGGGGCTTCGAGCAGCGTGTGTGGAGGCGAGAAGGGCCTACACGCGGAGCCGGCGGCGGCTTCGTCGGGATCTGTCCAACGAGGACCACCTCTATGAGGTATACTTGGGGGCAAAAATGGTCCTCGATCGAGCCATCGCCAACGCCAGAGACTCGTCCAGAGCCGAGCTGCTGGAGGGTCTCGACAACGACCCCTACGGGAGACCATATAAGGCGGCGCGCAAGAAGCTGCGCCCCTTTGGTCCCCCGGTTGCCGAGACCCTGGAGCCCTCATTTCTGGATGGGGTGGTTCAGTCCCTGTTCCCGTGCAGGGGCAATTTCACCCCGCCAGTGATGGACCCACCGCGGGGGACAGCCTCGCTAGACGAGGAAGAAGTGGAGGCCCCTCCTGTCACGGAGTCGGAACTTGGCGCGGCGATTCTCCATATCCGCGCCAAGAAGACAGCTCTGTTGTAATTTGAGAAGTTGTATCAAAATATATGTACTAGCGACATCTAGTCTATAGTATGTTAACTATAAAGTTTGTAATGAACGACATGTCAAACAGCAATAAAGTTAGTCTGCACCGAATACCCACCGTGTTTGTTTTAATAGGTTATGGGCTATCACGCCAATCCAGTTTTTTGAAGTATATTGAGTGATAAAATCATATTTTTTTGGACATCGTCGTGTTGTGCAGAATGTCAACAAATTATTTAGCCAGTGTGCCTAAACTCAAAGGCAGAGAAAACTATGATGAGTGGACATTCGCGGTTGAAAACGTGCTCGTATTGGAAGGTATGTTACATTGTGTGCAGCCAGTGGTAGGAAAAGACATAAAACCTGAAGACGATGCGAAGGCGCGGGCCAAATTATGCCTAACCATTGACCCGGCTTTGTACGTACATATCAAGAAGACGAAGACTACGAAAGAGTTGTGGGATAAGCTCAAATCTCTGTTTGACGACTCAGGTTTTTCGAGGAAAATTACATTATTGCGTCACTTGATATCAATACGACGAGAAAATTGTGAAAATATGACCACTTATGTTACTCAAATTGTAGAAACATCACAACGGTTGAGTGGAACTGGTTTTGAAATAACTGATCAGTGGATTGGATCATTGATGCTCGCAGGATTACCGGAAAAGTTTACGCCAATGATTATGGCGATCGAGCATTCCGGTATTGCAATTACGGCTGACGTCATAAAGACAAAGTTGTTAGATTCGGAGCCGTTAGAATTGTCATTGATGGGAATGACATCGCAGAATACTGAGGCGGCGTTTGCGTCAAAATGGGTGAAACAAAAACCCAGACCTGGCAACACCAATCAGAACGGAAATGCCGTGAAGTCAACGTCAAATGCCAAAATGACAGATGGGAATAAAAACGTAACCTGCTATAAATGCAAAACTCCGGGTCATTACCGTAATCAATGTCCAATGTTAGAAAAATCAAGTAAAAATAAGTCGTCAAATGCATTTAGTGCTGTTTTCTTGAGCGCAAAATATAGTAAAGACGAGTGGTACGTGGATTCGGGAGCCAGTGCTCACATGACGGCTATCGCAAGTTGGTTGCAGGAAATTTCGGGTCCAGAGACATGCCCCGAGATTATGATAGCAAATCATGAGAAACTTCAAGTTTCGTGCAAAGGAAATGTTAAAATATCAACGCAGGAAGGCTATGATATAACAATAAAGGATGTTTTGTGTGTTCCAAGCCTGACAACGAACTTATTGTCAATAAGTCAATTGATAAAAAACAACAACAGTGTTTCTTTCTCAGATAGTCAGTGTTTGATATACAATGCAAAGAAAGAATTGGTAGCTGTTGCTAACCTTATTGACGATGTGTACAAGTTGGACTTTACTACACCAGTGACTAAATGTTTGCTTGCCAGAGATAGTGCTTTGTTATGGCACAGGAGGTTAGGACATATAAACACTAACGACTTAAAAAAAATGAAGGATGGCGCCGTGGAAGGTGTTACTTATGAAGGCACCTATGAAGTGACAAAATCTAACTGTGTGGTTTGTTGTGAGGGCAAACAATCACGACTGCCATTCCCCACAGGCACAAGAGGTACAAAAGTTCTGGAAATTGTGCATGCTGATGTATGCGGGCCAATGGAAACCAAATCAATTGGATTGTCAAGATACTTTCTTCTCTTTGTAGATGACTATAGTCGTATGTCATTTGTCTACTTTATGAAACAAAAAAATGAAGTGTTTAAATACTTCAGAGAATTCAGGGCTATGGTGGAGAAACAGAAAAATGCCAACATTAAAATCTTACGAACAGATAATGGTGGAGAGTTTTGTTCTAAAGTGATGGAAGACTTTTTGAAATCGTCTGGCATTGTTCACCACAAAACAAACCCCTACACTCCAGAACAAAATGGTATGTCAGAGCGAAACAACAGAACAATTGTTGAGAAAGCACGATGCTTGTTGTTTGATGCTAAGTTAGATAAAAAGTTTTGGGCAGAGGCGGTATCCACAGCAGTGTACCTGAAAAATCGATCTATAGCATCAGGTCTCAATGACAAAACGCCATATGAAATGTGGCACGAAAAGAAACCCATTTTGAGCCATATAAGAATCTTCGGTAGTCCGGTAATGGTGCATGTTCCTAAGGAGAGGAGGACCAAATGGGATAAGAAAGCTCGGCAGCATATTCTTATTGGTTACTCAGAACATGTAAAGGGCTACAGAGTATATGATCCTGTCAAAAACCAGACTACAACCAGCAGAGATGTAGTGGTGATTGAGACAGCAGTGTCAGGAGGAATGTCTACACCCACTGAAGCAACGTGGTGTGTGGAAGAAGGATTGCCCGTTCCTGAAGGAAATGATCGTTCAGTGGGGGAATCTGGCCGTCAAGAACGATCAGAAACAGATACTCAGGAAAGCTCTGATAGTGAATCATCACAGCTAACATTCTATGAGGCTGATGCGGATGAGACCTATGTTCCGGAATCTCCATTAACAAGCAGTAGTTCAGAGTCACCAGAACCAGACTACCAGGTCTTGAACAGACCAAAGAGGGAGAGACGGAAGCCTGAAAGGTACAATCAGACGGGGTTGTTGGCTACTGCAGATACTGACCTGACGGTAAAGGAAGCCTTGAGCAGTCCTGAAGGTGTACAATGGCGGAAGGCAATGGATGAGGAGTTGGAGTCATTCCGAAAGAATGAAGTGTTTGAGCTTGTTGATGCTCCAAAAGGTGCTACAATTGTGCAGTCTCGGTGGGTGCTAAAGAAAAAGATCAAAAGTGAAAGTGAAGTGCAATATCGAGCACGATTAGTTGCCAAGGGTTTTACCCAAAAATACGGACTTGACTATGATGAGACTTTTTCACCAGTTGTACGGCACTCTACTTTAAGATTATTGTTTGCGCTAAGTGTAAAACTTGAACTGGACATTACTCAGTTAGATGTTAAAACTGCTTATCTAAATGGTAATTTGAAGGAAGACATTTATATGCATGCTCCTGAAGGTTTTGTATCCGAAATGGCAGGAAAAGTTCTCAAACTCAAAAAGGCAGTGTATGGATTAAAACAATCAGCCTTAGTTTGGTATGAGAGAGTTAGGGATGTATTATGTAAAAATAATTTTAAAAACTGTACACAAGAGCCATGTATATTCACAAAGATGGGTAAAGATGTAAAAATTATAATAGCATTGTATGTCGATGATTTCTTAATTTTTTCTAATAATAAGAACGAGAGTGAGAAGTTAAAATGTATTCTAAATTCTGAATTTGAAATCAAAGACTTAGGTGAGGTTAAGCATTATCTAGGTATGAATATAAATGTTCACAAAGATTGTAATAAATATGAGATAACTGTTGATCAACAACAGTACATAGAAGAATTATTACTGAAATTTAATATGACTGACTGTAGAACAGCCGACACACCTATAGAGAATAAATTGAATGTAACAAAAGCAGAAAAATGTACAGCAGGAATTGGTTATCAAAAACTTATAGGTTGCCTTATGGACCTAGCAGTCATGACAAGACCGGACATTACCTACTCTGTTAGTTACTTAAGCCAATTTAATACTTGCTACAGTGTTGAACATTGGAACTATGCTAAAAGGGTTCTTAAATATTTAAAGAAAACTAAAATGTATTGTTTGAAGTTTAGTAGTCAAGGAGAAAGCTTACAGGGTTTTGTTGATGCTGACTGGGCAAGTGATAGCTTGGACAGAAAATCTTACACTGGATTTTGTTTTGTTATGTCAGGTACAGCTATTTCATGGCAAAGCAGAAAGCAGAGGGTTACAGCTCTATCTAGCACTGAGGCTGAGTATGTTGCGCTCTCTGAAGCTTGTAGGGAAGCAATATATCTAAGGGAACTATTGTATGAGTTAACTGGATCTTTATTAACAATTAGGTTGAATTGTGACAACCAAAGTGCATTAAAGATGGCTACAAACCATCAATGTCACAATAGGTCAAAACATATTGATGTTAAACATCATTTTGTAAGAGAGATTATCAAAAGTGGGAAAGTAGAGGTCAATTATTTATCTACAAATGAAATGCCAGCAGATTTGTTGACTAAAGGTCTAGGTACAGTTAAACACTACAAGTTTATGGAAACATTAGGTATTTTAAAATAGTGATGTAAGTTCAGATTTTGTTGTATGTTTAGTTTATTTTGATAAGTGAGGGTGTTGTAATTTGAGAAGTTGTATCAAAATATATGTACTAGCGACATCTAGTCTATAGTATGTTAACTATAAAGTTTGTAATGAACGACATGTCAAACAGCAATAAAGTTAGTCTGCACCGAATACCCACCGTGTTTGTTTTAATAAGCTCCTGGCCCTGACGGTGTTCCCGCAAGAGTGGTGGCGATCGCTGCCACTCAAATGGGGGAGAGGTTTCGGGACCTCTTCAGCGCATGCCTTGTGTCTGGAAGGTTCCCGAAACCATGGAAAGAGGGGCAGCTGTGCCTCCTTCGCAAGGAGGGCCGTCCAGCTGACTCCCCCTCGGCATACCGGCCCATCGTTCTACTCGATGAGGTCGGCAAAATGTTCGAGGGAATAATCGCTGCTCGCCTAAAGGCCCATCTGCGGGATGTCGGGCCGGACTTGTCGGACGCTCAGTTCGGTTTCCGGGCTGAGCGTTCCACAGTGGACGCGCTGGCTTGCCTTAAGGGTCAGGTGAAGGAGGCGATGGAGGCGGGGGACGGATTGTTGGCTGTGTCATTCGACATTGCAAATGCTTTCAACTCCGTTCCCCACTCCACCATCCTAGAGGCGCTCCGATTCCACGGAGTACCTCGATACCTGCGCAATCTGCTGGCCAGCTACCTGGAGGATCGGGCGGTCCTCCTGGTAAATAGGACTGGCCAAGTCCGGCGGTACGCAGTTGAAGCCGGCGTTCCACAGGGGTCTGTCGTAGGACCTCTCCTGTGGAACATCGGCTATGATTGGCTCCTGCGGGGAACTCTCCTCCGAGGCACGAGTGTCGTTTGCTACGCGGATGACACTCTCCTCACCGCCCGGGGGGGGGAGTTTCAGGGAGGCGGCCAGCCTGGCCTCGGCGGGCGGATCCTTGGTCGCAGGGAGGATCCGCCGCCTAGGTTTAGGAAGGTACTCGCGTCGCTGCATCGGTGGCGCGAGGACTCGAGGGCGCGGGGCGAGTGGCTGACGCCGCGACATTTGGAGTTGCGTCGGTCACAGCTTCGCGCAGCCCTGGTGGCGGAATGGCGGGACAGGCTTTCACGCCCTACCGCCGGCTCCGCCACCATCGGGGCGATCCGGCCAGTACTCGAGCGCTGGCTCGGGAGGAGGCACGGCTCCCTGTCGTTTCGGGTGACACAGGTGCTCTCGGGGCATGGTTGCTTCGGGAAGTACCTGTGTCGCATAAACAGGGAGCCGGACGCTCGGTGTCACCACTGCGTCGACTGTCGGGAGGACACGGCGTGGCACACGCTGGCAGAGTGTGCCGCTTGGACGGAGCCGCGCCGTGCCCTCATCTCAGGAGTAGGCAGTGACCTGTCGCTGCCGGCCGTTGTCGACTCGATGGTCGACAGCGAGGAGTCCTGGGACGCGGTGGTGTCCTTCTGCGAAGCGGTTATTTCGCAGAAAGAGGCTGCGGAGAGGGAGCGGGAGATTGCTTCCGCGAACCCGATCCGCAGCAGACGCACCGGGCGTCGGCGGAGGGCGGACAACGCCCTCTTCCAGCCCCCCTGAATGGGTCCAGGGGCGACGGACTGGGGAATCCGTCGCCCCCTACTTCTTAGGACCCGAGATGGCGGCGCGTAGTGTTCCACGCGCGCCTCTCTTTGATGTGGGGGGGAGTTTAACACCTCACTCCCCCCCTATCGCGAGGTGGCCCGCATAGGCGGGCCGGCACTAGCCGGGGATCGCGGAAGACTTACTAGTTCCCGTGATCCCCGGCGTAAGTGAGAGACGGAACACCGGGGTGGTTTTAGTCAGTAAGAGTCTGACAGACCCCTCCGCCCTCCCCGGGGCGGAGGACATCCATGAGGATTTCCCCCCGTCATCAAAAAAAAAAAAAAAAAGGTTAGGTTAGGTTGGCGGAGGCGCCGCCGCCGGGATCACACATCGTGGTCGGGGGGTCCCGAATAGCTGTCGAGTCCACCATGAAGTATCTGGGACTGGTGCTCGACAGCCGATGGGATTTCGGACCCCACTTCCAGCGGCTGGCGCCCAAGTTGTTGGGCGCGGCTGGGGCGCTGTCAACGCTGCTTCCCAATCTGGGGGGCCCGAGCGCCGCCTGTAGGCGGCTCTACGTGGGGATCGTGCGATCGATGGCCCTGTATGGGGCCCCGATCTGGGCGGCTGACCTGACGGCCGGCAGCATCGCTGTCTTGCGGAAACCGCAGCGAGCTATGGCCGTCAGAGTCATCAGGGGATATCGCACGATCTCCTACGAGGCGGCTTGCGTACTGGCCGGATCCCCACCGTGGGACCTCGAGGCGAAGGTACTCGCGTCGCTGCATCGGTGGCGCGAGGACTCGAGGGCGCGGGGCGAGTGGCTGACGCCGCGACATTTGGAGTTGCGTCGGTCACAGCTTCGCGCAGCCCTGGTGGCGGAATGGCGGGACAGGCTTTCACGCCCTACCGCCGGCTCCGCCACCATCGGGGCGATCCGGCCAGTACTCGAGCGCTGGCTCGGGAGGAGGCACGGCTCCCTGTCGTTTCGGGTGACACAGGTGCTCTCGGGGCATGGTTGCTTCGGGAAGTACCTGTGTCGCATAAACAGGGAGCCGGACGCTCGGTGTCACCACTGCGTCGACTGTCGGGAGGACACGGCGTGGCACACGCTGGCAGAGTGTGCCGCTTGGACGGAGCCACGCCGTGCCCTCATCTCAGGAGTAGGCAGTGACCTGTCGCTGCCGGCCGTTGTCGACTCGATGGTCGACAGCGAGGAGTCCTGGGACGCGGTGGTGTCCTTCTGCGATACAGTCATTTCGCAGAAGGAGGCTGCGGAGAGGGAGCGGGAGATTGCTGTTGCTAACCCGATCCGCAGCAGACGCACCGGGCGTCGGCGGAGGGCGGACAACGCCCTCTTCCAGCCCCCCTAAATGGGTCCAGGGGCGACGGACTGGGGAATCCGTCGCCCCCTACTTCTTAGGACCCGAGATGGCGGCGCGTAGTGTTCCACGCGCGCCTCTCATTGATGTGGGGGGGAGTTTAACACCTCACTCCCCCCCTATCGCGAGGTGGCCCGCATAGGCGGGCCGGCACTAGTCGGGGATCGCGGAAGACTTACTAGTTCCCGTGATCCCCGGCGTAAGTGAGAGATGGAACACCGGGGTGGTTTTAGTCAGTAAGAGTCTGACAGACCCCTTCGCCCTCCCCGGGGCGGAGGACATCCATGAGGATTTCCCCCCGTAATCAAAAAAAAAAAAAAAAAAAAAAAAAAAAGGTTAGGTTGGCGGAGACCTGACGTGTTATGCAGATGACACGCTGGTCACGGCCCGGGGGAGCTCGTACAGGGAGGCAGCGTTGCTGGCGACGGCTGCGGTGTCACAGGTGGTGACCCGCATACGGCGCCTTGGCCTGGATGTGGCCGTCAACAAGTCGGAGGCCATGGTCTTTCATGGCCCCCGGCGGGCGCCGCCGCCGGGATCACACATCGTGGTCAGGGGTCCCGAATTGCTGTCGAGTCCACCATGAAGTATCTGGGATTGGTGCTCGACAGCCGGTGGGATTTCGGACCCCACTTCCAGCGGCTGGCGCCCAAGTTGTTGGGCGCGGCTGGGGCGCTGTCAACGCTGCTTCCCAATCTGGGGGGCCCGAGCGCCGCCTGTAGGCGGCTCTACGTGGGGATCGTGCGATCGATGGCCCTGTATGGGGCCCCGATCTGGGCGGCTGACCTGACGGCCGGCAGCATCGCTGTCTTGCGGAAACCGCAGCGAGCTATGGCCGTCAGAGTCATAAGGGGATATCGCACGATCTCCTACGAGGCGGCTTGCGTACTGGCCGGATCCCCACCGTGGGACCTCGAGGCGAAGGTACTCGCGTCGCTGCATCGGTGGCGCGAGGACTCGAGGGCGCGGGGCGAGTGGCTGACGCCGCGACATTTGGAGTTGCGTCGGTCACAGCTTCGCGCAGCCCTGGTGGTGGAATGGCGGGACAGGCTTTCACGCCCTACCGCCGGCTCCGCCACCATCGGGGCGATCCGGCCAGTACTCGAGCGCTGGCTCGGGAGGAGGCACGGCTCCCTGTCGTTTCGGGTGACACAGGTGCTCTCGGGGCATGGTTGCTTCGGGAAGTACCTGTGTCGCATAAACAGGGAGCCGGACGCTCGGTGTCACCACTGCGTCGACTGTCGGGAGGACACGGCGTGGCACACGCTGGCAGAGTGTGCCGCTTGGACGGAGCCACGCCGTGCCCTCATCTCAGGAGTAGGCAGTGACCTGTCGCTGCCGGCCGTTGTCGACTCGATGGTCGACAGCGAGGAGTCCTGGGACGCGGTGGTGTCCTTCTGCGAAACAGTCATCTCGCAGAAGGAGGCTGCGGAGAGGGAGCGGGAGATCGCTTCTGCTAACCCGATCCGCAGCAGACGCACCGGGCGTCGGCGGAGGGCGGACAACGCCCTCTTCCAGCCCCCCTAAATGGGTCCAGGGGCGACGGACTGGGGAATCCGTCGCCCCCTACTACTTCCTAGGACCCGAGATGGCGGCACGTAGTGTTCCACGCGCGCCTCTCTTTGATGTGGGGGGGAGTTTAACACCTCACTCCCCCCCTATCGCGAGGTGGCCCGCATAGGCGGGCCGGCACTAGTCGGGGATCGCGGAAGACTTACTAGTTCCCGTGATCCCCGGTGTACGTGAGAGACGGAACACCGGGGTGGTTTTAGTCAGTAAGAGTCTGACAGACCCCTCCGCCCTCCCCGGGGCGGAGGACATCCATGAGGATTTCCCCCCGTCATCAAAAATCCAATCGCTGTCTTGCGGAAACCGCAGCGAGCTATGGCCGTCAGAGTCATAAGGGGATATCGCACGATCTCCTACGAGGCGGCTTGCGTACTGGCCGGATCCCCACCGTGGGACCTCGAGGCGAAGGTACTCGCGTCGCTGCATCGGTGGCGCGAGGACTCGAGGGCGCGGGGCGAGTGGCTGACGCCGCGACATTTGGAGTTGCGTCGGTCACAGCTTCGCGCAGCCCTGGTGGTGGAATGGCGGGACAGGCTTTCACGCCCTACCGCCGGCTCCGCCACCATCGGGGCGATCCGGCCAGTACTCGAGCGCTGGCTCGGGAGGAGGCACGGCTCCCTGTCGTTTCGGGTGACACAGGTGCTCTCGGGGCATGGTTGCTTCGGGAAGTACCTGTGTCGCATAAACAGGGAGCCGGACGCTCGGTGTCACCACTGCGTCGACTGTCGGGAGGACACGGCGTGGCACACGCTGGCAGAGTGTGCCGCTTGGACGGAGCCACGCCGTGCCCTCATCTCAGGAGTAGGCAGTGACCTGTCGCTGCCGGCCGTTGTCGACTCGATGGTCGACAGCGAGGAGTCCTGGGACGCGGTGGTGTCCTTCTGCGAAACAGTCATCTCGCAGAAGGAGGCTGCGGAGAGGGAGCGGGAGATCGCTTCTGCTAACCCGATCCGCAGCAGACGCACCGGGCGTCGGCGGAGGGCGGACAACGCCCTCTTCCAGCCCCCCTAAATGGGTCCAGGGGCGACGGACTGGGGAATCCGTCGCCCCCTACTACTTCCTAGGACCCGAGATGGCGGCGCGTAGTGTTCCACGCGCGCCTCTCTTTGATGTGGGGGGGAGTTTAACACCTCACTCCCCCCCTATCGCGAGGTGGCCCGCATAGGCGGGCCGGCACTAGTCGGGGATCGCGGAAGACTTACTAGTTCCCGTGATCCCCGGTGTACGTGAGAGACGGAACACCGGGGTGGTTTTAGTCAGTAAGAGTCTGACAGACCCCTCCCCGGGGCGGAGGACATCCATGAGGATTTCCCCCCGTCATCAAAAAAAAAAAAAAAAAAGGTTAGGTTAGGTTAGGTTTGCCGGCCGCTAAGGTGGCAACGGGCGGAAGTGGGCGAGGTCGCGCAGTGGCAAGCCGAACATCTGCTCGTTTGTCGGAGTGCAGTGGGCGGTCTGGGTCGAAATCCCGACCTGATACGCCGGCTCCGTTGGAGCATGCGGCGAGCGTGGAGAGTGTGGGCAGTGACTCCGGGCCCGCATTCTCAGACGTCGGTGAGGGCTTGCTGCTGCCCTCAAATAAGGCGGAGGCCAATGCGGCTAAGCGGGCGCAGAGAAAGGCCAGAGCGGCTGACGAGGTTGAAGAATTGGCCCGTCAGCTGCGGGAGCGGCGCTCAGCCCGGATGGCTGCCGGAGGGAGCCCATCGGCGGTGGCGCTCAGTCGCCAAGTTCTAGACGGCGTCAGCGTTGTCCTTCAGGTTGCCACTAAATCCGGCAACTTGAAGGGCACGTTCACGCGCGCACTGAAGGAGGCAGCTGACGGCATCAAAGAGGCCGTCGAGGTCCTCCAGAGTCGCTCGAGCACGGAGGAGACGACGAAGCTGTGGGCTGAGAACCGCCGTCTCCAAGCCGAGCTGGAGGACCTCAAGCGGCAGTTTGCCGCCCAGAGGGCAGTTCCCGCAGCCACCCAATCGGCGGTCCCGCCACCGGCTCCATCGTTGGCCCCATCATCGGTCCCTGCACTTGCGGATGCAGAGATCGAGAAGATCGCTCGCATCTGCATGATGCAGTGCGGGCAGATGGTGGGGGCCCGGATGGAGGCAATAGAGGGGAGGCTCCTCCCGGCCGAAATTCTGCGGCCACCGCTTGCTGCGGATGCGCGGAAGTCGGCTGAACCCGCTAAATCGGGGCCGACGACTGTGGCTGCTGAGCCAAGCGGGTCCGGGAAGAGAGCCAGCAAGCCCAAGAAGGTCAAGGTCAAGCCTGCGCCCACTTCCGAGACGGCCGGTCCCCCGGCGACCACTCCCGGGCCCTGTACGGAGGCCTGGACAACGGTCGTCAAGGGGGGCCGAAAGAAGAAGAGGAAGAAGGCAGCACCGCCTGCAACCGCTAGGGCACCTGCACCGGCCGCGCAGAAAACCAAGAGGCCGCCTAGGCCGAGAGCCCCACGCTCGGCGGCTGTGGTTTTAACACTGCAGCCCGGAGCCGTTGAAAGGGGCGTCTCATATAAGGCGGTCCTATTGGAGGCCAAAGCCAAGGTCACACTCCCCGACCTTGGCATACCGTCCGGTCTCAGATGTAGGCCGGCGATGACGCAAATCAGCGACGCGTCCATGCCCCGCGTCCACACGCAATCAGGAAGGCGCCAGGTGTACTGGTGGTCTGCCGAGATCGCGCGACTTCGTGTCGAGTGCGTGGCGGTCAGACGCCAGTACACCCGATACCGGAGGCGACGTCGTCGGGTCCCTGACGAAGAAGCCGCGCTGTATGAGGTGTACCGCGCGGCTAAGGAGGCTCTGTGGCTGGCCATCGGCGAAGCGAGGACGCGAGCCAGGGAGGAGATGTTGGAGACTCTCGACGGAGATCCGTGGGGGCGCCCGTATCGTGCGGTTCGAGGGAAACTTCGAGCCGCGGCGCCTCCACTCACGGAGAGTCTCCAACCCGAGCTGCTGGAAGATGTGGTCGCAGCGCTCTTCCCGGCTAGAGCGGAGCACACTCCGCCGCCGATGGCTTTGCCCACAGCCGCAGAGCCTACCGAAGAGGTCGCCATCAGCGTCCCAGAGGTGACACAGCCAGAGATGAGGGCGGCCGTGATGCGGCTCCGGGCCAAGAACGTGGCTCCGGGGCCCGATGGTATTCACGGCATAGTGCTAGCCCTCGCTCTGAAGGAGCTAGAGCCCCAACTGAGAGGATTCTACACCGCGTGCCTTGAGCAGGGCCAGTTTCCCACTTTGTGGAAATGTGGTCGTCTGGTCCTGCTCAAGAAGGTGGGGCGCCCCGCGGACTCGCCGTCCGCGTACAGGCCCATAGTGCTGCTCGACGAGGTGGGTAAGATGTTTGAGCGGATTATCGCCGCCCGCCTCGTCGGCCACTTAAGCAGGGAGGGGCCTGACCTCGCCGAGAGCCAGTTCGGCTTTCGGCACGGGCGCTCCACCATCCACGCGATATCGCGGGTGAGAGTCCTGGCGGAGGAAGCGGTGTCCCGGGGTGGGGTGATGTTGGCGGTGTCCTTGGACATTTCCAACGCCTTCAACACCCTGCCCTGGAGCTGCATCCGGGAGGCACTGCGGTACCATCGGGTGCCTCCGTACCTCCGCCGCATCGTTGGGGCCTATCTGGCGGATAGGTGTGTCACCTACATGGGACGTGATGGCGGAAACCAGCGCCGCATGTCGTGCGGTGTTCCACAGGGTTCGGTCGTGGGACCGCTCCTGTGGAACATCGGGTACGACTGGGTGCTGAGGGGCGAGCTCCAGCCGGGCGTGGACCTGACGTGTTATGCAGATGACACGCTGGTCACGGCCCGGGGGAGCTCGTACAGGGAGGCAGCGTTGCTGGCGACGGCTGCGGTGTCACAGGTGGTGACCCGCATACGGCGCCTTGGCCTAGAGGTGGCCCTCAACAAGTCGGAGGCCATGGTTTTTCATGGCCCCCGGCGGGCGCCGCCGCCGGGATCACACATCGTGGTCGGGGGGTCCCGAATTGCTGTCGAGTCCACCATGAAGTATCTGGGATTGGTGCTCGACAGCCGATGGGACAACCCGGCCATAAATCCGCCCAGTGCACAGCGGCGCCAAACTGCAGCCTCTGTACAGCTGCAGGGAGGCCCGCTGGGCACAGGGCGGGTGGAAGAGCTTGTGGTTCACCCACCACAAAGAAGAAGAGAAGAGGCACCAAGGCTGCCGGGGTCTCTTTACCCCCCCCTCAGCCTGGGTGCCCTACGGCCGACTCCCGGCCCACTGAAGGTGCGACGGAGGGAATGGACTGCGCATAATGGCGCCTTACCATTTCCTCCAGGGCAACATCAACCACGCTGCCAGAGCACAGGATCTATTGATCCAGAGCATGGCAGAGTGGTCGATTATCGTGGCTGTGGTCGCCGAGCCGTATTTTGTCCCCCCCAGGGATAACTGGGTGGGAGACCTAGACGGCTTGGTGGCCATCATCGGCAGGGCTCTCGTCAACCCGTCCCGAGGTCGCGGTTGGGTGGCCGCCCTCGCGGACGGCATTGGCATTGTTGGGGCGTATTTCTCGCCCAACAAGAGCCTCGCCGACTTCGAGAACTTCCTTGTCGAGTTGGGGGCCGCCGTAGGCCGACTCCACCCTCGCCCCGTGCTGTTACTAGGGGATCTCAACGCCAAGTCTTCGGCGTGGGGATCCCCGGTGACCGATGCTAGGGGTGAGGCGCTGGAGGAGTGGGTGGTCACGACTGGCCTGGTCGTCCTAAACCGGGGCTCGGTATACACGTGCGTGCGGCAGCGGGGCGGTTCGATCGTAGACGTATCGTTCGCTAGCCCTGCTGTCGCGAGCCGTGTCCGCGACTGGCGTGTCGCGGTGGAGGTGGAGACGTTGTCGGATCACAGATATGTCCGCTTCGACGTCTCCGCCCAGACCACAGGCGGCCGCAGTCCATCGGCCCCGCGATCGGACGGCCCGCGCTGGGCGCGTAAGCGCATCGACAGGGAAGTTCTCGAGGAGGCCGCTGTTGTCCAGGCCTGGATCCGGGAGTCGGCGACGGTTGGACCCGTCGACGTCGAAGAGGAGGCGCTGTGGTTTCGCGGGGCGATGACGCAAATCAGCGACGCGTCCATGCCCCGCGTCCACACGCAATCAGGAAGGCGCCAGGTGTACTGGTGGTCTGCCGAGATCGCGCGACTACGTGTCGAGTGCGTGGCGGTCAGACGCCAGTACACCCGATACCGGAGGCGACGTCGTCGGGTCCCTGACGAAGAAGCCGCGCTGTATGAGGTGTACCGCGCGGCTAAGGAGGCTCTGTGGCTGGCCATCGGCGAAGCGAGGACGCGAGCCAGGGAGGAGATGTTGGAGACTCTCGACGGAGATCCGTGGGGGCGCCCGTATCGTGCGGTTCGAGGGAAACTTCGAGCCGCGGCGCCTCCACTCACGGAGAGTCTCCAACCCGAGCTGTTGGAAGATGTGGTCGCAGCGCTCTTCCCGGCTAGAGCGGAGCACACTCCGCCGCCGATGGCTTTGCCCACAGCCGCAGAGCCTACCGAAGAGGTCGCCATCAGCGTCCCAGAGGTGACACAGCCAGAGATGAGGGCGGCCGTGATGCGGCTCCGGGCCAAGAACGTGGCTCCGGGGCCCGATGGTATTCACGGCATAGTGCTAGCCCTCGCTCTGAAGGAGCTAGAGCCCCAACTGAGAGGACTCTACACCGCGTGCCTTGAGCAGGGCCAGTTTCCCACTTTGTGGAAATCTGGTCGTCTGGTTCTGCTCAAGAAGGTGGGGCGCCCCGCGGACTCGCCGTCCGCGTACAGGCCCATAGTGCTGCTCGACGAGGTGGGTAAGATGTTTGAGCGGATTATCGCCGCCCGCCTCGTCGGACACTTAAGCAGGGAGGGGCCTGACCTAGCCGAGAGCCAATTCGGCTTTCGGCACGGGCGCTCCACCATCCACGCGATATCACGGGTGAGAGTCCTGGCGGAGGAAGCTGTGTCCCGGGGCGGGGTGATGTTGGCGGTGTCCTTGGACATTTCCAACGCCTTCAACACCCTGCCCTGGAGCTGCATCCGGGAGGCACTGCAGTATCATCGGGTGCCTCCGTACCTCCGCCGCATTGTTGGGGCCTATCTGGCGGATAGGTGTGTCACCTACATGGGACGTGATGGCGGAAACCAGCGCCGCATGTCGTGCGGTGTTCCACAGGGTTCGGTCGTGGGACCGCTCCTGTGGAACATCGGGTACGACTGGGTGCTGAGGGGCGAGCTCCAGCCGGGCGTGGACCTGACGTGTTATGCAGATGACACGCTGGTCACGGCCCGGGAGAGCTCGTACAGGGAGGCAGCGTTGCTGGCGACGGCTGCGGTGTCACAGGTGGTGACCCGCATACGGCGTCTTGGCCTGGAGGTGGCCCTCAATAAGTCGGAGGCCATGGTGTTTCATGGCCCCCGGCGGGCGCCGCCGCCGGGATCACACATCGTGGTCGGGGGGTCCCGAATTGCTGTCGAGTCCACCATGAAGTATTTAGGATTGGTGCTCGACAGCCGGTGGGACTTCGGACCCCACTTCCAGCGGCTGGCGCCCAAGTTGTTGGGCGCGGCTGGGGCGCTGTCAACGCTGCTTCCCAATCTGGGGGGCCCGAGCGCCGCCTGTAGGCGGCTCTACGTGGGGATCGTGCGATCGATGGCCCTGTATGGGGCCCCGATCTGGGCGGCTGACCTGACGGCCGGCAGCATCGCTGTCCTGCGGAAACCGCAGCGAGCTATGGCCGTCAGAGTCATAAGGGGATATCGCACGATCTCCTACGAGGCGGCTTGCGTACTGGCCGGATCCCCACCGTGGGACCTCGAGGCGAAGGTACTCGCGTCGCTGCATCGGTGGCGCGAGGACTCGAGGGCGCGGGGCGAGTGGCTGACGCCGCGACATTTGGAGTTGCGTCGGTCACAGCTTCGCGCAGCCCTGGTGGCGGAATGGCGGGACAGGCTTTCACGCCCTACCGCCGGCTCCGCCACCATCGGGGCGATCCGGCCAGTACTCGAGGAAGTACCTGTATCGCATAAACAGGGAGCCGGACGCTCGGTGTCACCACTGCGTCGACTGTCGGGAGGACACGGCGTGGCACACGCTGGCAGAGTGTGCCGCTTGGACGGAGCCGCGCCGTGCCCTCATCTCAGGAGTAGGCAGTGACCTGTCGCTGCCGGCCGTTGTCGACTCGATGGTCGACAGCGAGGAGTCCTGGGACGCGGTGGGGGCTGCGGAGAGGGAGCGGGAGATCGCTTCCGCTAACCCGATCCGCAGCAGACGCACCGGGCGTCGGCGGAGGGCGGACAACGCCCTCTTCCAGCCCCCCTGAATGGGTCCAGGGGCGACGGACTGGGGAATCCGTCGCCCCCTACTTCTTAGGACCCGAGATGGCGGCGCGTAGGGTTCCACGCGCGCCTCTCTTTGATGTGGGGGGGGAGTTTAACACCTCACTCCCCCCCTATCGCGAGGTGGCCCGCATAGGCGGGCCGGCACTAGTCGGGGATCGCGGAAGACTCAATAGTTCCCGTGATCCCCGGTGTACGTGAGAGACGGAACACCGGGGTGGTTTTAGTCAGTAAGAGTCTGACAGACCCCTCCGCCCTCCCCGGGGCGGAGGACATCCATGAGGATTTCCCCCCGTCATCAAAAAAAAAAAAAAAAAAAAAAAAAAAAAGGTTAGGTTAGGTTAGGTTAGGTTTTTTTTTTTTTATATATATGAGTACAATCTTCCGCGGACATGGTGGTCCGCGCCTTTGTTTACATTATTATTTGTTTATAGGTTTTTTATTATTTTACAACACAATTACTGTGCTCCTACATCGGACACAATTATGAATCTTACGGACTAAACTTAAATGTACGCGAGTCCATCGTTTTTTTTTTTTTTTTTTTTTTTTTATTATTATTAATAATAAATACGATTTTGTAACGACATGCACATGCAGGTTTTTTTTTTTTTTTTTTTTTTTTTTTTTTTTTTTTTTTTTTTTTTTAATATTTATACTACTTAATACACAAGCATTTACAATTTTAATTTGTTTGTTAATTATGGTATGAAATTTTGGTTATGTCACTTAAGCTAATATGTTTGATTTGTTTTTTTTTTTTTTAATTTTTTTTTTTTTTTTTTTTTTTTTTTTTTTCTACAACTATTACTTATGTTAATACACATTTTACGGAGTGGAAGCTGCGTGGCAGTATGACCCGACCAGCCCAGGCCGACGGCATCCGTTCACGGACATGACGTGCAAATCCGCGCCGCTTAGTTCAACCATATTTTAGGGAACTTAACGACCAGATGGGCAGCGACACCATCGGCTGGACATTTACGTGAGTATGACAGAGTCACTCTGCCACGCAGTTTTACATTTTCACTATTATAAGTATTATACAGGGATTACAATTTGGGGGTGGTTTGGTTAGTTCGGTTTTGGTTTGGTTTGGGATTTGAATGAGGACTTGTTAGGTGGTGTTCAGAAGTTAGTGGTGTCTACTGACCAGGGACTTTGCTAACCGGAGCAATGCTTCCATGACGACTACGTCTCGATGCTGCATGGCCGTCTTCAAGTTGTAGTCGATGACGGTTTTAGTCGGCGCATCCATTGCTTTCTTTGCAAAGCGGCCCGTGGCGTCGTCGGCGTCGTCGGTGTAATAGACGCAACTGACTGTGTGTCTCGACACCGCCACTACCGCATGGGAGACGCTGTCGTGGATTTGGAGCCTCCTGGACTTGGTGTTAATGATGATGACGCTGTCATAGGTCAATCCCTGAGCCTCGTGTATGGTCAAGGTGCGCGACCCTTCGCCGGAACCATATCCCCGGCTCATAAGAGAGGCTTTCTCCTCTTGCGTATGAACCAGGAACAGGGTGTTTTGGGCAGTGCTCGGTATTTGCGCTCCTGTATAACCTTCCACCCTCAGGGAGTGGGCCCGCGACAGCGACGACTTGGAGGAGTATATACCGGAGTATATCTCGCTCAGTGCATAGGCCACATCCATGGGGTTACGGTGCGTGCAAAGCAGCTCCCGGGTGACACCAGCCACCAGGTTTGGACGGGTATACCTTAGTTCGAATAGGTTCTCTCTGTCCAAAAATGGAAGCTGGTTTACGTCTCCGATGAGGACCACCTCGCTTGCTCCTGACAACTTTACTGCCATTACTATGGCCCCAAAGTGATTCATTAGAGCCTCATCTACCGTAAGACGGTAGCATCTATCTCGGCTTTTGAACCCGTTGGCTAGTATTGAGGCCATAGTGCGCACCTTTGTCTTTACTCGGTCTCCTAAGCGGTGCGCAAGCTTTTCCCTGAGATCTTTGGCAGCTTCGGTTGTGGTGGTGGCTACGACATCCTTTTCCTCATCGAAATGCTTCACCACCCAGGTTGTCTTGCCGCAACCCGGGACTCCGTTTACCCACTCAATATTGGGTACCGCCCAAAGTTCCCGCGATGCTGGGGTGTCCGAAGTCCCTAAAATGGACTGAGCCATTTCAAGGATCTTATCGTCCAGCATGATTTTGGTACATTTGGCGGTAACCACTATCGGGTCGTCATTCGGTGCGTTGAATCTTAGTTGGCCCGAGCGCTCCGTTTCCTCTTCGTCCAGGGCCACGAAACCACTCTTCGCGCTATAGGCTGCCATGTACGAACCCGTCATTTTCCCTTTGATGACTTGGGATGTGACGTTGTCGTACACTGCTGCCTCTGCTTCCTCAAGTAGTACCCTTAGCAGTCCCTCTGAGTCTCTATGGAAGGTCTGCAGGATTTTTCTGCATGTCATGAGATTGACCTCTCTGGTCGCTCTCACGATTGCCAAGTACTCGAGGAAGGCACTCTTTACGTGGTCCGTTGTTCCCGAATTCACTGCGAGGGTCGGCGGGCTGACTTGCCCCTTTTCGGCTCTTGTAGGCAGAGGCTTCTGCGGTGTTGGTTTTTTGGGGCTCTTTTGAAAGAACCTCTCCACTGCCGATTCCTGTTTGTGGGATGGTGATGCGCGGCTGGTGCTCGGAAGCAGAGCACTGAGGAAAGTGCCAAAGGCTTTCAGGCGACTCCTCGACTTGGCCCGGTCCTCCGGGCTAGTTGACTTGCCCTGCTCCTTTGCAGCTTTTTCGGCGGCTGCCTTCTGCTGGGCCCTCTCAGAACCGCTTTGAGTGGTCGGACTTTTTCTGGGGCTCGTCGCGTTGGTTGGCTGTTGTCTGGGGGCTTTAAGGAAGCTCAGAGTTTCCCCTCTGTCCTCGTAGACAACTACCTCGTGTTGTTCTGAGGCTTTTAAGCAACCGAAACGGTCTGCGACGTCTCGTTTCCCCTCTATCTTGCTGCCATCGGTGTATATTTGGGGACCGCTTACCTGGTGGGTATCCAGGGTTTCGGGAGTCAAGTCCTCTAGGCGTGCATACTCTGTTGTTGTGAGTAGCGCTGGGTGGGGATTTTTGGAGTGGTGCACGTTGCACTCCAGCTCGCGACCCGGCGGTATGAACTCTCGGGAATGACCCTTTTTGATCTTGAAGAGGGTTGCGGCCTCGATTACCCGGAGATCTAGGGGTAGTTGGCCTGACAGGATGAGTGCCGATGTTAGAGACACCGTGCGGTATGCTTTGCAGATCTTCTGCGCGAACCCTCTCGGATGCCCTTCGCCTCTTTTTTAGTTTCCGAGACGTCTGTACGCATGACGGAGAGCTCCACCTTGAGCGTCATCAGTTCCCGAGTGTGAGCTCTCTCGACCCGCAAAAGTTCTTTTGCGTGTCGAGAGCGCTCCTTCTCCAGGTTAAACTTGTGACGGGCCCTCGAGTCTGCCAGTGACAGGGCGGTTTCGTACAGGCCCTGAAGGCACTCATGGGCTGTGGCCTTGCACTCTCTTTTCATATTGCCCGCTGCTTCCAGGGCGTCCTTTCCTCGCTGGAGAAGGGCGTTTGCTTCTCTGGTGGCCAGATCCATCGCGACCCCTGTGCCTCTTCTGGGTGTTCGATATAGAAGGCTCGGCCGTCCACTCTCGGAACGGTCGGCTTGGCTGGCTGAGGACGCCACCGAGCTTTCCTCGTCTGAGATGATCTGGCGGGGTGGGGAGATGCCGCACTGTTCCCAGTTGATGACTGTCTCCGAGATTCTCCTTCGGTCTTCTGGAGAATGAGCCGATGGCAGTGGTGGTGTTCTACTTGTCACGTCCGGCTCCGACGCTGCCTTTGGTGGTTGTGGCATGTGCGATGGATGCGACGACTTTTCCGAGATCACCGACTTTGCCGAATTTTTTAGGACCTTCTCCCTAAGGGATTTCGAGGGTTTCGCAGGGTCCGTGGTCGTTTTGCGGGAGGTGGTGGGTTGTTTGGACGACATGTTATATATATGTATATATTTTTTTTTTTTTTTTTTTTTTTTTTTACTTGTTTTGTGATGCGACGGTGGAAAATATTATGATTAGAGAATCACATTAACTAAAGCTACTGGTTGATCTATGCTTGTGTATTTTAAACTAAGAATATATGTGTAATGTGATGGACTCACGGATGTTCCGCTGCTGGTCTGCGTCTGCTGTCCGATGAGGAGCCCGATAACTGTTGGGCTCGATGTTCTGAGCCCGAAGTGCGCACTGTTGGTGGTCTTCAGTGGAATCTTGCAGTGTCGCTGGATCGCTGCGTGTGTGTGGTGCCGAATTTCAGGATTCTGTTGGGGCCAAATTGAAGAGCTCCTTGCGTCCTTTCAAATGAGCCCAAGCTCGGCTATCCAGCTCCAACGGGAAAGAAAGTTAGGCCGCGGGGGGGTGAGGTTGCCCTGAGAGGGGTTGGGGGGGGTGTGTTTCGTGGGAACAATATTGGGGGGGGGGGGGTTGGGGGGGTTGAGGGGGGTTTGGTTGGGGGGGGGGTAGTTGAGAGGTGAGGGGACCCTTGATGGCTCAAGCAAGGTCCTGAAATCCCAAGTCGGTTGAGCCCAAACTCGGGGGGGGTAGGACTAAGGGTTGAGGAGTTCCCTCGGGGCGTACCTGATGTTAAGTCGTGGAGTCGTCACACTGGTGGCTGATCTGCAGGCGGATTCCTCGGCCGGCTTTGGAGTCTCCAGTAAGGGCTGGGATGGCTGTATTTGCGTCACGCCTCGTGTCGTGGAAACACGTGTAGCCAAAGTGAGGTTATTTGTCACTATTTTCCACGTGTTTTGACGTTTTCCGCACCTTAATAACTCCTACGCTCCTGCTCCGATTTTGCCGTTCCTGGTGTCGGTAGATAGGCCTCCGCCGCGTCTCTCTGGATTATTATGGGTGAAACGACTCAAGTAACCTTGCCCGAGTTATTCTCCGCTGAAGTTCCGGGGGTCCTGCCCTGTAACCCGCTGAGCTAGACACTTGCCCACACTAATCCCGGTGAATCGACACTGCACAATTCCACTGATAACTTTTTTTTTTTTGCACTTATATCTCAACGCGACTAATTTATGGGAATTTTTTTGCGCGGAGCTGATGTAATTCGTGCGATGTATTATCGGTTACTTGGGTTAGGTTAGGTTAGGTTGCGAAGGTACTCGCGTCGCTGCATCGGTGGCGCGAGGACTCGAGGGCGCGGGGCGAGTGGCTGACGCCGCGACATTTGGAGTTGCGTCGGTCACAGCTTCGCGCAGCCCTGGTGGCGGAATGGCGGGACAGGCTTTCACGCCCTACCGCCGGCTCCGCCACCATCGGGGCGATCCGGCCAGTACTCGAGCGCTGGCTCGGGAGGAGGCACGGCTCCCTGTCGTTTCGGGTGACACAGGTGCTCTCGGGGCATGGTTGCTTCGGGAAGTACCTGTGTCGCATAAACAGGGAGCCGGACGCTCGGTGTCACCACTGCGTCGACTGTCGGGAGGACACGGCGTGGCACACGCTGGCAGAGTGTGCCGCTTGGACGGAGCCACGCCGTGCCCTCATCTCAGGAGTAGGCAGCGACCTGTCGCTGCCGGCCGTTGTCGACTCGATGGTCGACAGCGAGGAGTCCTGGGACGCGGTGGCGTCCTTCTGCGATACAGTTATTTCGCAGAAGGAGGCTGCGGAGAGGGAGCGGGAGATTGCTTCTGCTAACCCGATCCGCAGCAGACGCACCGGGCGTCGGCGGAGGGCGGACAACGCCCTCTTCCAGCCCCCCTAAATGGGTCCAGGGGCGACGGACTGGGGAATCCGTCGCCCCCTACTTCTTAGGACCCGAGATGGTGGCGCGTAGTGTTCCACGCGCGCCTCTCATTGATGTGGGAGGGAGTTTAACACCTCACTCCCCCCCTATCGCGAGGTGGCCCGCATAGGCGGGCCGGCACTAGTCGGGGATCGCGGAAGACTTACTAGTTCCCGTGATCCCCGGCGTAAGTGAGAGATGGAACACCGGGGTGGTTTTAGTCAGTAAGAGTCTGACAGACCCCTCCGCCCTCCCCGGGGCGGAGGACATCCATGAGGATTTCCCCCCGTCATCAAAAAAAAAAAAAAAGGTTAGGTTAGGTTGGGGTGCGGGCAGAAAACCTCCTCGTGTGCCTGACGGCTGCTCGTTCCTTTCGAATACGTTCGGGGGAAAGGGCAGTCGGACGGCCGGTGCATCCTGGGCACGGCCAATAGTCTTTCCACTTCGGAGAGGGTATTGTCTGTGGCGAATTTCTGCGTGGGGGGGAGCTTATGCTCCTGGGTCGGTCGTTTAGACCGCCCTACGGTCGCTCACTCCCTCTTCTGCTTACAGAGGATGGGTTGAGTGGGCGTAGGACGTTTCTCCATGGTGGAGAAACATGGGCGGCGCTCGTTGTGCACTTACCCTGCCAACGGGCTAGCAGCGGGGGATCTGATTCTCCCGACTGCAACCGTCGAAATCGTAATCCGTAACGAGATCATGGTCATGTTTTATGACTCGGAGCGGGACGAGGATCTTGGCTTAATCGCCCGGATCGCGAGGAAGATAACCTCTATAAAAAATTCCTCTAATACCAAGTTCTGGTGTGCGGCGAGGGTATGAATGGCTGAGGAGTAGTGTCATCTGCAGCTTT
Source organism: Polymixis flavicincta (assembly GCA_949987655.1). Lineage (NCBI taxonomy): Eukaryota > Metazoa > Arthropoda > Insecta > Lepidoptera > Noctuidae > Polymixis > Polymixis flavicincta. The sequence goes on from OX465195.1 coordinate 21,053,022, forward strand.
AGTTGCAGCTGGCGCATCAGTCTCAAGCGCACCCCCAGCCAGGGATTGGTGGACCCCCTGGTTGGGAAACAAATGTACACTTGCCTAGGGACAGGGGGTTACCCTAGGTGGACTTTTTATATCCCCCACACTCGTGGGAATCATATATGGATCTCTTAAATATAAAAACAAACGTTGAGAAGTCGCCGATCGTTTTGGTCGAGCGGTTGAGTGTGGGTGCAATGTCGGATTCCGACACTGCATCCGAGAAGGTGGCGAGCGTGGCGAGCGTTAGCTCGGAGCGCTCGCGAGCTACTGAGGGGATGTCTTCCCCCAAAGGAAGGAGAAAGCGCTCGCCACGCTCCCATAGCGTGGAAATGCCAGCCGCTAAAATGGCAACGGTCGGGAGTGGGCGAGGTCGCGCAGTTGCGAGCGGACCTTCGGCTCGTTTACCGGAGCGCATTGGGCGGGATCGTTCTGTGCCGGTATCCCAGCCCAAAACACCTGCCCCAGTGGAGCACGCGGAGAGCGTGGAGAGTGTGGACTCCGGGGCCACGATGTCGGACTCCAATGATGGTTTACTGCTGGGGTCCAACAAGGCCGAGGCCAATGCTGCCAAACGGGCGCAGCGCAAAGCCCGAGCCGCTGACGAGGTGGAAGAGTTGGCCCGTCAGCTGCGGGAACGGCGCTCAGCCCGGATGGCTGCCGGGGCGAGCCCATCGGCGGTGGCGCTCAGCCGCCAAGTGTTGGATGGCGTGAGCGTTGTCCTTCAGGTTGCCACTAAGTCCGGCAACTTGAAGGGCACGTTCACGCGCGCGCTGAAGGAGGCGGCCGACGGCATCAAAGAGGCCGTCGAGGTCCTCCAGAGTCGGTCGAGCACGGAGGAGACGGCGAAGCTGTGGGCAGAGAACCGCCGTCTCCAAGCCGAGCTGGAGGACCTCAAGCGGCAGTTTGCCACCCAGAGGACAGTTCCCGCGGCCACCGGATCACCGGTTCCGCAGTCGCCTCCATCGTCGACCCCAGCATCGGCCGCTGCACTTGCGGATGCGGAGGTCGAGAAGATCGCTCGCATCTGCATGATGCAGTGCGGGCAGATGGTGGGGGCTCGGCTCGAGGCCATCGAGGCGAGGCTACTCCCGGCCGAAATTCTGCGGCCACCGCTTGCTGCAGATACCCGAAAGGCGGCTGAATCCGCCAAATCGGGTTCCACGGCCGAACCAAGCGGGTCCGGGAAAGGTGCCAGCAAGCCTAAGAAGGTCAAGCCTGCGCTCACCTCCCGGAAGGCTGCTACCCCGGCGCCCAAGCCTGGGCCCACCTCTCAGATGGCTGCTCCCCCGGTGACCGCTCCCGGAACCTCTACGGAGGCCTGGACAACGGTCGTCAAGGGGGGCCGAAAGAAAAAGAAGAAGGCAGCGCCGCCTCCAGTCACTGTGGCATCGGCATCTTCTTCAAAGAGGACCCAACGGCCGCCTAGGCCAAGAGCCCCACGCTCCGCGGCTGTGGTAATAACACTGCAGCCCGGAGCTATCGAAAGGGGCGTCTCTTATAAGTCGGTCCTGATGGAGGCCAAAGCCAAGGTCGCTTTCCCCGACCTTGGCATACCGTCGGGCGTCGGTTTTAGGACGGCAATTACGGGGGCTCGGCTGCTGGAGGTGTCGGGTGCCTCTAACGGAGAGAAAGCGGACATCTTGGCCGCCAAATTGAGGGAGGTCCTCAACCCCGAGGACGTTCGAGTGTCCAGGCCAATGAAGACCGCCGAGCTGCGAGTCGACGGCCTGGACGACTCGACGACTCCGGCTGAGGTTGTGGCAGCCATCGCCAAAGCCGGAGGATGTCTGCCTGAGGACGTGCGCACGGGCGACATCCGAACCGGCGCTTCCGGTCTCGGAGCCATCTGGGTGCGGTGCCCAGTGTCGGCGGCAAACAAAGTCGCCGACGGAGGGCGCCTGTTGGTGGGCTGGGTTGCAGCGAGAGTCAAGCTGCTGCAACCCAGAGCGCTACGGTGCTACCGTTGCCTGGACATTGGGCATGTCCGGGCAGGGTGCACCGCCGAAATAGACCGCAGCGAGCAGTGCTTTCGCTGCAGTAAGCCTGGCCATAAGTCCGCCCAGTGCACAGCGGCGCCAAACTGCAGCCTCTGTACAGCTGCAGGAAGGCCCGCTGGGCACAGGGCGGGTGGAAGAGCGTGTGGCGCACCCACCACACAGAAGAAGAAGAGGAGAGGCACCAAGGCTGCCGGGGGCTCTTTACCCCCCCCTCAGCCTGGGTGCCCTACGGCCGACTCCCGGCCCAGTGATGGTGCGACGGAGGGAATGGACTGCGCATAATGGCGCCTTACCATTTCCTCCAGGGCAACATCAACCACGCTGCCAGAGCTCAGGATCTATTGATCCAGAGCATGGCAGAGTGGTCGATTGACGTGGCTGTGGTCGCCGAGCCGTATTTTGTCCCCCCCAGGGATAACTGGGTGGGAGACCTAGACGGCTCGGTGGCCATCATCGGCAGGGCTCTCGTCAACCCGTCCCGAGGTCGCGGTTGGGTGGCCGCCCTCGCGGACGGCATTGGCATTGTTGGGGCGTATTTCTCGCCCAACAAGAGCCTCGCCGACTTCGAGAACTTCCTTGTCGAGTTGGGGGCCGTCGTAGGCCGACTCCACCCTCGCCCAGTGCTGTTACTAGGGGATCTCAACGCCAAGTCTTCGGCGTGGGGATCCCCGGTGACCGATGCTAGGGGTGAGGCGCTGGAGGAGTGGGTGGTCACGACTGGCCTGGTCGTCCTAAACCGGGGCTCGGTATACACGTGCGTGCGGCAGCGGGGCGGTTCGATCGTGGACGTATCGTTCGCTAGCCCTGCTGTCGCGAGCCGTGTCCGCGACTGGCGTGTCGCGGTGGAGGTGGAGACGTTGTCGGATCACAGATATATCCGCTTCGACGTCTCCGCCCAGACCGCAGGCGGCCGCAGTCCATCGGCCCCGCGAACGGACGGCCCGCGCTGGGCGCGTAAGCGCATCGACAGGGAAGTTCTCGAGGAGGCCGCTGTTGTCCAGGCCTGGATCCGGGAGTCGGCGACGGTTGGACCCGTCGACGTCGAAGAGGAGGCGCTGTGGTTTCGCGGGGCGATGACGCAAATCAGCGACGCGTCCATGCCCCGCGTCCACACGCAATCAGGAAGGCGCCAGGTGTACTGGTGGTCTGCCGAGATCGCGCGACTACGTGTCGAGTGCGTGGCGGTCAGACGCCAGTACACCCGATACCGGAGGCGACGTCGTCGGGTCCCTGACGAAGAAGCCGCGCTGTATGAGGTGTACCGCGCGGCGAAGGAGGCTCTGTGGTTGGCCATCGGCGAAGCGAGGACGCGAGCCAGGGAGGAGTTGGAGACTCTCGACGGAGATCCGTGGGGGCGCCCGTATCGTGCGGTTCGAGGGAAACTTCGAGCCGCGGCGCCTCCACTCACGGAGAGTCTCCAACCCGAGCTGCTGGAAGATGTGGTCGCAGCGCTCTTCCCGGCTAGAGCGGAGCACACTCCGCCACCGATGGCTTTGCCCACAGCCGCAGAGCCTACCGAAGAGGTCGCCATCAACGTCCCAGAGGTGACACAGCCAGAGATGAGGGCGGCCGTGATGCGGCTCCGGGCCAAGAACGTGGCTCCGGGGCCCGATGGTATTCACGGCATAGTGCTAGCCCTCGCTCTGAAGGAGCTAGAGCCCCAACTGAGAGGACTCTACACCGCGTGCCTTGAGCAGGGCCAGTTTCCCACTTTGTGGAAATCTGGTCGTCTGGTCTTGCTCAAGAAGGTGGGGCGCCCCGCGGACTCGCCGTCCGCGTATAGGCCCATAGTGCTGCTCGACGAGGTGGGTAAGATGTTTGAGCGGATTATCGCCGCCCGCCTCGTCGGCCACTTAAGCAGGGAGGGGCCTGACCTAGCCGAGAGCCAGTTCGGCTTTCGGCACGGGCGCTCCACCATCCACGCGATATCGCGGGTGAGAGTCCTGGCGGAGGAAGCTGTGTCCCGGGGTGGGGTGATGTTGGCGGTGTCCTTGGACATTTCCAACGCCTTCAACACCCTGCCCTGGAGCTGCATCCGGGAGGCACTGCAGTACCATCGGGTGCCTCCATACCTCCGCCGCATCGTTGGGGCCTATCTGGCGGATAGGTGTGTCACCTACATGGGACGTGATGGCGGAAACCAGCGCCGCATGTCGTGCGGTGTTCCACAGGGTTCGGTCGTGGGACCGCTCCTGTGGAACATCGGGTACGACTGGGTGCTGAGGGGCGAGCTCCAGCCGGGCGTGGACCTGACGTGTTATGCAGATGATACGCTGGTCACAGCCCGGGGGAGCTCGTACAGGGAGGCAGCGTTGCTGGCGACGGCTGCGGTGTCACAGGTGGTGACCCGCATACGGCGCCTTGGCCTAGAGGTGGCCCTCAACAAGTCGGAGGCCATGGTCTTTCATGGCCCCCGGCGGGCGCCGCCGCCGGGATCACACATCGTGGTCGGGGGGTCCCGAATTGCTGTCGAGTCCACCATGAAGTATCTGGGATTGGTGCTCGACAGCCGGTGGGACTTCGGACCCCACTTCCAGCGGCTGGCGCCCAAGTTGTTGGGCGCGGCTGGGGCGCTGTCAACGCTGCTTCCCAATCTGGGGGGCCCGAGCGCCGCCTGTAGGCGGCTCTACGTGGGGATCGTGCGATCGATGGCCCTGTATGGGGCCCCGATCTGGGCGGCTGACCTGACGGCCGGCAGCATCGCTGTCTTGCGGAAACCGCAGCGAGCTATGGCCGTCAGAGTCATAAGGGGATATCGCACGATCTCCTACGAGGCGGCTTGCGTACTGGCCGGATCCCCACCGTGGGACCTCGAGGCGAAGGTACTCGCGTCGCTGCATCGGTGGCGCGAGGACTCGAGGGCGCGGGGCGAGTGGCTGACGCCGCGACATTTGGAGTTGCGTCGGTCACAGCTTCGCGCAGCCCTGGTGGCGGAATGGCGGGACAGGCTTTCACGCCCTACCGCCGGCTCCGCCACCATCGGGGCGATCCGGCCAGTACTCGAGCGCTGGCTCGGGAGGAGGCACGGCTCCCTGTCGTTTCGGGTGACACAGGTGCTCTCGGGGCATGGTTGCTTCGGGAAGTACCTGTGTCGCATAAACAGGGAGCCGGACGCTCGGTGTCACCACTGCGTCGACTGTCGGGAGGACACGGCGTGGCACACGCTGGCAGAGTGTGCCGCTTGGACGGAGCCACGCCGTGCCCTCATCTCAGGAGTAGGCAGTGATCTGTCGCTGCCGGCCGTTGTCGACTCGATGGTCGACAGCGAGGAGTCCTGGGACGCGGTGGTGTCCTTCTGCGAAACAGTCATTTCGCAGAAGGAGGCTGCGGAGAGGGAGCGGGAGATTGCTTCAGCTAACCCGATCCGCAGCAGACGCACCGGGCGTCGGCGGAGGGCGGACAACGCCCTCTTCCAGCCCCCCTAAATGGGTCCAGGGGCGACGGACTGGGGAATCCGTCGCCCCCTACTTCTTAGGACCCGAGATGGCGGCGCGTAGTGTTCCACGCGCGCCTCTCTTTGATGTGGGGGGGAGTTTAACACCTCACTCCCCCCTATCGCGAGGTGGCCCGCATAGGCGGGCCGGCACTAGTCGGGGATCGCGGAAGACTTACTAGTTCCCGTGATCCCCGGCGTAAGTGAGAGACGGAACACCGGGGTGGTTTTAGTCAGTAAGAGTCTGACAGACCCCTCCGCCCTCCCCGGGGCGGAGGACATCCATGAGGATTTCCCCCCGTCATCAAAAAAAAAAAAAAAAAAAAGGTTAGGTTAGGTTAGGTTAGGTTCGCTGTATGAGGTGTACCGCGCGGCTAAGGAGGCTCTGTGGCTGGCCATCGGCGAAGCGAGGACGCGAGCCAGGGAGGAGATGTTGGAGACTCTCGACGGAGATCCGTGGGGGCGCCCGTATCGTGCGGTTCGAGGGAAACTTCGAGCCGCGGCGCCTCCACTCACGGAGAGTCTCCAACCCGAGCTGTTGGAAGATGTGGTCGCAGCGCTCTTCCCGGCTAGAGCGGAGCACACTCCGCCGCCGATGGCTTTGCCCACAGCCGCAGAGCCTACCGAAGAGGTCGCCATCAGCGTCCCAGAGGTGACACAGCCAGAGATGAGGGCGGCCGTGATACGGCTCCGGGCCAAGAACGTGGCTCCGGGGCCCGATGGTATTCACGGCATAGTGCTAGCCCTCGCTCTGAAGGAGCTAGAGCCCCAACTGAGAGGACTCTACACCGCGTGCCTTGAGCAGGGCCAGTTTCCCACTTTGTGGAAATCTGGTCGTCTGGTCCTGCTCAAGAAGGTGGGGCGCCCCGCGGACTCGCCGTCCGCGTACAGGCCCATAGTGCTGCTCGACGAGGTGGGTAAGATGTTTGAGCGGATTATCGCCGCCCGCCTCGTCGGACACTTAAGCAGGGAGGGGCCTGACCTAGCCGAGAGCCAGTTCGGCTTTCGGCACGGGCGCTCCACCATCCACGCGATATCGCGGGTGAGAGTCCTGGCGGAGGAAGCTGTGTCCCGGGGCGGGGTGATGTTGGCGGTGTCCTTGGACATTTCCAACGCCTTCAACACCCTGCCCTGGAGCTGCATTCGGGAGGCACTGCGGTACCATCGGGTGCCCCCGTACCTCCGCCGCATCGTTGGGGCCTATCTGGCGGATAGGTGTGTCACCTACATGGGACGTGATGGCGGAAACCAGCGCCGCATGTCGTGCGGTGTTCCACAGGGTTCGGTCGTGGGACCGCTCCTGTGGAACATCGGGTACGACTGGGTGCTGAGGGGCGAGCTCCAGCCGGGCGTGGACCTTACGTGTTATGCAGATGACACGCTGGTCACGGCCCGGGGGAGCTCGTACAGGGAGGCAGCGTTGCTGGCGACGGCTGCGGTGTCACAGGTGGTGACCCGCATACGGCGTCTTGGCCTGGAGGTGGCCCTCAACAAGTCGGAGGCCATGGTCTTTCATGGCCCCCGGCGGGCGCCGCCGCCGGGATCACACATCGTGGTCGGGGGGTCCCGAATTGCTGTCGAGTCCACCATGAAGTATCTGGGATTGGTGCTCGACAGCCGGTGGGATTTCGGACCCCACTTCCAGCGGCTGGCGCCCAAGTTGTTGGGCGCGGCTGGGGCGCTGTCAACGCTGCTTCCCAATCTGGGGGGCCCGAGCGCCGCCTGTAGGCGGCTCTACGTGGGGATCGTGCGGTCGATGGCCCTGTATGGGGCCCCGATCTGGGCGGCTGACCTGACGGCCGGCAGCATCGCTGTCTTGCGGAAACCGCAGCGAGCTATGGCCGTCAGAGTCATCAGGGGGTATCGCACGATCTCCTACGAGGCGGCTTGCGTACTGGCCGGATCCCCACCGTGGGACCTCGAGGCGAAGGTACTCGCGTCGCTGCATCGGTGGCGCGAGGACTCGAGGGCGCGGGGCGAGTGGCTGACGCCGCGACATTTGGAGTTGCGTCGGTCACAGCTTCGCGCAGCCCTGGTGGCGGAATGGCGGGACAGGCTTTCACGCCCTACCGCCGGCTCCGCCACCATCGGGGCGATCCGGCCAGTACTCGAGCGCTGGCTCGGGAGGAGGCACGGCTCCCTGTCGTTTCGGGTGACACAGGTGCTCTCGGGGCATGGTTGCTTCGGGAAGTACCTGTGTCGCATAAACAGGGAGCCGGACGCTCGGTGTCACCACTGCGTCGACTGTCGGGAGGACACGGCGTGGCACACGCTGGCAGAGTGTGCCGCTTGGACGGAGCCACGCCGTGCCCTCATCTCAGGAGTAGGCAGTGATCTGTCGCTGCCGGCCGTTGTCGACTCGATGGTCGACAGCGAGGAGTCCTGGGACGCGGTGGTGTCCTTCTGCGAAACAGTCATTTCGCAGAAGGAGGCTGCGGAGAGGGAGCGGGAGATTGCTTCAGCTAACCCGATCCGCAGCAGACGCACCGGGCGTCGGCGGAGGGCGGACAACGCCCTCTTCCAGCCCCCCTAAATGGGTCCAGGGGCGACGGACTGGGGAATCCGTCGCCCCCTACTTCTTAGGACCCGAGATGGCGGCGCGTAGTGTTCCACGCGCGCCTCTCTTTGATGTGGGGGGGAGTTTAACACCTCACTCCCCCCTATCGCGAGGTGGCCCGCATAGGCGGGCCGGCACTAGTCGGGGATCGCGGAAGACTCAATAGTTCCCGTGATCCCCGGTGTACGTGAGAGACGGAACACCGGGGTGGTTTTAGTCAGTAAGAGTCTGACAGACCCCTCCGCCCTCCCCGGGGCGGAGGACATCCATGAGGATTTCCCCCCGTCATCAAAAAAAAAAAAAAAAGGTTAGGTTAGGTTAGGTTAGGTTAGGTTAGGTTAGGTTTAAACAGGGAGCCGGACGCTCGGTGTCACCACTGCGTCGACTGTCGGGAGGACACGGCGTGGCACACGCTGGCAGAGTGTGCCGCTTGGACGGAGCCGCGCCGTGCCCTCGTCTCAGGAGTAGGCAGTGACCTGTCGCTGCCGGCCGTTGTCGACTCGATGGTCGACAGCGAGGAGTCCTGGGACGCGGTGGTGTCCTTCTGCGAAACAGTCATCTCGCAGAAGGAGGCTGCGGAGAGGGAGCGGGAGATTGCTTCAGCTAACCCGATCCGCAGCAGACGCACCGGGCGTCGGCGGAGGGCGGACAACGCCCTCTTCCAGCCCCCCTAAATGGGTCCAGGGGCGACGGACTGGGGAATCCGTCGCCCCCTACTTCTTAGGACCCGAGATGGCGGCGCGTAGTGTTCCACGCGCGCCTCTCTTTGATGTGGGGGGGAGTTTAACACCTCACTCCCCCCTATCGCGAGGTGGCCCGCATAGGCGGGCCGGCACTAGTCGGGGATCGCGGAAGACTCAATAGTTCCCGTGATCCCCGGTGTACGTGAGAGACGGAACACCGGGGTGGTTTTAGTCAGTAAGAGTCTGACAGACCCCTCCGCCCTCCCCGGGGCGGAGGACATCCATGAGGATTTCCCCCCGTCATCAAAAAAAAAAAAAAAAAAAAAAAAAAAAAAAAAAAAAAAAAAAAAAAAGGTTAGGTTAGGTTAGGTTAGGTTTCGGTATACACGTGCGTGCGGCAGCGGGGCGGTTCGATCGTAGACGTATCGTTCGCTAGCCCTGCTGTCGCGAGCCGTGTCCGCGACTGGCGTGTCGCGGTGGAGGTGGAGACGTTGTCGGATCACAGATATGTCCGCTTCGACGTCTCCGCCCAGACCACAGGCGGCCGCAGTCCATCGGCCCCGCGAACGGACGGCCCGCGCTGGGCGCGTAAGCGCATCGACAGGGAAGTTCTCGAGGAGGCCGCTGTTGTCCAGGCCTGGATCCGGGAGTCGGCGACGGTTGGACCCGTCGACGTCGAAGAGGAGGCGCTGTGGTTTCGCGGGGTGATGACGCAAATCAGCGACGCGTCCATGCCCCGCGTCCACACGCAATCAGGAAGGCGCCAGGTGTACTGGTGGTCTGCCGAGATCGCGCGACTACGTGTCGAGTGCGTGGCGGTCAGACGCCAGTACACCCGATACCGGAGGCGACGTCGTCGGGTCTCTGACGAAGAAGCCGCGCTGTATGAGGTGTACCGCGCGGCTAAGGAGGCTCTGTGGCTGGCCATCGGCGAAGCGAGGACGCGAGCCAGGGAGGAGATGTTGGAGACTCTCGACGGAGATCCGTGGGGGCGCCCGTATCGTGCGGTCCGAGGGAAACTTCGAGCCGCGGCGCCTCCACTCACGGAGAGTCTCCAACCCGAGCTGCTGGAAGATGTGGTCGCAGCGCTCTTCCCGGCTAGAGCGGAGCACACTCCGCCGCCGATGGCTTTGCCCACAGCCGCAGAGCCTACCGAAGAGGTCGCCATCAGCGTCCCAGAGGTGACACAGCCAGAGATGAGGGCGGCCGTGATGCGGCTCCGGGCCAAGAACGTGGCTCCGGGGCCCGATGGTATTCACGGCATCGTGCTAGCCCTCGCTCTGAAGGAGCTAGAGCCCCAACTGAGAGGACTCTACACCGCGTGCCTTGAGCAGGGCCAGTTTCCCACTTTGTGGAAATCTGGTCGTCTGGTCCTGCTCAAGAAGGTGGGGCGCCCCGCGGACTCGCCGTCCGCGTACAGGCCCATAGTGCTGCTCGACGAGGTGGGTAAGATGTTTGAGCGGATTATCGCCGCCCGCCTCGTCGGCCACTTAAGCAGGGAGGGGCCTGACCTAGCCGAGAGCCAGTTCGGCTTTCGGCACGGGCGCTCCACCATCCACGCGATATCGCGGGTGAGAGTCCTGGCGGAGGAAGCGGTGTCCCGGGGCGGGGTGATGTTGGCGGTGTCCTTGGACATTTCCAACGCCTTCAACACCCTGCCCTGGAGCTGCATCCGGGAGGCACTGCGGTACCATCGGGTGCCCCCGTACCTCCGCCGCATCGTTGGGGCCTATCTGGCGGATAGGTGTGTCACCTACATGGGACGTGATGGCGGAAACCAGCGCCGCATGTCGTGCGGTGTTCCACAGGGTTCGGTCGTGGGACCGCTCCTGTGGAACATCGGGTACGACTGGGTGCTGAGGGGCGAGCTCCAGCCGGGCGTGGACCTTACGTGTTATGCAGATGACACGCTGGTCACGGCCCGGGGGAGCTCGTACAGGGAGGCAGCGTTGCTGGCGACGGCTGCGGTGTCACAGGTGGTGACCCGCATACGGCGTCTTGGCCTGGAGGTGGCCCTCAACAAGTCGGAGGCCATGGTCTTTCATGGCCCCCGGCGGGCGCCGCCGCCGGGATCACACATCGTGGTCGGGGGGTCCCGAATTGCTGTCGAGTCCACCATGAAGTATCTGGGATTGGTGCTCGACAGCCGGTGGGATTTCGGACCCCACTTCCAGCGGCTGGCGCCCAAGTTGTTGGGCGCGGCTGGGGCGCTGTCAACGCTGCTTCCCAATCTGGGGGGCCCGAGCGCCGCCTGTAGGCGGCTCTACGTGGGGATCGTGCGGTCGATGGCCCTGTATGGGGCCCCGATCTGGGCGGCTGACCTGACGGCCGGCAGCATCGCTGTCTTGCGGAAACCGCAGCGAGCTATGGCCGTCAGAGTCATCAGGGGGTATCGCACGATCTCCTACGAGGCGGCTTGCGTACTGGCCGGATCCCCACCGTGGGACCTCGAGGCGAAGGTACTCGCGTCGCTGCATCGGTGGCGCGAGGACTCGAGGGCGCGGGGCAAGTGGCTGACGCCGCGACATTTGGAGTTGCGTCGGTCACAGCTTCGCGCAGCCCTGGTGGCGGAATGGCGGGACAGGCTTTCACGCCCTACCGCCGGCTCCGCCACCATCGGGGCGATCCGGCCAGTACTCGAGCGCTGGCTCGGGAGGAGGCACGGCTCCCTGTCGTTTCGGGTGACACAGGTGCTCTCGGGGCATGGTTGCTTCGGGAAGTACCTGTGTCGCATAAACAGGGAGCCGGACGCTCGGTGTCACCACTGCGTCGACTGTCGGGAGGACACGGCGTGGCACACGCTGGCAGAGTGTGCCGCTTGGACGGAGCCACGCCGTGCCCTCATCTCAGGAGTAGGCAGTGATCTGTCGCTGCCGGCCGTTGTCGACTCGATGGTCGACAGCGAGGAGTCCTGGGACGCGGTGGTGTCCTTCTGCGAAACAGTCATTTCGCAGAAGGAGGCTGCGGAGAGGGAGCGGGAGATTGCTTCAGCTAACCCGATCCGCAGCAGACGCACCGGGCGTCGGCGGAGGGCGGACAACGCCCTCTTCCAGCCCCCCTAAATGGGTCCAGGGGCGACGGACTGGGGAATCCGTCGCCCCCTACTTCTTAGGACCCGAGATGGCGGCGCGTAGTGTTCCACGCGCGCCTCTCTTTGATGTGGGGGGGAGTTTAACACCTCACTCCCCCCTATCGCGAGGTGGCCCGCATAGGCGGGCCGGCACTAGTCGGGGATCGCGGAAGACTCAATAGTTCCCGTGATCCCCGGTGTACGTGAGAGACGGAACACCGGGGTGGTTTTAGTCAGTAAGAGTCTGACAGACCCCTCCGCCCTCCCCGGGGCGGAGGACATCCATGAGGATTTCCCCCCGTCATCAAAAAAAAAAAAAAAAAAGGTTAGGTTAGGTTAGGTTAGGTTGGGGTGCAGGCAGAAAACCTCCTCGTGTGCCTGACGGCTGCTCGTTCCTTTCGAATACGTTCGGGGGAAAGGGCAGTCGGACGGCCGGTGCATCCTGGGCACGGCCAATAGTCTTTCCACGTCGGAGAGGGTATTTGCTGTGGCGAATTTCTGCGTGGGGGGGGAGCTTATGCTCCTGGGTCGGTCGTTTAGACCGCCCTACGGTCGCTCACTCCCTCTTCTGCTTACAGAGGATGGGTTGAGTGGGCGTAGGACTTTTCTCCAAGGAGGAGAAACATGGGCGGCGCTCGTTGTGCACTTACCCTGCCAACGGGCTAGCAGCGGGGGATCTGATTCTTCCGACTGCAACCGTCGAAATCGTAATCCGTAACGAGATCATGGTCATGTTTTATGACTCGGAGCGGGACGAGGATCTTGGCTTAATCGCCCGGATCGCGAGGAAGATAACCTCTATAAAAAATTCCTCTAATACCAAGTTTTGGTGTGCGGCGAGGGTATGAATGGCTGAGGAGTAGTGTCATCTGCAGCTTCTCAGTTGCAGGTGGCGCATCAGTCTCAAGCGCACCCCCAGCCAGGGATTGGTGGACCCCCTGGTTGGGTTACAAATGTACACTTACCTAGGGACAGGGGGTAACCCTAGGTGGACTTTTTATATCCCCCACACTCGTGGGAATCATATGGATACCAATTTTTTGAAAACAACAGTTGAGAAGTCGCCGATCGTTTTGGTCGAGCGGTTGAGTGTGGGTGCAATGTCAGATCCTGACACTGCATCCGAGAAGATGGCGAGCGCGGCGAGCGTTAGTTCGCAGCGCTCGCGGGCTATGGAGGGGATGTCTTCCCCCAAAGGAAGAAGAAAGCGCTCGCCACGCTCCCATAGCGTGGAAATGCCGGCCGCTAAGGTGGCAACGGGCGGAAGAGGGCGAGGTCGCGCAATTGCTAGCGGACCTTCGAATCGTTTGTCGGAGTGCGGTGCTTCCGGGGCGATATCGCGACCCGACACGCCGGCTCCGTTGGAGCATGCGGCGAGCGTTGAGAGTGTGGGCAGTGACTCCGGGCCCGCATTCTCAGACGCCGGTGAGGGCTTGATGCTGCCCTCAAATAAGGCGGAGGCCATTGCGGCTAAGCGGGCGCAGCGAAAGGCCAGAGCAGCTGACGAGGTAGAAGAGTTGGCCCGACAGCTGCGGGAGCGGCGCTCAGCCCGGATGGCTGCCGGGGGATGCCCATCGGCGGTGGCGCTCAGCCGCCAAGTTTTGGATGGCGTGAGCGTTGTCCTTCAGGTTGCCACTAAATCCGGCAACTTGAAGGGCACGTTCACGCGCGCGCTGAAGGAGGCGGCTGACGGCATCAAAGAGGCCGTCGAGGTCCTCCAAAGTCGGTCGAGCACGGAGGAGACGGCGAAGCTGTGGGCAGAGAACCGCCGTCTCCAAGCCGAGCTGGAGGACCTCAAGCGGCAGTTTGCCGCCCAGAGGGCAGTTCCCGCGGCCACTCAATCGCTGGTCCCGCCGCCGGCTCCATCCACGGCCCCATCATCGGTCCCTGCACTTGCGGATGCGGAGATCGAAAAGATCGCTCGCATCTGCATGATGCAGTGCGGACAGATGGTGGGGGCTCGGATGGAGGCCATAGAGGGGAGGCTCCTCCCGGCCGAAATTCTACGGCCACCGCTTGCTGCCGATGCGCGGAAGTCGGCTGAACCCGCCAAATCGGGGCCGACGACTGTGGCTGCTGAGCCAAGCGGGTCCGGGAAGGGAGCCAGCAAGCCCAAGAAGACCAAGGCCAAGTCTGCGCCCACTTCCCAGAAGGCTGCTCCCCCCGCGTCCATGCCTGTGCCCACTTTCCAGACGGCCGCTCCCCCGGCGAACGCTTCCGGGCCGCCTACGGAGGCTTGGACAACGGTTGTCAAAGGGGGCCGAAAGAAGAGGAAGAAGGCAGCTCCACCTGCACCCGCTAAGGCACCTGCACCGGCCGCGCAGAAGAGCCAGAGGCCGCCTAGGCCAAGAGCCCCACGCTCCGCGGCTGTAGTTATAACACTGCAGCCCGGAGCCGTCGAAAGGGGCGTCTCGTATAAGGCGGTCCTACTGGAGGCTAAAGCCAAAGTCACGCTCCCCGAACTTGGCATTTCGTCCGGCCTAAGATGTAGGCCGGCGATGACGGGGGCGCGGCTGCTGGAGGTGCCGGGTGCCTCGAGCGGCGAGAAGGCGGACATCCTGGCCGCCAAGCTGAGGGAGGTGCTCAACCCCGAGGACGTTCGAGTGTCCAGGCCTATGAAGACTGCTGAGCTGCGCGTCGACGGCCTGGACGACTCGACCACCCCGGCTGAGGTTGTGGCGGCCATTGCCAGAACCGGAGGTTGTCCGCCTGATGATGTGCGGGTGGGCGAGATTCGCACCGACGCTTCCGGGCTCGGGGTCGTTTGGGTGCGGTGCCCGGTGGCGGCGGGCAATAAAGTCGCTGATGGTGGACGACTCTTGGTCGGGTGGGTTGCAGCAAGGGTCAAACTGCTGCAACCCAGGGCGCTGCGGTGCTACCGGTGCCTGGACATTGGGCATGTCCGGGCGAGGTGCACCGCTGCTATAGACCGCAGCGAGCAATGTTTTCGCTGCGGTCTACCCGGCCATAAATCCGCCCAGTGCACAGCGGCACCAAACTGCAGCCTCTGTACAGCTGCAGGGAGGCCCGCTGGGCACAGGGCGGGTGGAAGAGCTTGTGGCGCACCCACCACAAAGAAGAAGAGAAGGAGAGGCACCAAGGCTGCCGGGGGCTCTTTACCCCCCCCTCAGCCTGGGTGCCCTACGGCCGACTCCCGGCCCAGTGATGGTGCGGAAATGGACTGCGCTTAATGGCGCCTTACCATTTCCTCCAGGGCAACATCAACCACGCTGCCAGAGCTCAGGATCTATTGATCCAGAGCATGGCAGAGTGGTCGATTGACGTGGCTGTGGTCGCCGAGCCGTATTTTGTCCCCCCCAGGGATAACTGGGTGGGAGACCTAGACGGCTTGGTGGCCATCATCGGCAGGGCTCTCGTCAACCCGTCCCGAGGTCGCGGTTGGGTGGCCGCCCTCGCGGACGGCATTGGCATTGTTGGAGCGTATTTCTCGCCCAACAAGAGCCTCGCCGACTTCGAGAACTTCCTTGTCGAGTTGGGGGCCGTCGTAGGCCGACTCCACCCTCGCCCCGTGCTGTTACTAGGGGATCTCAACGCCAAGTCTTCGGCGTGGGGATCTCCGGTGACCGATGCTAGGGGTGAGGTGTTGGAGGAGTGGGTGGTCACGACTGGCCTGGTCGTCCTAAACCGGGGCTCGGTATACACGTGCGTGCGGCAGCGGGGCGGTTCGATCGTAGACGTATCGTTCGCTAGCCCTGCTGTCGCGAGCCGTGTCCGCGACTGGCGTGTCGCGGTGGAGGTGGAGACGTTGTCGGATCACAGATATATCCGCTTCGACGTCTCCGCCCAGACCGCAGGCGGCCGCAGTCCATCGGCCCCGCGAACGGACGGCCCGCGCTGGGCGCGTAAGCGCATCGACAGGGAAGTTCTCGAGGAGGCCGCTATTGTCCAGGCCTGGATCCGGGAGTCGGCGACGGTTGGACCCGTCGACGTCGAAGAGGAGGCGCTGTGGTTTCGCGGGGCGATGACGCAAATCAGCGACGCGTCCATGCCCCGCGTCCACACGCAATCGGGAAGGCGCCAGGTGTACTGGTGGTCTGCCGAGATCGCGCGATTACGTGTCGAGTGCGTGGCGGTCAGACGCCAGTACACCCGATACCGGAGGCGACGTCGTCGGGTCCCTGACGAAGAAGCCGCGCTGTATGAGGTGTACCGCGCGGCTAAGGAGGCTCTGTGGTTGGCCATCGGCGAAGCGAGGACGCGAGCCAGGGAGGAGATGTTGGAGACTCTCGACGGAGATCCGTGGGGGCGCCCGTATCGTGCGGTTCGAGGGAAACTTCGAGCCGCGGCGCCTCCACTCACGGAGAGTCTTCAACCCGAGCTGCTGGAAGATGTGGTCGCAGCGCTCTTCCCGGCTAGAGCGGAGCACACTCCGCCGCCGATGGCTTTGCCCACAGCCGCAGAGCCTACCGAAGAGGTCGCCATCAACGTCCCAGAGGTGACACAGCCAGAGATGAGGGCGGCCGTGATGCGGCTCCGGGCCAAGAACGTGGCTCCGGGGCCCGATGGTATTCACGGCATCGTGCTAGCCCTCGCTCTGAAGGAGCTAGAGCCCCAACTGAGAGGACTCTACACCGCGTGCCTTGAGCAGGGCCAGTTTCCCACTTTGTGGAAAGCTGGTCGTCTGGTCTTGCTCAAGAAGGTGGGGCGCCCCGCGGACTCGCCGTCCGCGTACAGGCCCATAGTGCTGCTCGACGAGGTGGGTAAGATGTTTGAGCGGATTATCGCCGCCCGCCTCGTCGGCCACTTAAGCAGAGAGGGGCCTGACCTAGCCGAGAGCCAGTTTGGCTTTCGGCACGGGCGCTCCACCATCCACGCGATATCGCGGGTGAGAGTCCTGGCGGAGGAAGCTGTGTCCCGGGGTGGGGTGATGTTGGCGGTGTCCTTGGACATTTCCAACGCCTTCAACACCCTGCCCTGGAGCTGCATCCGGGAGGCACTGCAGTACCATCGGGTGCCTCCGTACCTCCGCCGCATCGTTGGGGCCTATCTGGCGGATAGGTGTGTCACCTACATGGGACGTGATGGCGGAAACCAGCGCCGCATGTCGTGCGGTGTTCCACAGGGTTCGGTCGTGGGACCGCTCCTGTGGAACATCGGGTACGACTGGGTGCTGAGGGGCGAGCTCCAGCCGGGCGTGGACCTGACGTGTTATGCAGATGACACGCTGGTCACGGCCCGGGGGAGCTCGTACAGGGAGGCAGCGTTGCTGGCGACGGCTGCGGTGTCACAGGTGGTGACCCGCATACGGCGCCTTGGCCTGGATGTGGCCCTCAACAAGTCGGAGGCCATGGTCTTTCATGGCCCCCGGCGGGCGCCGCCACCGGGATCACACATCGTGGTCGGGGGGTCCCGAATTGCTGTCGAGTCCACCATGAAGTATCTGGGATTGGTGCTCGACAGCCGGTGGGATTTCGGACCCCACTTCCAGCGGCTGGCGCCCAAGTTGTTGGGCGCGGCTGGGGCGCTGTCAACGCTGCTTCCCAATCTGGGGGGCCCGAGCGCCGCCTGTAGGCGGCTCTACGTGGGGATCGTGCGATCGATGGCCCTGTATGGGGCCCCGATCTGGGCGGCTGACCTGACGGCCGGCAGCATCGCTGTCTTGCGGAAACCGCAGCGAGCTATGGCCGTCAGAGTCATAAGGGGATATCGCACGATCTCCTACGAGGCGGCTTGCGTACTGGCCGGATCCCCACCGTGGGACCTCGAGGCGAAGGTACTCGCGTCGCTGCATCGGTGGCGCGAGGACTCGAGGGCGCGGGGCGAGTGGCTGACGCCGCGACATTTGGAGTTGCGTCGGTCACAGCTTCGCGCAGCCCTGGTGGTGGAATGGCGGGACAGGCTTTCACGCCCTACCGCCGGCTCCGCCACCATCGGGGCGATCCGGCCAGTACTCGAGCGCTGGCTCGGGAGGAGGCACGGCTCCCTGTCGTTTCGGGTGACACAGGTGCTCTCGGGGCATGGTTGCTTCGGGAAGTACCTGTGTCGCATAAACAGGGAGCCGGACGCTCGGTGTCACCACTGCGTCGACTGTCGGGAGGACACGGCGTGGCACACGCTGGCAGAGTGTGCCGCTTGGACGGAGCCACGCCGTGCCCTCATCTCAGGAGTAGGCAGTGACCTGTCGCTGCCGGCCGTTGTCGACTCGATGGTCGACAGCGAGGAGTCCTGGGACGCGGTGGTGTCCTTCTGCGAAACAGTCATCTCGCAGAAGGAGGCTGCGGAGAGGGAGCGGGAGATCGCTTCTGCTAACCCGATCCGCAGCAGACGCACCGGGCGTCGGCGGAGGGCGGACAACGCCCTCTTCCAGCCCCCCTAAATGGGTCCAGGGGCGACGGACTGGGGAATCCGTCACCCCCTACTTCTTAGGACCCGAGATGGCGGCGCGTAGTGTTCCACGCGCGCCTCTCTTTGATGTGGGGGGGAGTTTAACACCTCACTCCCCCCCTATCGCGAGGTGGCCCGCATAGGCGGGCCGGCACTAGTCGGGGATCGCGGAAGACTTACTAGTTCCCGTGATCCCCGGCGTAAGTGAGAGACGGAACACCGGGGTGGTTTTAGTCAGTAAGAGTCTGACAGACCCCTCCGCCCTCCCCGGGACGGAGGACACAAAAAAAAAAAAGGTTAGGTTAGGTTAGGTTAGGTTAGGTTAGGTTAGGTTAGGTTAGGTTAGGTTAGGTTAGGTTAGGTTAGGTTAGGTTAGGTTAGGTTAGGTTAGGTTAGGTTAGGTTAGGTTAGGTTAGGTTAGGTTAGGTTAGGTTAGGTTAGGTTAGGTTAGGTTAGGTTAGGTTAGGTTAGGTTAGGTTAGGTTAGGTTAGGTTAGGTTAGGTTAGGTTAGGTTAGGTTAGGTTAGGTTAGGTTAGGTTAGGTTAGGTTAGGTTAGGTTAGGTTAGGTTAGGTTAGGTTAGGTTAGGTTAGGTTAGGTTAGGTTAGGTTAGGTTAGGTTAGGTTAGGTTAGGTTAGGTTAGGTTAGGTTAGGTTAGGTTAGGTTAGGTTAGGTTAGGTTAGGTTAGGTTAGGTTAGGTTAGGTTAGGTTAGGTTAGGTTAGGTTAGGTTAGGTTAGGTTAGGTTAGGTTAGGTTAGGTTAGGTTAGGTTAGGTTAGGTTAGGTTAGGTTAGGTTAGGTTAGGTTAGGTTAGGTTAGGTTAGGTTAGGTTAGGTTTTTTTTTTTTTTTTTTTTTTTTGTTTTGGCAGGAGTGGGAAATCCTCATGGACACCCAGACTGCCTCACTAGTGACGCAGTCTGGGTAGTGCCGGACTCTTACCGGCTAAAACCCACTCCTGCCCTTGCTCAGTGTCCCTCTGACATGATCAGAGACCTTATTGAACCATTTGCTGATTTTTTGTCATTCTTAATTATATTTAATATTGACATTTTTGCTGTCTTCAATCCTATCCCAGGAAGGGGAGAGTTGCCGGAAGCAGACGCTTCATTTTATCTTATTTTTTAATGATTTTGTTGATTGAAATCAATCTTTGTATGAGTCTAATATACTTTATCGTACTTGCCTAATAAACTGACTAATTTTCTTATATGACTACATTTGTGATTATATTTTTATTTATTTTTTTGCTTTTTCTGTTTTTTCCTTTACCTTAAGTCTATCTATTCTAATTACAATAAAATTATATCTCTAACTTAATCAACGCTAAATTTATGTTATGTCTATCCTAATATATATCAATATATCATATAAACATGTTTTATTTCCTAGTTTTTATTTCTTATCCTATCGTTTCTTACTAATAATTTTATGTTAACTTTCCGGTGTTTGTGTTCTGTCAATTCTGGCAGAATTACAGCTGCTATTCTAAGGTAAGTATTATATTTTAGTTTTTCCTGCTTTTCATTTATGTACGTCCAGGTTTTAAACTTTGCTGTCAAAGCTTTGTTATTATATTTTCCTTTTTGTTTCAGATGCTGCTCGGCGACTTGCTTACCGGATCGATGCATCATTTTGAATGCCAATTCCAGGATGTCAACCTCTTTGATATGAGCGATCTCATTTGACCACCACGATAAGGAAAATTTAAATTTAATTCCGGTTGTTGTATTTTTAATAGAGTTTTGGTTTATTTTGCTTGCTGAATCTACTTTATTGAAATTAATTTGGAATTCTGTCATGTCTAATTGGGTGTTTGTTTGGAATTGGGTCATTTTCTTATGAAACTGGTTCCAATTCAAATGTTTTTTGGTATTTCTTTTTGTTACTATAAAACTGATCGTTTTAGGTTTCTGATTACTAATTCTCAATACTATGTCGCTGTGGTCAAATGCGTTGTTTCCGGGAGTGGGTACCTTAGCAATACGCCACCGACAGGCGCGCCAATGCGTCCCACTTCACGCGTATCGGGCACGCACTGTCGAAGGCGCTGTGGTTGGTGTTATCCATCTTGGCCAGCACGCAGTTGTGGCACTTAGGAACCTCTTCAGCCAGCCGGGATGGACAGTCGGCACGCAGGTGGGGGTCGCCGCAGTGGACGCAGAGATCGGCGGGCCTCGTGCACAACTTCCTGCCATGGCCGAAGCAGAGGCAGCGGGTGCACTGCACCAGTGGTGATTGGTCCTGCACTCGCACCCGCTGCAAGTCGATGTGCACGCGACCCGCCGTCGTCAGCCGCTGCCACACGGTCGGGGACACCTGCAGGATGACGTGGCACATGTGGGGGTTCCTCGTCTTACGACGGTACTTCACCCCCAACCTCACATCATCTGCAGGAATGTCCCCGATCAGGTGGGTGTTCTGCCGCTGCAAAGCCTGTGTAAGCTCCACATCTGAGTGGCAGGAGAGGACGTCCTTGATAATTATTAGCGGGTCCTTGTTCTTAACCTCTTCTGCCACCAGATTGCCTGCTCTCCGGATCCGTTCGGTCACCTTCGTCATCTCCTCTCGGGTCCCAAATCCGACCACCACCTTCTGGTCCCTCGCCTTGCGCAGCCGCTCCACCCTTGTGCCCTCGTTTCGGGCATCGACCGCCGTCCTGAGCTTCTCAATGACCTCTTCACTCGTGTCCATATCATTCACAGATGATACAACTACAGAGTGAAGAGGCCCTTGGATGTTCTGCTTCGGGCAGGCGGTGACTTCCGCGAAGGTTGGGCCCTGGCTTGCGACGTAGCGAGGGGCCAGCTGGAGATTCTCCGATAGGGCCTGGGTATGTTGTTGACATACCTGCAATGCCTCCCTGTGTTCCTTGAGTCCTACCACCAGGCTTCTCATGAGCTCCGTCGATCCATCTGTAGTCGGCTTGGGATCATGTGCCGATTCTAGCATGTCCGATCTGTCAGCTGCTCTTTCTTTATCGGTTTCGGCCTCTTTAACCAGCTGGTAGAGCCTCTCGACTGCTTTTGTTATCTCGTCTTTGATTTCCTTTTTCAGGTTTCGAGAGCTTAACAACTGCATTTTCGCCTTTTGGAGGCACGCCTTTGCCTCCGTGGTTCGGTTTAAGTACCTCACGGGGGGCGTGTCTCGCGGCGAGCCCTCTTCGATCCCCTCTGACTGCTTTGGTCCATCCAAATTGCTCTGGTGGGCAAGCGTTAATTTCGACCTCAGCTTAGGCGGAGAAGGCAATGGGGCCTTCTTCGGAGGCGTCGGTGTTTTTAGAGGCTTTCCAGATGATCGGTCAGCCTCCCACTCCCCGATACTACGCCTCACCGAGGGGCCAGCCTGTGCCAGTCGTTGTTTTTCCGTGTCCATAGTCTCTGACGAGACCTTTGTCGACGGCGAGGCTCTGGAGCCGAGCGAGCTCGTGGTGTTCTTGGCTGGTGTACGGTACATTTTGTTGGTCAAAGTGAAGGTCAGGTTCATAGAGGGCTTGTCAGAAGACACTGATGCTTACTTCTGTGTCCCTGTAAATGGGGGATTAGCACAGAAGTAACGTCAGAAAACGTACGTAATCAAACTAAATAAAGTATACTAAAATAAGTCGTCCGACGTTCGAGCGACCGTCAAGTCAATAAACTACTAAAAATAAAAGAAAACAAAAAGTCCTAAGACTAATAAATGGTCAACCCTTTGCCAAAACCAGATTCGTCCACCTAGCTAGTAGACACAGGGTGGGTGGGCGGGCAAAATTTTTTCGCGTTTCGTCAATTATTTTTGCTGGGATGGTCTCAGGTAGCCCAATTATGAATATAGTAGCTGAAAACAGCGTCAAATTACCTCACCGGGAAGCAAAGTTATATCGATTCTATGCAAACTTGGTTTGCTTAGGTAGAATTTGATGGCTACGAATTGTATAGAACAAAGAAAAATTCTAGGTATCTAAGTGGCTATATACGCTAGACGGACGGGCGAGGTGTCGAAAGACGCGTCTCCGCGCGAGCTAGCCAACTACGGTGTCACTGAAAATTATGCTGAACAAAATTTTTGATTTTCCAATGAAAAACGTGAATTTTTACCGAAAATTTAACCAAAACCAGGACTACTGTCTACCCCACAAGACTCGGACTCGCGCAACGCGCACCGGAATGCAGGTAAGGCAGGTAAGTATGTATTGAAACTAATTTAAACGGACTTTAATGGAAGAATTTTGATTTAAAAATAAAAATGTGTTTCTAATACAAAAATTGAATGAATTTTCTATGTCTATAGGCGAAAAGAAAATTTTTTTCGCGTTTCGTCAATTATTTTTGCTGGGATGGTCTCAGGTAGCCCAATTATGAATATAGTAGCTGAAAACAGCGTCAAATTACCTCACCGGGAAGCAAAGTTATATCGATTCTATGCAAACTTGGTTTGCTTAGGTAGAATTTGATGGCTACGAATTGTATAGAACAAAGAAAAATTCTAGGTATCTAAGTGGCTATATACGCTAGACGGACGGGCGAGGTGTCGAAAGACGCGTCTCCGCGCGAGCTAGCCAACTACGGTGTCACTGAAAATTATGCTGAACAAAATTTTTGATTTTCCAATGAAAAACGTGAATTTTTACCGAAAATTTAACCAAAACCAGGACTACTGTCTACCCCACAAGACTCGGACTCGCGCAACGCGCACCGGAATGCAGGTAAGGCAGGTAAGTATGTATTGAAACTAATTTAAACGGACTTTAATGGAAGAATTTTGATTTAAAAATAAAAATGTGTTTCTAATACAAAAATTGAATGAATTTTCTATGTCTATAGGCGAAAAGAAAATTTTTTTCGCGTTTCGTCAATTATTTTTGCTGGGATGGTCTCAGGTAGCCCAATTATGAATATAGTAGCTGAAAACAGCGTCAAATTACCTCACCGGGAAGCAAAGTTATATCGATTCTATGCAAACTTGGTTTGCTTAGGTAGAATTTGATGGCTACGAATTGTATAGAACAAAGAAAAATTCTAGGTATCTAAGTGGCTATATACGCTAGACGGACGGGCGAGGTGTCGAAAGACGCGTCTCCGCGCGAGCTAGCCAACTACGGTGTCACTGAAAATTATGCTGAACAAAATTTTTGATTTTCCAATGAAAAACGTGAATTTTTACCGAAAATTTAACCAAAACCAGGACTACTGTCTACCCCACAAGACTCGGACTCGCGCAACGCGCACCGGAATGCAGGTAAGGCAGGTAAGTATGTATTGAAACTAATTTAAACGGACTTTAATGGAAGAATTTTGATTTAAAAATAAAAATGTGTTTCTAATACAAAAATTGAATGAATTTTCTATGTCTATAGGCGAAAAGAAAATTTTTTTCGCGTTTCGTCAATTATTTTTGCTGGGATGGTCTCAGGTAGCCCAATTATGAATATAGTAGCTGAAAACAGCGTCAAATTACCTCACCGGGAAGCAAAGTTATATCGATTCTATGCAAACTTGGTTTGCTTAGGTAGAATTTGATGGCTACGAATTGTATAGAACAAAGAAAAATTCTAGGTATCTAAGTGGCTATATACGCTAGACGGACGGGCGAGGTGTCGAAAGACGCGTCTCCGCGCGAGCTAGCCAACTACGGTGTCACTGAAAATTATGCTGAACAAAATTTTTGATTTTCCAATGAAAAACGTGAATTTTTACCGAAAATTTAACCAAAACCAGGACTACTGTCTACCCCACAAGACTCGGACTCGCGCAACGCGCACCGGAATGCAGGTAAGGCAGGTAAGTATGTATTGAAACTAATTTAAACGGACTTTAATGGAAGAATTTTGATTTAAAAATAAAAATGTGTTTCTAATACAAAAATTGAATGAATTTTCTATGTCTATAGGCGAAAAGAAAATTTTTTTCGCGTTTCGTCAATTATTTTTGCTGGGATGGTCTCAGGTAGCCCAATTATGAATATAGTAGCTGAAAACAGCGTCAAATTACCTCACCGGGAAGCAAAGTTATATCGATTCTATGCAAACTTGGTTTGCTTAGGTAGAATTTGATGGCTACGAATTGTATAGAACAAAGAAAAATTCTAGGTATCTAAGTGGCTATATACGCTAGACGGACGGGCGAGGTGTCGAAAGACGCGTCTCCGCGCGAGCTAGCCAACTACGGTGTCACTGAAAATTATGCTGAACAAAATTTTTGATTTTCCAATGAAAAACGTGAATTTTTACCGAAAATTTAACCAAAACCAGGACTACTGTCTACCCCACAAGACTCGGACTCGCGCAACGCGCACCGGAATGCAGGTAAGGCAGGTAAGTATGTATTGAAACTAATTTAAACGGACTTTAATGGAAGAATTTTGATTTAAAAATAAAAATGTGTTTCTAATACAAAAATTGAATGAATTTTCTATGTCTATAGGCGAAAAGAAAATTTTTTTCGCGTTTCGTCAATTATTTTTGCTGGGATGGTCTCAGGTAGCCCAATTATGAATATAGTAGCTGAAAACAGCGTCAAATTACCTCACCGGGAAGCAAAGTTATATCGATTCTATGCAAACTTGGTTTGCTTAGGTAGAATTTGATGGCTACGAATTGTATAGAACAAAGAAAAATTCTAGGTATCTAAGTGGCTATATACGCTAGACGGACGGGCGAGGTGTCGAAAGACGCGTCTCCGCGCGAGCTAGCCAACTACGGTGTCACTGAAAATTATGCTGAACAAAATTTTTGATTTTCCAATGAAAAACGTGAATTTTTACCGAAAATTTAACCAAAACCAGGACTACTGTCTACCCCACAAGACTCGGACTCGCGCAACGCGCACCGGAATGCAGGTAAGGCAGGTAAGTATGTATTGAAACTAATTTAAACGGACTTTAATGGAAGAATTTTGATTTAAAAATAAAAATGTGTTTCTAATACAAAAATTGAATGAATTTTCTATGTCTATAGGCGAAAAGAAAAATTTTTTCGCGTTTCGTCAATTATTTTTGCTGGGATGGTCTCAGGTAGCCCAATTATGAATATAGTAGCTGAAAACAGCGTCAAATTACCTCACCGGGAAGCAAAGTTATGGTTAGGTTAGGTTAGGTTAGGTTAGGTTTTTTTTTTTTTTTTTTTTTTTTTTTTTTTTGTTTTGGCAGGAGTGGGAAATCCTCATGGACACCCAGACTGCCTCACTTGTGACGCAGTCTGGGTAGTGCCGGACTCTTACCGGCTAAAACCCACTCCTGCCCTTGCTCAGTGTCCCTCTGACATGATCAGAGACCTTGTTAAACACTTTTCTGATTAATGCCGTTCTTTTGGATTGATGATTTTATGCAATCCTGTTTTAGGAAGAGATCATTTCCCGGACGTAGTATTCGCCTCACTCTATCTTATTTTCTATGAAACGATTAACTTTTTTGTGATCGGTGTTTTTCGAAGCTTGAATCTTACATAACTAATATAACTAATCAGCTTATGTATCTATAATATTTATTTTTGTATTTTTCTGTATTTTTCCTTATTAATCTACATATTCTTATTCCAATAAAATTATACCTATTGCTTTACCAACTATTTTATGCTATGGCTATCCTAATATATACACAATATATCATATAGACATAATTTTTATAATCTGACCTTATTTCTAATCTTGTTTATTCCTAATAATTTTATATTCAGTTTCCGGTATGCACGTTTTATCAAATCTAGTAGACTCACAGTGGCTATTAAAAATGTTCTACTATTTTTAACTTTGTCCTGCCTTTGAATTAGGTACTTCCAAGTTTTGAACTGTGCTGCCAATGCTTTGTAATAACATTTTACATTCTTTTTCAGATGCTGCTCGGCGATCTGCGCAGTCCAGACTGGTGCAAAATATTGTGTGCGGCTTTTAATGATGTTGACCTTCCTCGCATCAACGAGCTCTTTGGACCACAGCGGTACCGGGTTAGGTTAGGTTAGGTTAGGTTAGGTTAGGTTAGGTTAGGTTAGGTTAGGTTAGGTTAGGTTAGGTTAGGTTTTTTTTTTTTTTTTTTTTTTTTTT